>CM059436.1:82074227-82674227 GCA_030390025.1 Squalus acanthias | reverse complement strand
CATGATGTTATTGAATGGCGGAGCAGGACCGAGAGGTCATATGGCCTATTCCTGTTCCTAATTCTTATGTTCTTATGTTTACCTTTGTCACAGTCACATAGGATGTCATTTGTGATTTTGATGGAGCCGTTTTGGTACTGTGGCAGGGGCGGAAACCAAACGTGGAGTTCCGGAAAAGATGGGCGCGGATTTGAGAGGCGACAACACGTTCAAGGACTTTGGAGAGGAAAGAGAGGTTGGAGATGGGGCAATAGTTTGCAAGAACGGAGGGGTCAAGGGTTTTTTTTGAGGAAAGGGGTGATGATGGCAGATTTGAAGGAGAGGGGGACAGTACCTGAGGAGAGAGAACCGTTAACAATATCAGCTAACATGGGAGCCAGAAAAGGAAGTTGGGTGGTCAGTAGTTCAGTGGGAATAGGGTCGAGGGAGCAAGAAGTGGGTGTCATGGACAAGATGAGCTCGGAGAGAGCATGAGGGGAGATCGGAGAGAAACTGGAGAAAGATGCAAGTTCAGGGATAGGACAGGGGGGGATCCTTAAAGGAAGTTTGGCCCAGTGGGCTAGAAAAAGGAAGAGAAATGACAGAGGCAGCTGATCGGATGGTCTCAGTCTTAATGGCAAAGAAGTCCATGAGCTCCTCACACTTGTTGTTAGAGGTGAGTGTGGACGAGACAGGGGAGAAGGGTTTAAGAAGACGCTTTGCAGTAGAGAAAAGAAGCCCGGGTTATCTTTGCATTCCAGAATAATCCTGGAATGGTGAGCAGTTTTGGCAGATGAGAGCAGGACCCGATAGTGCTTTATGTGGTCCAGCCAGATCTGGCGGTGAATGGCTAAACCAGTTGTCCGCCATATCCGTTCAAGTCTGCGTACTTGGACTTAAGGGAGCAGAGATGAGGGCCGTACCAGGGGGAGGGGGAGAAAGAGCAATGGTTATAATGGGACTACGGCATCAAAGGTGGTGGGGAGGGTGTGGTTGAGCAGATCGGTAGCTGCAGAAATGTTGTGGTGAATGGAGGGCCAAAGGCTGGACAGTTGGGGGAAGAAATTCGGTTGCTTTGCGATTCCCATTAGCACCCCATGTGCCATCGCCGTGCACAGTGCCCCGCTCACACCCCGGCCGCAAACTTGGCTCGCGCCCCCTGACCTACCGCTGGACGCTATGTCCGACAGGGTCAGGGTGGCGTTTTTGCGGCCGGGGCAGAGATAATTAAAGGGCAAGTGCCGGGCTGCCATTTTATTTGGGCCGCCTGCCAGCACCTGCCCCCTCTCGCCTCCCCTTGCGGGATACCGACCGCGATCTGTCAGCCTGGCACTCCTCTTGAGTGCCGGACACTTTTGCCGGCACCCCGCTACCTGGTGGGCCAGCAGGGCCCCGGTAAATGCTGTGCTAGGCCCCTCCCCTTTAATCAGGGGAGGGAGGCCTGTAGTACTCAAATAGAGCGCCCAAAGAAGGAGGGGGAGCGCTTTCAGTAGCGCCCTGCCTCCTGCTTGGGGCGCTACCATTGAATTTCGGGCACGGGGGCGCTAACTTTTTCGGGGTGCTACAAGTAGCGCCCCAGCAAAGTTATCGCCCCAAAGGGGGCACGACCCAATTTCCCCACCTTGGGATTTTGAAAGTACAGTTGTAAGTGAGTTGGGAGAGAGTTTTTTTCAGGCCACAGAAGGAAGTAGGGTTGGGAGGGAGGGGAGAGGGATGTGGATGGAGAACGATACAAGGAAGTGGTCAGAGATGGCCTTATCTGTGATTGACATGGGGATCATTTTCACTTTGGGCACATTGGACGGAAAGGAAAACCGTCTTGCAGTGGGCGCTTCAAATAGGTGTTAGACCCTTTATTTGCATATGCAAAAGCCTAACACCTGTTTTCGGTGTGCACCCTTGATGCCTACTTTTTTTCCTTTACCAATATGGTGACTGGCACACTTCCAGCAGTAAATGTGTGTGTGCCTCCTGCCCGTTATATTGGGTGCATAGTAGGCCAGTTAGTGCCCGAAAAACAGGTGCTGCGCTGCTGAACCCATAGGCCTACAACACAAGGTAAAATGGAATTGGATAGATGGTTGAAAAAGAAAAATATGAAATGAAATGAAGAAAGGACAAGGAAATAGGATTAGAGTAAATAGTTCCAGTTGAACAACAGGCACGATGGGCCAAATGGGCACTTCCTGGAATGAGTTGTAATTTCTGTGATTTGGATGGGAGAAACAGAACTGGTTACATTGTATTTGTAACTGTAAAGTTGGTCATATACTCTAGTTGCTCAGAGTTCTGAAGAGTATTTTTGGAAGTTTGTAGAATGTGTAATGTGTATGATTAGATTGGTAGTGACATGTGAGCAGGGAATCATTAACTGATTGTGTTAATTGGTACAGCAATTCTGTAGTTTAAAACAACTAAGCATGTGAGTAATTATTGCTTCTACAAATAGTCTATGCGAGTATATTAACAGGGCAACAGATGAATATTGTTGAGTTAAGTAGATACATGGAGCTAGAAACTTGATCGCCTGTGCCTGTTTTACAAGCTTCATGAAGCTGCTTGTTGCATAAGTTTGCTATTCTGAGGGACCAGCCCTTACCACCACCTGGGCAGCAGGAAATGGAGGAGCATGACCAGGAGGAAGAGCATTGACCATCCGGTGGGCCCTAGCTGCCAGAGCTCTCAGAGAGCAACTCATCCAAGAGCGCTTCACAAAATCTCTCCCAGCCCCAATACATCAACACTCCTTAGCACCACCATCTTTATTACCCCCATCCGAGTGCCTTCCTTCAGTCCAGCATTATGGATCTTGCCCTCACTTGACTACAAATATTAATACCAACACCAAATCCAGGAAAAAAGATTAATCCAACAACTCTATGTCATTTGTGTATATTTATTGTGAATATTTAACAGGAATAATTAAGAATCAGCCTTGTACAACCTTAGTGCCAGGCTTCTGTGCTTGTTTACCTATTCTAGTTTCTCCTACTGGGTGTATCTTCAGTGGCTACAGCTTGCTGAGCTTCCTTTGAGGATACTTCAGATGACCATGTTGGGCGACCTCAAGCAGCTCTGGTTCTTGAGGTCCCAGCTGCATATTTCAGCATCTCAGTATCCTCTACAACCATGGCTAATGATACCTGAGCACTTTCCCAGGATCTGAGCACTACAATGCATCAGAATACTCACTGTGCAGGCTATTGGCATTCTGAAGGTGTGCTTTAGGTAGCTGGGTGAGTTGGGGTTGGGGAGCTCTGTAATATAGTCTAGCTAAGGTATCAAGGATTGTAGAGGTGTACTGTACATAACTTTGCCTTGCAAAGAGACCTACTCATGGATGCCACTTGAGGACCAAGTGGATGGTGCCCAAGGGGTGAAGGGATAATTACTAGTCCTAGCCCCTTTTGGACTACCCCGGATCAGGTGTATTCCCCAAACGTTCACCTTTAACTAAAGTTAGAGGTAGCCGAATCCTAAAGACGCTTAATTGGGTCTAAAGGTCCAGACTATCTCTCCCTAAAGGAAAGGAACAGCCTGAAGATGTTACCATCCTCCAGATAGCACTTTTAATATGTTTAGCTAGACTGTAACCTTTCGGATATTATGAGGGTCCAGAAAACTCCCTCAGAATTCTGCAACTCCTCACCAAAGAGTGTACAGAGATTGAGTTTGCGAGTTTGATACAGAAGTACTAAGTGAGACAATTCTAAAAATATATAGATTTATTAAAGAACCGACTTGTAATTACAGTAGGTGTTTCAATCGCAACATTAACAGTTCCAAATACAAATAGCTTACAATTCTTATTATCAGAGATCCTTATTCTCAAATCTTAACTTCATTACATTTTTACATTTCTTAGTCTTATTCCAGGATATCCACCGAAATCAAATACAATTACCTTGATCCCCAAGACTCAAAGAGTTGAAGACTTACAGAGCCTGCCTCTGAAGCCTGAGAATCGCTTTGCCCCTTTACAGCGAATCTATCTTCCCATTTGAAAGTCCAATTTTTATACCCTTTCTCGGTGGTATTTCCTTTGAAGTTTTCTGCTGATGTAAGCTAATTATGTCTAATCATTTTTCTGCTGACCCCTTCTATTCTTACAGTTAGTTCAGCTGGTAGCAAGCAGACTTGTGTCTCTCCATTAGGTGTTTCAAGTTCAACACAAAAACAATGTGATGGCTGGTGCCTCCCCCACTTGATGCCATTCTTACCAAAGTCTTCTGTTTGTATCTTTTGCATTTAGAACACCTCGACTGGATGCACCATTGTCTTCTTAGCTACCTCAACTGGTTGCATTAAGAATTATGTCTCCTGTCTTTCATTTGATGTTATTTTTACGAAGGCATATGTTTCTTTATCTTTCTGTGTTTCATTTCAAAGTGTTGGTTTAAGACACCTTAACTGTGTTCTTTCCAAGGCTTCAGACTTTAGGAACCTCCAACCTCCTGTTCCAACGAGGCTATTGATTCAGTGTCAACAACTTATCTTATCTCAATAGCCTGTATGCTGTTTACAGCTTTTCCATTGTTGAGGCTTTTAGACCTCCAAGCCCTAGTTTGTCATGTTACTAAGGCCAGAATATTTCACAGAATGGTGTATTTTTCTGAATATGGCATATCCTTCACAGGGGAACCAGGTGAGCAAGCAGGTAAGCAGAATAAGCAGCACCACAAAGAGAATGCAGAGGGTAATCATTTCTGGTTACAAGACAAATTGATGATATTGGAGACCTCTCTTGACTATCTATTGTGCCAAAAATTAGTGTTGCTACGCGAGAGTACGCACTGTGTACTCTTGCGTATTCTGTCTCCAATTGCCGGTTTTCTGCATGCACTGCGCATGCGCTGAAAACTGGCACTTGGTGAATTCAAAAGGGGGCGGTTCCTAGGTGAACCGCGTGCGCGCTACAGGCTGCGCGCACGCAGTGCACTTAGTGCTTTGGACGCGCAGGTAAGCATGGAAGATTTTAGACATAAAGAAAGGAGGTGTAAGACCCTCTTTTAACAAGGTAAGTACTTAATTAAGTATTATTTAGAATTTTTTTTAACAGGTATATCTTTTTTAGAGACTTTAAAGACAGGTAAGTTTATTTTTATAACTTTTTAAAAGATTTTAAATTTTTTCAAAAATTTAATTTTTTGTTTAAAATGGTTAATTTATTTAACTATACTTATTTTATTAATGTGATGGTTTTTTTAAAAAATTTAATTGAGGTTTAGCTGTTCTTTTGGGGGGGTATAGTATTCATAGCTTTCACAGCCGTGCTGTGAAAGCTATGAATGAAAGATGGTGTGCTGCCATTGGCTCTAACTGAGTCACGTGATCCCACAGCTCGCACGAATTAACTACGCCTGTGGGATACGAAAGCACTGCACAGCTGCTGTCCAGAACATCAAGTTCGTGCGAGCTCGGACTGAAAAAGCCAGCGCGCAGTGAGAGATCGCGGGAAGGCCTTACCCTCGCACGAAGGCTCACTCACTAATTTTTGGGCCATTGTGTCCATTGCATAACCAGTCCTGTCAACATCTCCCCTTTTCCACCACAAAGATGCATTTATGTACTGATACTTGTCAGAGCATTAAATCAAGTGGCTACCATCTCCTGGCTTTAATAAATCACTAACCACAATATCTACAGACAAAATCAGCCTCACTAATTCACAATTGTGTATATTATTTCTCACTCCCGTGCTTCTCCTTGTTGCCAATGGCACTTTTCAAATTTATGCCACTAATCTACTGCTTCTCTTAGGTCCCCGCTGAGTGTCAGGAAATTGTGAGCGAGCTGATTGCTCCACTTCATTATGAACCCCATGACAGTGAAATGGCTGTCTGAAATGCAGTCAGGGAATCTAAGTACTTAAATGGGCCTGCTGCAGACTGCATCTTTTTGCTGCTGCAAGGTCAGTCTCTGCATGCTCCCATTGAGACGTATGAGCAAGTGTCTGAGGGAGTTGGCAGGGTGGTTGCACGTATTGCAATCCTGAAAGACAGCAGCATCACTCAATTGCATTCTTGCCATGCCACTTGTACTGAGCATTAGCTTTGCTTGGTCACTGATCAGATCAGTGAAGTTCTGAGAGATTTGCAAGGCTCGGAAACCATTCATCTGGCAGCCCGGTATCAATGCCTGTCTGAACATACATGCTAGAAACAAAGACTGCCATTAGTGCCTCTATTCTGGGGCCTCTACTCCAGATAAGCCTGAAGCTGTCATACACTCTAACGTGGATTGCTTTGCTGAACTCATATCTATCATCGTGCCAAAGATATGGATAGCTGACACCTCTGATGTAACCATCACCTGACACATATCCCCAGAGAATGTCCCCAATGCCTTCACACATGATCTATGTTCTGATAACATACTTATTTTAAAAGCTGGAGTGGGTCTCAAGACTCCTCAACTGGGGAAGATGTCTCATGACCCACCGTCACTAGTGTCTGCCTCCTTATATTCCACCCACGCTCTCTCCTGCCCACTTGTGCTCTATACATCACCCTTGTGAATTTCTCTCTGGCTCACTATCTAACGGCTCTGAGGTGTATTTATCTGGGCTAGTGCGAAAGAGAGAAAGGGTGATTAACAGCATATGTTAAGATCAGAAGTGTTGAAACAGAGAGATGTAAGCATGACAATTAATTGTCATTACAACGAGTTACGTGAGAGTTTACTTATATATTTGGCTGACAAGTTGCCATAATGTGTTAAGCATAAGGGAAGAGACCATGAATGCTGGAGAACCGAAAGTAGAATAAAGGAGAAGGATAATGTCTGGAGAAAGGTTTCAATGCAATGTACTTTCCTTCTTGTGTTTTTACTTATGATTGATTTAGTCTTACATAGAATTACATAGAACATACAACACAGAAACAGGCCATTCGGCCCAACTGGTCCATGCCGGTGCTGATGCTCCACACAAGTCTCCTCCCACCCTATTTCATCTCACCCTATCAACATATACTTCTATTCCTTTCTCCTTTGTGTTTATCTAGCTTCCCCTTAAATGCATCTATGCTATTCGCCTCAACCACTCCATGGTAGCGAGTTCCATATTCTAATCACTCTCTGGGTAAATAAGTTTCTCCTGAATTCCCTATTGGATTTATTAGTGACTATCTTAGATTTATGGCCCCTAGTTTTGGACTCTCCCACAAGTGGAAACATCTTCTCTATGTTTACCCTATCAAACCCTTTCATAATCCTAAAGACCTCTATCAGGTCACCCCTCAGGTTTCTCCTTTTCCTGATAGGTATAACCTCTCAGTTCTGGTATCATCCTTGCAAATCTATTTTGCTAAATGGGATTAAAGTGGACAACTGGAGTTGAAGAGCTAACAGGAGCACATGTCCGATGGCCAAGCAGCCTCCTTCTACATTGTACAAGCATAGCACCAGTAGAACAGGTGACAGTAGCATTTCTAAAGCGTGTTAGGTCAGTCAAAAAGTACACATGTATTTTAGTCACATTTTATGGCCTACATTAAATGTAAGTGCACTATAAAAATAAACCATTAAAACTGCACAGTGCTGATGGTTTTTTTTACAGTGAAAGCTTGTGTAAAGCCTTTGCCAATATAGACCATCCAGCAACAGTCCCAATATTAACTCTATTGATTCAAAACTGAGACAACATTAAGAGATTAGTCAGGCCCAAAGGTGGTTGTTGGAAGTCCAGTGAAGTTCTATCTTTGTGATTTTAGATAGTTATGGTAAGTCTGAATTTAAAGTGTGGATTGGGTCTTATGGGAGTATTCTATTAGGAGTATAAGAGCTAGAGAACTCCCTTTGATCAAAGTGGAACTATTACTTATATCCCTCCAGGGGTAAAAGGGAAATAGTAAAATGTTTTTGCCTCTTTTCTTGGGTGTTGATTCCCATCACAACTGGGAAGGTATGGACACCAAAAAGAGAGGCTCATTTCCTGAAACGTGAATGCATTGTTTGCTGTGATTTCTATTTACCGAGGATGAATCTGCAAAGTAAGCGTGCCCATATAATTCAGCGATAGTCTCATGATCTCCATTTTCTCAGACTGACTAGTCTTCTCTTGGAGCGTCAATAATAATATCAGGAGCAATCTTCACCCACAATCAGAGACTGTTACAACAGTAACTATACTCCAGAAGGACTTCATTGGCTGTAAAGCACTTTGAGACGTCCGGTGGTCGTGAAAGGCACTATATAAATATAGCAAGCAGAAGCCAAGCGCAAGCAGCTCAAGGAGCGCACGTCCACCCAAGCACCCCACCCACCCGCCCCTTCAGCCACCGTCTGCCCCACCTGTGACAGAGACTGTAGCTCCCGCATTGGACTCATCAGTCACCTGAGAACTCACTTTTAATGTGGAAGCAAGTCATCCTCGGTTCCGAGGGACTGCCTAAGAAGAAGAAGAAAATATAAATGTAAGTCTTTCTTTCTTCTTTGTTACTAGAACTTACTTTGTAAGGAGTTCAGATTTTGTTTCTTTCTTGTTTTCAAACAGACATGACCAGTTCATACATTGTGCAAGGTCAGTCTTTGTACCGTATTAGTACAACAACAACTAGCATTTATATAGCGCCTTTAATGTAGCAAAACATCCCAAGGCGCTTCACAGCAGCGTTATCAAACAAAGTTTGACGCCGAGCCACATAAGGAGATATTAAGGCAAGCTTGATCAAAGAAGTAGATTTTAAGGAGTGTCTTAAAGGAGGAAAGAAAGGTGGAGAGGCGGAGAGGTTTAGGGAGGGAATTCCAGAGCTTAGGGCCTCGGCAGGTGAAGGCACGGCCGACAATCTACCTCTTATGGGAATTCATTATTAACAGCATCATTGTGCATTCCCCAAGGAGACTTGACATTTCGGATCACTCTCAGCAGTCAGCAAATGCCTGTTTTAATTCATCGGGGATTAGAATCCTTTTAGTTCATGGGCCGTGCACAAAAGCTCTCTGATTGAATAAATCGGTACTGAACTAAAAGGATATTGAACCTCACTGAGTCAATGTATGAGTTCATTGGTAGACCTTCTGTTAGGGACCTCTCAATGTTTCAGAAATCCTAGATCTCCAAGTGTACGGTATGGCAATGGCAATAACTGATCCTAACATCAATTTTATCGGAGACATAATAAAATCTCCGAAAGCCGTCCTCCCAACAACTTCCGCTTGCAACCAAAAAAGTTTTTAACTGTGGCCATTTAAAGTTTTCCCACAAGCCAGCACTATATTGGGCAATATGTGTTCACATCTGTAATAACTCAGCTAACTATAGGCTGCACATGCAATCCCATGTTTATTTTTCAATCTTTGTTCAAAGAACAGATTTATTGTAAGTTTATTTCTGTCACATCGTTCTACCAATAGAAGATAATCATCCAATTTAGGCCGTCACCCTGAGACAACTCTTGCCAGATGTTGGTTGCACGACACGAAACAAGTTGCAGCCTTTCATCACTTACCAGAATTCGATGGTATCGTCAAGAAGCAAGATTTATTTCTCTGTTCAGAAATCTTGGCTTTCCCATTGAGGCCCTTAAGCTGGAAGCACTCACTCTGTTCTATAGGATGCCAGCTGTTTCAATTTGCTCCAAGTGCATGCAACAGGCAGCTGCTTTAAAGAGGAAACTTCTTGTGCACTGAATACCGATAGGGATGTGAGTGAAGAAATAGCTCAAGGTGAAGGCTGGTGGGGGTAAGGGGGAAATATAAGGTAATCCCACTGCCTCATGGGCATTCACAGTAAGCCATTCAAAATACTTTGCAAGAGTGGGGGTAATAATTGTAAGTGAGAGGCCTGCTTAATGGAAGATCTGGTTGGTTTCTCTTCCCTTGTTTGATCAAATAAGATAATTACACTTCTTCCTGCACTGTTTCCATATGCATGGAATTGGCAGTGATGGATGTGGTGACCTCCTTCTATTCCCCCTAGGCAGATTTCCTTGTGGCTCTGTGTCCAGTCATGCCAAAGGTTGCCACTCCACCTCTATTTAATTCCCTGCTGATTTCTACAGCCCCATCTGAAAATCTGACCACTCTCTGGCCTCCTGCACTCCTTAAGGATATGTTCTCATCCCTAAATGTTGCCTCATTGTCAACTGGAAGTAACACAATGCCTGCCCCTTTAAATTGCTGCAAGCCTTTAAGTCCTGCGGCAGCACAATTTCCTGTTGGACTGCCCCCAGTGGGCAATCTCCCAGTCAGAGGTGTTTCTGATGCATGACATTATAATAAGGCTGATCCTTGGAAACTAGAGTGGGGTCAGCGCTCAGCAGATCGTGAATCACGCACTGCTCTACTGCCAGCCGGGCTCACGCCTCTTCGGGAAAATTAAGCTTGTGTTGGCCTAGAAATTTGAGTACGCCAGAAACCTGCCTGTAACAGCGCCGGCCAAGGCTAACAGCCGCCCGCAGAAAGAGCGCAGGCAGCAACTGTATTTTGGTGCTGCCTGTTAATTTACATGAGCGGAGCAGAGAATCTCTTGTGCAAACCAGTTCAGCAGGAGGCTGAAGGTCATGCCTGAAGGCTCAGTGTGGCGTTCTCGGACAATGCGCTGTGTCGGATCATTTGGTGACGGCTCCTGGGTTTTGCTATCGAGTCCGCTGATGGCCCTTGTAGGGTTGGAGCATTGTGCGTTGTGGCAGATGATGAGGCATTTGTTTGTCCACAGCTCCCCTCTTACTTTCGCAGACATTTGTCTGGGTCTTGTGTGGGGTCCACAAATGGGAGCCAGACTGCCTGGTACTCCTACCTTCGCTGACTGCCATAGCTCCACAGGTCTTTCACCCAGATGGTTGCTGTGTGGAGGTTTGTGCTCCACCATGGTGCTGGAGGGGAAGAGGGATGGGGAGGCACCATCTTTCCGCTAGCAGTATCAGTGCACTAGCCTGCAGATCGCGTAGGGCATTCACTCCCTGGTGAGTGGCTCTTAAAGCACAGGCTCAGATCTGGAGAGACTGTGACTGGAAACACCACAAAAAGACTGTGGCACAGATGTCCTTAAACCATTGCATGAGCCATCAATGGAAATACATTTTAAAAAAGGGGAACATGAACTCTTGGTCAGGAGTTCACTGGTGTAAATGGTGCAGAAGAGAGTTCAAGTAAATGTTTAACAACAGCAGACTTTTGACGAACTCTTGATGAGAATATGATGTCAAGCCTTTTAAAAGCAGACTTCCAAACTTTGCATATCATTTTATCAGTTCCTAAACTAGAAAACCCCAATGTATAAAATTGAAGGAAATGCAGCTTGATAAATAGGAAGTGGATTAAACATCAAGGGGTAGAGCTTCCACTTTGGGCGCAATCGAGAAATTGCGGCCAAAATGCACGAGTAACTGCGCTGTTTAGCTTACAGTTCAAGTTTCCGCTAAAATTAATTTGCATAATCACAAATGTAAAATCTTGCATCAACCAGCGCAATTGGGCAGCGTAATGGAGTGTAATCGGTTCTTTGTCTTCTTTCCATTAAAAAGTATTCCTTGATGTATTCAAGAGTGGTAACCTGGTGCAGTTTTATTAATTCAGCTGAAAATGGGTTTATTACCAAAAATAAGCATTTTTAATAAGGTTGCCCACTCCCACCTGTGACTAACCTGATTTAAAATCACTGAAAATTACTTAAAAAAAACTATACTGAACCGTTTAATAGTTTCATTGGTGCACACGAATCAGTTTCTTAGTAAATGTAAGTTTTTGTTATGAAAAAGCTTTTCAGACGTGCTACTAGTTAGTCCCTGTGCACCTAAGAAAATGAGCCCAATTTGATGAGCCTTCTTGACCCAGCGCAATCAGGGGAATCTCACAATGTCCACCTGCGGGTGTGGCCAGTTTTGTGGGCAGGGACTGATCCGGACGAATTGAATCTTGAACGAGCGTGGAAATACGAGTGTAAGTGGTTTTGGGCGTAACTCACTTATGTTTAAAATTCCCCGATCTTTTGCCCTGGTTCGGCTTATTCCACCCGGATTGCGTGATATTACGAGTGGAAACAAGTGGAAACTCTACCCAAGAACTGTAGTAAGAACATCACAGGGTAGAGTTTCCGCTTTGTTGCAATCGGCAATCCGGGCGATAAATTGCGCTCAAAATTGCGCAAGTTTTCAGAATTGAATATCTTTGCTCAAGTTTCCACTCAAACTCATATCGCCGATCTTCCATAACTGCAAATCTTCCCTGAACCTGCGCATTCGGGCAGCGTTTTATAATACAATGTTTTTTCTCAATTAAAAAATATTCCTTCATATCTTTAAGAGTTTTATTAATACAACAACAACAACTTATATTTGTATAGCACCTTTAATGTAGTAAAATGTCCCAAGGCGCTTCACAGGAGCGTAAGCAAACAAAATTTGACACCGAGCCACATAAGGAGAAATTAGGGCAGATGAGCAAAAGCTTGGTCAAAGAGGTAGGTTGTAAGGAGCATCTTAAAGGAGGAAAGAGAGGTAGCGAGGCGGAGAGGTTTAGGGAGGGAATTCAGAGCTTAGGGCCTAGGCAACAGAAGGCACGGCCACCAATGGTGGAGCGATTGAAATCGGGGATGCTCAAAAGGCCAGAATTAAAGGAGCGCGGATATCTCGCAGGATGGTGAAGCTGGAGGCGAGATTTGAAAACAAGGATGAGAATTTTTAAATCGAGGTGTTTCTTAACCAGGAGCCAATGTAGGTCAGCGAGCACAGGGATGATGGGTGAATGGGACTTGGTGCAAGTTAAGACATGGGCAGCTGAGTTTTGAATGACCACAAGTTTAATTAGGGTAGAACATGGGAGGCCAACCAGGAGTGCATTGGAATAGCCAAGTCTAGAGGTAACAAAGGCATAGATGAGGGTCTCAGCAGCGGATGAGCTGAGGCAAGGGCAGAGACGGGCGATATTCCGGAGGTGGAAATAGGCGGTCTTATTGATGGCGCTGAAAATGGGTTTATCACAAAAAATAAGCATTTTTAATCAGAGTGTCTTGTTCACCACCTGTGAGTAACCTGATTTGAAATAACTGAAAATAACTTTAAAAATTATACAGAACCACTTACTAGTTTCATTGGTGTACAGTAGTCAGTTTCTTAGTAAATTAAATATTTTTTATATTTAAAATCTTTTAAAAGGTGCCTATTAGTGTCCTTGCGCCTAAAAAAAAAAGCATAGGCCAGGATTTTACTTACCTCGCCGGGTCCATGGCAGGCGATGTGTCGGTGGCGGTCCCGCCCCCGCTGCTGGCTCCATCCCGCTATGTGAAATGAATTTCCCCTGATTGGGCTTGTTAAGACCGCCCAGCGCATTTCCCGGCCAATTAGAGGAAGTGGGTCTGGTGACATCATTTCATGATGCGTCATCAGCTGGTTTCCTTAAAGGGACCATGGCCACATTTGTCTTGACATTTGTGCTGTCAGTGTTCTACAGTATTGAGGTGCTGCAAACACTGACAATGACTGCACAAAGGCACAGGGGTGTACCCAGGCTCTCCCATGACTCCCTCCATATGCTTATGGAGGGAGTCACAGCACGCAGGGAGGTTCTCTTCTCTTCCCATGGGCGGAACAGACCTCTCCAAGAGATCAACACAGCCTGGTTGCACATTGCACAGGAGGACACAAGCAGGGATGTGGTCAGGAGGACCTGGGTGCAGTGCCACAAACCTTTCAATGATCTCAGTAGATCACGAAATGTTAGTACAAAGTCACACTCAACCTCATCCTGCTGTGCCTCTCATCACATCCCCATCACTCTGCTTTCCCTACCTTACTCCTGCACATCCTTACTCACACCAACTTACCTTGCAACTCCACCCATCCCTCTCTATCTATATTATCACATCCCCATCTCACTAGCCACCCCTCACTCACCCTCATCCTAGTGCAATCATACCAACTAACAACACACAAGGGTAGACACTTGGGTGTTTTATGCAATGTTCAGGTAAAGTTTCTGTTCATGTGGTGTCAAACATTGAAACCCTTATTTTGAACACTTTGCATTTTTAGACAGATTTGTGTGCATCTTTGGAAGTGGCTTAGTGAGTTGCAGTGAATGGTGAGACATAACGGTACCACCTGCAATGGTGATGAATATGAAAGGAATGGCTTGGGCATTGTAGGGATGCTTTATGGTGTTGGTGTGGGGTGGTGCCAACCTGACGCATCATGTGGCAGCCAGGGTGTACAGCGTCCAGTGAAGTAAATCTGGCCATGGTGAGGCCATCCCTGGCCTCCCGGGCAGCAATGTGCTCGGGTGCTGATGCCCTCTGTCCTGTGCAGCATCAGTTGATTGCGGAGAAGGTTGGTGTTGTTGTTGGTGCTGCTGGTGTACCTGGTGCTGCTGGTGTTGGGGCTGATCGTGGTGGGATTCTGAGGACCAAGGTGAGACAGGAAAAAGGGCACCCATGCTGATGGAATAGATGGCAGGTGAAGTAGAGATGACAGAAGCATTCTGTTAATGGTGAGAGAGGTTCTTCCAATGAGGTGAGAGTGGTTGGAGAGTGGAAAGTAGAAAGCCCGCAGAATGTGTGCTGGAAATGGACTGAGAAAAAGCTTCTGCCTAAAGAAAGTGAATATCAGTCAGCTGGGAGCTTTTATTGTATATTTGAAGTTGTCAAGTAGTCAGCTGGAGCAATGGCCACTGAACTCCCACCTCAGCTTGACAGCCGTGGTCTGCGCACAGCGGGGATCCTATGGTCATGAAGTTAAAGACAAAAGGTAAGTGAAAAAAGGCTGTTAAGCATCTGGCAACTAGATGTTAATCATTCTAATTAGGTGCCCAGCTGCTGCCGGTCAGGTCTGCTCAACATTGACAGACCCGACATTGGGAAAGGCGCATAGCGGTGGGTTCACAGCAGGGTCCCGACCCGCTGTGAGAAAAAACTTTCCCACTCGACCCGCCACTGCAAACAGGCATAATTAGCGGAAACTCCCAATGGTGATTAATTCGATCTGGGGCGGGGGGGCGGGGTTGGGGGTAGCCAGTTTTGTGGGTGGGGCCGGCTTCCGGCACGATGTTTTTAAACTAGCGCAAAAGATCGCGGAAACTCAATTTGCACTGGACGTCATTTGCGCTTGAAATTAATCAAATTCTTTTGCCCTGGTTTGGCCGATTTTGGGCGAACTGCACTGAAAAAAAAAGTGCAACCTCGGCCCATATATCTTTAAACTCATTTAAGGTAATTTACACTTGAACTAAGAAACTCTCAGCTTATCATGATAATTGTCAGATAGGAATATCCACTACTTCATCAATTTTACTGATTCTGTCTGCAACTTCCATGCATAATCTGATGATTTAAAAAAAGTGATTGGCAGATCCTCCCACAGATTTTGCAGATTAGAATACTTCTGAGTTTATTCTGAGCATTGCCCCTTCCTCTCCCTATGTCACTGATCCTTTAAACATCCAGGCAAGCCTCCCACATTCTACCCTACGTAAACTTGTGGTCACCCAAAACTCTGCTGCCTGTGTCCCGTTCACCCATCACCCCTGTGCTCGCTGACCTACATTGGCTCCCGGTTAAGCAACGCCTCGATTTTAAATTTCTCATCCTTGTTTTCAAATCCCTCCATGGCCTCGCCCCTCCCTATCTCTGTAATCTCCTCCAGCCCCACAACCAATGTTCCCGTTAAGCGGCCGGATCCTGCGCAGGCCGCTTGCCAGCTTTACAATGGAAAAATTCCACATGAACGGAAGTTTGAATGGGCCGCGCAGCCACTTGATGGGGCCGCGCACCGGAAAAAAATATTAGAGGGAACATTGCCCTCAACGTTTTGAGATATCTGCGCTCCTTTAATTCTGGCCTGTTGAGCATCCCCGATTTTAATCGCTCCAACATTGGTGGCCGTGCCTTCAGCTGCCTAGGACCCAAGCTCGGAAATTCCTTCCCTAAACGTCTCCGCCTCTGTACCTCTCGCTCCTCCTTTAAGATGCTCTTTAAAACCTACCTCTTTGATCAAGCTTTTGGTCACCTGCCCTAATTTCTCCTTATGTGGCTCAGTGTCAAATTTTGTGTTATAACGCTCCTGTGAAGCGCCTTGGGACGTTTTACTATGTTAAAGGCGCTATATAAATACAAGTTGTTGTTGTTGCTGTCGTTTAGAGTGTGGCAACACATCTCTCTTTATTGAATGCCAGCTCTACCCACTCCTCAAATCTGGTATTATACTTTATGGTTCTGTTTTACACTGTCCTTCAAGTTTGCATATTGTCCTCATTGAGACCACCTCCGCTCGATTAAGGGTAGAATACATTCTTCAGTAAGTAATGTCTTGTCTACAATATTACTGCATCACATTAAAAAAAATCGCTATTTTGACATTTTAACTATGAAGCATTAACACTATAGATGGGACTTCATCACCTGCAATAAATGCTCAGACGTTTGCAAAATATTTTTCATGAGTACAATTGTCTGAATTTATTTATAAGAACATAAGAAATCGGAGCAGAAGTAGGCCTTTCAACCCTTCAAGCCTGCTCCACCATTCAATAAGATGATGGCTGATCTTCTACCTCAACTCCACCTTCCCGCACTATCTCCATATTCCTCGGTTCCCTTAGTATCCAAAAATCTATGGATCTCAGTCTTGAATATATTCAACGACTGAGCATCCACAGCCCTCTGGGGTAGAGAATTCCAAAGATTCACAACCCTTTGAGTGAAGAAATGTCTCTTCATCTCAGTCCTAAATGGCCGAGCCCTTATTCTGAGACTGATATTTTGTCGTCAGTGTGATATAATCAAAGCAAAGTTTCTTTATATATAAAAAAAAGAAAATGGAATTCGGAGATCAAACACTGGAACTAAATAGTGGTCTTGATTTTGCAGATATTGTGCAACTCAGGTCCCAGGATTCTAAGCAATGCTTTAAACATTAAAGCTGTGCAACCCGACACGAATAATAATGGCTTCGAAAATCTGTTTGATTTTTGTGGCTTCCCGTTACTTGAGCTAGTCAGGATTTGCGTTCACTGACGATTTGCTTTACTGACCCTGCCAGGGAAGGTTTACCTAAAGATTTCATTATGAAGGTCTGGCAACAAATGCAGAAGTGTCCTCTTAGCATTCACATGCAGGATTCATTGTAGCTGGTCACAGGCTGTTTGAACAGTGAGGGAGTAAACTCTTTGGCCCGAAAATTAGACCTAATATGCGAGAGTACGCACTGTGTACTCTCGCGTTTTAGGTCTCCAATTGCCGGTTTCCTGCATGCACTGCGCATGCGCGGGAAACCGGTACTTCGTGAATTCAAAAGGGGGTGGTTCCTAAGTGAACCGCGTGCGCGCTACAGGCTGTGCGCACGCAGTGCACTTAGTTATTTTTGCAGCTTTGAACGCGCAGGTAAGCATGGAAGATTTTACACATGAAGAAAGGAGGCGTAAGACCCTCTTTTAACAAGGTAAGTAGTTAATTAAGTATTATTTTAATTTTTTTTCAACAGGTTTATCTTTTTTAGAGACTTTAAAGAAAGGTAAGTTTATTTTTATAACTTTTAAAAAGATTTTAAATTTTTTCAAAAATTTAATTTTTTGTTTAAAGTGGTTAATTTATTTAACTATACTTATTTTATTAATGTGATGGCTTTTTTTTTATTTAATTGAGGTTTAGCTGTTCTTTTGGGGGTGTGTAGGATTCATAGCTTTGACAGCTCTTGCTGTTAAAACTATGAATGAAAGATGGTGTGCTGCCATTGGCTCTAACTGAATCACGTGATCCCAGAGCTCGCACGAACTAATTGCGTCTCTGGGTCACGCAAGCACTGCACAGCTGCATGTGGGACTGGCCTTGAAACTAAAGTTCGTGTGGGCCCGGAGGAAAAAGGTAGGCGCGGAGTGAGATATCGCGGGGAAGCCTTACCCCCACGCGAACACTCACTGTTTAATTTCTGGGCCTTTCTATTTAGGAAATGTAATGACTCCACAGTAGGAGCCTGCAGTGTAACCTGGGTGAGTTCTGTTGTCCTCTGAACTTCGGGAAAACCACCAACATGATTTTATTAATTCATTCATGGGATGTGGGCATCGCTGGCAAGGCCAGCATTTATTGCTCATCCCTAATTGCCCTTGAGAAGGTGGTGGTGAGCCGCCTTCTTGAACCGCTGCAGTCTGTGTGGTGAAGGTACTCCCACAGTGCTGTTAGGGAGGGAGTTCCAGGATTTTGACCTAGTGACGATGAAGGATCGGCGATATACTTCCAAGTCAGGATGCTGTGTGACTTGGAGGGGAACTTGGAGGTGGTGGTGTTCCCATGTGCCTGCTGCCCTTGTCCTTCTAGGTGGTAGAACTGAACAGGCCTGCCTTGCTGCTGCCCGGGAGTCATCCCAAAATAGGTGAATTCTCCCGCAAGTACGCTGACCACATCAAGCTCCACCTCGTTCAATCCCTTCACTGCCTCTGTGCTGTCCTAGATTAGCCTCATATTCTTCCAGTTAAAGATCGGGAAGACCGAAGCCATTGTCCTCAGCCCCCGCCATTAATTCCGTTCCATTGCCAATGATTCCATCCCCCTCTCAGCTACTGTCTTAGGTTGAACGAGGCTGTTGGCAAACTCAGCAAGCTATTCGACCCTGAGCTGAGCATCCAACCCTCTCGATAACAAAGACCGCCTTCTTCCATAACATTGCCCACCTCCACCCCTGCCTCAGCCCATCCGATGCTGAAACTCATCCATGCCTAGGTCACCTCCAGACCTGACTATTTCAATACTCTAGCGACTGAGGCTTCGATCCTCAAAGTTCTGTAAGCTTCATCTGATACGCTACTGCTTGTATCCTATTCGACACATGAAGACTTGCACCTGGCACGGTGAGTTATCTTTTCAGGTGCAGACTGACCAACATTTTCGGTTTTTAGTTTAGATTTCCAGCATTTACATTTTCTTCCCCACATTTTCTTCTCTGCTTTTATTTCTAAAACTAAAATTTCTCACTATCCTTCCTGCATAGTATTTTTGAATTGTTATCATGTCTGCACACGGAGAAGTTTCTTTTATTCATTAACCTCTAAGTGTAATGCGGATGTCTTGGCACCTATAGGGTTGCTATGGAAACACGTGGACTAGGTGTGATTACCCTGGCAATTTGAGGTGCGTTTAAAGCAGCAACCAGAACTTGAATTTATGCAGTTAGTATACATGTAAAATTGTATCTCATCTCTTTAGTTTCTCGTTTCCTGCTTTTTATTTTTTGGGCTTTTTTTTTTGTTTCTGTCTTCACATCTTGCCTAGTGTTACATATTCAGGTTTACTGTAGAAACGGGGCAGAAATTGGTTGGCGTTGCACCTGTGTTTTGGGTGTAAAATGGGTGCAAAGCATAACGATTTAGCAGTGGGACAATCTGCACCCAATGTGCTAAATTTGTGTGCCCTTTTTTTAGGTGTCCCAGGCAAACGCCTAAATCAGGCTTTGGGACTCTTGAATACGTTAGTTGGGGGCCTGATGGTTTTGAAGGACTGCACAGCAAAATTAGTCACCAATTAGCAGGGCAGGTGTCGGGCCTGTCCCACTCAAGATTCTTCAGCGGCCCCGCAGCCACCAACTAAAGGTAAGTTAAAAAACATTATTTGGAGCCAGGAGCTTCCCCGACTCCACAGTCCTAGAGATCGCGCCCCCATTGCCCACTCCAACCACCCTACTTACCTGAGGATCGCTGCTGGCGATGGACATGGCCAGAAGTTCAATCCTGGAGGAGGGTGAGCTGCCTGTGGAGGCACAACAGGCGCTCACCCGGGCTACTTAGATGAGGCCCGAGGCCCAATTTTAGGCCGGCCTCGGGCTTCTTTGCTGGAGCACACGTTTCCAACTTCTTTGATTCAGTGTCGCTCACTCCCACAAGTGACTGAGATCAGCGCCTTACTTTTATGGTCAGACAGATCGCGGGAGGTGGGGGCTGTTTACTGAGTAGCTTGTTGGGCCTGGAGGAAACACTCCTGGACCACAAGCAGTGCTGTAAAGGCACATACCTCATGCATTAAGCCCTTCTCGCCTCCTTTCACCTGCCGGGTTTTGAAACTTGGCTGATGTGTGTTAAAAATAGAATGACTGTTAAAATGAAGGCACAAAGCCTCATTGTAATATTTAAATGACCAACCCACCTCCCGCGAGCGGATTGGTTGCCCACCCCTTGTCCCGCCTCCGTTAAAACCGGAAGTGGATGGGTTCGAAGCAGGTTGGGTTCCTGTTTCAGATTTTTTTAATTTTAACCTCTTACCCGACCCCAATCCATCCATTTTTAGGAGTTAAGATTCAGCCCTATGTGATTCTGTGATCCTCAAGGTTTTTCAGACTGGGCCCCATCAAAAAACTCTCAGCCACTCACATTCCTTTAGATAAGGATGCTGATAACGCTATGTCTGGAAAGAAAGCTTCTCCTCCTCTTCTGCCTTTCACTAGCCTCCTTCTCTTCTGACTTTTGCTCTCATCATCAACTTTTGTTTCTTTCTCTCTCCTTCACTTCAATCACTTTGCCTTCACTCCTGTCTCATTAAAAAATCGCTCAATTAGGATGAGGAAAGACACACTGTGTGCAGGTTAATACATTTTCTGAAGCTTATACAGTATTTAATACACTTTCTGCAGGTTATATAGTAATTATACTTCGAAACAAGGAAAAGCTGGAACAGATATTATCGATACAATCTGCCATACTTTGCTTTTTGACTCTCACTCACACATGTACGTACATGCATGCTTGTGCACACACACAGTCACATGTTGAGATTTTTGACTCTTACTCCTAGAAAGGATTTTGGATAAATTCATAGTAGGATGATGCTTTGTAAGTTCGAAAGCGAGAACTTGCTTAAGCTTAGTGCCGACCAGTTTCAGAAAAATTACTGGTCAGCATGCTTTCTTATTTTCTGTGTTACAAGCAGCATTATGAAATTGTTTAAATGTGAAAGTAACTCTGTTTGCTCACAGATTATACGTAAAATAAATCTGCTTCTTGATTTGTAATTGGCCTCACTTCACTGGAGTGTTCATCAGTCCACCTTCCGGGAGATATGAGAAATGCATGTGGTTTCCAGTTTGCATTACATGGTATTTCGTTGTTACAACCCCAGGTCATGCTATCAACTGACATGATATTGGGCAGTAAAGGTAAACTCCTGATCTTAAGGGAAGGGGTCCACTTACGGGAGAGATGCTGAAGCAGAATCTGAAGATGTTGACATTGAACCTGAGACAATACCTAGGGGGAAAAATTCGGTATCCACCATTTTGGGGCGCTAACATCGCCTGGGTGGTGTGTTCTGCAGCACTACGCACTGGGCCACGTAGTGCTGCCGCATGGAAGGGCTCTTCCCCTCTTTAAAGGGGAGGGCCCAAGCCCACAACTCTGTGGGGCCCTAGCTGGACCACAGCCCGGCACACAAGAGGAGTACCGGGCTGCCAGATCGCGGCACGGACCCCGCGTTCATTTAGCGGGTGTCATTAGCAGTGCCGCGCCCGGGCGAAAAGTAATTTGTGCCCCGTTAGCGCCCCCTGGAGGCATTAAGGTATCCAATTTCTAGCCCCTAGTGTAGAACCAAACCTCGGGGGAAAATTCGGTATTGACCATTTTGGGGCGCTAACATCGGCCGGCTGCAAACTTTAGCACCCAGCGTAAATTAGCGCCGGCGCCCACGAAATTCATCTCCAGCACCCCTGGAGGTGATTGGAGCGTTAAATCAAGCGCTACACACTTCTCTTAGGGCGCCAAGGTCGGGGAATGGGGTGCTACCTCAGAGCACTACTCAAGCTCAGGCGATGGCAATCACCTCGTACTCAGACAGACTGGCGCCTTCCAGTTCTTAAAGGGGAGGGTCAATCATGCTGCACAGCCTCACACTGATCATTGCTGCTTTTGACCTGGGCCTGCAAGGAGGTACAATTCTTCAAATGCAAATTGCATGGCTGCTCAGCAGCCCAGGGAGAGAGCTCGCTGGTTTAGCGACCAGGCATTGAAGCCTCTGGTTGTGGCTGTGGAACATCGACGGGCAGGGCTGTTCCCAGACACTGTCAAGAGGCCATTGCCCCGGGAGTTCAGAAGGATATGGAGGGAGGTGGCCCATTACATCTCGTCCAGAAGCCTGGTCCAAAGGACTCACATCCAGAGGGTGAGTGCATGCATGAGTTCTGCTGCACAGGACTCGGATGAGGACCTCAATATCGCGGCAATGAACACACAGGCGATGAGCCTGCATACTGAGCTCATGGGTGCAATGGCAAGGGTGCCCAAGAGCATAGATGCACTGGCTAGGAGCGTGGAGGAATCCACCGCCAGCACAGCTGTCATCTGTACGCAAACCCTCAAACCCATCCTTGCCTCGCTGAAGAGGATGGTTGAATTGCAGAGAGACCGTGGGGACTCAGACCCCATGCTGCGTGTAATGGGTGAGGTGGCAGCATCTATTGCAGCACAGGCCGAGGCAACGCAGCGGCTTAGTGCTGGAATCGAGTCATTGGTTGGTGCCATCCAATCTCAGACTGCTCTGATGCAGTTTCAGATTGATGTCACGCAAGCGCTGACTGCTGCCATCCTTGCTGGGCTGACCACTGTCCACCGGGGATCTGACAGTGCCGCAGCAGGCCAGCAATCTGTGCTCAAGCAGATTGCTCTGGATGCTGAGGTTCTGCCCCCAGGGGAGTGGCAGTGTGTGTCGGTCGAGCAGGAAGGTGCTGTCCTCTCTCAGGATGACAGCATTCCTGCTGCCACCACTGCCACTCCACCATTGTACTTGCCACAGTCTGTAACCCAGCCAGCCCAGACTGCTGCCGCCCATGCACACTTGGTGCAGTCTGCAGCTGGGCCCTCCAGGCCCAGAGCTGGTCGAAGGTGTCCTGCAAGGCCATCTGCAGTTTCTGGCTCCCAGATTCAGCAGCCTTCCACCAGCCTTGCTGCAGCCACTGTGGCCACATTACAGAGGAGCAGTAGGGTTGGGAGGAAATAATAAAAATGTTTATTTCAATGTTATAAATTTCCTCATGTTTCTCATTGGAACTTTGGCCAGTCATAGGGGCTGTGGGCTGGCTGTAATGATGTGGTTGTTGAGCCCAAATGCCATCTTCTCTCTCATTCATCAGAAGCGCTGTGTAATGAGGCGTTCACGAATGGCCCTTGCAGAAGCAACATTGAGCGCCTCCCTCCCACATTGTTGCTGCTCCTCCTCCTCTTCATCCTCCTCCACCGCCTCCTCCTCTCCCTCTTCCTCCTCCTGAGGTGGTCCACCAATTCCTGGTGGCAATGGTTGGATCCTCAGAATGGCCAGGTTGTGCAGCATGCAGGACACAACAATGAAAACCGATACTTGATCAGGGGAGTACTGCAGGGCTCCTCCAGAGCGGTCAAGACACCAGAACCATTGCTTCAGCATGCCGATCGTCTGCTCAATGAGGTTACTAGTGGCACTATGGCTCTCATTGTAGGCAAGTTCAGCAGGAGTGTTTGGGTTCTGGAGCAGTGTCATCAGCCAGGTGCAGAGTGGATAACCCTTGTCCCTGAGGAGCCAGCTGCGAGCTTGATGCGGTGGTTGGAACGGTGCTGGGATACCAGTCTGGCGCAGGATGAACGAATCGTGGCTGCTGCCAGGATAGCGGGCATTAACGGCGAGGATGCGCTGTCTGTGGTCGCACACCAACTGAACGTTCAGAGAGTGGTAGCCTTTGCGTACTAAATTAATACTTTGCATCAGTGTTTACCAGGAGGACTTTGCCAAAGCTATGGTAAACGAGGAGGTTTCCGGGATACTAGATGAGATAAAAATAAAGAGGAGGTACTAGGAAGGCTGGCAGTACTTCAAGTAGATAAGTCACCCGGTCCGAATGGGATGCATCCTATGTTACTGAGGGAAGTACGGGTAGAAATTGCAGAGGCGCTGGCCACAATCTTCCAATCCTGCTTAGATACAGGGGTGGTGCCAAAGGACTGGAGGATTGCAAATGTTACACCCTTGTTCAAAAAAGGGAAGAACGAAAAACCTGGCAATTATAAGCCAGTCAGTTTAACATCGGGGAAGCTTTTAGAAACAATAATCTGGGAGGAAATTAACAGCCACTTGGACAAGCATGGACTAATAAAGGAGAGCCAGCATGGATTTGTTAAGGGCAAATTGTGTTTAACTAATTTGATTGAGTTTTTTGAGGAGGCAACAGAGAGGATGTACGAGGGCAGTGCAGTTGATGTTGTGCATATGGACTTTCAAAAGGCTTTTGATAATGTACCACATATTAGGCTTGTTAGCAAAATTGAAGGCCATTGGATAAAAGAGGCAGTAGCAGCATGGACTCAAAATTGGCTAGGGGATAGAAAACAGAGAGTTGTGGTGAATTGCTGTTTTTCAGATTGGAGGGAGGTATACAGTGGAGTTCCCCAAGGTTCAGTATTGTTTTTTGATATACATTAATAACTTGGACTTGGGGGCGCAGGGCACAGTTTTGAAATTTGCAGATGACACAGAACTTGGAAGTTTAGTAAACACTGAGGAAGATAGTAATAGACTTCAAAAGGACAGACAGGCTGGTGGACACATGGCTGATGAAATTCAATGCAGAAATGTGTGAGGTGATACATTTTGGTAGGAAGAATGAGGAGAGACAATACATGCTAAATGCTACAGTTTTAAAAGGGGGTGCAAGAGAGAGACCTGGGGGGTGCTTGTGCACAAATCTTTGAAGGTGGCAGGAAGGTTAACAAAGCAGTTAATAAAGCATATGGGATCCTGGGCTTTATAAATAGAGGCATAGAGTACAAAGGCCAGGAAGTTATGCTAAACTGTATAAAACACTAGTTCGGCCCCAGCTGGAGTATTGAGTCCAATTCTGGGCTCCACACTTTAGGAAGGACACGAAGGCTTTGGAGAGGCTACAGAAGAGATTTACTAGAATGGTTCCAGGGTTGAGGGCTTACAGTTACGTGGATAGACTAGAGAAGCAGGGGTTGTTCTCCTTAGAGCAGAGAAGGCTAAGACGAGATTTGATAGAGGTGTTCAAAATCATGAATGGCTTAGGTAGAGTAAATAAAGAGACGCTGGGCTGGATTTTGTCAGTGTGGGCGGGCTGGGGCGTGTCAGGTGGAAATCGTGTCAGGACCCCGACTCCGAAGTGATGTGTTGAAAAAGTGGGATTTTCCCCTAATTGGGCAATTGATTTCCTGCGTGTGGGAACCACTGGCCGAATGAGACTTTTCATACAGCAAGTCGCCTCCGATGACGTCATCAATGCTGTTGGATTTAAGGCCTGCAAGCAGCCTTGATTCTTCTGGAGACTGCAAAGGCTCTGCAATTTATATGAAGGAGTTGAATTGTGGAAAATGTCAACGATCAAGCAAAAGTGTGCACCTCGGTTTGATGAGCCCTCCCTCCAAGCTCTGGTGTACGGAGCCAGCTGTAATAAGGAGGTGCTGTTCCCTTCCTCAGGGAGAAAAAAGCCACTCCAGCAGACAAAAGCTGTGTGGCTACAAGTGGCCCAGGCGGTCAACTCCATTTCGCTGAGCCGCAGAACCTGGCTGCAATGCAGGAAGAGGTTTCATGACCTTCTCCACACAGGAAATGTGAGTATGACTTTCCCATCTCCCTCAATCTGATCCCCATCGCCTCTCCTCACCAGCACTCTGCTTTGCCAACCTCTTCCTCCACATGCCACTTGACACTTACATCCCTGCACCCTTACCCATTCCCTCTCTATCTATGGTCACATTCACTTAACTATTCAACCATGCAGCCCTCACACTCCCTATAACTGTGATGCAATGACAACAACAACTTACAACACACAGGGAGGGTCCTTTGTATCCTTCTAAGCATCTACGCTATGCATTCACTACACTCACTCCTTCATTCTCACTCAAACTCCACTTGTTTCCCTCATTGCAGGAAAAGAGAGTCCACAATAAGAGGGAAAGAGCCATGACAGCAGGAGGGCCACCCTCAGTAGCCCAGCTCACCGCCTGGGAGGAGGCAGCCCTGGAAATCGTCGGGATCGAGGAGGATTCCCAAGTGGGAGATGGACAGACGGGCGCATCACAGCAAGCTGGTGACAGAATAGTTTGGCATCTCTCTCATTGACATAGCATGAGTCACTGATAATGATCCTGATGCTCCAACAGATTGACTTATGATCATCTGCAATATTCCATATGCATGTAACCTTGGCCTCACATCTCTAACTCTTTCCTTTACTCCCCCACAGGACCATCGAAAGCCCCCATCCCCACGATCCAGGAGGAACAGCCTGAGCCTCCAGACTCCTCAGAGGAAGCTGCAACCTCTGAGGGCGCAGCGTCAGCAGAATTCAGCGCACCCAGCACCAGCGCAGACACTCACACCTCGGTGGGACCTTCTCGAGATAGAGTAGTGTTGGCACCTGGTGTATCACAGCTCACAAGTGAGCATCAGCAGATGGTGGAGACAGGGACAGCAGTGGAGAGTCCTCGTCGGAGGGCGCAGGACTCTGCCAGCTCGGCTCCGCTGCATGTCGACCCTGTGCCTCCGGGTCCATCCAGAAGGAGAGCGGTGCTGGAA
The DNA here is from genome assembly GCA_030390025.1 of Squalus acanthias. Taxonomy (NCBI): domain Eukaryota; kingdom Metazoa; phylum Chordata; class Chondrichthyes; order Squaliformes; family Squalidae; genus Squalus; species Squalus acanthias. The sequence continues at coordinate 82,647,781 of CM059436.1, read as the reverse complement.
CTCCAGGAACAGGTGCAGGGGTATCTGGCAGGTTTTGTCTCCAGGGTCGCTGCGAGTGTGGAGCGAATGGAGGAGTCCATCGCGAACATGAGCAGAGCCTTTGTGGAGGCATTGGCGCATGAACGTATCACCATGGAAAGGATGGCTACCTCCATGGTAAGGCTGGCTACCATAGAGGAGAGGATGGCTACGGTAGAGGAGAGGATGGTGAAGGATGGAGGAGATTAGTCGCCAGGGTATTGAAAACATGGTCATTGTTCAGAATAGAATGACATCTCTTGAGGAGCAATGGTCAGCTATTGAGCAAACAAACCAGACCTTCAGGCAAGTCCTCTGGAGTAGGACTGCCAGTGCAGAAACGGGTCCTCATGGCCCCCCTGAAGTGCAGCAAGGTGCTGTCAAGCCACTTGCTAGCTCTGAAGTGGGGCTGACCCATGAGTGGGATGTTGGTGGCAGACAACAAGGAAGTGGGGGCTCCTCTCCAAGTGCTCACACGACCATGCCACAGCAAAGCCCTCGGTCAGAGCCCCACCAGAGTCCTCACCCAACTGAGGTGGGCGTCTCAGCCCCTGCACAGCCACAGGAGCAGCAGACTGTTGCCGAGCCCTCACAGATTCACAACCCCAGAGGACGCCCGGCAAAAGCGTCGAGACAGGAGCAGCAAGAGAGTGAGCAAGGGGCCTCCACATCTGCTGAAGCCACAGGGGAAGCACCACGTAGGAGCATGCGTAAGAGGAAGATAAAGCACAAGCAGTCACAAGGGTAGTCACTTGGGTGCTGTGTTGTTTTGTTTTTGGACTAGCCATCATTGTGATTGTATTATAAAGTGTTTTGATGGCAAACTGTTGAAATTGTGGCCTGTGTCATTTCGCAAATGGGACTTTCACATTGAGGGCTTAGAGTACCTTGCAATTGTCAGTATGGTGGTCAGAGTGATAGGATTCCGTAGGTTCTTGTCCATTGTCGATGCTCTGGTAAGAAGGAGCGAGACTAAAGTGTATGATTGTGCAGGCTAAGCAAATCTGGCCAGGATGAGTGCGTCCCTTGCATCCCAGGCAGCAATGTCATCGCGCGCTGGCGCCTTATGGCCTGTGCATCTTCAGGTGGGTGACTAGCAGCTTGGCGCTCCTGTTGATGCTCCTGCTGTTGGTACTGCTGTTGCTCATGGTTCTGCTGCTGCCACGGCTGGTCTTCATCTGAATCTGATGTCCAGGAGGAAAGGAATTAAATGGTCGCCATGCTTCTGGTATATGCCTCAGTTGAGGAAGTGCTTAGTCAAGGTGGGGAGAGGGATTTCCCAGGAGGTCACACTGGTGATGGGTGTCAGGCTCTGAATTTGGATGATCAGCCATGATCTCATTAAATGGCGGAACAGGCTCAAGGGGCCGAATGGCCTACTCCTGCTCCTATCTTCTATGTAAACTTCCACAACACTGAGTATGCCTGTTAAAAGTTCCCCCAGACCTGAAACAACAAAGTTCTGCTACCTGCAAATGATCATTGGTGAAAACTCCTTTGTAATGGTGGAGCTGCAGCTGTTAGTAAGCAATCCACCTTGTGAGGCCACCAGCATTACCTGGCGTGTTCCAGAGGAGGCGTGTAGGATGGGGGGAATGTCTAAAAATCAGAAAGGCCTCTCTAAACGGGATTATAGAGGCAATTAAGTGGCTGTTAAGAGCCTTAAGGGCCTATCCCGCCTCTTGGAGGCGGGATGGAAAGGGGGTCAGAAAACACGCATTTGGGAAAATTGCTCAGAGGCGGGATGGAGGAGGGATCGGGTCTGCTCGCCATTTTTGGCGATTTTTACAACTCGCACGCCTCCAAACCCGCCTCCTCGGGGCTGGTAAAATCCAGCCCACTATTTCCAGTGGCTGAAGGGTCGATAACCAGAGGGCACAGATTTAAGGTGATTGACATGAGGGAAAACTCTTTTACACAACGAGTGTTTAGGATTTGGAATGCACTGCTGATCGGGCAATAGATACAGATTCAATAGTATCCTTAAAAAGGAAATTGAATAAATACTTGAAGGAGAAAAAATTGCATGGCTATGAGGAAAGAGCGGGGGAGTGGGACTAATTGGATTGCACTTTGAAAGAGGCAGCGCAGACTCGATGGGCCAAATGGCTTCCTTCTGTGCTGTTCTATTCTATGAATTGTGGACCCCACAACTCCAAATAGGCCTGGGAGAAATTGCAAGGGGATCTACGGTTAGGGGTTCAGGAGTTGGGACAGAAACTAGTTCTGCTGGAATTGCATCTCAAAGTAAATTCCAAAGTGCAGAAGAGAGCGATGCTTCCACCTGTCTTGACCTCGTCCCTTGTGAAGGAGCTACATCTGGGCGAGTTCCAGGGCTACGCCTGGAATGCTGCCCAGTACATCCTCTGTATACCTGAGTGGAATTCTCACCAGCTGAGAGCTGGCATGATTCCCACACAGAACTCTTGCAGCCAAAGGCAATGAATCCCAGAAGGAATCAGTTGCCTTTAATAAAATGCCGTGCTGGCTGCATTGGGAGCTGAATTTCTGAAACAGAAATAGTAAGGGAAGGCCTGTAAATGGGCAAGAAATTCCTGGGTGCCCTATTTATTTTGAAAAAGAACCCAACAATTGGATTTTCAACCGGAGTAAAAGGCTGCACAGTTGGGAGACAAAGTTGAAAGTCTGTGCCTTCACACCATATAGTGGCATTGTGACAAACAGCAACCTTTACATATAAATATTTCCATACTGATTTCCGTTATAAATGTTGACATAGGCCGTTTCAATGTTAAAAGTCGACATGAAAATCATGACAAGTTTATGGACAGGAAGTGCATCTTACATGCATGATTTTGAATAATGCGTAGATGCATTTATTGTATTACGATTGAGGCGTCTTCAACCCCACAGAATCGCCATTCTCAGGCTGCAGCGATTGATCTTGAGGTGCTATAAAATTCGCAGGGTCCTAACTATCACCATAGGTTCCTGAGAGGTCCTTTTTTTTAACTTTGCCTGGCCCACTGGCTGCACGTATTAGAAAGTTGAGTGTTGCTGTGGATGGTTTTGTGACCATTTGCAGAACATACCTACATTTCTATTAGGTGCAGCCAATGAGCAAGGCTCCCTGTCCGCAACACAAGGTCAGAAAATTACCCATTTGTACCTAGCTCCTATAGTTAGATTACATTTTTTGACAATGCACATCCCATCGCACGGTAAAAAAATACAATTTTCACTGATAAAATAATGAGAAAGACTCCCAGATGATTTGTAAAGCTTGATTACTTTTTCTTTAACAGAAGGTTATTGTCAGATAATTGACAAAAAGTAATTAAATATTAAAGAATTTATTTAAGTTTCAATTTAGTCCCTAATGTACCCTGGTTATTTGCTTTCCTATTTCATAAAAGCTTTTCATCATCTGTCAGCTGCAGTTTTGGTCACCCTACAATTTTCCCTGCCTCAATAAATCTTCAATTTTAAATTAAAATTCATCCTCAGCACTTTACTATTTTGTGCTTGCAGCTATGTTGTTTACATTACATGCTGTTTGCCACCTATGTATATACCCTCCTGCTCAATGTTGTCTCTGCTTGTTGCTTCTCCAGATACTCGGGATGTTCTCTAATGTCTTCGTCATATTTGTCTTTACGCAATATTTGCTTTGGGGTTGGAAATCGGTTATGGCCCATGTTCGGGCCGCTAACCAGCGGTGCGCTGATATCATGTGCCCCTGGCCGGGAGGCCCAAGGCCAGCCCAAAATTGGTCCTGGGGCCTCATTATCATTCTTTGCGTGAGCTGCTGGTGCCTGTCGTGTGTCCACAGGCAGCTCGTGCATTTTACAGGAGGACGATGATTGCGATGACGGTGGAGTTGGGGGAGCATGCCCGCTCCTCATGGTGCCACAGAAACATTTTTTTTTTAAATTTTGTTTTTAATAAAACTTACCTTTTGTTGCCGTTTGCTGCTTAGGCCGCAGCGAGTCTTTAAGAAGCTGCAGTGAAGCAAACCCGGCTCTTAATCCACTCAATTCAAACCAATTTCTGCAAAGGGGCCTCAAACAGGCATTTGGCCCTTCATTGACATATGTAAGGGGCCTAATGCCTGTTTTAGGCAGCCACCTGGGACTCCTGCAAAGGCCCCTTTAACAATCTGGTGGCGCCCGTAATGCAGGCGCAGATCGGGCGCCCCGAAATAGGACCTCATAAAAGTCATCCAACTCAGAAAGGGAAAAAACGTCATTAATGGTGCATGAAAGAAAGGCTGAAAATAAGAGGATTCTTTGACAAATAAAGGTTTAGACTGTAGATCACTGAGCCCAACTGCTAGACCACCACAAGAGGAATATAAAACTATCAGACAGAGAAGTAGAAGTAAGACATTTAATACATAAAGGTAGAGGAAATAGTAACGTATCTATTATTTCCTTCATTTTGTAAGGTCAAGGATCAACACAAAGACATACAAGCAATGTTCACAGTGCATGCACCAAATGGATTTAATAAATCCAAAATAAACACTTGAAAACAGGCAGTGTTTTTTTTGCCTATAAAAGGCAGATCACTTGATTCCAAATCATTTGAACTGAGTCAAGCTTTGGATGGATATTTTCTGAATTTATCCAACTGTGCTTTATTTGGTAGAAATTAAAGAAAAATATTGATATTAAAAAGCACGCTCCCTCTCCCCTTATTGATGTGCATCTCTATAATTGAAATAGGCCTTTCGGTGAAGTAAGAGTTTAAACATCAGCATGTGTCCAATTCAATACCGATTGAATCCACTTGAAAAAACAGTCATTGACGTCAGACACCAAACTACAAGGACATACAGCTAGGTTAATCTTGAGGAACAGGCTAAAGAAAATTCCACACTTACGTGAGGTCAAGTGAAGCATCGCCTCCAATATACTTTGCATGGTTCGAGTTTCTTTAAAAACTCAGATTCATTTCTACAGACTCTCCATTGCCTGTGCCAGGATTTGTAAAATTGAGGTAATCAAAGATGATTATGGCAGCCTTTTTTTATCCGCAGCTCCTCATCAGTCCTTCTCTTCAGTCAGACTTTAGAACCAAGCCCATACATATTGCTGAATCCCTGATGCATATCACGATGCAGCTGTACAATATATGTAACAGGTCTATAAATATTTAAAGACATTTCCACAAGATGTGTTAGCAGAAATAATACAGAAAAATAAAAAGGCCCATTTATAGTATTATATTTTTTTGTGCTACTTATTCCTAAGCAGCCTGTACAATTTTACAGTTGTGTGTTGGAATGAGTAAATTGGAACAGAATTCTTTCACTGCTGTATTCTGGGTTTGTTACAAAGAAGTAGCGAACTGACATTTCTATAGTGCCTTTCACATCCTGAGGACATCCCAAATCGCTTCACAGCCAATGAATTACTTTTGAAGTGCAGCCACTGTTCTTGTGTGGGTTATCTACTAAAGATGAAAAGGATGCAAGTTTCCTCTCTCTCTCTCTCTCTTTCTGGGGTAATTAATAAGGATTCTGACTGAAATTACTTTGGGATTGTTGAACAGAGTTCCAAGTGAATATGAACTCACGGCATAAATCTCTTTCCCTCCCCACAAAATAATTTTACAAAAGATCACAATAATTGGACAACCACCCTCGGACAGGCACAAGGTGTGGCTGGTGTTTGATTAGGAATTCCCTCCCTAACCTCTGCGCCTCTCTACCTCTCTTTCCTCCTTTAAGATGCTCCTTAAAACCTACCTCTTTGACCAAGCTATCCTAATATCTCTTTATGTGGCTTGGTGTCAAATTTTGTCTGATAACCTCTCCTGTGAAGCACCTTGGGACGTTTTACTACGTTAAAGGCGCTATATAAATGCAAGTTGTTGTCGTTGTTGTTCAAGTGGGGCTCAGCAAGAATGTCTTCGGGCTCGATCTCGTCCGTCCCTTTGACTCGTGTTTGCAGCTGGGCCGCTTCCTTCTTTCACTTGTTTTGTGGGAATGCTTCTTTGCGTGGCCAGGTTGTATAATATGCAATAGACCACTATGATCTTTAAGAGCTTGATGGGGCGACGCATCAACACTCATCTGATCTGTCCAAATATCTGAGCCTTTGTTGCAGCATTCCAATGGCATGTTCCACCATGATCCGGGTGGCCATATGAGTTTCACGTATTGCTGTTCAGCTTTTGCTGTGGTTGCCTTGAGCCAAGACTGGTGAATATCCTTGGTCTTCAAAAAGTCCTGACCCTACAGATAGATTGATGCAAAATGATGGTGATATGACTGCAGGTAGTGGGCATTCACGTAAATCATTTTTCACGAATGGTCAGAGGCCAGATGTAAATCAATGGAATGAACCCCTTTCTGTTCGTGAAGGCTGTAGGACTGTGGGTAGTGGGTCCATATGACCACCTGGGTAACATCAATAATGCCCAGCACTTTAGGGAAACCTACCACATGGAAAAGACTTTGATCTCTTCAAGTGCACAATTATAATTCTAGGTATTAGGGGAAATTCGCATTCATGGTGCCTGTCATGTTGGACAACAGTGACTTCTCCCATTGGAAATTTTCATCTTGCAAGGTAACACAGCTCCTTCAAAATGCATCTGCAGAAATTTGTCGCTTCTTGGACCCACATTGGATTATGAATTATATTTTATGTTACTTTGGTTTTTAAATCTCTTACATTACTACAATGAATGCACAGATGCCAACATTCCAATTTCTATTCCAGGGACATTCCATTCTAAAAGGATACAAGTCCCATAGATATAAATTACAATTTACTCCCCTCATATGTGATAATGAAGGCCAGCGAAATATCTTTACCCAAAGAGTGGTGAGAATGTGGAACTCGCTACCACAGGGACTGGTTGAAGCGAATAGTATAGATGCATTTAAGGGGAAGCTAGACAAGCATATGAGGGAGAAGGGAATAGAGGGTTATGCTGATAGAGTTAGATGAGGAAGGTCGGGAGGAGGCTCGAGTGGAGCATAAACACCGGCATGGACTGGTTGGGCCGAATGACCTGTTTCTGTGCCGTATATCCTATGTAATCTAGATTTCTGCTGTGTTATTAGGACCCTTTTTATCCGCCTTCTTAAGACCTGTGAAGTAGGAGAGTCATATGTTACGCTAGAATGCATTCAATTTTGACATATAAAGCACATCATTTTTTAATAAAAATCCCCTGTTGCTATAGAAAAATAATCAGACCACAGGATTCAGTTTTTATTTTAGCTAGAAATGAAAATAGCTACTCAGGAGGGGGGAGGGGGGATTTTAACTGCCAGCAGGTTTGCAGCTGGTTTAAGTTAAGAATGCTGCCTGCCCATGGCAGAACGATGCCACGGCGATTTTAACCGGCGAGGCTCATTAACATAACACCGGCCGACTTCCGGTCTGGAACAGGCGGGAAGTGGACAGGAGGCGGCTGCTGGGCTGCAGAAATTCGGGATGGCCAAGGGACTGGTGTTCTGGTGAGGGGGAGGGGGATATCGCAATACGGAAAGTGGGGAGTCTGAGGCTGGACAGGCTTAAACGTCTCTTGCGGGGCCTGGAGGAGCACTCTTGCTCCTCCTGTACCCATCGGGGGAAGTAAAAAACTTCCTTGAATGGCCACTTCTGCTTCCGATCCACACCTCACTTGACGTTACCTGGCAGGGAAAGCTACAGCTGCTTCCCCATTCAGGGCAGAGTTGAAATCGCAGTCGTGGCCCGTTGATGTCATTGGACCCCGATCTGCATATTTAAAGAAGGCTTCTGGTGGGTGCCTTTCCCACCTGCTCAGAAGAGCAGGTAACAAATTAAGGCAGAGGGATCCAGGCGGAACATCGGCGGGTCAGTCACCCGATCAATTTTAGCTGCCTACCTGTCCGGTTTCCGCCAGGTGGATAGGTTTAAAATCAAGCCCTCGGTTCTGGATGTCGTGATACCCGATCTTACCTGGTCATACAGAGGACAACATTAAACTAAAAGTAACCTGCATTTTGATCAATTTGGATCAATCTGCAGAGAGGCAGATATTCAAATTGCCATTTTATTACTCAAGCCATTACCATGAAATTCACAAATGGACAAGATGTCAGAAGAATACTCCTGTCTGCCTAAAAGTCTGATCTGACATACACTATGACAAGTTAAGCATTGCAGAGTACCGCAAGCATTTGACTCACTTGCTGCCCTTGTCACTTTCCACTGCAAAGTCAGAATTAAAAGCTTTCACACCAGTAATCACATAGATATACCTTTCCATTTAAAACGTACTCCATTGCATACAAGCCGTCTAGTGATCCTCGACATATTTGCCTCAACCAGAAATACTGTAAAGCACATTATTGGGATGGTAAAGCAAAGAATCTGGATCGCTTAGCTGAGGTGTTTCTCTATAGCCCAGCAAAAGTGTCCAAAATAATCCCAGCCTATCGAATGCTGCATACCTTCTCAATACAAAGAGGAGTAAGCAGGGTGAAGGGGAGCCCGCCCACCCCCAGTCCAGCAATGGAAGAGGGGGACGAAGAGGAAAAGGGGAAAAAAATGGAGGCAGCAAAGTTGCAACGAGGGAGATTGATGCAGCAGGCACTCACTGGGAACTGCTTTCAGTAATTTCCAAATCTGGATCCTGCACAAGTGTTGCAGCCAAATGTGAAACCACTCAGTGTTCCCAGAAACAGCATGCTGTACATTTCCATTTGCTCTAACTTAGCTGCCATCTTACACTTTCCTATCATCATTTGTTTCCTTAACATGGCCCTTTCCAATGAAAGCTGTCCATGTTAACGAAAAATAAAATGAAAGAAAAAAGAAAGAACTTGCATTTATAGAGCGTCATTCACGACCTCAGGATGTCCCAAAGTGCTTTACAACCAATTAAGTGCATTTAAAGTGTAGTCATGCTATCATGTAGGAAATAATTACATAACAGCCTGCTTAATATTACGTTTCTCCTTGGTGAGCCTATAACGTGTGCTTCTCCTACTGCCTGACCTATATGTCTAAATGCTCCTTCAGTGAGAGAATTAAATGGGGTGGCAGGCTGGCGGTGTTCATTGTGAACCCCAAGGGATGGAGGTGGTTTTACTGCAGGGGAAGTGAAAAGGCCTTGCTATAATTGTAGCCACGTCCAAGAAGGCAGTGGTTGCCAGTGCCTGCTCACTAACTGACACTTCTTTATTTCTTAGGCTAGTTTGGACAGATGTGTGTCGGGGGTGGTGGTTTGTGTCAGCTTCACCTCTGACTTCTGAACGGTTCGAATCGCTCTCATCCCTTGGTTCTAGACCTTGGACTTATTTGGGGGTTGTGACAAAAAGTGCAGCAGACAATTGGTTTTGATGAAAGAACTTCAATCTTTATTAAAATGGTAAAACACAAATAATAACACTCTTAACACTCTAAAGGTGGGGAACACTTCGGTACAAGCGAGGGAAATGACAGTAGAACAATACTTCACCCCTCCCAACCCCACTTTACTAGCTAAGTTAGGTTTTGAAGGACCGGGGATAATGCTCACCAATCCTTTGACAGTTCGGCTAAATCGCGGTTTTGGGGTTCGTTGTTTATGGCGGTTAGTGTCTGCCGTACCCCGTACGCGGTAGAGGACTTCACCTGTGTATCTGGTCAGTCTTCGCGAGTCCGCTGATGCGGTAGGATGTCGGTTTGGATTTATCTGGTGAGTACCCAATTTCTTTTGGTTAGCAGTAGGGTTTAGAGTCTTTGGGAAAATCTTACCATTGGGTAAGTCAGGAGTAGATTGTAGAGTGGAAACTTTGCGGTTCTTCGGGTTTTCTTCCCTTGAGTTGGTCTTTGTTGGTCACGGTGGCCTGCTATTACCTGGTCAGTTGGGGGTAATATGCGGTTGTTGGTTTTGTGAGGCCTTTGGTTTCCGTGATGGTTTTAGGCCTTGTCTAGTGTGTCGGTTGACCTCGTGGAGCCGTTGGTGGCTTTTCGGCTTGTTGCTCCGGGTGACTGTGTTGGGACCGTTGTTGGAGGTCCGTCGAGGTGGTATCTTCACGAGCTGGACTCAGGTGTGTCTGAGTGGTGAGTGATGCCAACTCGCTTCCAGCTCGACGTGGGTCTGTGATGTTGCTCCTTGTCTCCACACTCGACTATGTGTGTGATGTTGATGACCCGCTTGTCTCTACCTGTCGAACCGCTTAACAGGCCTTCAATTATACCAAATTGAAGTGGCCTTACCTGCTCGCCAAATCTGCTCAGTTCATTGTCTGGTTTTGGCGGGCTCGTAAACGGTAACGACTTTACTAGCGTGTTAACTGGTTTTGAACAGGCCTTCAAACTCACTCATTGAGCATGGCCTTATCTGCGTGCCAAATCTGCTCGGTTCATTGTCTGATTTTGGCGGGCTAGTTACCAGTAACTGTTCTGTAAGTGTCAAATGGTTTTTGGGATGGCTTGCATCCTGTCGATCTCCTCGGTTGATCATTGGTAATTGGTTTTGTGTTTGGTTTTCTAGGCTGGACTCGGTCTTTCTATAGAATGGGTCTGAGTGGTTTTTATTATGCATGTTTCTGATGGGCCCTGTAATCGGTTTTGATGGGGCCTGTATTTTGGGTGGGACTGCTCTTTCCCTGGGTTTATAGTTAAAATGTTAATGTCTGCTGGGGCTTGAGTGAGGTCATCCCAGTTCTCCAGACAGTGTAATTAACTCCAATATCCAAAACTGCTTTTACAGAGGTCGAACTCACCTCCTTGTCCTTTTACAGGCCCAGACATGTTTTTAAAATGCCAAAACTTGGTTTTTGGTCTTAAATTCCTTAGGTTAGACCCAAATGCATTTTTATCACTCTGAGGTAGTTCCAAAGTCCTTTTTCCTTAGGTTTTTGGGGATCTGTAAATTTTGGAAACCTTACAGTGTGGTCACCTAAAAAGTAGCAGCCTCATCTGTCCTATCTCGTGCTGTAGCCCAGGTGATGGCAACCCCGACAGGGTTATTTGCAGGAGAACAGACCATAGGGTACTATTAATGAGCATGAAGCCCACTATTCCCAAGCTGACTGCCCCCCACATCCCACCTGTCAAATCCAGTAGGGACAGATTTTTGTAAGTTGGAGCCCAGTGTCTCCAGAATCCCAAAGTGTTCATTAATGAACCTGCCTCACATTGAAAAGACCCTCGAAAAGAAAGATGTGTCAGACTGGTTTCAGGATGGAAGGCCTACCAACAGAAGTAACCTGACAGTATAGTGTGTGACAAGCTGTTGCTGTCCAACGTATTCCTCCATATTACTGGATAAGAGAGTGAGTAAGGATACCAATGAGACTAAGAAATGGAGATACTTACTGGGCGGTGAGAGCACACCTCCAAATTCTTCTTCCTCTACTCATTCCACAGACCGCTGGCCAATAATGACGAGGGCAGTCTCCTCAAATTAGGACAACTCCTTGGCCGCGAATTTGCCGGCGCTCAGAGGGTGGGTTTGGAGGCGGGTCAGGGAGTAAAAATCAAAATGATTGACGGCAGGTTGCTAACCCGCCGCCATCCTGCCTCCACACAACTTTGCAAAGTGTCGGGTCTGCGAGTCCCGATCAGACCCGACACCAAACGGCGGGAGAGGCACTTAAGGCAGTTAACAGCTTGTTAACTACCTAGATATAATGCCTTTTTAACTGGCTGTTCCCATTTTACGACATTTTCAGCGTGTTCCACGTCGTGCGACAAACACGCCAGCTGATTGTGCCGGGTTCAGCAAGGATATGAGTTGTTGACAGCTGCTCCTGCAGTTTAAAAGCAGACCTGTAACATGGCTGACTTTCAGATGACAGAACTTTGTGCTTTGAGGTTTTGGAACACTTTTTGCAGGTCTTTTGAGCTTGTGGGTGTTTAAGCTGAGAACCATATGCACTGTGACCTCCTTGGAAGACCCTCTGCCCACATTGACTGAGCGCTTATAACATCTCTTCCTCAACTGAGATATATACCAGCAGGATGGGAACCATTTATATCCTCTCATCCTGGTCCTCAGAATCGGACGAAGAGCAGCCGCGGCAGCAGCAGAACCGTCCACCATAGCAGCAGCAACAACAGGAGCGCCAACCTTCTCCTCAGCCACCTGATGCTGCACAGGGCAGAGAGCGTCAGCGCAGGGCTGTACCGCGCTGCAGGAGATACCCCCAACACAGGGTTTACAGGCCGAGGATGAGCTTCCTCAACATGACTGAGCAGCAGTGCCAAAGGAGGCTGAGACTTTCATGAGAGGTAATCGCTGACATCTGCACAATGCTGCATCAACACCTGGAGCCCAGAGGAGCGGGTGGACATTCCTTACCAGTGGCTGTCAAAGTCACCACCGTCCTCAATTTTTTTGCTTCAGGTTCCTTCCAGGGATCATCAGCAGACATCAGCGTCATCTCCCAGTCGGCCGCACACACTTGCATCACGTAAGTTACCGATGCCCTCTTTGCAAAGGCGCACAATTAAATCCACTTCTCCACGGATGAAGCAAGTGTAATCGCGCACGCGGTTGGCTTTGCAAATATGGCAGGCTTCCCAAGGGTGCAGGGCGTCGTAGACTGCACACATGTGGCCATTAGGGCACCCCATCACAACCCAGCTGTTTTTGTCAACTGCAAGAGTTTCCACTCCTTGAACGTCCAGCTGCTGTGTAACCACAGGAAGAACATCATGCATGTTTGCGCCAAGTACCCTGGCAGTTGCCATGACTCGTTCATCCTTCGGCAGTCTACTGTGCCTCAGCTCTTCAATCCGCCAAGACAACTTTCCGGATGGCTATTTGGAGACAAGGGTTATCCCCTGAAAAAGTGGCTAATGACACCGATGAGGAGGCCATCAAACGAAGCTGAGGAGCGGTACAATGTGAGCCACATTTCCACCAGATGCATCATAGAGCAAACCATCGGCTTGCTCAAAATGCGATTCAGATGCCTCGACAGATCTGGTGGAGCACTACAGTACTCACCAGCCAGGGTCACCAGAATCATCGTCATCTGCTGTGCCTTGCACAACATTGCACAGCAGCGTGACTTAGCGCGGCCTGAGGAATAAGTGGCTCAGCGCAGAGCCTCCTCAAAAGAGAAGGAGGAGGAGGAGGAGGAAGCGGCAGATGAGGGACACCTTGCGGGGGCAGATGTGCCAATTCCACCAGCACGCGACCACATTGCTGGTCGTGAGGCAAGGGATGCCCTCATCCATGCCAGATTCGCGTAAGTTTATGCATCAACCACATCTGGCTGGCACATGGAAATGAATAAAAACAGAAAATGCTGGAAATACTCAGCAGGTCAGGCAGCATCTGTGGAGAGAGAAACAGAGTTAACATTTCAGGCCGATGACCCTTCGTCAGAACGAAATGAATGTCTGGAAGACCTTCTTAACATACCATACATCATCTGTACAATAAATTGTGGTTTCCTATCACTCTCACTACCATAATTACACGTGAAAGGCGCCCTGACCCCTCACTGTGCAACTTCCATTTCTGAGCACACATAGGCCAAATCTTCAATTCTTTGCCAACACTTATGTTTAATAAAGTTACAATCAGGATGACAAACTTTACTTTGTAAGATAAGAAAACACCCAAGTGACTACCTTTGTGACTATTTGTGTGTTGACTTTCTCTTACGCGTGCTTCTAGGTGGTGCTTCCCCTGTGGCTTCAGCAGATGTGGAGGCACCTTGCTCACTTCTATGCTGCGCCTGCTTAGACGCCTTTGGCGGGCGTCCTCTGGGTTTGGGAGTTTGGGAGGGCTCCGCAACAGTCTGCTCCTCCTGCGGCTGTGCAGGGGCTGAGATGGCCATCTCAGTTGGGTGCAGAATCTGGGGCTCTGACTGAGGACTCCGCTGTGGCATGGTCGTGTGAGCGCTTGGAGAGAGCCCACACTTCCTTGTTGTCGACCACCAACATTCCACTCATGGGTCACCCACACTTCACTGCTAGCAAGTGGCTGGAGAGCACCTTGCTGCACAGTGGGGACATGAGAACCCGTCTCTGTACTGACAGTCCCCATAATGGGGACGTCCATGTACCTCTGGTGTCTCTCCTCAATAGATGCCCATCTATCCTCCATAGCAGATCATCTATTTAGAAGAGTCACCATGCTCTGTTGAGTCTGGCGATTTTTGTCCTCCATGGCGGTTGCCACCCTTTCCATGGCGAAACGTTCATTTGCCATTGCATCCACCATGGCAGTGCTCATGTTTGAGATGAACTCCTCCATTCTCTGCACACTCGCAGTTACCCTGGATGCAAACCCTGTCAGAGACTCCTGCACTTGTTGCTGAAGTTCCAGCACTGCTCTCTTTCTGGATGGCCCCAGAGGCACAGGGTTCACATGCAGCTGAGCAGAGCTAGGAGCATCTTGCGGCCACCGACAAGGACTCTCCACTGCTGTCCCTGTCTCCACCATCTGCTGATGCTCACTTGTGAGCTGTGATACACCAGGTGACAACACTACTCTATGTCGCAAAGGACCCTCGAGGTGTGTGTCTCTGCGCTGGTACAGGGTGTGCTCATTTCTGGTGACGCTGCTCCCTCAGAGGCTGCAGGTTCCTCTGAGGAGTCGTCTGGCTCTTCCTCCTGGACAGTGGGGAGGGGGGCTCTCGATGGTCCTGTGGGGGAGTAAAGGCATGAGATAGACATGTGATATTTATGTACCAGAAACATCCTATTGTGCAGATGATCAGAACTCAATCTGTATGAACATCAGATGCCATATCAGTCACTCATGAAATCTAAATGAGAGGGTTGCACCATCTTGCTCTACTGCACCCGTCTCTCCGTCCCCCACTTTCAGCTCCTCAGCACCTCCGACGATGTCATCAGCAGCCTCCTCAGCGTTTGTTAAAGTTGCGAGGGATGGTGGGCCTCCTCCTGTCATCCCACTCTCCCTCTTATTGTGGGCTCTCTTTTCCTGCAAGGAGGGACACAAATGGAGTTTCAGCGAGATTGATGGAGTGAGTGTGAAGAATCCATAACATAGAAGCTTAGAGGGAGTCAAAGATGGAGTGTGGTGCCAATACCAAGGTGCCTCCCTGTGCGTTGTTAGATGTTCTCATGCATAACAGTGAGAGCGAGTGTGAGGGCTGCATAGTAGGATGGTGAAGAGAGGGATAGGTAAGGGTGCAAGGGATGTAAGGGTAAGTTGGGATGTACAGGAATAGGCTGACAATGCAGAGTGCTGGTGATGATAACAGATGGGAAGCAGACTGAAGGTAAGTATGATGTTATACTCACTTTTGCTGAGCGTAGCAGATGATTGAACTGTTTCCTGCACTGTACCCAGGTGCGTGAGCACAAGGACCTTGCGCTTACCTCCTCAGCAATTTTCAGCCAGGCTGCCTTTGTCTGCTGAGGAGGCTTCCTCCGGCCATCAGGAGGGAACAGAACCTCCCTACACCCTCTTACTCCCTCCACAAGAGCATGGAGGGAGTCATCATCAAAATGAGGAGCAGCCTTACATCCTGAAGCAGTCATGTTGCAGTGGGCTGTTTTCAGGAGCAGCACAAAGGAAATGAAAAGCAAAGGCTACATGGACCCCTTAAAAGCAACTGAATCGATGACGTCAGCAGAGGCGAGCGGCAGCCCCTCACCCACTGATTGGGCCGGGTAGCGCGCACGGTGGGCTTATTGAGCCCAGTTAAATCAAAATTGTTATTTGGGAGCGGAAGAAACTGGCAGCGGGACCGGAACCCGCCCACCAGCCAACCCGACTCCAACCCGCCTCCTGTTGCAAAATCACGGCCCTTGAAATTGGAAGGACTCCTGCAATAACGATGGCTGTGGGCAACCTTCTCCTGGAAGCACACACAAGGACATCCAGATGTTAGAAATTGGCGACGCACCCAGACAACCACCCTTGTGCCCACTCCGCACGTGCGACTGAATTCCAGTGCAGCAGGCGTGTAGTTTCTGACGGCAGTGCTGGTTGAGAGCAAACCTTTCAACATTTATGTTTCTCAATGCAAGCTACCTGCAAACCCCACAAAAAGTGTGTCCTACGGCTTTTTTTGCAACATAGAGGGAGAAATTCGGCTGGTTAGTGCCTCCAGTTAGTGCCTGGTGGGGGCGCTAATGGGGCACTGAGGCAGTAGCGCCGGGGTGAGGCAAATTCAGCGCCGTACACCAAATTCAGCACCCCCGCCCCCCCCCTCCCCCCAGGGCTGCCGCTACAAGTTGGTGTCGGGGACTTTAGCACCAGGCAGATCGTGACATCAGTGAGTGTGCAATGCTCACTGGGCGCCCGATCTGCCAAATTGATTATTGCCCACTGCCTTAGTGCCTTGCCCCAACAGTGACAGGGAGAGGAGGCATGAAGCAGGTGGATGCTGGCTCCAGGGACGTTATTTAAAGGGATCATGAGTAATGAGTTGCAGCTCTCAGGTTAGTGCTGTTTCTCTGCTTCCTTGTCAGTTTCACATTGTGGAACAGTTTCATTCAGTCATTTAAAGGTTCTTTAGTCTTCGGAGTGTTGCGTCTACTAAAAATTAGTTACATTTATTCTGACAACATATCAAAGTGCTACACTTCATTACATTAATGGGGGCTGTACTAGGAGTGGACCTCGCCCTCCAGGATCTAGGGCGGAGGGAGTGCAGGCAGTGAAAAAGATTGGAACCTGTGGCCAGAGGGAGGAGGAGGGCCATCAGGGTTCTCAACAGGAGGCCTTACCCTCTGAGGGTATTCCGACAGCACTTCTCCTACCTTCAATTAAGCGAGGAGCAGTGTATCAGAAGGCTTCGCTTCAGCAAGGAGGTGGTCACAGAACTCTGCCACCTCCTGCAACCAGACCTCCAGCCTCAGATCAGGACAAGCACGGCTCTCTCAGTGGCAGTCAAGGTCACCGTCTCCCTCAATTTCTTTGCCAGAGGATCCTTCAAGTCTGCAACAGGAGACATAGCAAACATCTCACAGTTCGCCAGCCATCGCTGCATCCGGGAGGTTACAGTGGCTCTCTACAATAGGAAAAGGGACTACATTTCCTTCCCCATCACCAGAGAGAAGCAGGACGAGCGTGCATGTGGCTTTGTCAGGATAGCGGGATTCCCCATGGCGCAGGGCGCCATTGACTGCACCCACGTGGCTTTGCGGGCACCGCATAACAATCCTGAGATCTTCCGTCACCGCAAAGGCTACCACTCACCTAATGTGCAGTTGGTGTGCGACCACAGACAGCGAATCCTCAATGTGAATGCCCGCTATCCTGGCAGCAGCCACAATGCCTTCATCCTGCACCAGACTGGTGCTCACCAGCACTCTTCCAGCCACCACATCAAGCTCGCGGCTGGCTGGTCGGAGACAAGGGCTATCCGCTCTCCACCTGGCTCATGACACCCCTCCGCAACCTCAACACTCCTGCCCAGCACTCATATAATGAGAGCCATGCCGCCACCAGGAACATCATCGACCATCGGGGTGCTCAAGCAACGGTTCCGCTGCCTTGACCTACTCGGGAGGAGCACTCCAGTACTCGCCAGAGCGGGTGTCCCATTTCGTGGTGGTCTGCTGCATGCTCCACAATTTGGCCAGCATGAGGGCCCAGCCCTTGCCACCAGGGATTGCGGGACCACCTCAGGAGGAGGAAGAGGGAGAGGAGGAGGACAAGGAGGAAGAGGAAGAGGAAGAGGAGGAGGATGAGGAGCAGGAGGAGGAGCAGGAGCGAGGGAGGAGGCAGCCACTCAATCGGCCTTCTGGAAGGGCGGTCCGTGACCGCCTCACCAGATTGCGGTTCGAATAAATTAAACCCCAGATCCCCGTTGCTCACCACATCCCTATCATTCCATCCCTGTCGCAGGCCATTTCACAGTGCACAGCTGGAATGAAACACACCACTAAATAATTCAAACTGAGTTAATAAATTTATCAATAATCAGTGAACACATATTTACAACATCAATATTAACTATTCACCCTTGTGCAATCCCTCAGTGCCTCTCGTTACTCTGCCTTTGCCTACTCTAGTGCTCCTACGAAGTGTTGGCCCAGTGGCTGCAGCACGGCGGGTGGAAGGCTGCTGAGTATCTGTGCGGGAGACTTCAGATGGCCTTGCAGGACGCACTCGACCAGCTCTGGGCCTGAAAGGCCTGGCTGTAGACCACCTCAGCATGGGCGGCAACAGTCTACGATGGCTGGATGATAGGCAGCGACAAGGGCAATTGCGGAGAGGCAGTGGTGGGAGCAGGAATGCTGTCATCCTGAGAGAGGACAGCACCTTCCTGCTCCACTGACCCACTGCCACTCCCCTGGGACAGCACCTCAGCATCCCTAGCAATCTGTTGGAGCACAGATTGCTGGCCTGCTGCGACACCATGAAAGTCCCGGTGGACGGTGGTAGACCCAGCTATGATGGCAGCAGTCAGAGCTTGCGCGGCATCAAGCTGAGACTGTATTACAGCACTAAGACATTGCGTCGCTTCTGCCTGTGCTGCAATGGAAGCTGCCAGATCGCCCATCACACACGGCATCAGGTCTGGGTCACCACGGTCTCTCTGGGAATCTACCATCCTTTCCAGACTGGAAATGATGGGCTCCATGGTGTGCGCACAGCTTTTTGCAATGTTGGAGGTGGACTCCTCCACGCTCCTTACCATTGCCATTGCACCTATCATCTCCGTGGGCATGCCCATCACCCTTCTTCTAAAGGCTTCCCCATCGAGGTCCTCATTTGAGTCCTGCGCAGCAAAACTCACATGTGAACTTCCCCTCTGGGGAGCGGGCCCCCGAGCTACACTCTCCCCCTGGCCTTGCTGCAGCCCGCTCGTTCCCGGTGCTTCACCCTTTGCAGAGCTCGCTACTATACTAGCCTCTAAAGAACGCGTAGTGCCAGTATCGGAGCTGGTGCCTGCGGGTGAGACAGGTAGTGACGCGTTGTGTTCTTCCTCCTCTTCTTCTCCCGCCTCGCTCTCAATGGTGCCCTCGGGGATAGGTTGCTCAGGTGCTGAAAGCATAAAGGCACAGGAGTCATGTTAAGGCGAGGGGAGGGGGGCAGGAAGGGAGAAAAGCATGCATACAGCATGATTAGCTGGAAAGTGCGAAAGGCTTGTGGGGTGAGGGGGCAGTGGGATGTGAGAAGAAGGAGTAGGGATGAACATACCGTTGTTGTCCCCAAGGGGGTGAACGTCCCTCACCACCTGGCGCCTAATAATGTCCAACACTCTGTTTTCCAGCTCTGACAGTGGTTGGGTGTCAGCTTGCCCCCCGCCTGTGTGCTCCAGCTCCTTACTGTTATGTGCCACCTTGGCCTGAAAGAGAAAGGAAAGTGTGTGAATGAGTGTGGAGCAATGTGTTTGGGTGATGTGCCTGCCATAGTTGAATAGCTGTGATTGTGTGTAAGGTGTGAGATGTGGGTGTGAGTGTTGGTACGTGGAGATTGTTGGTGGGTGAGTGCTGGGGGGTGTGGTGTTTGGCCAGTGTGTGCAAACTATGGTTCAGACGGTGGCATGTAGCATTTGTTGAGGCATTGAGTCACCCTGACCACTTGAGTGAGGTCATTAAACTTCTTCCTGTAAATGGCACGGATGACTTGCGGTGAGGGCCTCCTGCCAGTTGCCGGGTACAGGACCGCCCTCCGTCTCTCCACAGCGAACACCAATTCCTCCAATGCTTGGTCCAAGAATCTGCGGGCTCTCTCCCTGGGGCGTAGATCTGCCATCAAGAGAGCTGGGTGACTCATCCGGCTCCTTGGACTTGGTGTTCTCCTGCTTGCTGACACAGTTTCACAGCCAGCAATGCTGAGAATGAGGTTCTGCAGCATCAATGAACCTCCCCTTTAAGAACTGGAAAGAGCCTGTGGCAATGATGACTAGTGATTAGACTGCACCTGAAATTGGTTAGCGCTTTGAGCGTAACGACACTGAGCTAGGCCATTAGCGCTTGATTTAGCGCTCCCATCCTTTCTTAGAGCGATGAGACTTAATTTAGCGTGCAGCATGATTCATTAGCACATGGCGCTAAATCTCTAACTTTTTCTGAAGTATCCGCCCATTCCTGGGCTATAATGAATTTCTCCTCCAAAGTGTGCAGAGAGAGGAAATAGTCCCTCTGCTGGCACAAGCCCTTCCACGTCACAACAACAGCAACAACAATTTGTATTTATGTAGCACCTTTAACGTAGTAAAATGTCCCAAGGCGCTTCACAGGAGCATTATAAAACAAAATTTGACATCGAGCCACATAAGGAGATATTAGGGCAAATGACCAAAAGCTTGGTCAAAGATGTAGATTTTAAGGAGCGTCTTAAATGAGGAAAGAGAGGTAGCGAGGCGGAGAGGTTTAGGAGAGGGAATTCCAGAGCTTAGGGCTTTGGCAGCTGAAGGCACGGCCACCAATGGTGGAGTGATTAAAATCGGGGATGCTCAAGAGGTCAGAATTAGAGGAGCGCAGAGATCTCTGGGGGTTGTGGGGCTGGAGGAGATTACAGAGATAGGGAGGGGTGAGGCAATGGAGGGATTTGAAAACAAGGATGAGAATTTTAAAATCAAGGCATTGCTTAACCGGGAGTCAATGTAGGTCAGCGAGGAGCACAGGGGTGATGGGTGAACGGGACTTGGTGTGAGTTAGGACATGGGCACAAGTGGGCGCAGCCTTAATTTTCTTGCCTTGGCAAAATCGGTGCTATTATGTGTTACTAATGAATCAATTTTCACATTTAAGTTAACTCTCTGCATGTTTTGCCACAATCACATTTAGTGGTAAATGCAGAGTGTGGTGCAATACAGCGAGCAATACCGAGCCCCATAAGGCAGTTAACCTTCTTGAGCCGGCAGGAAGATGGTTGTGGTGGTTGAAGGTCAATCATCACAGCCCCAGGACATCGCTGCAGGAGTTCCTCAGGGCAGTGTTCTAGGCCCAACCATCTTCAGCCACTTCATCAATGACCTTCCCTCCAACATAAGGTCAGAAATGGGGATGTTCGCTGATGACTGCACAGTGTTCAGCGCCATTCACAACTCCACAGATAATGAAGCAGTCCATGCCCGCATGCAACAAGACCTGGACGACGTTCAGGCTTGGGCTGATAAGTGGCAGGTAACATTCGTGCCACAGAAGTGCCAGGCAATGACTATCTCCAACAAGCGAGAGTCTAACCACCTCCCCTTGACATTCAATGGCATTACCATCACAGAATCCCCCACTATCAACATCTTGGGGGTCACCATTAACCAGAAACTTAACTGGACCAGCCACATAAATACCGTGGCAACAAGAGCAGGTCAGAGGCTAGGTATTCTGCGGCGTGCGTCTCACCTCCTGACTCCCCAAAGCCTTTCCACCATCTACAAGGCACAAGTAAGGAATGTGATGGAATACTCTCCACTGGCCTGGATGAGTGCAGCTCCAACACTCAAGAAGCTCGACACTATCCAGGACAAAGCAGCCCACTTGATTGACACCCCATCCACCACCTTAAACATTCACTCCCTCCACCACCGGTGTACCGTGGCTGCAGTGTGTACCATCTACAAGATGCACTGCCGCAACTCGCCAAGGCTTCTTCGGCAGCACCTCCCAAACCCACGACCTCTTCCACCTAGAAGGACAAGGGCAGCAGGCGCATGGGAACACCACCACCTCCAAGTTCCCCTCCAAGTAACACACCATCCTGACTCAGAAGTATATTGCCAATCCTTCATCGTCGCTGGGTCAAAATCCTGGAACTCCCTACCTAACAGTACTGTGGGAGTGCCATCACCACACGGACTGCAGCGGTTCAAGAAGGCGGTTCACCACCACCTTCTCAAGGGCAGCTAGGGATGGACAATAAATGCTGGCCTTGCCAGTGACGCCCACATCCCATAAGCGAATTTTTAAAAAATGGTGTAAGGCTTTAGGGAGTCAGGAGGTGAGACACTTGCCGCAGAATACCTAGCCTCTGACCAAGTAATATATGTGACCAAGTAATATATTACCAAAAATGTAATACCTCATATTTATCTGTGCTGAATTTCATTTGCCAATTATATGCCCATTCTTCAAGTTTATTAATGTCTTCTTGTAATTTCTTGCAGTCCTCCCCCAATTTGGTGTCATCTGCGAATTTAGAAATTGTGTTTTGGATTCCAAAGTCTAAATCGTTAATATTAGTTGTGAACAACAGTGGTCCCAGCACTGATCCTTGTGGAACACCACTTCCCACCTTCTGCCACTGTGAACAGCTCCCCTTTACCCCTACTCTCTGCTTTCTGTCTTGAAGCCAGCTAGTTATCTATTCTGCAAATTTTAGGCTGTATATAGTGACACCACTATTTCCGGCCAGAATGGAGATGATTGGTTAATCTCCCATCAATCACGCCTGGAGACTGCACTGCTGTAAGTGACTGGGATTGATTTTATGCACATCATTTGTATGTAACTATCATCCACTCACTGTATTTTGCTGGAGAAATCACCCTGCTTTTGTTAGGAGACGTTGCTGCAGTTTTGGTTATGTGTTCTGTTTGCTGTAGTTCAAAAATACCCTTTTTAAATAGACTCTGTGGACTGTTTGCTTTAATGTGCTGTTTAAACAGACTCTATTTGCTGACTAAATAGACACTGTCTGATGTAAAATAGTTAGCTTGCTATGAGTCCTGCCGTAAATCCTGCCCTGCCTCCAACTCATTGGCTGACACAGTGGTGTCAATAGACACTCTGCTAATTGTAATGTAAATGTCATGGCATGATGATGTCATCAGCTCCGCAACAACTCAGAGGGGGAGGCCTGCCCGGTGACAAACCTACCAGAGTCACCTGGCGGGAAGCAGCAGAGTACCCAGAAGAGGGCAAGGTGGGTTTAGTTTTTAAAATCTTTGGGAGGATTCCTTGTGGGCCAAGAAGAGCAGGACCGCTGCCCGGAGCCCCGGAAGAAATGCTTGGACCTCCCGCCGCTGCCCATGCCCTCCCTCCCCACATCACCATCTGGTTGGGAACTGCCCCAGCAATTACCTTATGGTGAGGGCCAGCCCCCAGGCAAGAAGTCTGGACCACCAACTAATTATTTTTTTAAAAATCTGTGGCAGATTGTCCCTCCATCCTTGTTCAGGGAGCCAATAGGACCATTAGTAGGGTTGGTGAGGGGTCTTGATCAGTCTCCCCTCACCACAGCTAGGCATGGGCAGGGTGGTATCAGAGATGCATTCAAAGTGGCACTTGCAACTGCCTGACCCATGCCTAGCTGTGATAGGGTAGATACAGAGAAACTATTTCCACTGGTTGGGGATTCTAGGACTGGGGGAATTAGGAAACACTTCTTCACACAAAGGGTGGTAGAAGTTTGGAACTCTCTTCTGCAAACGGCAATTGATGCTAGATCAATTGTTAATTTTAAATCGGAGATTGATAGCTGTTAGTTAACCAAAGATATTAAGGGATATGGGCCAAAGGCGGGTATATGGAGTTAGGCTGCAGATCAGCCGTGATCTCATTGAATGGTGGAACAGGCCCAAGCGGCTCAGTGGCCTACTCCTATTCCTATGTTCCTATGATTTACAAGAATGTTTCCAGGGATGAGGGACTTCAGTTAGGTGGATAGACTGGAGAAGCTGGGTTGTTCTCCTTAGAGCAGAGAAGGTTGAGAGGAGATTTGATAGAGGTGTTCAAAATCATGCGGGGTCCAGACAGAATAGATAGAGAGAAGCTGTTCCCATTGGTGGAAGAGTCGAGAACCAGAGGACACAGATTTAAGGTGATTGGCAGAAGAACCAAAGGCGACATGAGAAAAAACTTTTTTACGCAGCGAGTGGTTAGGATCTGGAATGCACTGCCTGAAAGGGTGGTGGAGGCAGAATCAATCGTGGCTTTCAAAAGGGAATTGGATAAATACCTGAAGGAAAACAATTTGCAGGGCTACGGGGAAAGGGTGGGGGGGGGGAGTGGGACTAGCTGAAGTGCTCTTGCAGAGAGCCGGCATGGGCTCGATGGGCTGAATGGCCTCCTTCTGTGCTGTAACCATTCTATGATTCTATGAAACATCGATATCTGGTTACTAAGCTATCTGGTTGCTAAGATAAATATTAAACATCACTTAGTGGAACAAAGCTAGGAATCTCACTGAAGTTGTATTTGTATACATTATAATGCAGTCTAGATGCAACAGAAAGCAGATAGAACAAACAATTTAAATCATGAGGGCAATGGCAGAAATTACATTTTATCAATTGACTAGATGACAGGTACAGTATGTGCAGTTACAGATCCAGGGGGTGAATTTCCACAGGTCATCTCCCACTTGTCCACAAGTTTGCAGTCGGAGGCGATAATTAGCGCCAGGCACTAATCTTTGCGCCCGGCCGATAATTGCGCCCCAAATGGGGCGATACTGAATTTTTCCCCCATGGAGTTAAGGTGGGTAAATGGAGTTGAGGTACAGATCAGCCATGATCCAATTGATTAGCAGAGCAGGCTCGAGAGGCTGAATGTGCTAACCCTATTTCTAATATTCCTATGTTCCTAAGACAGAATATATTGCTTGGTGTTCATTACTACTGAACAGGCACTGTTGAGTGCAAATGCTCGTTTTAAACAGGAATGGAAGTTGATGTCTATTAAAGTTTTAAATGGTTTTATTGTTTTTATTTGGTCTCTCAACCATTTCCATACTAAATGAGGCACTGATACATTAATGTACTACTTGTCATTCTGTTTGTAACAAAAATTGATACATCAGCGAGGGCCTTTTATTCAATGGCAATGCACGCCAGAAGCCACAAGTGCACCTCCGTTGTTCTACAGTAGTATTCCCCAATGTGCATCCTTATGAAAATCTGACATACTACCAAAATAATTCTTCCACATTTTATGAACCCTGCTGAGGGAGTGTTTCTCTGCAGATTTTGACAAGCCAAAATGATTGAACATTAATCGTTAAAATTTGGCATATTACTGTGGGAAAGTCAGGAAAGTTCTGAAGTAATTTTGGCAACAAATGAAGTTGTCAGTAGTTGTGAGAGCTCGAAGTCAGTAAAGAGAAGGTCTAAGCCAACTTCATAATTTGACTCAGAATCAAAGGAAACATAGAAACACAGGAACAGGAGCAGGCAATTTAGTCCCTTGAGCCTGTTCCGCCATTCAGCGAGATTATGGCTGATCTGTGACCTAACTCTGTACCTTTGGTTAATAAAAAGCTATCAATCATAGAATCATAGAAGATAGGAGCAGGAGTAGGCCATTCGGCCCCTCTAGCCTGCTCCGCCATTCAATGCGATCATGGCTGATCATCCAAATTCAGTACCCTGTCCCTGCTTTCTCCCCATATCCCTTGATCCCTTTAGCCTTAAGTAATATATCCAACTCCTTCTTGGATCTATTTAATGGATTGGCCTCTACTGCCTTCTGTGGCAGAGAATTCCACAGGTTCACCACTCTCTAGGTGAAGAAATTCCTCCTCATTTCTGTCCTAAATGGCTTACCCCTTATCCTTAGACTGTGACCTCTGGTTCTGGACTCACCCACCATCGGGAACATCCTTCCTGCATCTAGTTTGTCCTGTCCTGTCAGAATTTTATAAGTTTCAATGAGATCCCCTCTCATTCTTCTAAACTTCAGCGAGTATAAGCCCAATCGACCCAATCTCTCTTCATACGTCATTCCTGCCATCCCAGGTATGAGCCTTGAATTGAAAATTGAATCTCAGATTGAAAATTAACAATTGACTAAGCAGCAATTGTCGTTTGTAGAAGGGAGTTCCAAAATGTTACCACCCTTTGTGTGTAGAAGTATTTCCTAATTTCACTCCTGAAAAGCCTGGCTCTAATTTTTAGACTATATCCGCTAGTCCTAAACTCCTCAACTACAGAAATAGTTTCTCTCTATCTACCCTATCTGCTCCCCTTTAATATCTTAAAAACTTTGATCAAATCACCCCTTAACATTCTAAATTCCAGGGAATACAACCCTAATTTGTGTAATCTCTCCTTGTCATTTAACTCTTGAAGTCCGGGTATCATTCTGGTAAACCTATGCTGCACTCCCTCCATGGCCAATATATCCTTCCAAAGGTGAGGGGCCCAGAACTGCTCACCGTACTCCAGGTGTGGTCTAACCAGGGTTTTGTATAACTGTAGCATAACTTCTACCCCCTTGTATTCTAGTCCTCTAGATATAAATGCCAGCATTACATTAACCTTTTTGATTATTTTCTGTACCTGTTCACGACATTTTAATCAAAACCACTTAGTGGATTTGTGCGAATCTCCTTCTCATTCACCTCAGAATAAGTGGGGGGATAAGCAATTATATGTAGTGTTCAGATATTGTACTGTAGGAAAATCCACATCAGAGCAGTGGGAGTCTTTCAGAAAGGAAATAGAGAGAGTACAACGCCAACATGTTCCCGTAAAGGTCAAGAGTGGGACCAACAAGCCCAGGGAACCCTGGATGTCAAGGGATATACAAGAATGGATTAGGAAATAAGGGAGGCGTTTGGCAGATACAAAGGACTAAAAACAGTGGAATCCCTAGAGGAGTATAGAAAGTGCAGGGGGTTACTTAAAAAAGAAATTAGCAGAGCGAAGAAAGGGGCATGAAAAAACACTGGCGGGCAAAATAAAGGAAAATCCCAAGGTGTTTTATAAGTATATTAAGGGCAGGAGGATAACCAGGGAAAGAGTAGGGCTCATTAGGGACCAAAGTGGCAATCTGTGTGTAGAGTCAGAAGAGCAGGGAGGTTATGATGGAGCTGTACAAAACGCTAGTTAGGCCACAGCTGGAATACTGTGTGCAGTTCTGGTCGCCACACTATTGGAAGGATGTGATTGCATTGGAGAGGGTGCAGAGGAGATTCACCAGGATGTTACCTGGGCTGGAGCGGTTCAGCTATGAAGAGAGACTGGACCAGCTGGGGTTGTTTTCCTTAGAGCAGAGAAGGCTGAGGGGGTACCTGATTGAGGTGTACAAAATTATGAGGGGCATGGATAGGGTAGATAGAAAGGAACTTTTCCCCTTAGTAGAGGGGTCAATAACCATGGGGCATAGTTTCAAGGTAAGGGGCAGGAGGTTTAGAGGGGATTTGAGGAAAAACTTTTTCACCCAGAGGGTGGTTGGAATCTGGAACTCACTGCCTGAAAGGGTGGTAGAGGCAGGAACCCTCACAACATTCAAGAAGCATTGAGATGAGCACTTGAAACGCCACAGCATACAAGGCTACGGACCAAGTGCTGGAAAATGGGATTAGAATAGATAGGGCTTGATGGCCGGTGCGGACACGATGGGCTGAAGGGCCTCTTTCTGTGCTGTATAACTCTATGGGGGAAAAATTCGGTTGGTTTGTGCCTTCCCGTTAGCGCATTAAGAGGGCACTAATGGGGCGCAAAGCAACTAGCGCCCGGGCGCGGCGATGTCTGCGCCGCTCATGAAATTTACCAGACATTTTGCGGTGGCGCTAAACAATACCGCCCCGATCTCCTGCGCCTGCAGATCTTGACGTCAGTCGAGCGTGCAACGCCCTTGTGGCGCCCCGGACCGAATATTGAGTGGCGCCCCCCTCCTTTCCACCTGTCGCAAGCAACGACAGGTAGACTGGAATGTTTCCCAGTCGGTGTGGGGCTGGGGGGGCGCTATTTAAAGGCGGCCTCTTCCTGGCTTTTTCTGTGGTAGACATTTTTGCACCACTCATTCTGACAGAGAGAGATTCTGAGAGAGAGAAGGAGAGACTTCTGCATAGAGTCAACGCTGTGTGAAGTAGTTTTGGCTCATGAGCATGACTTTGCAGGTACTTTTGGAATTTGGCCTTCATTACTTTCATTACCAAGAGACTATGGGGGCTGCACTGATTCGGGGCGTCGTCCTGCGCCTGCACATTCAGATGCAACATAGACGCAGAGACAGAGTGGCAATCATGGCCAGATGGAGGAGGGCCAACAGGCCTCTGTAGAGGAGACCTTACCCTCCCAGGGTATTTCACCAACAATTCTCCTACATTAATTTGTCTTAGGAGCAGTGTTTGCGAAGGCTGTGCTTCAGCAAGGAGGTAGTCACTGAGCTCTGCCACCTGCTGCAGCCAGATCTGCAGCCTCTACTGAGGACCAGGACGTCTCTGTCGGTGGCAGTGAAGGTCACAGTGGCTCTGAACTTTTATGCCACCGGCTCCTTTCAAGCAGCTACTGGGGACATCGCTAATATCTCCCAGTTCGTGGTCCATTGCTGCATCCGTCAGGTCACAAATGCCCTCTATAAAAGGAGACGCCAGTACATCTCTTTCCCCATGACCCAGGCCAAACAGCATGAACGCGCATTGGGCTTTGCGAGGATAGCGGGCTTCCCCATGGTGCAGGGCGCCATTGACTGCACGCATGTGGCATTGCGTGCACCGCATGAGAATGCAGAGGATTTCCGCAACCACAAGGGGTTCCACTCCTTAAACATCCAGTTGGTCTGTGACCACAGACAGCTGATACTCGCTGTCAATGCCCGCTATCCTGGCAGCAGCCATGATGCTTTCATCCTGCGCCAGACTGGTGTGCCAGAACTTTTCCAGGCACCGCATCAGCCAAGTGGTTGGCTCCTCAGGGACAAGGGTTATCCACTGTGCACCTGGCTGATGACACCGCTCCGTAACCCCAACACCCCTGCTGAGCTGCGGTACAATGAGAGCCAGCTCGCCACCAGGAACATCGTTGGGCAGACGATCGGCGTGCTCAAGCAACGGTTCCGCTGTCTGGACTACTCAGGAGGAGCCCTGCAGTACTCGCCTGAGCGAGTCTCCCTCTTCATAGTTGTGTGCTGCATGCTGCATAACCTGGCAATCCTCAGGACCCAGCCAATGCCACCAGGCCTTGGAGCACCACCGGAGGAGGAGGAGGAAGAGGAGGAGGAAGAGGAGGAGGATGATCATCAGCAGCACCAAGGCGGGAGGGCGGCCCACAATGTTGAAACTGCAAGGGCCATCCGTCAACGGCTGATAGCAAGCCGCTTCTAGGCCCCTGCTGAGGAAATGGTTTCTGCCATGGAGAACAACAGGAATGAAACCAACCCGCAACCCCATAGCCGGCCAAGGCAGCAATGATTGCAAAGACCAAACATGTACATTTTGAATACAAAAACTTATTTATTTTACAAACTCTGTGTGTGTCATTTCTTCATGACAAACTAATAGAAACAAACACAAAAAATCATTCATTAACATAACTGGTTCTCACAACCTGGAGATAATGGCCAAAACAGTAAACAAAAGTTTGAACGCGAACCTTGGCCTTTAATAAAAAATTGACCAACATTTCGTCACACCTCCTACTTTTTGCCCTTCGAGGGTGATCTCCTTCCCTTGCACACTTCCCCCCTTCAAACCCTACTGCTCCTCCGTAATGGGGCCCCAGTGGCTGCAGCAAGGCTGGTGGAAGGCTGCTGATTGTCAGAACCTGAGACTGCAGATGCCCTTGAAGGACGGCCTCGACCAGCTCTGGGCCTGGAAGGCCCGACTGCAGACTGCACCAACTCTGCATGGGCGGCAGCAGTCTGGGCTACAGGCGGTGGCAAGTGCAATGGGGAAGTGACAGTGGTGGCAGCAGGAATGCTGTCATCTTGAGAGAGTACAGCAACTCCCTGCTCGACCGACACACTGGCACTCCCACGGGGCAGCACTTCAGCATCCGGAGCAATCTGCTGGAGCACAGATTGCTGGCCTGCTGCGGCGCGGTGAGAGCCCCGGGGAAATGTGTCCGAACCAGCGACGATGGCAGCAGTCAGTGCTTACGTGACCTCAATCTGAGTCTGCACGAGAGCAGTCAGAGATGGGATCACGGCAGCCAGTGACTGAATTGCAGTACTAAGCTTCAGCATGACATCCGCCTGTGCTACAGCGAAGTGCTCCACACTCCTTGCCAGTGCCTCAATGCATTCGGGCACCCTTCCCACAGCACCCATGAGCTGAGTGTGCATGTGCACTGCCTGGGTGTTCATTTCAGCAATGAGCCGCTCCTCCTCTGCGTCCAGTGCAGCAGGACTCACTGGCCTACTCTCCCTCTGGGGAGAAGGCCCCCGAGCTTCCCTAGCCACATCGCGTTGCTGCAGCCCGCTGGGTCCTGGAGCTTCACCCTCAGCAGACCCTTCCCCCCTGCTCCCCTCCAGGGAAGACGGGTTCCCAGTGTGGGCATGGGCTTCCTCGGGAGAGGGTGGTGCTGATGCTCCGGCTTCCTCTTCCTCCTCGCCTGCAGCTTCACTCCCACTGGCAGCTTGAGGGCCCATCTCCTCAGCTGGTGAATCACCATCTGAAAGCAGGGAGGTACAGGAGTGGAAGGGAGGAAGGAGTGCAGCGATTTAGTAAGTTGGATTGAAAGTGTCAAAGGCTGGTGTTGTGAGGGACAAGTGGAATGAGAGAGGAGAAAAAGGTGATGACCTTACCATTGCTGTCCAGAACGGGGTCGGCATCTCCAGGGGCGACGGGACCGATCACCTGGCTTGCCACAAACCTGTGGATGCGCGCCTCAAGATCGCTGAGGGGTTGCAGCTGAGGCCGCCCTCCACCCGTCCATTGCTGCTGTCTCCTATTATGAGATAGCTTGGCCTGCAAGAAAAAGGACGGCGTCTGAGTAGATATACAGCCATGGTCTTGCCTGAGGTGCCTCCCAAAATTGAATAGCCCTTAATGTAAGCAGCCATGGTCTTTCCTGATGTGCCTCCCATAGTTGAATAGCCCTTACTGTATGCAAAGTGTGGAATGTGCATCTGTGTTTCATGAGAGGGCCATAGGTGTTGGATGAGTGTTGGGCATTGGGGTTTTAAGACCCTCTGGCCATAGAGTGAGGTTAAGATGGAGGGATGGAGAGGTATTGAAAAAAAGCCACTCACCCTGACGACCCGAGTGAGGTCGTTGAACTTTTTGCGACATTGTATATGGGTCCTGGTCACCATGCTCCTGGAGGAGACGTGCTGAGCCACCTCCCTCCACACTCTTCTGTACTCGCGCGGCAAAGGCCTCCTGCCACTCTCAGGGAAGAGTATAGATCTTCTGCGCTCCACCGCGCCAACCAGAGCATCCAAGGCCCGCTCGCTGAAGCGCTGAGCTCGTTCTCTCACCCTCTCCATCGTCCTTGGCTGGAAAATGTAGTCCCAGGTCTCTCCAGGCCGAGATTCAAGATCCAATGAGCAGGGTGTGGCTGGAGAGCAAGATCGACCCTCCCCTTTAAGAACTGTCTGGCGCCAGTGTGTCTGTGTTCCATCGCTAACTGCTATCACCTGCGCTGCGCCCGCGCTCTGAGTTAGCGCCTCGCTCCTCAGCCTTTGCGCCTTAAGACAGGTGTGCAGCGCCTGATTTAGCGCTCCAATCACCTCCAGGGGCGATAAAAGCCAAGTTTGCAGTCGGAGGCGATAATTAGCGCCAGGCGCTGAACTTTGCCCCCAGCCGATAATCGCGCCCCAAACGGGGCGATACTGAATTTCTCCCCCTATGACTCTATGGGGTAAAAATTCAGTTGGTTGCGCCTCCCGTTAGCGCCTTAAGAGGGCGCTAATGGGGCGCAAAGCCGCTAACGCCCGGGCGCAGCGATGTTTGCGCCGCTCGGGAACTTAACTAGACATTGTGCGGCGGCGCTAAACTTTACCGCTGCGACCACCTGCGCGCGCAGATTGTGACGTCATTCCATGGTGCAACGCCCTTGTGGCGCCCCGGAGCGGAAATTGAGTGGCGCCCCCTGCCTTACCGCCTGGCGCATCCAACGACCGGAAGACTGGAACGCTATCAATCGCTGTGGGGCTGGGGGGGGCGCTATTTAAAGGGGGCCTCCTCCTGTCTTTTTCTGTGGTTGACATTTTTGCACCACTCGTTCTGAGAGAGAGAGATTCAGAGAGAGAGAAAGAGAGACTTCTGCATTGAGTCAACGCTTTGTGAGGTAGTTTTGCCTACTGATCCTAACAGTTGGCCCCCCCCCGCTTTAAGAACTGGCCGGCGCCAGTGTGTCTGTGTTCCCTCGCTAACTGGCAGCAGCTGCGCTGTGCTCGCGCGCTGAGTTAGCGCCTCACTGCTCGGCCTTTGCGCCTTAAGACAGGTGTGCAGCGCCTGATTTAGCGCTCCACTCACCTCCCGGGGCAGTAAAAGTGAAGTTTCCAGTCAGTGGCGATAATTAGCGCCAGGCGCTAATATTTGCGTCCAGACGATATTTGCGCCCCAAACGGGGCACGACCTAATTTTTCCCCCTATGACTCTAAGGGGGAAAAATTAGGTTGCGCCCCGTTTGGGGCGCAAATATCGTCTGGACGCAAATATTAGCGCCTGGCGCTAATTATCGCCACTGACTGGAAACTTCACTTTTACCGCCCCGGGAGGTGAGTGGAGCGCTAAATCAGGCGCTGCACACCTGTCTTAAGGCGCAAAGGCCGAGCAGTGAGGCGCTAACTCAGCGCGCGAGCGCAGCGCAGCTGCTGCCAGTTAGCGAGGGAACACAGACACACTGGCGCCGGCCAGTTCTTAAAGCGGGGGGGGGGGCCAACTGTTAGGATCAGTAGGCAAAACTACCTCACAAAGCGTTGACTCAACGCAGAAGTCTCTCTTTCTCTCTCTCCGAATCTCTCTCTCTCTCTCAGAACAAGTGGTGCAAAAATGTCAACCACAGAAAAAGACAGGAGGAGGCCCCCTTTAAATAGCGCCCCCCCCAGCCCCACAGCGATTGATAGCGTTCCAGTCTTCCGGTCGTTGGATGCGCCAGGTGGTAAGGCAGGGGGCGCCACTCAATTTCCGCTCCGGGGCGCCACAAGGGCGTTGCACCATGGAATGACGTCACAATCTGCGCGCGCAGGTGGTCGCAGCAGTAAAGTTTAGCGCCGCCGCACAATGTCTAGTTAAGTTCCCGAGCGGCGCAAACATCGCTGCGCCCGGGCGTTAGCGGCTTTGCGCCCCATTAGCGCCCTCTTAAGGCGCTAACGGGAGGCGCAACCAACTGAATTTTTACCCCTAAATGTTTCCCTCACAGCACTGGGTTTGACTCCAACAGTGAATGTGTTCATTGTACTTGGCTCCATTATCCTATCTGTTCACTACAGTAATAACTGGAAAAAAATCTATGGAACAGTTAATAACCAGTAAGACTATTAGCATCTGTGAGGTAAATAGAAAGGTAAGAACTGGGATTGATGGGACCAACTTTAGTCTTGGTCCAGTGCCTCGAAATAAATCAGGTGAGTGCAAACAGTATGAGTTGTGCTCAGCTCATATGTATTTCTGAATTCAGCATATTTGCATAGAATGGGCAAGCATCAGGCATCTTTAACATCTGCTACTAGTTGATCGTCTATTTGGAGGCTGAAAATGCAAGTGTAACGGCCTGCAGCAGCTGAAAGATAAAGAGGGCGATTTTGGCCGAATACTTTAGGCGCTAAATAGGTAAAGACGTGGCCAAGATGGGGTCTTAAGCTGCAATGCCGGTTTAGCCCATGTTTAGCTCAAGACACCATCTTGGTAATGGTGTTGAAGCAAGTACTAGTAACACCCGCCCGGAAGTTCCTTAAGGGGCTGATTGACAATTAAATTGCCTGCTAGCACTCATTAAAGAGGATGCACGCCATTTTGGTGGATAACGCTTCATTTAATGACCTCTCCTAACAGCGACCAGCTGAACAAGAGTAAACAAATCATTGCTGAGAATTTCGAGTGCTACTTAAAGGTATCTCACCTTTTACTGTTCACTTGCTGCTGGAGGTCTGATGGGGACTTTAGAAACACATCAGGAGACTTTCTGGGACACTTTGTCAAGACTTCACCAACACTCCATCAATATTTATTCTGTAAATTTTCTGAGGGCTTCACCTAAAAGAGTGAGTGCTGTGCTATTCTACCTTATTGGACACCTTCTAGGTGTCACCAGGAAAAATGGAGTGTTTGGTCACAGGAGGAATGGGAGCTTGCTGATGGCCACGATCGGGAGCGGGGGAGGTCGGGCCTGGGGGAGGACAA
Organism: Squalus acanthias; assembly: GCA_030390025.1. Lineage (NCBI taxonomy): Eukaryota > Metazoa > Chordata > Chondrichthyes > Squaliformes > Squalidae > Squalus > Squalus acanthias. Next base: position 82,613,977 of record CM059436.1, on the reverse strand, counting down.
AGGCTTCGGTGTGAGGCCTGGGGGGGGGGGGAGCGCTCCTGCGGCCGGGAATAGGGTCAGGTTGCTCAATTCCAATATTTTAACCTCCCACTCCCCTCCCTCCACCCCCTGGGCCCTCTCCCACCCATCGGTGGGGGGAGCCTTGCAGAAGTTAAATTCGAGGCCTTTGAGTCAGCAATTGAGGCAGACGAAGGAGGTTGTCTTTCCAACTGGGTCAGGCTGCTTGGAAGGAGATGGCCAGTAGCATCAGTGCTAATAGTGTAGTGGTCCTGAGCGCAGTGTCAAGATTGGGACCTCAGTGTAATTTAATTGATAAAGTATGACTGGAATGAAGAACTTCCTCCTACACACGGGCCTAATGGTCCTTGTGCAGTTCCTATGGTTGCTCATTATGCCCCAGGTACACGTTCCTACACCTCCCTTTCCCAACAACTCCTCCTGTACTAACGTCCTCAACTGCTGTATCTCCAGACAATTCCTTCCATGTACTGTACCAGCACGATGCTGAAAACACCTGTGCGCTGCATGGGTTTCAACGTACTTCGTAATACTTATGCAAACTACTCAATGCATTCTACTGCTTTGGCAGGAGAAGACTGCAAATAACAAGAAGGGGAGAGCATACATGGGCGGAGGTCCCCATATCTGTGTCCCCTTATGCACTTGTGGAGGTGCCACTGCAGATGCAGAGAAGGGGGAGTGTGGAGGAAGCGGGAGGTGGGATGTAGCAGGCCTGACCCCAGCTCAGGGTTAGTAGCAAAGTTATCCATCATTTGCTTCACATTCAGTCACTCACTCATTGCCACCAAAGCATAATTCCACGGGAGTGATTATTTCCACGGTGTTCTGAGTCCCTTTGCGCATGCGGCCTCGTTTGGTACTGCGCATGCGCACTCGGTCCGGTCGCGCATGCACACCCGATGTTGCGGCGGCTGCAGCCTGCGGGGCACGCTTTCCTCGGCTGTGGAGAGGGACAGCGATCAGATGGCGCGGGTGGGAGAGGGGTTCGAAAGGGGGGGGGAAGTGGAGCCCAGAGAGGGGAGAGAGGAGAGGCGAGCTCGGAGAGGGGAGAAAGGAGAGAGAAGAGAGGAGCTCGGAACTCGGAGAGGGGAGAGGGGAGAGGGAAGAGAGGAGCTCAGAGAGGGAAGAGAGGAGAGAGAAAAGGGGAGAGGGGAGAGAGGAGCTCGGAGAGAGGAGAGAGAAAAGGGGAGCTCAGAGAGGGGAGCGGGGAGCTCGGAGAGGGGAGCGGGGAGCTCGGAGGGGCGTGGGAGAAGGTCAGGAGCTGGGGGGAAGGTCAGGAACTCGAAGAGAAAGTCAGGAGCTGTGGTGGGGGGGTGAGAAGGTCAGGAACTCGGAGAGCACGGAGAGAACAGTGGGGATGGGGGAAGATGTGATCTAGGTCTAAAGTGGGGGGGGGGTGGAATGAGAGCGAGAAGATGATTCAGATGGGAAGACGGATCACGTTCTCCCCCTCTGTTAGACGTGGATCACGTTCTTCCAAACGGATGAATTAATGAATCCTTTCTCGCACATGGAGCAGGTGAACGGACTCTCCCCAGTGTGAGCTCGCTGGTGTGTCAGAAGGTTGGATACACACCCGGACCCCACACACCCGGACCCCACACACACGGACCCCACACACACGGACCCCACACACACGGACCCCACACACACCCGGAACCCACACACATGGACCCCACACACACGGACCCCACACACACGGACCCCACACACCCGGAACCCACACACACGGACCCCACACACACGGACCCCACACACCCGGAACCCACACACACGGACCCCACACACACGGACCCCACACACATGGTCCCCACACACACGGAACCCACACACACGGACCCCACACACCCGGAACCCATACACCCAGAACCCACACACATGGTCCCTTCATTCAAAATTAAAGAATTTTTATCACTTCCAGAAGGAAAAAGAACATAAAATTTCAAAGAATTAACTAACGCCACCAGGATGGCGTTGCACAGCAGCTAAGTGCTGCACCAACAATTTCCATCCCCCCCAGATGTATTTTGCTCCATTAGCGTTGCAGCCATTTTCAGCGGGTTTTAACTCCAGTTACTGGTGACACCGGCAACTTTACTGGCTAAAACAAATTTATCCCCCCAAAGTCTTTTATTTTACCAGCCAAAGACAAGTATAATTACAATTGCAGAATACTATTACAGAGGATCTTCACAAAGCTAACTACACTTCCACATTCTGTAGTCTGGCAAGACTGGCTCAAATTATACATTGCAAGGTTGTCTCCAGCAGGCAGGATCAAATTACACATTCCAGACAAACTGTTAGGTGTGTCTTGTCCTCCAAGGGGACCAATCAGGAATCTGGTGTTGGGTGTGTCTTGTCCTCCAAGTGGACCAATCAGAAATCTGGGATTGCAAATAGACACAGCCTACTTTCATGCCACTCATTTAGTTGGATGTTATGTCTTATGCGTTGTCATGAACACATAATTGTAACACTTGTTAATCTGCTCTTTCTATAAATATGGCACAGTAAGTTGCGGTAGACACCAGGTAAGAGGCGGAACCATACACCTTACAATGTACTGCATTCATCAATCTACCCCTACAAAGCAGCAGCACATGTACAACCACCCCAGTGGATTAAGAAGGAGCTAGATAGATTTCTAGACACAAAAGGCATCAAGGGGTATGGAGAGAGAGCAGGAATATGGTATTGAGATAGAGGATCAGCCACGATCATATTGAATGGCGGAGCAGGCTCGAAGGGCCGAATGGCCTACTCCTGCTCCTATTTTTCTATGTTTATATGTAGATGGTAATGGGTTTGAGAAGAGTGTACTAGGTGATGCACAGAACATGGAGGTGGTACAGGAGGAATAGGAACCATCTGGCCAAAAGTTCAGTTCATGTCTATTCTCAGCTGCTGAAGGCAGGGATCCAGACCTCAGGGGCCCTGCTTTTGAAAGGTTACTTCCTCAGCAGCCATAAAAGGGTGCACCTGGTGACGTTCAGCACATGGCAGCTAGACTGGAGCAGTCCACAACCCGCATATGTGGTGTGTGGTTGTATGGGATGGAAACTCTTTGGCCCATCATGCAGGATAATTACGATAAGATTTTCTCAATCGGAGCCTGGTGAATGTATCTTGGGGCTATAAGCAGTTCGATTTCCAACACCTAAATATAGGTTTGCAAGTTTCTGCATTTATTGTATTCGATCAAGTCCAGATTCACACAATGGGGGGAAAATTTGTGGCCGCCATGAGAGTTACCGATGTTACCTTGGGTTAACGGCCGATGAAAATGGACGAAGCACTACCGGGGAAAAATTTGCACTGGGGCTAAAAATTTTTAGCCCAGCGCTAACTTACTGTGTAACCCCCTCCTGGTGGCATTAGTGCAGGCCAGGCAGTCGAAGTTCCCATCCTGAAGCGGCGTTCCAGCTTCTAATAGCTTCTGGAAGTGAGGCAATGGAATGCACTAGGAATTGTGGGTAATTAAAAGGGCAATGAATTAAAACGGCAATGCCTTCAGAACTAATTAAAATTAAAATGAATGAAAAGATGCAGTTTTCAGCCCTCACTGCCTTTTTAAAAAAAAATTAAAAAGAATTCCCAAATGAGAGTCTACAGCACTTAAAGCTGAATTCCCTTCCAAACCTCAAAAAATGGGAAAAGTGTTTCAGCACTAACACAAATGGCTCAGCAAGCCAGGGAAGGGGCACCCAGGGTCTCGCACGCAGCACTCCAGCTTTGTGCAGGGGGGTCAACACTGCAAGAGATGTCCTCAACCCACAGGGGCCTGGAGGCACTCCAGAAAGAAGAATGTGGGACTAAATCACCGAGGCCATCACTGCCAGCAATGTCGCCCCCACCACCAGGCTCCAGTGCCCAAAGAAGCTTCATGACCTCAGACCAGTGACAACTCCGACCCTTGTGCCTACCTCATTTCACACACCCAAGAAATCCAGCCTACCCAGCCAGTGGTGGTGGGGGGAGAGGAAGAGGAGGAACAGGAGGAGAAGAACAAGAAGAAGCTCCGTCACTTGATTTGACATTCCCAGCCACCAGCTCCTCAAGGTCGACCTGCAAGGACATTTGCAGTGTCCCCTACTGAAAGTCAGCAACCTTCCACCAGCCATGCTGCAGAAACTGGGGTAGCACCGCGTGACATCACTAGGATAGGCAAAGGCACACACAAGACAGTCACTAAGGGAATGCATAAGGGGGATGAGTTGATTTCTTGATGTCATATTGGATGGATGATGTATAAAGTTGGATTGGAAAGTTTGCTTTGTGGTGGATTTCATTTCAGCATTGTGGCCAAGAGGACGCTGTGATGGTCAGTAACAGAAGGAAGGTAAGATGTGGGACTAATGTTGAAAAGGGAATTGGGGTTGTGGTCACTGGTACCGCAGATGGATGATTCCATCCGGATATCCCGGCCAGAAAGGGGCTGTCTGGGTTGCATCCTTTCTTCCGCTTCCTCCTCTTCTGTTTCCTCTTCTTCTGCTTCCTCCTCTTCCGCTTCCTCCTCTTCTGCGTCTTCCTCATCTGCATCTTCCTCTTCTGCGTCTTCCTCTGCCCTCTGCAAGCAGATGCTGTAAATCTGAAATGAGAGCATAAAATGCTAGAAATACTCAACAGGTCAGGCAGCATCTTGACCGGAGACGTGAACTCTGTTTCTCTCTCCACGGATGCTGCCTCATCTGCTGACTATTGCCAGCATTTTCTGTCTTCTGAGAGGCCTTCCTTTACCATCCGAGGCCTTGCAAGCATCCAGCAGCACATCACACACACTTAAAAAAAACTTTAACATCTCTTGCAGCAAGCCACTACTTCAGTAATATTAAGAAAAACCCAGTCCAAAAGCTTAAATGCAAACTTACCTGAAAGATGTGTGTGTCCGTTTGAGAGGTGCTGACAGTACCTCTGTGAGTCTGCTTCCACGCTGGGTTTACATGACAAGCTTAGGACCCACTGCTGAACTCAGTACAAAGGACCAAGTTCGCCGTGGTGACGATAAGTCGGCGTACATGTCATTCGCGCTCTCATTTAAATCTGCAGGGTGAACTATTTTACCGGCAGCACTGCCAGGCCTGGGAAAATGGAGGATGCCGCGGGACCCGACACCAGCTGGTGAAAGAGCAGCAGCCGCCCTCTTTTCACCATTTTTTGACACTAATGGGTGGTGTAAAGCCCCGAATGTTTAGCCCTATGACTTTAAGCAGTAAACATATAGAGAAATAAACGATATTACCCCTCCATTTCCCCTGGGGAGAAATATAATCTTCGTTGTTCCTTTTCGAATCCAACTCTCTCTACAACTTTTTAATGAAAAGCTTAGGATCTTTATAGGCTGTTTCTCAGGAATACTGTCAGCACTAATTAATGAAGGCATGGCAAATATTATTGTGAACAAGACCCTAGAAAGGAAGGCTGCGATTTTGCTGACCTCGGCGGGTCTGTGACGGGCGACGTCGGTGGCGGGTCCCGACCCCGCTGTGGGGTGGTGCCAACCTGGCGCATCATGTGGCAGCCAGGGTGTACAGCGTCAAGTGAAGTAAATCTGGCCATGGTGAGGCCATCCCTGGCAGCAATGTGGTCGGGTGCTGATGCCCTCTGTCCTGTGCAGCATCAGTTGATTGCGGAGAAGGTTGGTGCTGTTGTTGTTGGTGCTACTGGTGTGCCTGGTGCTGCTGGTGTTGGGGCTGATCATGGTGGGATTCTGAGGACAAAGGTGCGAGAGTATAAAGGGCTCCCATGCTGATGGAATAGATGGCAGGTGAAGTAGGGATGACAGAAGCGATCTGTCAATGGTGGGAGAGGTAATGAGGTCAGACTGGATGGAGACTTGTGTAAAGACTTGCAGCATGGTGAATCTGTTGTGGAAATGCAGTGAGGAAGAGCTTGTGGCTGAGGGAAGATATCTCTGTAAGGTGGGAGCTTTTACTGTACATTTGAAGCTCAGCGCTGACAGACCCGACATCGGGGAAAGGCGTGTGGCGGCGGAATCACAGCGGGGTCCCGATCCGCTGGGGAAATAAACAATTTCCCACCCGGCCCACCAACGATCACACCTGCTGACCCCCCGGAAAATCTCGGCCGAAATATTTCCTTCAAAACAACAGATGCCGACTATTTTTCCTCCTGTCTTCATTGTTCCATTTCTTATCTCAAAACTGTCTTGGCTATCTATTTCACAATGTGGCCATGAAAATACACAAATCGTACATCCTGTAGTTTCAGCAAACACCTAAACCACAAAGTCAGCTAAATTGTACCCTGACACATTAAACCCTAAAGCATTTTAGGAATGAACAACTTTTAACCATTTTGTCGTAAGAATGAGCCTTACGCGTGGTAAACTTAATGTAAGCTTTAATCAACTTAAAACGGTGCTGCATACAAAAGAGGTCTTACCCTATGCCTCTTCCAGAGCTAACTGATCAGTCCAGTATTTATCCTGGACTGATTACAGGAAGTGATGTCATACAGGAAGCTGAAAAGTGTTACCACATTCTCCCCCCCCAAAAGATTAGGAGGCCGGAATGCTCCCTCCATTTCGTAGCCGTTGGATGAGGGAGAGCCGCACCCGTTTGGGTTCTCGTAGCGGTAGAGGGCCCCTAGCCCGTTTACCCGCTGCGGGCCATGGACCAGAGTCCGAGTGCTCCAGCCCGCTCTGTGAGGGGTCAGAACGATCCTGACTGTGTACTGGTACCCGAATGGGTGTCGGGCAGGGCTGTGGCAGATCCGTTTCTGAGTGTACGGTACAGGGTTGATCGTGGCTGCGCGTGCGAGCCCCGACGGGCTCATAGTCAGTCTGCCCCAGGTCGGCACGCTGGAGTGAGGTACCAGCCGGCGTCAGATCCCGATCATGATGAGAGGCACCTGGCAAGCCCAGAGATGTGCCTGGTACAATATCATCCCCTGGTGTCCCTCTATGTTTCGGCGGGCAGGGAGCCAGATCCCGCAATGACACGGTAGATTCCCGACCGTCAGGATACCGAATATAGGCGTAGGTAGGGTTGACGTCAGTGAGCTCAACCTCATCTACCAGGGGGTCATTCTTAGACGCCCGGACATATCTTCGGAGTAGCACTGGTCCCGGTGTAGTCAGCCACGACGGGAGAGATGTCCCATAGGATGAGCGACGCTGAAATCGGAAGAACCGTTCATGAGGCGTCGTATTTGTGGCGGTCGAAAGGAGGGACCGTGTGGAGTGTAATGCGTCTGGAAGTACTGCTTCCCATTGCTGGTTGGGTAGGCCCCGAGATCTCAAAGCCAGACGTACCGCATTCCAAATGATAGCGTTAAAACGCTCGACTTGCCCATTCCCAACCGGATGATAAGGCGTCGTTTTGCTGGCAGCAATACCCCGTTCCGAGAGATAGGCCTTGAGTTCTCCCGACATAAAAGAAGGGCCCCGATCTGAATGAACATAGGATGCCATGCCACAGAAAGCAAATACCTGTTCAAGGCAGCTGATAACCGTGGTTGTCAGCATATTGGGGCAGGGAAAGGCAAACGGAAAACGAGAATACTCATCAACCATTGTTAATAGATAAGTGTTGCGAGTCGAAGAGGGCAACGGCCCCTTAAAATCGATGCTAAGCCTTTGCATTGGCTGGGTCGCATGTATGAGTATACCACCCGAGGGGCGGAAAAACCGAGGTTTCAATTCCGCACAGACTCTGCAGTCCGAGCACATCTTCTTTACATCCCCGGTAGAGAATGGGAGATTTCGGGACCGCACGAAGTGCAGCATGCGAGTAACGCCTGGATGACACAACCCATCATGGATGTCTACGAGCGTAGAGGGTGCCATGGCGGAGCAGAATGCTCGTGTGAGGGTATCCGGAGCCACATTCTCCTTGCCAGGTCGATAGTGGATGGTGTAACCAAAAGAGGCCAATTCCAGCCGCCAAAGCTGGATTTTATTATTTTTAATTTTGGTCCGTTTTCGATTATCGAGCATGAAGGCGACCGATCGCTGGTCCGTGATTAAGGTAAAGTGCTGGCGAGCCAGGAGATGACTCCACTTCCGTACTGCCTCTATGATGGCTGTAGCTTCTTTCTCGACTGGAGGATAATGTAGCTCAGCCCCTTGAAAAGTCCTGGACAAAAATGCCACCGGACGACCTTCCTGATTCAGAGTGGCTGAGATTGCCACCTCCGAGGCATCACACTCAACCACGAAAGGAAGACTCTCATCAATGGAGTGAAGAGCCGCTTTCTCCAACTGCTTTTTCAGGAGGTTAAAGGCTGCAACAGCCGTTGTGTCTAGTGGGAATGTGCTGGCCTTCAGTAGAGGTTGGATTCGGTCCGAGAAGTTAGGAATCCATTTCGCATAGTATGCAAACAGGCCGAGGGCCCGGCGCAAGGAGGCCGGATTCTTAGGTGGCGGGAGTTCTTGGAGTGGGCGAAGCCTTTCAGGGTCAGGTTTAATGATGCCATTGCCCACACAATAGCCAAGGATGTTGATAGTTGGTTGTGACTCAATGGATTTAGCCGCATTCAATGTCAAATTACGGTGCTGGAGTGCATCCCAAAATCGTTGGAGATTGGCGTCATGTTCCTGCTGATTGCGACCTGCGACAGTAATATTGTCCAGATAAGGAAACGTATCCTTCAAGTCTTCCTGTTTGACCAGGTCATCCATTGCTCGCTGGAAGACAGCCACTCCATTAGTGACCCCAAAGGGGAGGCGACGAAATTGATACAGCCGCCCATTGGCTTCAAAGGCTGTATACTGCTTGTCTGAGACCTTCAAGGGTACCTGATGATAGGCGCTTTTCAGATCATAAGTCGAGAACACCGTGTACTCAGCCAATTTATTAACCATATCATCGATGCGCGGCAATGGGTATGCGTCCAAGTCCGTATACTGATTGATGGTCTGTGAATAGTCAATGCACAGCCGTTTCTTGTGAGGTTGTAGAGGGTTCTTAACAATAACGACCTGGGCGCGCCATGGCGACGAACAAGGCTCGATGATATCCTCTGCTAAAAGCCGAGAAATCTCAGCCGCAATAAAAGACTGGTCTTCCTGACTGAAACGGCGTGACTTTGTTATAATCGGTTTGCATCGAGGAGGGATACTGGCAAACAGTGAGGGTTCATCCAGTGAAGCAGCTGACAAGGCACAGAACGGTAATCGAGGTCGTATATTAGAAATAGTGAGTTCAGGTTTGGATCCGCCGAACTCAATGGTAAGCTTCTTATGCTGCTTTTGAAAATCCAGCCCTAAGATAAGATCACTACATAAGTCCTTGAGCACCGAAAGCCGGGTGGAGGGATACCTGTGACCTTTAAGCATTATTTCAACTACACAGAAGCCAGAAATTCTGGTATTAAGTGATGACTGAGCCATCGCAACTGCCTGGTCCGATGGAAAAACATGTAGCTTTAACTGTGCAACAGTCTGTTCCCTAATGAAACTATCAGTGCTACCTGAGTCAATTAAGGCATCTAAAGTATGTCCCTTAATTGATGCTTTTGTAGCTGCATGGAATAGATTCTGAGGACAAGCAGCTGTAATTGGTGTCGTTGCACAAAGAGTGGCTGAAATTCTAGGTGTGTTTCTTCGAGAAAAAACCCGAGAGGAAGCACGATAGTTTTTAGTTGGAACATCCTGATAGGCCCTTACTGGGGCAGTTCGGTAGGACTTAGCTTGATAAGCCCTCGTAGAGGCTCTTGATAGGCAAACCTTTACAAAATGACCCTTTTTGTTGCAATGACTGCAAAACGCATTGCGAGCAGGGCAGAATCTCCGGGGGTGAAACTCATCCCCACAAAAAAAGCATTTCTTAGCTTGCCAAGAGGCTGCCACAGTGGGGTCATCATCCTCTTCATCGGTGAAGTCATCAGATCGATCGTCAGGGATAAAGTCCTCCCTAATAGAGTTCACCTGTGGCCTCTTAAATTGCCTGACTGTAGTTAAGGCAGCAGACCGAGGTCTGGGCACTGTAAAAAGGTCTGCATTTCGTTTTGCTAGATCTAGAGAGCAAGCCAGGTCATAAGCTCTCTGCAGCTCAAGTGTCTTACTTTCCAGTAGACGCTGGCGTATAAATGGGGAGGCAAGCCCGCAGATGAACGCATCACGGATCATTTCTTCGCGGTATAGCTCAGCTGAGGCTGCCCGAAAGTTACAGTCCATACTAAGTCTGCGAAGCTCTTGGAGGAATTTATCAATGGATTCCTCCGGCCCTTGTTGGGCTGTAGCTAGTAGATGTCTAGCATAGACCTCATTCGGTGTCTTAGTATATAGTCTCTTAAGCGTCTGAATTGCCTCCTCATAACTGTCCCAGTCTTCCACATACTGAAATACATTCGGGGTGACACAGTTGATGAGTATCCGCAACTTTGAGTTATCATCCGCTTTGCAATACTCAAGAAAATTCTCAAACGTGCGATACCAGTGTTTCCACACCTTACCGGCTGCTGGGGTGTTTGGGTCCAAGTCAAGACGCGATGGTTTAAGGATGTTTTCCATGATGGGTGATTCCCTGGATCCTTAGCTCCGAGTTCGTCCAAAAAGTTTGAGTGCGAAGTTTTTTAAAAGTTGATTAAATTGTCGTAAGAATGAGCCTTACGCGTGGTAAACTTAATGTAAGCTTTAATCAACTTAAAACGGTGCTGCATACAAAAGAGGTCTTACCCTATGCCTCTTCCAGAGCTAACTGATCAGTCCAGTATTTATCCTGGACTGATTACAGGAAGTGATGTCATACAGGAAGCTGAAAAGTGTTACCACACATTTTATTAAGTAAAAAGAACCCAAAAACTTCAATCATATGAGTTTAAACCAAATCCTATTCCTACATATGTATGTACACATAACTAGGGTATCTTACAGGGCTGAGAAAAGTGGGTCATCAGCACCATCCTCTGCCTCCTCGAGTAGGCAGTGGGCCCTCCTCCAGGTGCTCCATCTTCAATCGTCATTGGATAGCAAAAATATGAAGTATGTTGTAAACCACTTTTGCTTTTGCTGGCCTGTACTGCCTTGGTGATTGCTATACCTGCACTCTGCTGCAATCTGTGGCTGCCACAGAGAGATAATGATCCATGGCTGCAGCAGGTGTCTTTGGTCTCCTAGGATCCAACCGTGCACTTTTGTAATAGGTCTAAACAATGCGGGCACAGCAAATTGCCTTAAAATAAAATCATTACTTGCTGTCAGAGAAGTGGGCATTCACATGCATTATCCTGAGTAGATGTGCACACAGGACTTCCTCACTCCCTCCCTTCCTTCCTTCTCAACTGTTATGCTTTGGGGGATCAGCCACTTGGAAAAATTCCCTCTTGCTCCTGCGGAAACTAATGTAGTTGCTTGCTCTTGTAAACAGTGCATCAGTCAGCTACTGAATGCACGTGTGAACTGAAGTTGCTGATGTCCCAACCACCAGCATGGAAAGAGCCACAGGCGAGAAAGTTCAAAGCTAATGTGAGCTTCACATTGACTGGCAGCATGCTGTCTGTCCTGCAGTCTGGCTTGAACCATGTGGCACCACCTTCCTGGCGAATCTTAGCCTTCACATGTGGTGTTCCTTGATTAAAGAAAGACTTGCTTTATACAGCGCCTTTCACAACCTCATGATGTCCCAAAGCACTTTACAGTCAATGAAGTACTTTTGAAGTGTAGTCACTGTTGTAATGTCACAGCAAGCTCCCACAAACAGCAATGATATAATAACCAGATAATCTGTTTTTAGTGATGTTGATTGAGGGATGAATATTGGCAAGGATACCGGGGAGAACTCCCCTGCTTTTCTTCAAAACAATGCCATGGGATCTTTTACATCCACCTGAGAGGGAAGATGATGCCTCAGTTTAACATCTCATCTGAAAGATGGGACCTCTGACAGTGCAGAACTCCCTCAGTACTGCACTGGAGTGTCAGTGTAGATTAAGTGCTCAAGTCTCTGGAGTGGGGTTTGAACCCACAACCTTCTGACTCAGAGGTGAGAGTACTACCCACTGAGCCATGGCTGACACCTAAAGTTAAGTCCAGAGAATTCTGTCATGGGCAATGGATGTGGTTGGCATGGTTATGGTAGGCAGCAGCCCTCCTCCTGTAGAGAAAACTGGCTTCTCAACATCCATGCATTCCTCCTCCTTCTCTTCTTCCTCCAAATAACACACATTGGGCTGAATTTTGCCACCACTCAGAGGGCGGGGTTTAGAGGCGGGTCCGCTGTCAAAATAGCAAAGATTGACAGCAGGTAGGAAACCCGCTGTCAACCCACCTCCACGTGAGTCTCCCAGGTGTTGGATCTGTCTGTGCAGAACTGACCCAACACGAAGCGGCGATGGATACAATTTAGTTCATTAAATGACTTGTTAACAGCCAATTTGATGCTATTTTGAGCCTACCTTGCAATTTTACGTGCTCCCCCACGGGTTACCCGCTGCTCGGGGAACACGCCAGCTCACCCTGGCGTGAGTTGAGTCTGCTCTGATGTATCTGATAACCTGACAGCTGCAGAAGTGGTGTAAAAGATACCATGTTCCAGCTGTTCAGTTTCAGAGCTCAGGAACAGTTGGTTACTGCATTTGTAAGACATATAGAGATTTCTGCAGCTTGCAAGTGTTTAGAGCCAACTCTCTATCCAGTGGCACCTCATTGGAACAACCTCTCTCACCATTGACAGATCGCTTCTGTCATCTTAACTGCAGCTGCCATCAATTCCAGCAACATCGGTGCCCTTGAAAAAGTCTCACCAAGGTCCTCTGAATCCCTCCACGATCAGCCCCAACACCAACATCACCAAGCACACCAACAACAACACCAACCTGCACAGGACACAGGGCATCATCCCCTGACAACATTGCTGCCTGGGAGGCCAGGAATGGCCTCACCATGGCCAGATTTACTTCACTTGATGCTGTACACTCTGTAAAGGAATAAGCCATATAACCTATTCAGAAAAATACACTATCTTATGAAAGAATTCTGGCCTTATTAAAACATGACAAACTGGGTTTGGAAATTTAGAAACCTAACTATGAAATAGCTATGAAAGCATTCTGGCTATTGAGATCAGACAGTTGTTGACCCTGAATAAATAACCTTATTGAAACAGAAGGTGAAGGGCTCCGACAGGCTGACCTTTTGGGAACAAAACAATGGTTCACCCTGGATAAGGTGTTCTAATTTACACTTCATAAAGAAGCACATAAGATAAGGAACATCTGCCCTCATAAAGATGACATAAAGTAAGGAACACCTGCCGTCACACCATTTTTATATGGTAAACTTAGAACACCTAGAGATGAGACATGAGTCTGGCTGAGGTGACAGTAAGAGTTGCAGAGGTCGGCAGAAAAATGACTAGAGATAATTAGCTTGCATCAGCAGAAAACCTTAAAGGAAATACCACTGGAAAAAGGTATAAATATTGAGCTCTCAAATGGGATAACAGACTCGCTTTAATCGGGCAAAGCGATTCTTGGCTTCAGAGGCGGCTCTGTAGTCTCTAACTCTTTGTACCTCAGGGATCAAAGGTATTTGATATTGGTGGATATCCTGTAGAAAACTTTAAGAACTGTAAAACTGTAGCGAAGTTATGATTTGAAAGTAAGATTCTCTGTTAAAAAGATCATGGCCCGAAAATTAGACCTAATACGCGAGAGTACGCACTGTGTACTCTCGCGTTTTAGGTCTCCAATTGCTGGTTTCCTGCATGCACTGCGCATGCGCGGGAAACCGGCACTTCGTGAATTCAAAAGGGGGCGGTTCCTAAGTGAACCGCGTGCGTGCTACAGGCTGCGCGCACGCAGTGCACTTAGTTATTTTTGCAGCTTTGAACGCGCAGGTAAGCATGGAAGATTTTACACATGAAGAAAGGAGGCGTAAGACCCTCTTTTAACAAGGTAAGTAGTTAATTAAGTATTATTTTAATTTTTTTTCAACAGGTTTATCTTTTTTAGAGACTTTAAAGAAAGGTAAGTTTATTTTTATAACTTTTAAAAAGATTTTTAAATTTTTTCAAAAATTTAATTTTTTGTTTAAAGTGGTTAATTTATTTAACTATACTTATTTTATTAATGTGATGGCTTTTTTTAATTTAATTGAGGTTTAGCTGTTCTTTTGGGGGTGTGTAGGATTCATAGCTTTGACAGCTCTTGCTGTGAAAACTATGAATGAAAGATGGTGTGCTGCCATTGGCTCTAACTGAATCACGTGATCCCAGAGCTCGCACGAACTAATTGCGTCTCTGGGTCACACAAGCACTGCACAGCTGCATGTGGGACTGGCCTTGAAACTAAAGTTCGTGTGGGCCCGGAGGAAAAAGGTAGGCGCGGAGTGAGATATCGCGGGGAAGCCTTACCCCCGCGCGAACACTCACTGTTTAATTTCTGGGCCCATATGTTTTCTCTTTTTGGAACTGTTAATGTTGCGATTGACTCACCAACTGTAAATTGCATGTCGGTTCTTTAATAAATCTATATATTTTTAGAATTGTCTCACATAAGACTTCTGTATCAAAAACTCGCGAACTCAATTTCTGTACACTCTTTGGTGGAGAGTTACAGAATTCTGGGGGAGTTTTCAGGACCATCATAATATCCGGAACGTTACAGTCTAGCTAAACTTATTAAAAGTGCTATCTGGAGGACGGTAACATTCTCGGGTTGTTCCTTTCCTTTAGGGAGAGATAGTCCAGACCTTTAGACCCAATTAAACGTCTTTAGGATTCGGCTATCTCAAACTTTAGTTGAAAGTGAACATCTGAGAAATATGCCTGATCCAGGGTAGCCTTAAAGGGGCTAGGACTAGTAAATATCCCTTCAACCCTGGCTGCCAAATGATGTGGCAGGTTGACACCATCCCACACCAGCACCACAAAGCATCCCTATAACGTCCAAGCCATTCCTATCACACTCATCACAATACTCGGGGGGTGGGGGGGAGGGGGGTTATCTCTCAACATTCACTGGAACTCACTAAGGCACTTCTCAAGGTGCGCACAGATCTGTCCAATAAGGTGAAGTGTTGGAAATATAGATTTCAATGTTTGACGACACATTAACAGAAACTTCACATGAACATTGGCTAAACCACTCAAGTGCCTACCCTTGTGTGTTATTAGTTGGTATGCTTACACTAGTATGAGGGTGAGTGTGAGGGGTGGGTAGTGAGATGGGGAAGTGAAAATTTAGATAGAGAGGGATGGATGGAGGTGCAAGGAAAATTGGTGTGAGTAAGGATGTGCAGGAGTAGGGTAGGGAAGGCAGAGTGATGGGGATGTGATGAGTGGCACAGCAGGATGAGGTTAAGTGCGGCTTTGCAGTAACGTTTCGTGATCTACTGAGATCATTGAAAGGTTTGTGCCACTGCAGCCTGGTCCTCCTGATGACATCCCTGCTTGTGTCCTCCTGTGCAGTGTGCAACCAGACTGCATTGATCTCCTGGGGAGGTCTCATCCGCCCATGAGAAGGGAAGAGAATCTCCCTGTGTGCAGTGACTCCCTTCATAAGCATATGGAGGGAGTCATGGGTGAGCCTGGGTGCAGCCGTGCACCTTTGTGCAGTGCCCGTCAGTGTTTGCAGCACCTCAATGCTGTAGAACACTGACAGCACAACTGTCAAAATCAATGTGGCCATGGTCCCTTTAAGGAAACCGGCTGATGAATGACATCATCAGACCCGCTTCCTGTTAATTGGCTGAGAACCCCGCAGGGCGGGCTTAACAAGGCCAATCTATGGAAAATAATTTTCAGAGAGCGGCTGCAGATGGGAGCAGGACCGGAACCCTCCAACCAGCTCTCCCGCTACCATCCCGCTTCCACAGGGAAAATCCTGCCCATAAAGTGGGATTCCTATTGGGCAACAATTGGCCCAAGACATAAGGGTTTAGCAAAATTGGAGAATTTCAGTAGAAAGCCCCATTGCCCACAAAGTTTTCTACAGTGTAGCAAAGTCAAATAATTATATAGAAAAAGTGACAAATAGTAATCTGAAATCACACCTATACGTTGCTGGCTGTCTCCTTAAATGTCTGGCCATTTAAAAGCACCACTGAGGAACCGTGGATAATTAATTTACATGGGTGAAATAAAGAACTGAGGTACTTTCAGTATTTGCCCTGAAAAATGTCTCAATAATGATACTCTTGCCTATTTCTGGCGGAAGTTTCTGTCGCACACCCAAATGCAACCCAGAAATGCATGCAAGCCAAAAATTGGGCAAAGACCCAGTAAATGGGCACTCTGCCCTATTTTCTAGTCCATGATATCCTATCTGCACTAGTTTATGCAGCATTGCAGAGACAAAAATCAGGCCAATATTTCTAAAGCTGTCAGTACGGAACTGATTTTAAGTGCAGCATTTCCTTTAACACTGTGTAATATATGGTTATTTAAAGACTGATATAATTCAACCCATTTTATTCTAATAAAAATTGTTAATTTAAGAATCTTCTACTATATGCTTGACAAGGTGCGTTCATTGAAATATGTTTGTCATACAACTTCATCAGAATTTTTCAAATCTGTAAAATCCTAAGAAGAGTCTTATGGACTCAAATATGATGGAGACCTGCTAGAACAAAATTGTACAGTTGGTTGTAACAAACCCAGTTCAAGACCTTGAAATTACTGGGAATTTTTGATGCTAAATGATTCAGTTACAGTGCCCCTATCATAATAATTACTGGACTCTCATTTTACCATCCCCTTCAATTTCATTGACTCATCTCAGTTGCTTGTTAACATGCATTCACAGTGACATTGAAGCAGACAATGACATGATAACAAAATAATTACAGTGGTATTTAATCCTGAACGGTGCATGCTTGAGGTGAGAGATTTACCTTTTAATAATGACAACATCTCAAATTATGATCTCATCTAATATTCGTCAAAAAGTTACGCTTAAGTGACCATTAAGAAAGTGCAAAAGCATTACACTTCCAAAAAACGTTTTAGCCTCTTTGAAGGCTAGAAATGTATTTTAAATACAGGTCAGACTTTCTAGAGACTGCATGGGAGGGGAGAAAAATGGCAGGCCAAAAGCAAGGGAAGGCAAGCTCAATGTAGAGGCAGTAAATGGTGTCTGTAGGCTAGTGGCAGAGTGGCACAGGACCTGTTTGATTGCTGGTAAAGTGAAGGTGCGGCTGCATATGGTGGGTGCAAGGAGGGCTCCCCTGTTTAATACTCCAGCGTGCCCCCCCCCCCCCAAAAAAAATATGGCTGCATATACTGACACCCCATTCCCGGCCAGAATGGAAATGATTGGGTAATTCCCCCCATCAATCACACCTGGGGACCGCAGTTCTGTAAGTGATTGATTTTACGCAAATAATTTGTATGTAACTATCCTCCACTCAATAATGAATTTGTATTATGCAACTATCCTCCATTGTGCTGGAGAAAGCACCCTGATTTTATCAGGAGAAATTGTTGTAGTTTTGGTCATGAGTTTTGTTTGCTGTAGTTCATAAAGACTCTTTTTAAATAGACTCTGTAGACTGTTTGCTGTAGTGCGCTGTTTAAATAGACTCTCTTTGCTGAGTAAATAGACTTTGTTTGCTGTGAGTTCTGCCCTGCTTCCAACACATTGACTGACACAGTGGAACACATTGACTGACACAGTGGTGTCAACAGACACGCTGCCACAAGAAAGCAGTGTATCATACGTCACAGCAGGTGGTGGCCAGAGTCAATGCTATGTACAGTAACTGCAAGACAAGGGATCAAATGCAGGAGAAGACAACATACTTTATGGAATCTGACATGGATGCAGTTATCACCAAGTGCAAACACTAAACAGTGAAGTATTGAATAATCCCAAAAAGGAACTGTAGTATGGAGCCAGTTCATGAACAGTTAAATAGGCCAACCAGGCAGTTGAAATCCTTTGAAAGCTTCCTTGCAGAACTTGGAATAATGATAGATGATAGTCTGATTGCGTAATGAATCAATAGGATACAGCCTGTTCAGGATTTATGTAGGCATATTCCTATGTAGCATTTTTAACACTGCTTTTTTTTAAATGAATGTACAACTTCCATTTTGAGTTTTGTATTTTTAAAATAATCTTATTTTAAACTAAGCAATACAGTGAATAAATGAAGCAAAAAATGGACAAAATACTCAATTTTTGTCACCATGGAGAGATATGGTTTGGCATTATTGAAAAATATATGTGCTGACATTTGTGGATAATGTTGCCAAGGGGTAGCAGGTAGAATATGGTTATGGTTATGGAATATGGTTACGTTGCAGACTGTTTAAGAAAATTTACTAACAGTCCTGCCCAATGTCTTTATCTTTCACTATTCCAATGCTCTCCTGGCTGGTCTCCCACCTTGCACCCTCTGTAACTTTGAGCTCATCCAAAACTCTGCTGCCCGTGTCTTAACTCGCACCAAGTCCCGTTCACCCATCACCCCTGTGCTCGCTGACATATATTGGCTCCCGGTCCGGCAATGCCTCGATTTTAAAATTCTCATCCTGGTTTTCAATTCCCTCCATGGCCTCACCCCTCCCTATCTCTGTAACCTCCTCCAGCCCTACAACCCTCCAAGACCTCTGCGCTCCTCCATTTCTGGCCTCTACCGCATCCCCGATTTTCATCGCTCCACCATTGGCAGCCGTGCCTTCAACTGCCTAGGCCCTATCCTCTGGAATTACCTCACTAAATCTCTCCACCTCTCTACCTCTCTCTCCTCCTTTAAGATGTTCCTTAAAACCTACCTCTTTGACCAAGCTTTTAATCACCTATCCTAGTCTCTCTCCTTATGTGGTTCGGTGTCAAATTTTTATGTTAGCACTCCTGTGAAGCTTCTTGGGACAGTTTACTACATTAAAAGCGCTATATAAATTCAAGATGTTGTTGTTGCGCGTGAATACAGTTTGGTATTCCATGTGCATGAAATAACAAGCGTGCTATTCTGGTTCCTGTACACAGTGTAAGCTCCTTTCAAGAATGTCATTCTATCCAAGCACCAAACTGGATTCCAATTTGCTGGGTTCTTGTTCTCAGATTTCAATTACTCACAGCGGGAATGAAAAAAGGAATCCAAGAGAAAAGTGACAGACACCATGGCACAGGCGTACAGTCCAAAAATCCACAAAGGTTGGCTGTTGTCTAGGAGTAGGAGCTCAGCTCATTCACTACTTTTATGCTAGATTGCCATCCCGTTTCTTGATATGAAGAAAACACCCATTGTTTGTGTCATGTTGCAATGGCTACAAAAAAGCATGGGTCCATTTTCTAAAAGAATGTCGAGCAACACTGAAAACATAATATCAAAGCTAAATTTGAGATGTTGCTCCTGGTGACTCCTAGTAAGTAACAACATGGGGGGAGAAGGGAAAAAAACACATCCGCAATACATAGTTACATAAAACATAATGGCCCAAAAATTCGTGAGGAAGCCTTCGTGCGAGGGTAAGGCCTCCCCGCGATCTCTCACTCCGCGTTGGCTTTTTCAGTTCCAGCTCGCACGAACTTGATGTTCTGGACAGCAGCTGTGCTGGGCTTGCGTATCCCACCGGCGTAGTTAATTTGTGCGAGCTGTGGGATCACGTGACTCAGTTAGAGCCAATGGCAGCACACCATCTTCCATTCATAACTTTCACATAAGTGCTGTGAAAGTTATGAATACTATAGCCCCCCAAAAGAACCGCTAAACCTCAATTAAATTTAAAAAAAAACCATCACATTAATAAAATAAGTATAGTTAAATAAATTAACCATTTTAAATAAAAAATTAAATTTTTGAAAAAATTTAAAATCTTTTAAAAAGTTATAAAAATAAACTTACCTGTCTTTAAAGTCTCTAAAAAAGATATACCTGTTAAAAAAAATTCAAAATAATACTTAATTCACTACTTACCTTGTTAAAAGTGGGTCTTACTCCTCCTTTTTTTATGTCTAGAATCTTCCGTACTTACCTGCGCGTTGAAACCACTAAGTGCACAGCGTGCGCGCAGCCTGTAGCGCGCACGCGGTGCACCTAGGACCCGCCCCCTTTTCCAAAAACCAAGTGCCAGTTTTCAGCGCATGCGCAGTGCATGCAGAAAACCGGCAATTGGAGACAGAATACGCGAGAGTACGCAGTGCGTACTCTCGCGTAGCGGGACTAATTTTTGGGCCAATGAAGCAGTCCGTGCCCACATGCAACAAGATGTCGTCAGTGCTTATTTACATTGATTGGACTACTAGAAACAGCCACCAACCAAAAATTAAACAAAAATACATGGCACAAATGCAATATCGATCTATGCATTCTGTTTTTTTTCCTTCCATTCACAGTTTTCAATCCAACTGAGGCCTGAAAATCTGACTATTCAAGCTGCTCAAGATTAACGCTGAAAAAACATCAGTTCTTGACATTCTTTCTACATTGTGGAAACATTTCAGGGTAGATTTTAACCTCCCTCCCTCACCTGACAGGAATGGGGCACGGGTGATGTTAAAAATCGGCCAAGTCCTGAGGCAGCACTGTTTCCACCCGGGAGCACTTTTATCTTTGCCACATTTGAATTCGGCCAAGATTCCAGCTGCAAGCAGTCAGGGGCCTAATTTAAATTTAAAAGTCGCAGCCCGATGCTTTCATTGGAGTCACAGTGTGATTTTAACCAAGACTCTGGGAAGGCCCTCGCGGTGTCAAACCTGCCAGAGAAACCTGGCAGGATGCAGCAGAGTGACCAGAAGAGGTCAAGTGAGTGATCCTTGGGCCTCCCTGCCTCAGCCCTCCCTAAACTGGCATCTTTTTGGAACCACCACCCAAGCACTTAACTTATGCCAGAGACCGTTTCCTTGGGTCCACAGCGGAGTCCGCGACACGCCAAAGATCCCGCTCCCGCCCACCAGCCTTGGCGCCATTCCCGCCAGCTTTAGACAGGAGACCAATTTCAAATATTAAAATGAGGCCCAGTGGTCAAAATCAGCCGGGCCTCATGAGCTTTTAGTCTTCCAGGTGCGCCCCCCCCCCCCCCTCCATTTTGGTCTCCCCAAGCACCGATCCCACCCCGAGTTAAAACGGACCCTACTGAATCAGCAGAGCTAACACACTACAGAACGTGGAAGCTTACCTATCACTAGACCACCTCAGGGAACATGGGCGCAAACTTTTCTTCTTGGCCACTAAGCATTAATCATGAAATAATGATTTTCTTTTAAAGCAGACATCTATCTTAATTAGAAGTTAGCAAGGTTAGCCCCCAGTGTGTGTGCTGGGTGGGAAGGTTGGTGAGAGAGGGGCATGGGGCAGTTGGGTTTGCTACCCGTAAGGAGCCAGCAATGGGTGGCTCGACATTCTCTTTGGAGAACGACAAGAGGGGCACAGAGGGAAGCTGTGGCTTATCCAGGAGGGACTCAAGCCTGGGGTGGTGGCAAGAGAGTAGAATGTCTGTAGAATAGTGAAAGGGTGGGTAAAGTACCCAAGAGGGGAGAAATGAAAGGAGGCGTGGCTTGGTAACAGGATGGGGATGAGACAGGAGGGAAGAACCTGAGTGGAGTAAAGAAAGAGAAAGAAAAAGGGAGATATAAGTAATGGGCTCAGTCAAAAAATACACACACAAATGGACACAGAGAAACCCAGAGTAAAAAGGTGTCTCAAAGATTAGGATAGATATCTCCTGGTTGTAAACGGAGCATAGGGAGGAGATAATAAGAGAGAGACCAAAGTTAAAGCCAGAGGCCCCACGGTGGGATGAAGTGGACTTGTAGATAGGGTGTGAGGGTCAGCTCGAAGCACCAACGAACTAATGTCTAGGTTCAGAGATGGGTGTGGAAGGCAAATGAGGCCAGGAGCTGTTTCAGGAGCAGAGTATCAGTTGGCACAGTGCCAGTGCTAGAAAAAGGAGAGCCGAGGAGGCATGGAGAATGTAAAATCTATCTTAAGGACTGAATGCGTTTTTCCAAAAATGGAAAGATAACAGAAGATCTTCAAATGAGATATGGGTAGATTGTAAATTTTTGTGGATATCTTTAGAAAATTATCTTCCATTGAGTCAAGATATTAACAATGCAATCTCTCTTCTGTAAAACAAGTCAAGAATTTGAGTGGGAGAGCGAGTGGCTGCATCAATCGTATATGAGATAGTGAAATGCCAGCAACACGTCAGTTCTCGTCAGGAGACCTGCAATAGATGTGCATGTGGCAAAGCTTGATTCATTTTAACAGCCAAAGCAGACAGGGGAAAAAGTGTAAAACTTTTGTTCAAACGCAAAATTCATAATTGCTATGAAATATTTCATTGCGTCTTCTATAAATCCACAATGTCGTATTTTTTTTTGTTCGCCTCATGTCTGCTGGCCTTATTAAAGTTGATATGAGATTGTCTCCTGCACTGAATGGTAAGAGTCATGTTCCTTGCTTTAGATAGCACATTTCCGTCTCTGGAAGTCCTGTTTCAAAATACTGTTTTGAGACGAGGACAGATCATGGACATTTGTTTACGGCATAAGATATGCAGATACATTAAAAATTAGAGCTTATGAGACAGGTTAAATGAATTACAGCTAATAAAATCTGCAGGAAAAATAAATTGATGGAGGCGAAGTGGAGAGATAAATGTCAGCCTGTACATGCAGGCCATCAATGCACTTTCAGGAAAAGCTCCATGCTCCGAAAAATAAAATTGCAATCAGAGTCATGGGAACTTATTTACTCCAGCAACGCATACTTTTGTATTTTACTCCCCGAGGCAGATAAACACATGGGATAAACACACACAGTCACACACGGTCAGAATATCTAGATGTGTAGTGGCAAGGCCCAGGGGTGTAACAATGAGACACCCTTGTATATTGACTGAATACCATAAAGTTTCGAATGTGTCCTTAAGTGCACTTCTGCAATCCTCCAAAATGCGGACTAATTGGCACTTTAGCGACATGAGGCCATATACAAATTGTTAAGCTGCTTTTTTCTTCAGTCAGTAAGTGAATGTAGAGAGCAACAGTTATAACAAATCTCACCTTACTTCAAGTTAACTCCAGTCCCTTTTTCTAATAAAGAATTTCATAAACAACACTACCTCTAATTGTAGTGTTTAAGATGATTAAAGGAGTTGATAAGGTAGATAGAGAGAAATTATTTCCTCTGGTGGGCAAGTCCAAAACAAGGGGGCATATCCTTAACATTAGAGCTGGGCCATTCAGGGGTGATGTCAGGAAGCACTTCTTCACACAAAGGATCGTGGGAATCTGGAACTCTCTACCCTAAAAAGGTGTTGAGGCTGGGAGTCAATTGAAAATTTCAAAACTAAGGTTGATAGATTTCTGTTAGGCAAGGGTATTGAGGGTTAGGGAACTAAGGCAAGTAGATGGACATAAGATATAGATCAGCCATGATCTAATTGAATGGCGGAACAGGTTTGCTTGAGGGGCTGCATGGTCTACTCCTGTTCCTATGGGGGATTTTTTCGGGGGGTCAGCGGGCGCATTCAGTGGTGGGTTGGGTGGGAAATATTTTTTTTTTGACAGCGGGTTGGGACCCCGCTGTCAACCCACTGCCACACACCTTTCCCAGATGTCGGGTCTGTCAGCGCTGAACAGACCCGACATGCAGCGGCGGGGTAGGCAATTCAGGTCATTATGACCTTGTTAACAGCCCATTAAGAAGTATTTTGAGCTCACCTTTATATTTTATGAGGTTGCCCATGGGGTCCACGCTGCTCGGGGATCACATCAGGTAAGTAGGTCGGGAGCTGAATGGCCATGGAATCATCTCATTACTAGACAGCTGCAAATGTGCTATAAAAGCTCCCATCTCACAGTTGTTCACTTTCCAAGCTCAGAAGCTGTTGCTTACTGCATTTGGAAGACAGATTGAGCTTTATGCAGGTTGCAAGTGTTTGGAGTAAAGTCTCTATCCAGTGTCACCTCATTGGAACAATCTCTCTCGCCACTGACAGATCGCTTCTGTCATCTCAACTTCACCTGCTATCTATTACATCAGCATCGGTGCCCCTGAAACTATCTCACCTTGGTCCTCAGAATCCCACCACGATCAGCACCAGGCACACCAGCAGCACCAACAACAACACCAACCTTCTCCGCAATCAACTGATGCTGTACAGGACAGAGGGCATCAGCACCCGAGCACATTGCTGCCCGGGATGCCAGGGATGGCCTCACCATGGCCATATTTACATCACTTGGCGCTGTACACCCTGGCTGCCACATGATGCGCCAGGTTGGCACCACCTTACACCAACACCATAAAACATCCCTACAATGCCCAAGCCATTCCTTTCACACACATCACCATTGCAAGGGGTACTGTTATGTCTCACCATTCACTGCAACTCACTAAGCCACTTCCAAAGGTGCACACAGATCTGTCCAAGAACACAAAGTGTTCAAAATAAAGGTTTCAATGTTTGACACCACATTAACAGAAACTTTACAGGAACATTACATAAAACACCCAAGTGCCTACCCTTGTGTGTTGTTCGTTGGTATGATTGGACTAGGATGAGGGTGAGTGTGAGGGGTGGCTAGTGAGCTGGGGGAGTGATAATGTGGATAGAGAGGGATGGGTGGAGGTGCAAGGTAAGTTGGTGTGAGTAAGGATATGTAGGAGTAGGGTAGGGAAGGCAAAGTGACGGGGATGTGATGAGTGGCACAGCAGGATGAGGTTGAGTGTGACTTTGCAGTAACGTTTCGTGATCTACTGAGATCATTGAAAGGTTTGCGCCACTGCAGCCTGGTCCTCCTGACAACATCCCTGCTTGTGTCCTCCTGTGCAATGTGCAGCCAGGCTGCGTTGGTCTCCTGGGGAGGTCTCTTCCTCCCATTGGAAGGGAAGAGAACCTCCCTGCGCGCTGTGACTCCCTCCATAAGCATATGGAGGGAGTCATGGGAGAGCCTGGGTGCAGCCGTGCACCTCTGTGCAGTGCCTGTCAGTGTTGCAGCACCTCAATGCTGTAGAACACTGACAGCACAAATGTCAAAATCAATTTGCGCATGGTCCCTTTAAGGAAACCGGCTGATGACGCGTCATCAAATGATGTCATCAGACCCGCTTCCTTCAAATGGCCGGCAAATGCACTGGGCGGGCTTAACAAGCCCAATCAAAGGAAAATCATTTTGGACAGCGGGCTGGAGCCAGCAGCGAGACTGGGACCCACCACCAACATCGCCCGCCACGGACCCACCGAGCTAGGGGAAATTGCGATCTATGTTTCTACACCACAAAGTCCCTTTAGTGAGCTAAGTAACACTTCCTTTTGGTTAGTCCTCTAACTAAACCAGACCAAGGCTTGCTCTGAGTCTAGTCAGTGCTCTGCTTAAAGTAGACTGGCCTCGGCCCTACCTGCCTCTCCCAGTAACACTTAACAACTGACCTCGGCCATGTGTTCACCTGTTTCCTTTTCCAGTCCCTGGAGAAGGAGTATGGCAGTTTGATCCCAGATGTCCTCCTTGTTCAGGGATTGGGCAGAAGAGCTGCCAATTGAGCCAGCTACCATACCCCTGGGTGTGGGTTGCTTGAAACTAACTGCTGCTGTTTTTGGAATTGATAGTGCTATCCCACCACAAGGGAACTGGATGGTTCAGGAAAAAGGCTTAACAAGCCTCCTCCCCACCATTTTAGACCAGAAGTGAGGCAACATTCCAACATCAGGTCCGTCTGGCTCGACTACACATCACAGAATCACAGAATCCCCACAATGCAGATAGAGGCCATTTCGGCCCATCGAGCCTGCACCGACACATATCCCACCCTATCCCCGTAACCCCACGTATTTAATCCCCCTAACACTAAGGGTCAATTTATCATAGCCAAATCAACCTAACCCGCACGTCTTTGGACGGAAACCGGAGCACCCGGAGGAAACCCACGCAGACACGGGGAGAATGTGCAAACTCCACACAGACAGTCACCCGTGGCCGGATTCGAACCCGGGTCCCTGGCACTATGAGGCAACAGTGCTAACCACTATGCTACCGTGTTGCCCTCATCTCTTCCCTACTCCAGCTCTGACTGCAAGCTGCATTTTAAACCTTTGTGGACTCATTTTAACTTAAATATAACTCTTCAATATCAATGATATCCAAATCCTTCCATGGTAAAATGGCTTAAAATGTGGATAAACACTTCTTTATTGGAAAGTCCCTAAATTCCTCCATGTTAGTGCTCTATCTGTGGATTAAAGCGAGGGCTGGAGAAAAAAGAACTGATATAAATTCAAAGTGTTTCACACCTTCTTTCCATTCTACCTAAAATGAACCTGATGTTAAAAGAAGTGATGAACCACACACCAAGAGGGGTCAAGGACATCATCGGAGGAGGAAATGTGGAAAAGGTTAAAAAAAAAGACTACATCCCAATCTATTTTAGCTTGTATAGATTTTACTGTTTTTTTTGGTCAAAGTCTTCTTAACGCAAATGATGTCCAAATTTTCTTAACGCAAATAATGTCCAAGGCTGGCAAATATTAAAGTCACCACCACAGTGGCAAAAGTTCTACTGCGAACAACTTCGAGTGACAGTCCAGCGCTGGTGGGATGGTCAATGGACAATGTTGGTCTGTAAAACAGGCAGCCGATTCGCGATCGCCCGTATTGCGCTACCACACAAGACCAATTCCTCCCCAACGATTCCAGTGCCTGGACTGTTCAAGGGGCATCCTCCAATACTCAGTAGCAAAAGTTTCTCACATCATTCTAGTATGCTGCATTCTTCACAATCTGGCTGCCGAGAAAGGCATACAACTGAAGGGTCGGCAGGAGGATCCAACAGAGCAACATCACATGATCTGGTCATTTACCTTACTGCTGTTTGTGGGACCTTGCTCTGTGAAAATTGGCTGCCGAGTTTCCCTGCAATAGTGGCTACATTTTATTGATCCGGAAGTCATGAAGGGCACTACGTAAGTGCACGTTCTTTCTTTCTCTGTCAACATGGACCCCTGACGAGCCAGCTTCAGGCTGTGACCGTTCAGCCACTGCAGGGATGGCCTGGCCTTGGCTGCTTTTTGGCTCCTGGGCAAACAGCACCAGCATCATTTCTGGCCAGCGTCTGCTGTGAGCCTTTATGTCACTGTGCTCCCAATCCGCAGGTGAGCAGACACTATGACAGCAATGACACAGTGGAAACCTGTCCCAATGTCGTGCCTCATTGGGACACGTCACATAATCGTGGGCATGCTGTAGGATAGGGTGTATTTGTATGATTTAGTAAACATTTTTGTATAACTATAATATGTGAAATTGTATGTTAAAAGCCTAAAAGCCTGCATAAAATGGCGAATGGCTGAGAGAAAAGCAGGATGGGAAATTATGCTAACCTGACTGAAACTCGCTCTGTTTTCAATTACTGAAGTAATGGAACGTAATGCTAAGTTTATGGGGACTATCAGGAACGTGGTATTCAGTAATGTGATGGAAAAGAGATAAGAGTTGGAGAAGAGAGAGAGATAAGAGAAGCACCCCTCAGTGATACTACTATAAAATGGACAGATTGTTTGGACAACATCTTGGGAAATGGTTTTTGGAAAGAGAACATCTAAAGATAAAGGGCCCTTTGATAGGCACAAAGCGAGACCAAGTGGGATCAACAAGGTCATAAAACATGTACCAGGTGTCAGATAGCTGGTTGCAGTCACGTAGGCAAAGGAAGGGACAGTGTATAAAGATACGGATATTGAACACTGAAGGCAGCGCGAACCCAGAATCAGAGTTGAAGGAACTTCAGTCAAGAGAAAGCAGCAAGAGAATAAAGAGACCGCGCCACAGTCGCTCGGAAGGAACGCCGAGGCTCAAACGAACAAGACTGTGACTATCTTGTTAAGTATTACTTCTTTGTACTGGATGTTTAATGCTTAATAAACCTGTTTTACTGATACACAATATACCTGTACCCAGAGTGGTTTGTGTAGTCACGGACAAATTATTATAAGAGCTTTTGGAAGCTACAATGCTCCCTGTGAATTTCTATCCGTTGATTTCAACAGATGGAAAATCACAGGTTGTGTGTCTATTGGCTGCGTGCAAGTTTCACTCTTGGGCCTACACGAGACCGTGGCCTGGATTCTCCAATGTTATCCCTTCCCAAAATCGTGTGGGATAGCGGTGCAAACAGTTGGTAAATTGGACGATGAGGGTTACCACCAGCCCCTGCCGGAGAAGCTACAGCTGCCCGTTTTCCACCTGCCGCATGCTGGTGATGGGGCGTCACCAGGTTCTCACCCAGTTTTCCTTGTTGTTGCCTGGTCTCTGCCGGGGACAGCCTGAGAAGGGCAGCTACAAGGGTTACATGGGGTAGTGGGAGCAAGCCCCCTCGGTCACTACATGGAGGGAGAAAATCAGTAGTGACCTCCTCTCCCTCCATAGTGCAGGCACGGCCTTGCCACTGGCAAACACTTGCCATTTTCACAAAATGGCTGCTTACATCTATGATCTGTTACCATGTGGCGCATATTTTTAAATAACATAGGGCTTGGGACTGAATGACACGGATGAGATCACTGTCCTTTTATCTCATTTTCAAAATGTCCTTGGAATTATTGCAGCCAAGGAGATTGCTTAAACTGCTAGCTTTTAAAATATAAAACATCTCTTCCGTTGTCCCTATTCCATTGGTAATGTATTAGTTATCAGAGCCCTTGTCAGCCCTGAAATCCCTCTTTAAAAAACGGCATCACTTTAAGCTGGTATTTGTGGGTTGCCAGGCAACATAACACACACAGCCACTGCTGTTGAAACTATGTGCTCTATTTGTTGCCCATTCAGAAGCAGATTTCTGCAGTACATTTCTTAACCAACGAGATGGGGTTCAATCCATGACCTTTAAGTAACTTGTCCACGGAGACATTTCAATTTCTCGGAGTTCACAATTTCACATCAGTCAAATTTGCGAGAAAAATAGAGCGGGATTTACTCACTGGAGACAAAAGTTTTCAAAGAAAAGCTGTAGCAAAAATGTGGCTTTGAAATGAAGAATGATGGTGAAGTCTAAATATCTGAGCAGTACAGAAGCAGGTCATGAGAGCAAGATACTACTTACCTTGTCTACTTACAAGCATAAATGCATCTACCAGAGGGAAGTAAGACTCTCTTGCTTTCAGAATTTACCTTTTGTGATTCTTTTATTTAAGCTCTGAAAGATATTCCAGTCAAAATATAGGGGGCAAAATTCGGTGGTTTTGCGCCTCCCATTAGCACCTTAAGAGGGCGCTAACGGGGCGCAAAGCACCTAGCGCCCAGGCACGGAGCTGCTAACGCCTCCCGCGAAATTCAGCGGGAGTTTAGCGGCGGCGGTAACCAGTAGCTCCCTGCGGCGCTGCGCCTCCGGCGATGATGTCATCGCCGTGCGCCGCGCCCCGCTCGCGAACTTCGGTAGCGCCCCCTGACTTACCGCCGGACGCTATGTCTGACAGGGTCGGGGGGCGTACGTGCGGCCGGGGCAGTGATAATTAAAGGGGAGGTGCCGGACGGCCAGTTTTGTCCCCGGACTCCTCTGCAACCCCCCCCCCCCCACCCCCCCCGCGGGGTGCCGGTCGCGCTCCATCAGCCCGGCACTTCTCTTGAGTGCCGGGCTCTTTTGCCAGCACCCCGATCCCTGGTGGCCCAGCTGGGCCCCGGATTGCGCTGCGCAAGTCCCCTCCCCTTTAATAAGGGGAGGAAGGCCTGCAGTACCGCAGCGCGACACATAGCGCCACGACATTCCCTGGTAGTAACCCAAGAAGGAGGGCGAGCGCCTCCAGTAGCGCCCTGCCTCCCTCTTGGGGTGCTACTAGTGAATTTCGGGTGCGTGGGTGCTAACTATTTCTACTTTTAGCGCCCCGGCGAAGTTAGGGCCCCAAAGGGGGCGCGACAGAATTTTTGCCCCATAATGTTCGAGCTGCAAGCTTTCTTTTTCGTCTCCTGGTTTACTTGTTGTCATCTTGATTTATTTTTCCTGCCATAAGCATTGTTGACAGATTTCTCTTTGAAAATTCACAGTTCTTATCTGACCATATCTTTTTCTCTCTTTCACACCAGGAGGTTTTTAGCCAAACAGATGACAAAAGGGGGTGAAATTCGTCTTGGGCGGTATCGCAAAATGGGCAATAGCGAATCGGTCGCCCGTTTTACACTGCAGTCAATGGGAAAAGAATATGGTCCGGAGTGTAAACTGAGCTGTCGATTCAGTATCGCCCATTTAGCATTACCGTCCAAGGTGAATTTCACCCCAAAGAATCTGAAGAAACAACTCAAAGAGTAGGGATTCACAGAATCATAGAATCACACAGCACAAAAGGAGGACGTTCGGCCCATCTTGCAAATACTAGCTCTCTTAAAAAAAGGCTGCACTTCCGCTCCCGGTGTCCTGTTGGCACTGAGACACTTTGCACTGTGTAATTCACACTACCAGCGTACAGAGAGGACCTTTCTGCTTTTACCGAGGTTGTCTCATTAACATTTTGCTGGTGCCCTCCCAGCACAATTTGCACAACGTGCAGGGATCAGGGGTGGGATTTCCTGAGCCGAACTTAAAAATTGAAGATGCAGCACCTTAAAACTATACTTGCACTTCTTGTTCTGTGGAAAAAGCTTCTTTTGATCTGGTCTGTGGCAAGTCTGCAGAAACTAAGCCAAAAATCCAAGAATTCCCAAGTGGTAGTCAGGACAGCTCCCTTCAGCATGACATGCCTGGAGGTAATGTTAAGGGATGCCTGGAGGTAATGTTAAGGGATGCCTGGAGGTAATGTTAAGGGATGCCTGGAGGTAATGTTAAGGGATGCCTGGAGGTAAATGTTAAGGGATGCCTGGAGGTAATGTTAAGGGATGCCTGGAGGCAATGTTAAGGGATGCCTGGAGGTAATGTTAAGGGATGCCTGGAGGTAATGTTAAGGGATGC
The DNA here is from genome assembly GCA_030390025.1 of Squalus acanthias. Taxonomy (NCBI): domain Eukaryota; kingdom Metazoa; phylum Chordata; class Chondrichthyes; order Squaliformes; family Squalidae; genus Squalus; species Squalus acanthias. The sequence continues at coordinate 82,583,163 of CM059436.1, read as the reverse complement.
CTGGAGGCAATGTTAAGGGATGCCTGGAGGTAATGTTAAGGGATGCCTGGAGGTAATGTTAAGGGATGCCTGGAGGCAATGTTAAGGGATGCCTGGAGGTAATGTTAAGGGATGCCTGGAGGTAATGTTAAGGGATGCCTGGAGGTAGTGTTAAGGGACGCCAACGGTCAGCTCTGGTCGGCCTCAGGAAACAGTCAGCCATTCATTCATGTCTTCTGATCCCAGGCCAATGAAGCCCACAATAGGAGAGAAAGGCTAAAACTATTTCATTCTTTCTGTAAGTCTCTCCTACCCTCTGTCTCTTCTCTCTTTTGCCTGTCTCCAATGTCATTGTGTGGCTTTCATACAGGTTCTTTTATTGACGTACTCAGCAGTCTTTAGTACATCTGGAGGAGATGAAAGGTGATATATAAATGCAAGTTCTTTCTTTTCTTTCTCATTAACTGAAGAGTAACAATCCCCTTGTTTATAATATTCTTCCTTTTTTTTTTGTTCCGTGATGCTAGACACCATTCCATATCCTCGCCAGTGAGCTATCCATTTGAAGGTGTTCTGCTATAAGTTAAAAAGTAACTTCAGACTCAGTACGTGCTAGTGCTAAAACTGTTGTCTCACTGAGAATGCACGTGCAGCATTGTTTGTAAGACTCAATTTTTTCTCAACAGTTCAAAATATTACAAAGTTGAATTCATAACATAAATGTAAATTTCATAATCTAGCAGCTCATTTCCAATTCTCCGACCAATCTAATCTTTCTAATCTAGTCTTATCAGTGTACAAGCATATGCAACTGGCCTGAAAACTCACACTTATTATGCCACAAAAACAGCAGTGATTCAAGTTTTAATTTCTTTTCATAGTTTCAAAATCTGAAGCTTTCAATTTCATTATCTGTGATGCTACATAAATTGATGAACCAAACTACCAATATTCGTAAAGTTTAACAATGGATAAAATTCAGTTTTACTTGTTTGATGACATAGAGGCGTATAGGAATACTTAAGTGTGTTTGGTTTTTCAAAATATAAAGGTTTACCCAATTATCCTTATGGATGTTTTAAAAAGAAAAAAAGACTTGCATTTATATAGCGTTTATATTTCACAACCACCGGATGTCCCAAAGCGCTTTACTGCCAATGAAGTACTTTTGAAGTGCAGTCACTGTTGTAATGCAGGAAACGCGGCAGTCAATTTGTGCACAGCAAGCTCCCACAAACAGCAATGTGATAATGACCAGATAATCTGTTGGTTGAGGGATAAATATTGGTCAGGACACCGGGGAGAACTCCCCTGTTCTTCTTCAAAATAGTGCCATTGGAACTTTTATGTCCACCTGAGACAGCAGAGAGGGCCTCGGTTTAACGTCTCATCTGAAAGACGGCACCTCCGACAGTGCAGCACTCCCTCAGTACTGCACTGGAGTGTCAGCCTAGATTTTTATGCTCAAGTCTCTGGAGTTATCTCATGCAGTTTCACTGTCACAAGAGATTTAAGGGTAAAAATTCTTGCTGGATGTAATTTAAGTGTGAATCCTGGCATGGCCTCTCCACTCCATATTCTGCATTAATCTGTGCAAGCTCCTATACACACAGTGAGGCTGCAGGAGGGAGGGTCTTATCATGTCTTCAGGATGTCCCAAAAAGGATTCGCAACCAACAAATTTGTTTTGAAGTGCAGTCACTATGGTTATGTTGGCAAACACGGCAACCGTATGACGGTCCCACAAAATAGAAAACCAGTTAACTGGCCAGTTAATCTTCTTTTAAGTGTTGTTGGTTGAGTGAGAAAGTTGACCAGAATACTAAAAGCATTCCCTACTTTGCTTCAAATAGTGTCAGGGAATCTTTTACATCCACCTGAACAGTTAGCTTACCACCTCATCTGAAAGATGGCACCTGACAATAGGAACATAGTAACAGGAGTAGGTCATTTAGCCCCTCAAGGCTGCTCTGCCATTCAATTAGATAATGGCTGATCTGACAATACAGCGCTCAGTATTACACTAAAGTGTCAGCCAAGATTATTGCACAGGTTTTGATATGTGCCTTGAACCCACAATCTTCTGATTCAGAGGCCAGGGTGCTACTAGCTGTGCTATTCTAGTATAATGAAGGGTTTTTGTCACCACACACCAGATTCATAGATGCTGCATTAGAACTCATGCTGGATAAAGTGAGGCAAAGGAGGGCTGCAGTCATTGGCATTCAAAGACATCCTCCCCAGAGGAGATAGAGGTGAATTCTGTCAGCAGTGCCCCAGAGGATCTGGATCAGAAACAGGAGGTCCCAGGAAAACTGCCACAGTAAGACTACCCAAAGTTTCCTATATCAAGTATACACGTCAAAGTGTTTCCTCATAGCCTGTTCCTTTCTTACAAGCTGCCCTGTGCAAAGCACTCAACCGTTCTTACTATTTTGATACTGCCATGCATGGCCATACTGCAGCAGGACACAAATTTAAGCTGAAACTTATGACTGCAGCTGCTGTCACACAGAACTCTTTAAAGGGTTTCGCACAGAAAATTAACACAATCTAACTGCATGATGCATATTCATTTACTCACACACATGCTGGGCACTTGCATATCAGTGTACATTCTCTTTACTCCTGCAACATCTCAAGACTACTACTTACAGCACCAAGTCCCGTTCGCCCATCACCCCTGTGGTCGCTGACCTACATTGGCTCCCGGTTAAGCAGCGCCTCGATTTCAAAATTCTCATCCTTGTTTTCAAATCCCTCCATGGCCTCGCCCCTTCCTATCTCTGTAATCTCCTTCAGCCCCACAAACCCCCCCCCCCCCCCCCCCGAGATATCTGCGCTCCTCTAATTCTGCCCTCTTGAGGATCCCTGATTATATTCGTTCAACCATTGGTGGCCGTGCCTTCTGTTGCCTAGGCCCTAAGCTCTGTAATTCCCTGTTTAAACCTCACCGCCTCTCTACCTCTCTTTCCTCCTTTAAGACGCTCCTTAAAATCTACCTCTTTGACCAAGCTTTTGGTCATCTGCCCTAATTTATCCTTATGTGGCTCGGTGTCAAATTTTTGTTTTGTTTTAAAATATTCCTGTGCAGCGCCTTGGGACATTTTGCTACGTTAAAGGCACTATATAAATACAAGTCGTTGTTGTTGTTGTTGTAGATGGCACATAACAGAAGGGGACAGACCCAACCTGGAGGAGGGCCAAAACTTCGAGCCATTGCCTCTTTCTAAAGAAGCCACACTGGCCATCATGGGCCATGAGAGTATAGAGGGAATGGAGGAGGGTGAAGCCTAAGGCCTTCCCCATGCATAAGGCTAGTGCTATCCTGCTTTTGTTATGTCTTCTCCACTCACTCAGAAACATCTACTTAAGCAACACGGTGGCATAGTGGTTAGCACTGGTGCTTCACAGCGCCAGGGACCCGGGTTCGAATCTGACCTCGGGTGACTGTCTGTGTGGAGTTTGCACATTCTCCCCATGTCTACGTGGGTTTCCTCCGGGTGCTCCGGTTTCCTCCCACAGTCCAAAAATGTGCGGGTTAGGTTGATTTGGCTATGATAAATTGACCCTTAGTGTTAGGGGGGGATTAAATATGTGGGGTTATGGGGATAGGATGGGATATGTTCGGGGGAATTAAATACGTGGGGTTACGGGGGTAGGGTGGGATATGTGTACTGTGGGGATTAAAGCAGTGGACAGGGTACTGGATTTGGATGATCAGCCATGATCGTATTGAATGGTGGAGCAGGCTCGACGGGCCGAATGGCCTACTCCTGCTCCTAGTTTCTATGTAAGCACTGAACCATCACACACAGTATATTGCAATGTAACTACTGTGTGAAAAGTTACTTGCAGACAACATTGTAAGACAAGCTCCTCTTCTGCTTTGATAGGATGAGAAGAACAGTATGCTCACACCCACCAGCAAGCCAGCATCTCACACTACCCTGCGCAATTCACATCAATTGTTACAAGCAGCAGCACAACTACACCGACTGTGGGTTATTTAGGAGGTCACAATAGGAAAATACTGCAGATGCTGGAAAAGTGAAATAACAACAGAAAGCGCTGGAAAAACTCAGCAGGCCAGGCAACATCCGTGGAGAGAGAAACAGAGTTAACGTTTCAGGTCGAAGACCCTTCGTCAGAACTGAGAAAAAAGCAGGAAATGAAACAGATGAAAAAGCAAGTTTGGAGGCTGGGGGAGGGAATAAAAGAACAAAAGGGGAGGTCTGTGAGACGTAGAGACATTAAGAGATACTCAAGGCGAGACGAGATGGTAATAGGACAGGTTAAGAAACAAAAGATGGCTCAGAAGTGTGAAGTGTGCTGGCAGGATGAAAGACAGCTGCCATGTGGGAGAGAGAAAAAAAGGGAAAAGGCACAAACCAAAAGGGGGGATAAAAATGGTAGGGGCCGAGGTTATGATCTGAAATTGTTGAACTCGAAGGCTGTAAAGTGCCTAATCAAAAGATGAGGTGCTGTTCCTCGAGCTTACGCTGAGCTTCCGTGGAACAGTGCAAGAGGCCGAGGACGGTGAGGTCTGAGTGGGAGTGGAGCGGTGAGTTTAAATGACAGGCGACCGGAAGCTCGGGGTCACCCTAACGGACTGAACGGAGGTGTTCCGCAAAGCAGTCACCCAATCTGCGTTTGGTCTCCCCAATGTAGAGGAGACCACATCGTGAGCAGCGAATACAGTATACTAGATTGCAAGAAGTACAAGTAAATCGCTGTTTCACCTGGAAGGGGTGTTTGGGGCCCTGGAGAGTGGGAAGGGGGGAGGTATAAGGGCAGGTGTTGCATCTCCTGCGTGTGCACGGGAAGGTGCCGGGCGAGGGGGAAGGGGTGCTAGGGGTGATAGAGGAGTGGACTAAGGTGGCTCGGAGGGAGCGGTCCCTACGGAATGCTGAAAGGGGAGGTGAGGGGAAGATACGTTTGGTGGTGGTCACACTGGCTGAGTCATAGTGCACATTTTAAGAAGAGCAAGTGGTGATGGCAGAGGAGGAGCAGGAACTACTTCAGTTCCTTCCTCAGTTGCAGTGCATAGGGATTTGAACCTCACAGGGCCTACTTATTAAAAATGATAGCTGTCTGGGCAGGATTATCTTACAGGAGTCACTTGAGTCTGTCCAAAAATACTCTACAAGGTTTAGCTAGGAGTGTGGATGAGATCACTAACTGCATCTGTTCAGTCATGCTTGAAAGCTTCTCTGGACTGCAGTCTGCTGTGAAGCATATGACACCTCCAAAGGCATCTGCTGTGGCGTTGCCCTGTGACACATGCCCTAAGCATTGTGCGAGTATCTCTCATGAATGCTCCCACTGCTGCTATACATGTCTTGGACTGCAATATATGAAGGCTCTCTTATTTGGTTGTAACATGCTGGGGGATTAGTTGGAGAGAACGTTACGGCATGGATTGACATACCTCATGGCTGCCTTCATATCTGTTTCCACACTTGAGGGAGTGCTGAGCAGCAAAAGCATAGCTGAAGCTGGCGTGGATGAAGCTGCTGTCTCTCAAGGCACGTCCACATCATGCCCATCCAACACTCCTGCACAGGTGACAATAGATGGGACAGAAAACAGGCAGGAGCATCAAGCTACAGGAGTAGTACACGTGGCTTCATTAGTTGTTGGTCCATCTCAGAAGCCAGCACAAGGAGTGCTCCTCTGGGCTGCACAAAAAAACAAGCTAAGCTGCTGTCCCAAAGGGTCCCCTCCACTTCGTGTAGCAAGATTGTGGAGCATGCAGCAGACAATGATGAACTTGTAGGCTTTGGAGATGGTAACGCCATCCCTATGGTGGAGGCTGGCTGCACATCTCCTTGCAGAAGAAGGCACAGCTCTATAACTGCTTCCCTGCCGAACCAAAGCTTGGGAAGGCACTTCTCCATCATTCCCACGTAGCTGTGCGTGGACCTGTAGAAATGGTTGTTTGCACCATGGCAGGCGTGGCCAGTTATCCTAAGTACCAAAAACAGAAAATACTGGGAAGATGCAATGGGGGTGCTGCCTCTAGCCATCCTTGTTTGTTCTTCATTGTTGTCTACTGTGGAATCCAATGAGGAGGTCCACAATCTCCATTGCTTGGAATTGAATGGCAGCAAAAAGTAGTGAAGACAGCTTTAAGGAATTCATTCCCATCAGGAGAGATCCTGAAAGGCCCTTAACATCCATTTTAGATGGGTACGTTTAGTGCACTGAGGGATCGGGACAGTAAAACAAGAATCTTTCTATTCCCATTATCGGCTCATTTGCATAGAACTTGACTGGGATAATGAACCACTCACATATTTTTGTGATTTTTTCAGCCCTTCCTTGCACAGTTGCTTCTACACTTTTCCCAGCATGAATTCCTAGACTCTAAAAGCATGAATTTCTAGACTCCAAAAGCAAACAACAATCTGCCAGAGATATCGTACATTGGAACATAAACAAGTCCGAAACAACGGCATGTATAAATGTGAAATACTAATCCAAATAGAAATGATTAAGTCTCGTGTTCATTTTATAAGTGGATCAGTGTCAGGTTAGCTTAGATAAAGTCAGGGTTCCAGTCACCTTTAAACTCCTTTCCCCCAGGAGAATCTGTCATCACGGACCCGACCAGACCGGCAACGGCGGGCGACCCAATTGAGATGATTATCAGGTAGTTTACTGGCACTTAAGAGCCTTTTTCCATTTACTTTTTTAATTTCCCTGCATGGCCACGGGATTCACGCAGCTCGGGAACCACGTCTGTCAGCCTGAGGTGGGAGCTCCGTGGCCATTGCTCCAGCTGATCACTTGACAGCATCAAATGGACAGTAAAAGCTCCCACCTGACAGATGATCACTTTCCTCAGGCAGAAGCTATTGCTCAGACCATTTCCAGCACAGATTCTGCAGGCTGCAAGACTTTCCAACAAAGTCTCCATCCAGTGTCACCTCATTGGAAGAACTCTCGCACCATTGACAGAATGCTGCTGTCATCTGTGTTTCACCTGCCATCTATTCTATCAACATGGGTGCCGTTTATACTGTCTCACTTTGGTCCTCAGAATCGGACCACAATGAGCCCCAACATCAGCAGCACCAGGCACACCAGCAGCACCAACAGCAACACCACCAACCTTCTCCGCAATCAACTGATGCTGCACAGGACACAGGGCAGCAGCACTCGAGCACATTGCTGCCCGGGAGGCCAGGGATGGCCTCATCATGGCAAGATTTAGGTAACTTTACGCTGTACACCCTGGCTGCCACATGATGCGCCAGGTTGGCACCACCCCACACCAACACCATAAAGCATCCCTACCAAACCATTCCTTTCACTCTCATCACCATTGCGGGGGGTACCATTATGTCTCACTATTCACTGCAACTCACAAAGCCACTTCCAAAGGTGCACACAAATCTGTCCAAGACCAGAAAGTGTTGAAAATAAAGGTTTCAATGTTTGACACCACATTAACAGAAACTTTACATAAACATTGGATAAAACACCCAAGTGGCTACCCTTGGCATGATTACACTAGGATGAGGGTGAGTGTGAGGGGTGGCTAGTGAGATGGAGAAGTGATAATGTACATAGAGAGGGATGGGTGGAGGTGCAAGGTAAGTTGGTGTGAGTAAGGATGTGCAGGAGCAGGGTTGGGAAGGCAGAGTGATGGGGATGTGATGAGAAGCACAGCAGGATGAGGTTGAGTGTAACTTTGTACTAACGTTTTGTGATCTAATGAGATCATTAAAACATTTGCGGCACTGCACCCAGGTCCTCCTGCCCACATCCCTGCTTGTGACTTCCTCTGCAATATGCAACCAGGCTGCCATATTGGGTGCACAAATCTTCTTTGTATGCATAATAAAATATAGAGGTGACATTTTTTTTTATATGGCATTTATGTGACACCTGAATTATCCATAGTTATCATGTATTGTTGATGGATAGTGCTAGACTTAAATTATGTTTAAACAATAACTGCTAGCTGCTCTGATATTTCAAAATATTACTCAGCCTTCAGATAACTAATGGCAGTTTTGAGTTTATTTTTTGTTTACAAATCCCCTCTCACCCTCCAGCTAATTTTGCACAATTTTCTCAGGTTGGAACTTTAACAGTCCTTAAAATGCTTTACCCAGCATTCCGCACCACCACCCCCCCCCCCCCCCCCCACCCCACCTCCCATTATTTTCAACTATTTTACGAAAGGAACAAGACTTAAAATAATTGTGTGACTCATTTTTACCGGTCTTGCTGATCTGCTTACTCGTGTCTATTTTTTATTTAAATTACAACCAGAAGAAAACATATCCCTTAGTCTTTAAAATCGCAATTATGGTATGCCAACATTAAATAAGAGTTTACTCCATGAGTTATATGCAGGCTTTAGGTTATGGGAAAACTCAAGCTGTCAGTCCATATGCAAACACAATCTCTGTCGTTTCCGTAGTCTCAGCAACCACTGGGTAAATTTATAAGATGCCTGGTATCATTACGTTTGCCTCCAGTTGCACCCTGTTGCTATGCCACCTAATTATGCAAAACTAAAAAAAAATGTTTTAAATACTATTTTCTCCCAATGTCTATATATATTTTTGGAAAACTCAAAGTATTCTCTGAATATTTGATGCCATTGTGGCGTGCAATGCGAATGGTAAAATTTATACTATTCCTACTGTTATGAGACTGGTCGCTGCAGTATTACATTCAGCCAGACAGTACCTCATTTATTATGTCTGGATTCAGCTGGCATGCTCCTGCCTGGAGAGACCTCTATATCTGTGTCTGTTTACAGGCATGAGTATAGCTCCCCTCCCTGCCATTTAAACTTAAATGTTTTGAGAATGTGTGAAAGAGTTTTGGCACTTTGTAAACCTTTAAATCAGCTTCAGGTAAGTTGCACCAGGTTACCCCCTGCACCCCCGACCCCAACCCCCCTCAACCTTTATCCAACAAAGTCTCCATCCAGTGTCACCTCATTGGAAGAACTCTCGCACCATTGACAGAATGCTGCTGTCATCTGTGTTTCACCTGCCATCTATTCTATCAACATGGGTGCCGTTTATACTGTCTCACTTTGGTCCTCAGAATCGGACCACAATGAGCCCCAACATCAGCAGCACCAGGCACACCAGCAGCACCAACAGCAACACCACCAACCTTCTCCGCAATCAACTGATGCTGCACAGGACACAGGGCAGCAGCACTCGAGCACATTGCTGCCCGGGAGGCCAGGGATGGCCTCATCATGGCAAGATTTAGGTAACTTTACGCTGTACACCCTGGCTGCCACATGATGCGCCAGGTTGGCACCACCCCACACCAACACCATAAAGCATCCCTACCAAACCATTCCTTTCACTCTCATCACCATTGCGGGGGGTACCATTATGTCTCACTATTCACTGCAACTCACAAAGCCACTTCCAAAGGTGCACACAAATCTGTCCAAGACCAGAAAGTGTTGAAAATAAAGGTTTCAATGTTTGACACCACATTAACAGAAACTTTACATAAACATTGGATAAAACACCCAAGTGGCTACCCTTGGCATGATTACACTAGGATGAGGGTGAGTGTGAGGGGTGGCTAGTGAGATGGAGAAGTGATAATGTAGATAGAGAGGGATGGGTGGAGGTGCAAGGTAAGTTGGTGTGAGTAAGGATGTGCAGGAGCAGGGTTGGGAAGGCAGAGTGATGGGGATGTGATGAGAAGCACAGCAGGATGAGGTTGAGTGTAACTTTGTACTAACGTTTTGTGATCTAATGAGATCATTAAAACATTTGCGGCACTGCACCCAGGTCCTCCTGCCCACATCCCTGCTTGTGACTTCCTCTGCAATATGCAACCAGGCTGCCATATTGGGTGCACAAATCTTCTTTGTATGCATAATAAAATATAGAGGTGACATTTTTTTTTATATGGCATTTATGTGACACCTGAATTATCCATAGTTATCATGTATTGTTGATGGATAGTGCTAGACTTAAATTATGTTTAAACAATAACTGCTAGCTGCTCTGATATTTCAAAATATTACTCAGCCTTCAGATAACTAATGGCAGTTTTGAGTTTATTTTTTGTTTACAAATCCCCTCTCACCCTCCAGCTAATTTTGCACAATTTTCTCAGGTTGGAACTTTAACAGTCCTTAAAATGCTTTACCCAGCATTCCGCACCACCCCCCCCCCCCCCCCCCCCCCCACCCCACCTCCCATTATTTTCAACTATTTTACGAAAGGAACAAGACTTAAAATAATTGTGTGACTCATTTTTACCGGTCTTGCTGATCTGCTTACTCGTGTCTATTTTTTATTTAAATTACAACCAGAAGAAAACATATCCCTTAGTCTTTAAAATCGCAATTATGGTATGCCAACATTAAATAAGAGTTTACTCCATGAGTTATATGCAGGCTTTAGGTTATGGGAAAACTCAAGCTGTCAGTCCATATGCAAACACAATCTCTGTCGTTTCCGTAGTCTCAGCAACCACTGGGTAAATTTATAAGATGCCTGGTATCATTACGTTTGCCTCCAGTTGCACCCTGTTGCTATGCCACCTAATTATGCAAAATTAAAAAAAAATGTTTTAAATACTATTTTCTCCCAATGTCTATATATATTTTTGGAAAACTCAAAGTATTCTCTGAATATTTGATGCCATTGTGGCGTGCAATGCGAATGGTAAAATTTATACTATTCCTACTGTTATGAGACTGGTCGCTGCAGTATTACATTCAGCCAGACAGTACCTCATTTATTATGTCTGGATTCAGCTGGCATGCTCCTGCCTGGAGAGACCTCTATATCTGTGTCTGTTTACAGGCATGAGTATAGCTCCCCTCCCTGCCATTTAAACTTAAATGTTTTGAGAATGTGTGAAAGAGTTTTGGCACTTTGTAAACCTTTAAATCAGCTTCAGGTAAGTTGCACCAGGTTACCCCCTGCACCCCCGACCCCAACCCCCCTCAACCTTTATCCAGGCCCAGAGGATGACCGGACCGCCCAAGATTGCAGCCACCCTAAGCCAGCAAGCTGCTCCTTTTCCACTCCCAGTCCGCCGACCGTACGCTAACAGGGTCTGGCCCTCAAACTGGACAAGGCCTCCCAGTGGCACAATCTTTCCACCCTACGTTGTTGCTCTGAGCCTCCCAATAATTAGAACATGTTAAAAACCTCAGTAACATTTTCCAATGGCTTTGTGTAAAAAAACTACAAATGACTTAAAAATAATTCATGCTTTAATTTTAACAGAACATCAAATTTATTGAATTCCTTTTTGATCTAAAAGGGTGGTGAGTTTTGTGATGGGATGCTCTTTATCTTCAAGGTTAAGCTATGTATAAAAGGTCTATCATTAATACTTCCTGTTTTTAGGTGGATATCAGTTTGGGTGAAGCTCACTGCTATATTTGCTCATCCACCACGACAGATACAGTACAGAAAATACTAGGATAGTAAAGCCCATGCTGTACATCATTCAGAAACATCTTCAGTACGGGTAAGCTTTTCACTTATTTAGAAATGACTTTTTTGGCCAACTAGTTTGCGATGGGAGATATGGAAGCTCTTCCTTCACGGCTTGGAGATGAAATGCCTCAGCATTAATTATGTTAGCGACCCCTTTGGATAAAAGGTGGAACTGGGACACCTCATATGGTGCGAGTGGCTTACTTTTAAAGACATCCTTTTTATTGAAATGGGGCCAAGGTAAATATTTGGAAAATGAAACACAACAAAACTGTACCAAGCAGAACATATTAAAAATGTGAAGATCCTTATGTGGCTCGGTGTCAAATTTTTTGTCTTTTAATACTCCTGTGAAGCGCCTTGGGACGTTTTACTACGTTAAAGGCGCTATATAAATACAAGTTGTTGTTGTTGTTGCTGTTGATACCACTAAATGTAAATCATCCCCTCTGGAACTTTCACAGCACAGATATGCAAAGCATTTACAGAAAGAGAACTATCTGCTAATAAAACATTTACTCTCGGCAAAATGCCATTCTAATCAGTGTGATTTAGTGTTAGAGTCAAAGGATTATCTGTGATAAAAGTATTTACTCTAATTAAACATGCAGGATACAGCTGTTTTACTTGGTCTGCATTGAAGTTACTCCAATCAACATTAACATTAGAAGTTAGTACTCACTGTGAGCTTTCCCAGCAACCAGACAATTGCAAGTAGACCAATGGAGTGACACTGTGCCAACCAAATGCCACCAAACTAAAATACACATTACAAGTGCCCTCCCCAAGAGGAGGACACCACTAATATGAGCAGTCTATTCAAACTAAAATTGTATGCGAGTTAAATCAAAATTTGATCCTCCTGGTCAATAATGCAACCAATATCCTGTGGTGCCCACCCATCACAGAAGGCTTCGAGTGTACCTGTGGAAACTGCGCGATCTTTCCAGGGTCACCCGGGCACGCACTGGGCCTTGGAAGAGTGGCAAGCAGCCGTAGCGACCCTCCCAGTGCATGCTAAGCATCCTACATCTGTGGAGGCGGTTTTAACCAAGCCTAGTTGCAGGCCCACCAGGAGGTCCACCAATCAGCTCGCCCCTCTGTGACCGAAGCTGAGGATCGTGGGGCTAAAATGCACTCACCACCTTAAACATTCAGGGGGAAAAATTCGGTATCGCCCATTTTGGGGCGCTAATATCAGCCGGGTGCAAAGTTTAGCGCCCGCCGCTAATTATCGCCGCCGACTGCAAAATTCGCCTCTATCGCCCCTGGAGGTGATTTGAGCGTTAAATCAGGCGCTACACACCTCTCTTAAGGCATAAACGTCAGGGAGCGAGGCGCTACCTCAGAATGCTACCGAAGCTCAGGCGATGCCAATTACTATGGAAGCCAGACAGACTGGCGCCGTCCAGTTCTTAAAGGGGTGGGGCCATCTTGCTGGCCAGCCACACCCTGCTTATTGTAACCTTGAATCTTGGCCTGGATAGAACTCAAAAGCAATTGTGTTGGAAGCACTAATGGATAAGCCCACGGAAAGAGCTCGGCACTTAGGAACCTCAAAAGTGGTGCTGAGGGCCAAAACTCCTTAGGGCAGCATTAAAACCAAAAATTCTGCCGACAAGAAAGGCAGGAAGCGCCCACCTTTAAATAGCGCATCCCCCAGCCCCTTCCCGACTTGAAAATGTTCCCCTCTACCTGTCGTTCCTAGCGGCAGGCGCTAAGGCAGGGGGTGCGACTCAATATCTGGTCTGGGGCACAACCGAGGCGTTGCACGCTTGACTGACGTCATGATCTGCAGGCGCAGAAAATCGTGGTGGTAGTGTTTAGCGCCGCCGCAAAACGACTGGTCAATTTCGCGAGCGGCGCTAACATCGCTAGCTGCTTTGCGACCCCTCTTAGGGCACTAACGGGAGGCGCAAAGCAACCAAATTTTTCCCCCTCACTCCCTCCACCAGGGCACTGTGGCTGCAGTGTGTACCATCTACAAGATGCACCACAGCCACTCGCCAAGGCTTCTTCAGCAGCACCTCCAAAACCCGCGACTTCTACCACCTAGAAGCACAAGGGCAGCGGGCGCATGGGAACACCACCACCTCCAAGTTCCCCTCCAAGTCACACACCATCCTGACTTGGAAATATATCGTCGTTCCTTTGTCGTCACTGGGCCAGAATCCTGGAACTGCCTCCCTAACAGCACTATGAGAGTACCTACACCACACGGACTGCAGTGGTTCAAGAAGGCGGCTCACCACCACTTTCTCAAGGGCAATTAGGGATGGGCAATAAATGCTGGCCTTGCCAGCGATGCCCACATCCCATGAATGAATAAAAAAAAACGATTATTCTTTAAAAATAAAAGCTTGGAATTCCTCTGTCTTGGTATTTCTAACTGTGTTGAGAAGCTTTACGTGATTTTGCTGGAAATACAGAAATCTTCATAAACACATTTTTCTTGTGGTAGAGCCACAGGAACTCAGACCTCCACAAGGCTTTTACTTTCCAACATCTGTTTATGAAAATCCTAATCCCAACTCCAACACAGGGGAGGAAAAGCCTGTTTAATGCTTGTTAAAACTTTTGTTTAAGGCAAATATAGAGAAATTCTTGCACAAGTGATTCAATTGAGTATTCAGTGCCAGATCTAGACGTTGTATTATTCAACTACTGAAATGCAGCTTTCCAAACCACAACAAATAGTCGCAGAAATTTATAGAAACAAATTTTCAACCACATAATATGGGTGTAGCAGCTATTGCTGGGATTCTATTACCTAAGACAGAGAGGAGGGCCGCCCAGATACACAGAGGGTGTAAGAGGATCATGAATCACAGATCTGCAGTTTATTACAAACATATAAAATGACAGCCAGGGAAAGACCAGTTGGTCCATGTAGTTACTCTCATACAGTCATAATACAAGTGAGCATCATGGACCCCAATGCACCCCATCTACCAGTAGCTACATAATCTCCGAGGAGAGGGGAAAATGTAGGCCAATTCATGGGGAACAAAAATCTGGGAAAACCCTCTCTGACCTCTGAAGGCAAGCAAAACAAGTTCCAGGGGACCACAGTGACTGTGAGACACGTGCCCCAATACCCCATCTAACTTTGGAATGATGTATATCAGTGTTCAGCAGCCTTTTGAACACTTACGGTGAAGCCGTACTCACTGTATTAGCCAGGAACTTCTTTCAAAGGTCTATGACCCTCTGCAAAAAGAAAAACCTCTTGACATCTAACCTAGTTGTATGCTTTCATAACTTATATGCATGTCTCCTAGTGCTCCCTAACCTATCTAATTCAAATAATATATCCACATGGACACAGTCTAGTCCCTTCATTATACCATCGTCCAACAGATGGTACTTAGACAGATGTTTAGCCTCATACTTTTCCTCTTGGGCATCCCCAATTTTCATCGCTCCACCAATGGTGGCCGTGCCTACAGCTTCCTAGGCTCTAAGCTCTGGCATTCCCTCCCTAAACCCCTCGACCTCTCACTCATCCTTTAGGATGCTTTTTAAAACCTACTTCTTTGACCACCTGTGCTAATATCTCCTTATGTGGCTCGGTGTCAAATTTTGTTTTATAACACTCCTGTGAAGCGTCTTGGGACATTTTACTACGTTAAAGGCACTATTATATGCAAGTTGTTGCTGTTGAAGTAACAGTGTCTTAGGTTCAACCGATAGGATGTGACTAAGGCTACCTGGTCCAGGAGAGACTGCAGGGATAGTCAATCCTCTGCAGAAAATAATAATCTCTATGGAAATTTGGGTTACCAATGCCATCAACATTTATACTACAGTGAAAATCACAGAAATCAGCCAATTCAATTAAGCAGATCACTGAAGCATGTTTTGCGATGCACCCACTTACATACATTTAGAGAGTGGCCAGCCACAGAGAAAATAAAGGTATTTGTTTTAATTAATGGCGTCCCAATCTACAGAACGTTGTTGGCTGTATGCATGCAGTCATCTATGTGCTCATCTACAACCATACCTAAATAGGAAGAGTTATTTTCACACTGATATACAATCTCCTTGAAAATAATACATGTCGTTATGCTTCCTTTGGGATTTACATGATGTTTTCCTTCTGAGGCAAGCAAAGATAAGGAAAGATGAATAACTTCCTCTTTGAAGATATAAAGATAAAAGAAAGACTTACATTTATATAGCACCTTTCACGACCTCAGGACATCCTAACTTTATAGCCAATGAGGTACTTTTGAAGCGTAGTCACTGTCATAATGTAGGAAACGAGGCAGCCAATTTGCGCACAGTAAGGTCCCACAAACAGCAATATGAAAATGATCAGACAATGATCATGCTGTACAACCACTGGCTGATTAAACCACTGTACAACCCCCAGATCTCAGCACAGGACAGAAATAATGATGCACATTTGTGAGCAAGGGCCCTTGTACAAAAGGCACTTCATATTCTCAGACTGATCGGGGTTGGGGGTGGGGACTTATATTATGCTTCAAAGATGATTTACAAACTATAAAACTACACTGCACGCTATACAATATTGCCATAGCCAGAAGCCTCAACATGAGCTTGGATAAAGAGCAGATGTAACAAGGCATACTTACAATCATGGAAGTGCTGTTTGCTTTACCTGTACATTTTTTGCACAAAGCTGCATCTTTTCTGCTTCACCTACTTTTGCAAGTTTGCTGCATTATATTATGCACAACAAAAGAATGGCAGACTGTCAAATACAGGGACAGTGAATTAATTGTATTGTTTCTGTTCATACAGATGTTGTATGCATTTTGCAGGTGAATTGTTCCCTTTTGCACTGTAAACGTCTGTGTGCTGTTTCCTGTGGTGCCCTGCAGCCATGTGCTCCTCTAGATGCGGAAACAGCAGTGGTAGATGTTTGCTCTGATAGCTGCCAAACTGCTAGGAAGCAGGACGCCCACAGCCTACATATGCGGCAAATGTTGGTAGACCTGCATCATTGCCAGGCTCTCCTTTGCTGGTGTCACTGTGGGCTCATTGCGTTCAGAGGCACTAATTGTCACTCAAGGCTAGGCGATGATGCAGAATTGGCACGAATGACAACCAACTGCTATGGTACTGCACTGATGCCACTAATAGAGGGCATTTACACATGAGGCACACTGATCTGTCTGAGCAGAGAACAATGAGTCTGTTTGAGATCTGTAAATGACAATTGCCTTTATCAGGTATGATCTGATAACCATTACAGAGACATGGTTGCAAGGTGACCAAGGCTGGGAACTGAATATTCAGGGTTATTTGACATTTCGGAAGGATAGACAGAAAGGAAAAGGAGTTGGAGTAGCTCTGTTAATAAAGGATGAGATCAGGGCAGTAGTGAGAAATGATATTGGCTCAGATGAGCAAGATGTAGAATCAGTTTGGGTGGAGATAAGAAATAATAAGGGAAAGAAGTCACTGGTGGGTGTAGCCTAACAGTAGCTACACTGTTGGACAGAGTATAAATCAAGAAATAATGGATGCTTGTAAGAAAGGTACAGCAATAATCATGGGAGATTTTAATCTTCATATTGATTGGACAAATCAAATTGGCCAAGGTAGTCTCGAGGAAGTGTTCATAGAGTGTATCCGGGATGGTTTCCTAGAACAATACATTGTGGAACCAACCAGGGAGCAGGCTCTCTTAGATCTGGTACTGTGTAATGAGACAGGATTAATAAATTATCTCATAGTAAAGGATCCTCTAGGAAAGAGTGATCATAGCATGGTTGAATTTCAAATTCAATTGGAGGGTGAGAAAGTTGGGTCTCAAACCAGTGTCCTGATCTTAAATAAAGGCAATTACAAAGGTATGAAGGCAGAGTTGGTTAAAGTGGACTGGGAAAATAGATTAAAGGGTAAGACGGTTGATAAACAATGCCAGGCATTTAAGGAGATATTTCATAACTCTCAACAAAAATATATTCCAGTGAGAAGGAAAGACTTTAAGTGAAGGGAGAACCATCCGTGGCTAACTAAAGAAGTAAAGGATGGCATCAAATTGAAAACAAAGGCATACAATGTTGCCAAGATTAGTGGAAGGCCAGAGGATTGGGAAATTTTTAAAAACCAGCAAAGGATGACTAAAAAAATAATAAAGAGAGAGAAGATGGATTATGAGAGTAAACTAGCAAGAAATATAAAAACAGGTAGTAAGACCTTCTACGGGTATATAAAAAGGAAGAGAGTAGCTAAAGTAAATGTTGGTCCCTTAGAGGATGAGACTGGGGAATTAATCATGGGGAACAGGGAAATGGCAGAGACTTTGAACAAATATTTTTTATCAGTCTTTACAGTAGAAGACACTAAAACCATCCCAATAATACATAATCAAGGGGCTATAGGGAGGGGGGAACTTAAAACAATCACTATCACTAAAGAAAAAGTACTCGGTAAAATAATGGGACTAAAGGTGGATAAGTCCCCTGGACTTGATGCCCTGCATCCTAGGGTCTTAAAAGAAGTGCCTGCAGAGATAATGGGCTGGATTTTGTCTTGGGGTCGGGTTGGGGTCGTGTAATCCGCATTTCGTGTTTCCCCCTCGACTCCAGATTAATGTGGATGCCTGATGCAATTTTCACTTAATTGGGCATTTGAGTTGCAGCATGTGGGAACCCTTGAACTAATTAGTGGTTTCAGTCTGAAACCCGCCTCTGATGATGTCATCATTGCTGAGTGCCTGCTCTCAGAGATTGTCTGGCTACTGGTGAGAGAGGACCTGTCTGCATTGCTTCTGATGTGAGTGGAGAGAGAGAGAGAGAGAGAGAGAGAGCATTTTTTGCATCCAAGTCCTCTTACACCAAATGCCATGCCATTGAATGTAGCAGTATCAGAGGCGACTTTCAGACCTAATACTACTACTACCTTCATCACATCTCCGTTATGATAGTTGACTAGCAGCCGAGAGTCAGCTATCCATTTGTGCTCCCACCAGCTTTCACTGGAGTGTTTCACACCAGGCGTGCTTCACGTCAGAAAAGGGTTAAACTAGCTACAACGTTTCAAAATAGCATTACAGACCCTATTTAGGGCTTGTTAAGTGCTTTAATGGCCTCTCCCGCCTCTTGGAGGCGGGACGGAGTCGGGAACCCCGCGACTGATTTTGGCAAAATTGCATGGAGGCGGGATGGAGTCGGGATGGGGTCGGAAACCCCGACCCCGCAAATTTAACCCCCCACACGCCTCCAAACCCGACTCCATGGGTCATTCAAAATCCAGCCCAATGAATGCATTGGTTGCAATCTACCAAAATTCCGTGGATTCTGGAGAGGTCCCAGCGGATTGGAAAACTGCAAATGTAATGCTCCTATTTAAGAAGGGAGGGAGACAGAAAGCAGGAAATTATAGACCAGTTAGCCTAACATCTGTCATTGGGAAAATGTTGGAGTCCATTATTAAGGAAGCAGTAGCAGGACATTTAGAAAATCATAATACAGTCAAGCAGAGTCAACATGGTTTTATGAAAGGGAAATCATGTTTGACAAATTTGCTGGAGTTCTTTGAGGATGTAACGAGCAGGGTGGATAAAGGGGAACCAGTGGATGTGGTGTATTTGGATTTCCAGAAGGCATTCGATAAGGTGCCACATAAAAGGTTACTGCACAAGATAAGAGCTCACGGGGTTGGGGTAATATATTAGCATGGATAGAGGATTGGCTAACTAACAGAAAGCAGAGAGTCGGGATAAATGGGTCATTTTCCGGTTGGCAAACGGTAACTAGTGGGGTGCCACAGGGATCAGTGCTGGGGCCTCAACTATTTACAATCTATATTAATGACTTGGATGAAGGGACCGAGTATACTGTAGTCAAATTTGCTGGGAAAGATAGGTGGGAAAGCAAGTTGTGAAGAGGACACAAAGGGATATAGACAGGCTAAGTGAGTGGGCAAACATGTGGGAAAGTGTGAGGTTATCCACTTTGGTAAGAAAAAAAAGCAAATTATTATTTAAATGGAGAGAGATTACAAAATGCTGCAGTACAGAGGGACCTGGAGGTCCTTGTGCATGAAACACAAAAAGTTAGCATGCAGGTACAGCAAGTAATCAGGAAGGCAAATGGAATGTTGGCCTTTATTGCAAGGGGATTGGAGTATAAAAGCAGGGAAGTCCTGCTACAACTGTACAGGGTATTGGTGAGACCACACCTGGAGAACTGAGTACAGCTTTGGTCTCCTTATTTAAGGAGGGATATACTTGCATTGGAGGCAGTTCAGAGAAGGTTCACGAGGTTGATTCCTGAGATGAAGGGGTTGACTTATGAAGAGAGGTTGAGCAGGTTGGGCCTATACTCATTGGAGTTTAGAAGAATGAGAGGTGATCTTATTGAAACATATAAGATACTGAGAGGGCTCGACAAGGTGGATGCAGAGAAAGATGTTTCCCCTCATGGAGAAATCTAGAACTAGGGGGCATAGTTTCAGAATAAGGGGTCGCCCATTTAAAACTGAGATGAGGAGGAATTTCTTCTCTCAGACGGTCGTAAATCTGTGGAATTCTCTGCCCCAGAGAGCTGTGGAGGCTGGGTCATTGAATATATTTGAGGTGGAGATAGACAGATTTTTGAACAATAAGGGAGTGATGGGTTATGGGGAGCGGGCAGGGAAATGGAGCTGAGCCCAAGATCAGATCAGCCATGATCTCATCAAATGGCGGAGCAGGCTTGAGGGGCCAAATGGCCTACT
The DNA here is from genome assembly GCA_030390025.1 of Squalus acanthias. Taxonomy (NCBI): domain Eukaryota; kingdom Metazoa; phylum Chordata; class Chondrichthyes; order Squaliformes; family Squalidae; genus Squalus; species Squalus acanthias. The sequence goes on along the minus strand of CM059436.1, from coordinate 82,563,025 downwards.
CCAGCTCCTATTTCTTATGTTCTTATGTTCTATCCTTTCTTCAAAAGAGGTTGTGAACCCTACAGCTTCCATGGCAGCAGTGGGAACATTCATGGGAGATGCAGTGGCTGCACCTTTGGCCTATGTAACTATGGTAGAGCTACGTTTGACTGACTGGGGGTGGGTTGAACTCAAGATTTGGATGACTTGGCTGTAAGGAGACCGAGCTGTGTACTGGGAATTCCGACTTACCTATTCCAACGACCCAGTCGGAAACCGCATAGAAATGCAGGTCGAACCTGAAGGCAGAAGACAGATCACAGAGGCTCCTCAGAGTTAAACAAATTTGTGGTCCTCCAAAGCCACCTTGGCTGACCTCAAAAGACTGGGGACTATAATGTCTATTCTCTGCAGTAAATAACATTTGACTGCCAGACTTCTGTGAAAATAAATTAAAATATATGGAATTTCTTACTATTAGAAAGATGACAAACTCCCTCTTCATGATAGTAGTTCATTTGCACTCTGTGCCATCCTACTGTACACCAGGCTTGCCTTTAGACATAAGAGCTATAAGGATTGAGACAGGAGGATGATCTGGGGCTTTGTAATTCATTCCTGCAATACACTGATTTCCCATCATGGTATGTGTAATGTAATTTGCATAAGCTATTATTTCAACTTGTAATACCTTACTTGCTGTATTCTTCCTAACATTGTTCCATATGAGACGAGCTTTTTAGATATGTAGCTTTTTGGATATGTTTGTGTACAATATCTGGTATCTTAGAGTCTGCTATCATTCTAAGTTCAAGCCAAAAATGATTTCTCCTGGAGGGGTTAAAGATATTTTAATATGAAAATACAAGTAATTGTATAAACCTCAATAAAACGTTTACAGGGTAAGGTTAAATAAACAGGTTGACAGTTTCTGTTAAAATTGTGGATGGAAGAATGTCAAACACAAGCTTTACGTGTTTATCCACTATTAACCCCAAAAGTAATTTGTACCCTTTATTGATTTTTCAACCTGTCAAAAAAGGTTTCTTTTCTTGTACTAGAAATGAAAATCATTACATACTGCAATTATTTAAAAAAGCAATGTGCAAAAAAAAGTGATGTATAGGAACAAGGGCTGCTCTCAGATGTACCTGACTGGCTGCCTCCAGTCTGAAGTTTGCTATTTAGTAAACTCTTACTGATGATTAATGTCATTACTGACATTTCCCGCTGGATGTTGACTGCTCGAACACAGATGGTGTAAGCTCCCCCGGTAACAAAGAGACCGCAACCAGGCGTGCATAAATAAATTGAAAACAGCTTTCTAAATTATTGAACATAATCAGGCACTCTGACTCACACACAAACACTCCGATGGTCCACATCACACAAGTATGTTGTAATAAAATCCTAAACTTGGGAATCCAAATGCATAACTTTTTTAATAAAACCTTAAAACCATTCCAACCCCAGTCCTTATTTCTGTCCAACCCTGGTAATTCCACAACTACAGTGACAGGAATGGTCAAGTAAAGGCAGAGTTAATGCATTCACTCTCGGGCATATCCTCATTATCAGTAAAAATTGGCTGCAATCAGTCTTGAAGAAAATAACGTTCACATAAGATAACAGCTGGCCATACTCCAGAAAGTGCCTTTAAGGAAAATGAAAAGTTTTTTTAAAACTGCATTTTAGTAGATTATGTGTTATATATGACTCCATGGTGGATAAGCATTACAATGGACTGGATTTTACCAACCGCGGCGGGTTCGTGGTGGGCGACGAGTGGAAAGTGAGCAGCTGTGAGATGGGAGCTTTTACAGCGCATTTGCAGCTGTCTAGTAATGAGATGATTCCATGGCCATTCAACTCCCGACCTGCTTACCTGACGTGATCCCCGAGCAGCATAGACCCTGTGGGTGACCTGGTAAACTCTGAAGGTGAGCTCAAAATATATCTTAATAATCTGTTAACAAGGTCATAATGTATGTCGGGTCTGCTCAGCATTAATAGGCCTGACATTTGGGAAAGGCCTGTGGTGACAGGTTGACAGCGGGGTCCCGACCCGCTGTCAAAAAAATAATTGTTCCCACCCGACCCGCCACCGATCGTGCCCGCTGACCCCCCGAAAAATTCCCCCCAAATTCTGATTCTAAGTCAAGTCTGTCAGCAACCAGCCTGATCAAAAAAAAAGGTTTACATAGCCGTCCACTTCCACTGTCCAACATACAAGCCTTCAATCCCAATTACATTTTTGGTTGTTGTTTTCCCTTATGACACAGGTGGAAATGCTGGCTGTAAAAAGCTGACGATTGGCATGCACGGTTACTGCAGCCGCATCGTGATTGGCTGATATTTGTTTGTTGTAATTAACTAATCCATTTTCACTGAAATCGCACATTTCGAAATCTTTTTTTGTTAAGGCTTATGATTGGCGTGAAAAATCGGATCTCGCTAGAATTTATCACTTAAAAAATGATACTGAGGCCAAGGTTTCTGTTAACGCTCCTTCTACAGTGAGTTGTGTAACTCCCCAATCTAAAAGGGTGCTGAAAAATATTAATCAAAAAACTAGACAGTACCTCTGGGACTGCTGAAGGTGGGATCATGATTATATCTAGGGCTTGGGGAACTTGATAATTATATTTACTATAATTATTGGATGGCCATAGCTAATTCTCTTGGCTAGAAGTAAAGTATTCCAATGCTGCCATATCCAGGACTCTCTCCCCACATCAGCTTCCTTTATTAAAACCCTCCACTTATTATGCACAGCCCAACAGCTGACCTGACTTTGGTTTTCCCAACAGCAGTGTGAACTCCTCAGACATGCGAAATATCCCGGCTGAAATTGAGGGTGCTGCATGTGCTATTGAGTGGGAGTCGCAGACACGTTTGTTCCCGGTCTCCAGAACATCCCCGCCCAGTGTCTGCATTCGCTGGATCCTCTCCAAATGTCTTTGTGAAAGACACGTCGAACCGCCGGTTGCCTGCAGGAGCAGTTAGCTTCCCATTTGAGCCCTGCCTGTTGTCTGGGAGGTTCTCCACAGGAAGGAGGGCGGGGTGGAGGAGAGAGATACATTAATAGGGAGCTGTCTCCAGGGCACTCTCCAGCACCTCCAAGCGGCAACTCCCACAACACCAGTAATACCTCCGTTTGGGTCTTCAATGTGGATTTGACATACAGAGACCAAAACATACATATCAAAAACAGCTTTAGGTGAAATTTAGCTGAGAGTAGCGCTGATGCTTTGAAGTACTCTTGATGGATATCTGGCTTGTTTTATTTCTATAAACGACACCTTTGACTCCCTATGCAGAGCGTCTGCGCGACACTCCTATATCGCAAATTCCCCCAACTCCCAAAACTGCAAGAATATCCCCAATAACTACACACACTAATATGATTTCAACTGCAGAAATGCATTTTACTCATACACGCATGGAAATTGAGTTCCAATTGAGGTTTAGCATTACCTCTGATTTCACAGTGAGATATTCCGAATAGGTAAAGAATCCTCGAATAGTGTGAAGTTAAACACAAGGGAGCGTAAAGTTTCTGCTAACAGAATTGGCGTGATTGCTGTGCCTGTATGCTGGAGGTGCGAGCAAGGTGATGGCCACACAATCCGAGACCAATCTTCCACAGAAGTCTGATCTCTGGAATCCTTATTCCCAGTCCTGCTTGTTTTGGCATTTGTTTTCCCTACGTTGGATTGGTGTGTTTATTTTTTTTAAATCTGAATTTCAACATGAACGCTAATATTTACATCGACACCTGTTTTTGTTAACAATATAGTCAACAGCTAATTTAAAGCCTTTTTTGCAACAGCACGCTCGAAAAATGTTAGAGCTTTCCTTCCGTGCATGAGCAAACCCGTTAGCTTTTGAAGAGAAGGATCGTATATGTTTATCCACTGCGCGGATGGCTATAAAACTTGTGATTCAAGGCAGTCTATTGTGGAGTGGATGACGCAGGGCTGGAGGTAAGTCGCTGACAATTATTCATTCATCAGGTCTTGTATTTAAGCGGCAGCAGTAGCGAGCACCGAGAGCAGCCGCACTGCACACAGCCTGCTGAGCGCTCGCTCTCTCAGCTCTCTCAGTTGGCTGGCCGGAATGCTGGCTCGCTGAGGAGGAGATAAGTGCGAGGGAAAGGAGGGGGGGTGGGGATCTTCTTTTAAGTCTTGTCAAAAGTTGTGGGGGGTGGGGTGGGGGGGACGGGACATATCGCCGAGGATGAGCACACGCAGCCTGCAGTTACCTTCCGATTGGGACATGACAGCCAGGGTGAGCTTTTGGAACGAGTCCAGCGACCAGATGGATTTTGCAACGGATCTCCCCTCCAACTACTCGTTCGGCACTTACGAGGAAGAACGGGATGCCAGGATGGTGGTGATTCAGTTCATTTATGCCATCGTGTGCCTGATCGGACTGATTGGCAACTCGATGGTGATATTTGTCATCCTGAGGTACGCCAAGATGAAAACGGCCACCAACATCTACATCCTGAACTTGGCGATTGCCGACGAGCTCTTCATGCTCAGCGTCCCCTTTCTGTCTGCCTCTGCCGCTTTGCAACGCTGGCCGTTTGGCTCGCTCATGTGCCGCACCGTCCTCAGCGTCGATGGCATCAACCAGTTCACCAGCGTGTTCTGTCTCACCGTCCTCAGCGTCGACAGGTATGTCGCCGTTGTCCATCCCATCAAGGCGGCGAGATACAGGAGACCCACCATCGCCAAGATCATCAATATCTGCGTCTGGATCTTGTCGCTGATCGTTATCTTGCCCATCATCATATTTGCGGGCACCGCGCCCACCGAGGACGGCGGGGTGGTCTGCAACTTCCTCTGGCCTCAGCCCTCCTGGTCTGTGGCTTTTGTCATCTACACTTTCCTCCTGGGCTTTCTTATCCCCGTCTTCGCCATCTGCCTGTGCTACATCCTGATCATCGTGAAGATGCGAGTGGTCGCCCTCAAGGCTGGCTGGCAGCAGCGCAGAAGGTCCGAGAAGAAGATCACCCGCATGGTCCTGATGGTGGTGACTGTCTTTGTCATCTGCTGGATGCCCTTCTACGTCGTGCAGCTGGCGAATGTCTTTCTCTCTCGCCTTGACACCACGGTCACTCACCTGTGCGTTATCCTCAGCTATGCCAATAGCTGCGCAAACCCTATCCTCTATGGCTTTCTCTCGGACAATTTTAAGAGGTCCTTTCAGAGGATTTTGTGCTTCCGTTGGCTGGAGAACGGCACGGAGGAGCCGGTGGACTATTATGCCACTGCCCTGAAGAGCAGGGTGTGCAATCCCCTAGAATTTCAGCCGGATAACCTTGCCTCTGACCCCGTTTACAGGAACGGTACTTGCACCTCAAGAACAACCACCTTATAAACATATAAAAGTCTTGTTCTAATACCTCTTGACAACCTTTTTTTTTAGAAAACTGGTTAAATATATTTTGCTAAAGATTAGTAAATTATCGTCGTGATCATCATTATTGTTACAAGTGTGGACATCAGGATTCTGGTGGTTTGTGTCGATGTGGAACACGTCCAATAATAAACACATTGGTGTGCCCCTTTATCGCTTTCCCAGTGGATCTGTCCCTCTCCAACTATCGACCACAATTGTGGGCTACATCGGCAAACTGTTGTCCCATTGTTAACCAATTAGCCCAGGGTGCGTCGTCCATCAAATTTAATTAAGCTATCAAAATAATTTCTGTGACCTTATAGTGCACATTGTTTACTATATAAGTCAACAATTGGGACCAAACGGTTAGTGTTTCCATCTTAAGGCACAGTCACTGAATGCTGCATGCCGATTGCAGTCCAGTTGTTGCTATAGCACTAACCTATTGATTCAGGGTACAGAAGTGAGGGAATGTATTGTACTTTTGAAGCAGAAAGCCCGGGGTATTAACTGCACACAAGACCAGAATTGTAACCATTGTAATAATAGTTTACCAATTATGTTATGAAAATTACAGTCAATTTTTGTATTATGCTCCTGGCAAAACTTGTTTCAAAAGCTGGGGGGAATGCTCCCCAAATGTGCAGTGTCTACTTTGCCCCATAATAGACCACAGTCTATACTATTCCCCAATGATGCCACTCAAGATGGATTATTGCTCGATGATGTCAAATGGTGGACTATAGTGAAAGGTACTTTCACACATACGAATGTACATCACTTTTAACATTGTAATCACAGGATTGTACAGATACTACTTCAGAGATCTTGTGATGTTCAATATGCAGAAGTGAGTGGGCAATTCTGAAGGCTGATGGCTTTATCACGTTAAAATATTTCCTTTTAGACACAAAGCTGTTGCTGTGGGGGGACAAAAAGCTCTATAATGTCACCACATGATCGTGAGTTGGCTTAAAGACCTCTTCACAGTTTAGAAAGGATAACGTATAATTAGGCAGTTAAAATGAGGTAATTTGAAGCTAATGAACTAAGGCAACATTTGATGTGAGCACAAAAGATGCTAGGGTAGGAGAGAAGGAAAAGATTAGTTCTCATTATGGACTGTACTTTCACCCAGACCGAAAAGCACAGCCTTCTCACCCCCAAATGTTACCTGATTTGGAAAGACAAGTACATTATTCAGCTTAAAGGCACAATTCCTGGCTCTCATAAACTAAATCTACCCACTTAGAATTATTGTTCATCTTAAAGGCAATCTTTGTACCCTTAGACTAAATGGCTTTTAAAAATGAAAATGTAGATTGGGTGACGAGTGACATGTTATGGTCGAAATTGCTGTTGGCTATGTTATTGTACAAGCAGCTAACATACTCGCATCAAGAAGACCTCGAAACATCCCAAGATGCTTTACAGCCAACAAAGTGCTTCTGAAGTGTAGTCACTATTGCAGGGAGACACGGCAGCTAAATTGTGCACAGCAAGATCCCACAGCAGCAATTAACTAAATGACCGGGTCATCCGCTTTAGCTGTTGGTTGATAGATAAATGTTAGCCAGATCACTAGGAGAAATCCCCTGCTCTTCTTCAAGAAGTGCCATGGGATCTTTTACGTCCACCTGGGAGAGCAGACGGGGCCTCAGTTTAACATCTCACCCAAAAGACAGCGCCTGTGTCAGTGCAGCGCTCCCTCAGTACTCACTGAAGTATATCTCACCTAGAATATCTGCTGCAAATCTCTGGAGTGGGGATTGACCCATGACCTTCTAACTCAGAGGCAAGAGCGCTACCACTGGACCAAGGCTGATATCTATCTCTGCTATTTAATGGAGGAATTACTCACTTAAAATAAAATTGATTTTTCTTGGGCAACAAAAAATCCCTTAAAATGTGTGCACTATGATCATGGATAGAATATAAATTCAGAGGAGGGAGTTGAGCATTTTTCCCCATATCTGATTAATAGAGATATGTAGATCAAGTGGGTGAGCAAAGGAAAACAGAAGATTTATAAATATGCACTACAATACATATAATCTATTATACATACTTTTAAGTTCCATGACTCCCCACATGGGAAATCAACTAGTTGTGATAATAGAAATGGACATTTTACCAAACATTGAACAGTGTCTTGTTGCACACAGGATCCACCAGTTTGTATCTCATTCTCAAAACACACACATCTTCTTTATTAATCTACAGAGTTAAATTTCAAATTTGCACATACTAAAGTTGTGCAGTTACACATATGCTGAGTTGTGTTTATTTTGAACTCAAAGGCTACTTTGTTTTGTTCATTGTCCTGTTGTATCTGAAAATGTGAGGTTATAATTACTTGAAAATTTTAAAAGATTTTGATAATGCCTTTTTGAGTTCAGTGTTTGCATTAAAATATAATGCAATTGTTGCATATTATCTGGGAAAATTACATAATCTGTGGTCTCAGTATATGTGTAGTTCATACTGTGTATGTGGTTCAAGTAAATGTATTGGTAAAACTTGATTAATTAAAAATGTTGATATAAAACAAATGCAGTCAATGACTCTAAACTCTTCTCTGCTTCTTCATTTGATAGGTTAAGTCATGGGTTTCAAACAAGAGTTAAGCATTATTTATTTTGAGAACCATGTTATGATTATTCATCAATATAATTCTTTCTGTTTGACAATCATCATAAATAATAAAAGATGGCTACAGAAACAGTCTCAATTTCTCTTCTTTCCTGTCTATAAATGTTGTATCTGGTATTAGGTAACAACGGTTAACAATGAAGAATAGTAGGACAAATTTTCAAATATTCATCAACTATGAGGTCTACAAGGCAGTGATCTGATATAGGATTTCAGTTGTTGTCAAATGTATAAGAATGAAGGGTGTCGGTACTTGTAATAACGTATATTGTAAACGTCTTGAGTGGAGTTGGTAAGTTTTAGTAATGTTGATTTAGCACACTTGGTAGAACTCTCACCTCTAAATCAGAAGATTGTGGATTCAATGCTCCTACCAGCAATTTGAACTTATACCTAGCTGACACTTAGCACTGCATTGTCAGAGGTATTGTTATCTTTCAGATAGAGGCGGTGAAACTCAGCTTTGGTGGGGCCGCAAAATGAGTGGCAGCAAATTGTCCACCAGTTATTCACCTCGCCCAATGTTCCTTTCCATTGACTTCACGCCCGTAATGTTAAACTGAGGCTTTATCTGTTTGTTGCAGTAATGCAGATGGACATTCCATGGCATTATTTGAAGAACAGTGAGCTCTTCCTGGTGTCCTTGTCATCATTCCTGACTCTTCCTGCCTCAATCAATACCACCAATGACAGATTAACTGGCCACTCAGCTATGCATAAAATGGCTATTGCATTTACCAAACAACATTTGCTGCATTTCATAAATAACAGAAGGAAATCTAAAGTGACAAAAGGTCATTCAGTCTATCAAGTTCACTCCACCCAGAGTCCATGTTTGATTACTCAATCATAATCTTCCCTCCTACCTGCTGATCCCCTACTTTAGGGAATATTAGTTTCCCTGACTTCTGGTAAACTAAGTTTGATGAAGGGTTGTACCCAAGATGTTAACCTTTCTTTTATCTTTGCAGATGCTAATGGAGTTGTGTTTCTGGTTAGTTACTAATCTTCTTCCCTGACATCCCTGAAAAAAAAATCAAGCAATGTTATTAATATTGCTCAATATTAACAACCCTCAATCCCACTGGATAGTGATCCAGTTTTTTAACCTTCAATCAATCACTTTCTGTAGGAGCTTGTCCCACATATCTACTATCCTGTGGGGATAAATAGGTCCTTTTCCAATCTCTAACCTTGCTCAAGTCTTGTGAATCTTGTACTTTTGTCCTTTGCTGATTGTCCAAGATAAATAACTTGTTTACTTCCATCTCATCTATAATCTTTCATTATTTTGAAGATCAGATTCATGTCCCTGCCCCCCAGTCTTCATTTCTACAGTGAAATAACTTCTGTCACCGTTCTTTGTAACTTAGGCCATGATTTTGCCGGCGCTCAGAGGGCGGGTTTGGAGGCGGGTCCGGAGTTAAATCCAAGATGATTGACGGCGGGTTGTGAACCCGCCGCGAACCCGCCTCCACGTGACTTTCCAAGGTGTCGGGTCTGCGACTCCTGATCAGACCCGACACCAAGCGGTGGGAGAGGCAGTTAAGGCAGTTAATAGTTTGTTAACTACCTGTTTAATCCTATTTGAGAGTGGTTTTCAATTTTGCAATATTTACAGCGTGTTCCACGGCATTCCAGGAACACGCCAGCTGATTGAGTCGGGTGTTCCAACAAGCTGAATACTTCAAAGCTGCAAGAGCAGCATTAAAGCTAACCTGTCACTTTAGTTGAATTTCAAAAGCCTGAACTTTCTGATTGCAGGATGTTGAAGACATTGTTCAGGTGTTTTGAGGTTGTAAGTGTGTGTTGTGAGATCTGTATACACTGTGACCTCCTTGGAATAACCTCTCTCCACTTTGACTGAGCGCTTATAACATTTCATCCTCAAGTGACGTTTTCACCAGCAGATTGGGAACCATTTATATTCTCTCATCATGGTCCTCAGATTCGGAGGCAGCAGCAGAACCAGACACACCAGCAGCATCAACAACAGGAGTGCCAAACTTCTCCTGAGCCCCCTGATGCTGCACAGGGCAGAGGCCATCAGCGCAGGGCTGCACCTCGCCGCAGGAGACACCCCCAACACCGGGTTTACAGGCAGAGGATGAGCTTCCTCAACATGACTGAGCAGCAGTGCAAAAGGAGGTTGAGACATTCGCGAGAGGTGGTCGCAGACATCTGCACAATGCTGCGCCAACACCTGGAGCCCAGACGAGCGAGTGGACACTCCTTACCAGTGGCTGTCAAAGTCACCACCACACTCAACTTCTTTGCGTCAGGGTCCTTCCAGGGATCATCTGCAGACATCAGCGGCATCTCCCAGTCAGCCACACACACCTGCATCACACAGGTAACCAATGCCCTCTTTGGAAAGTCGGCCAATTACATCCACTTCACAATGGATAAACAAGTGCAACCGCGCGGGCAGTTGGGTTTACCAATATGGCAGGCTTCCCTAGGGTGCAGGGCGTCATCGACTGCACACATGTGGCCATCAGGGCACCCCATCACAACCCAGCTGTATTTATGAACCGCAAGGGCTTCCACTCCCTTAACATGCAGCTGGTGTGTAACCACAGGAAGAACATTATGCATGTGTGCGCAAAGTTCCCTGGCAGCTGCCATGACTCGTACATCCTGCGGCAGTCCACTGTGCCTCAGCTCTTCAATCCGCCAACCCAACTTTCCAGGTAGCTACTTGGCGACAAGGGCTATCCCCTGAAGATGTGGCTAATGACACCGATGAGGAGGCCATCAAACGAAGCTGAAGAGCGTTACAATGAGAGCCACATTTCCACCAGAAGCATCATAGAGCAAACCATAGGATTGCTCAAAAGGCGCTTCAGATGCCTGGACAGATCTGGTGGAGCCCTACAGTACACACCAGCCAGGGTGTCCTGAATCATCGTGGTCTGCTGTGCCCTGCACAACATCACACTGCAGCGTGGCTTATCGCTGCCTGAGGAACAAGTGGCAGAGCGCACAGCCTCCTCAGAGGAGGAGGAGGAGGAAGAGCAGGAAGAGGCGAATGATGCTACAGATGAGGAATACCTGGCAGACACAGCTGTCCCAGTGCTATTAGCATGAGACCTCATTGCTGGCCGTCAGGCAAGGGATGGACTAATCCATGCCAGATTCACCTAACTTTATGCTGTACATACATGTGGCTGGCACATGCAGATGAGTTTTGGCAGGACCTCCATTCCACACAATACAGCATCTGAACAATGAACTATGCATTCCTATCACTCTCCCCAAAATCACTGCAGATGAAAGGCGCCCTCAACCCTTACTGTGACACTTCCAATTCTGAGCACACATAGGTCAACACATTGAATAATTCACATCACATAACTTTAATACACTAGAAATAAACATGACAAATGTAAAATGGTATACTATGAAATCACCCAAGTAACTACCCTTGTGACTATTTGTGCTTTAGCTTTCTCTTACGCGTGCTTCTATGTGGTGCTTCCCCTGTGGCTTCAGCAGATGTAGAGGCAGCATGCTCACTTCCCTGCTGCGCCTGCTTAGACGCCTTTGGCAGGTGTCCTCTGGGTTTGGAAGCCTTGGAGGCTTCACAACACTCTGCTCCTCCTGCGTATGTGCAGGGGCAGAGACGACCATATCAGTTGGGTGAGGCATCTGGGGCTCTGACCGAGGGCTCCATAGTGGCATGGGAGTGTGAGCGCTTGGAGAGGAGCCCACACTTCCTTGTTGTTGACCACCACCATCCCTCTCATGGGTCACCCGCACTTCTCTGCTAACAAGTAGCTGGAGAGCACCTTGCTGCACATCAGTGAGGCCATGAGGATCAATTTCTGTGCTGACATTCCTCATAACAATAACATCCATGCACACTTGCAGTTACCATGGATGCAAACCCAGTCAGAGCCTCCTGCACTTGTTCCTGAAGCTCCAGCAACGCTCTCTTTCTGGATGGCCCCAGAGGCACAGCGTTTACATGCAGCTGAGCAGAGCTAGGAGCATCCTGTGGCCTCTGACAGGGACTCTCCACTGCTGTCCCTGTCTCCACCATCTGCTCATGCTCGCTTGTGAGCTGTAATACACCAGGTGACAACACTACTCTATGTCGTGAATGACCCACCGAGGTGTGAGTCTCTGCGCTGGTGCTGGGTGCGCTCATTTCTGCTGATGCTGCTCCCTCAGAGGCTGCAGGTTCCTCTGAGGAGTCCTCCTGCTCTTCCTCCTGGACAGTGGGGAGGGGGGCTCTCGATGGTCCTGTGGGGGAGTAAAGGCATGAGTTAGCCATGTTATATTTAGGTAGCAGACACATCCCTTTGTGCGGATGATCATAACTATATTTCTATGAGCATCAGATACCATATCAGTCACTCATGAAAAAAAAAAAATAGGTTTGCAAATCTATTCTGTCACCAGCTTGCTGTACTGTGCCTGTCTCTCTGTCCCCCACTTCCAGCTCCTATGCACCTCCCACGATCTCCAGAGCTGCCTCCTCAGTGGTCGTTATATGTGCCAGGTATGGTGCACCTCCTCCTGTCCTCCCTCTCTCCCTCTTATTGTGGGCTCTCTTTTCCTGCAATGAGGGACACAAGTGGAGTTTCAGCAAGATTGATGGAGTCAGTGTTAAGAATGGATAACATAAATGTTTAGAGAGAGACAAAGATGGAGTGAGGAGCCAATACCAAGGTCCTTCCCTGTGCGTTGTTAGTTGTTGTCATTGCATAACAGTGAGATAGAGTGTGAGGGGTGCATAGTAGAATGGTGAAGTGATTCTGTACATAGAGAGAGAGGGATGGGTGAGGGTGCAAGGGATGTTAAGATCAGTTGGGATGTGCAGGAGTGGTTGCCAATGCAGGGTGATGGGGATGAGAAGAGATGGGAAACAGACTGAAGTAAGTGTGATGTTATATTCACTTTTGCTGAATGCATCAGGTCATTGAACCTTTTTCTGCACTGCACCCAGGTGAGTGTACACACAGACCGAGCACTTGCCTCCTCAGGAATTTTCAGCCAGGCTGCCTTTGTGTGCTGAGAAGGCTTTCTCCATCCATCGGAGGGGAAGAGCTGCCTCCTCAGCTCTTTCATCCTCTTACTCCCTCCACAAGAGCATTGAGGGAGTCATCATCGAAACGTGGAGCAGCCTTGGAGCGTTGTGCGGCCATTCCTGCAGCAATCAGCATTCAAATGCAGAAGAAAGAAAGTGAAAAGCAAAGGGGACATGGCCCCCTTAAATATCCAGGCTCCTAGCACGTCATCAAGGGCAGGCAGCTGACCCGCACCCACCGATTGGGCTGGCTAGTGCGCACGTCGGTCCTAATGAGGCCAAGCTGTGGAAAATCGTTAATGGAGGGCGGCTACAACAGGGAGCGGGACTGGAACCCACTGAAGACCGAACCCGCCACCACCCGCATCCGGCCGGAAAATCCAGCCCTTGGTGTCCTAGGGCCCAAAATCATCCTAGTCACTTCAACCTAATTCACTGTATGTGAAGTGCTTTGAGATGTTGCTGAGAAATGTGATAGATGCTTTGTAAATGCAAGTATTTCTTTGGGTTTTTTTTGTTGACAGTAGCTTTTTTTGTGGGCACCCAAAGCCAGTGTGTTCCATGTCATTAATAGTGATGACATCCGCACTGGAGAAATAACAATTATGATCCAAAATTAGTGCAAGTTTACTGAGGAGTACAGCTAACAGTTAATTACTGGGAAACAATTGGGCCATAATTTGCGACCACTACGGGTGCGTATGAGATGCACACATGCCCATAGGGGCTGCGCAAGTGCCGGGTTTAGGCATGCGAAGCGCATGCGCAAAAACCCGGAACTTGCAATCTGTCAAGAATCTTCTTGACAGATCCTCCGCATCCCCAGGAAAAGGGCCTCCGCGAGCGGAGAGTTGCGCTATTTGCCCAACTTCCGCCCACTGAATGACCATCAAATTCTTACGCCTGGTAAAAGTAGGAGTAAGGCCTGCTCTTACCAGCATAAGAGTTTTAAAGAAATAGAAAAATAAAATGTTATCACTCATTTATATATTAAAAACCCTATCCAATAAGGTGATTTTATTTTTAGCCCCATTGAAACATATGAATTTTTTTCCCAAAAATTAAATTTTTGTTTAAAATATTTAATTAAATGGTATTTTAATTAATTTTAAATATGTAATTTTTTTTTTACTTATTTCATGTGTTTGTGTATTTTTTAAGTGATCCCCATTCATACTTATGGGAGTTCCATTCATACTTCTTTCATTGGTTGGGCCGGCCCACGTGATCCCAGGGGCGCTTGTGAACCGCGTGCGCCCCGGGATACGTGGGCCTCTGCCTGCGGGTACCCGGAGAGGCCAAGGAGCGCAAATCTCCGTACCTCCCGAACCACCAGGTAAATTCGTAGATTTTTTGCAGGTCGGAGGCATCCGTCCGCAGGAAGCCCCTGACCGCAAATTTTGGGCCATAATATAACTAATATACATTCTACATTCAGAATTGGTGATTACTAACATGCATCCTATCACTACAAGTGGTAGATTTGTCCAGTTCTTTAAGTGGATCATTATACTTGGTTTGGGAACTCAGTTATACCATCAGCTGCGATGTCAATCCCTGGCAGGGGAAAAAGAGCTCTGGGCAGGGATGCTTGCAAGCAAGGAAAGTGTTTTTCTCATTTGCATTCAAACAACAGTGAGATTTTAATCTTTAAGCTAACTATCCTGTTGGCTCTCTGTTAACATTAAGAAGATTAAAAGAACTTTGAAAAGTTAGTTTTAAAATTAACTAAGCTTCCCACTTCTGGCAACTATAGACAAGTCCTGCCGCAAGTGTGCATGGTCGAAAAGCTTGTCACCACTCACTGTCATTGCTCCTGCATGAACAATTGCGATTTGTACAAGGTCAACTGTTGCCGTGGAAATATACCTAGCAATGAATCAATGAAACCCCTCGCAAGGGAAGGGGAGGGAAGAAAATTGTCAAGAAATATGAGAAAGGTTCTTTTGCACTGTTGCAGTTGTACTGCAGTCACTGCAAAGGTAAATTGGTGTGGAGATGATCTCATGTTATTTGCTTTCATGAGATTCATGTGACTTACAAAATAAATGCAAAGTAAAAATTGTTTTGTATTAACACAAATTATATAGTATACGGAGCCCATAAAATATGATCTAATTCATGATATTTTGAGTTAATTAGTAGAAATTAATTCTTAAAAAGTAATGGCTGGAATTTTCCCGCTGCCATGCATGCAGTCAGCAGTAAAAGTTGCAGAAAATGGGAGCGCCTCGGGAACGCGCCGTCATCCTGCCTCCTCGCACCTTTAACTCGGGCACTTTTGCCAGCGCGCCACAGACCCGAAAGGCAGAGGCGGGAGATCTTGTTATGAGGCCCTTAACAGGGATTTTAACTAGACCTTTGAATTTCACTGGATGACCACAGGAATCACGCAGCTCGGGAACCACGTCTGTGAACCTGAGGTGGAAGCTCAGTGGCCATTGAGCGAGATCATTAATGCAGAGCATGGAAATCCACATAAATATTCCCACATGACAGCTCATTACTTGCCTAAGGGAAAGGCTCTTGCTGACTCCAATTTGAGCACAGATTTAAGTGTCTAGAGTTTGCCAGTCTTTTCTGCAACCTCAGAAGCCACTCTCACCACAGTGCTATTAACTATCACACCATTGACAGATTGCTCTTCTGATCTCTACTTGACCTGCCATCTATTACAGCAGCATGGGTGCTGCTTATACTGTCTCACCTTGATCCTCAGAATCAGACCAGGACGAGCCCCAACACCAGCAGCACCAGGCACAACAGCAGCAGCAGCAACACCAACAACCTTCTCCTCAATGACCTGATGCTCCACAGAACAGAAGGCATCAGCGCAGGGATGCACAGAGCTGGAGGCGATACCCCAACACAGGGTATACAGGGAGAGGATGAGCTTCCTTAACATGACTGAGCAGCAGTGCCAAAGGAGGCTCAGGCTATCGTGTCAGGTCATCGCAGACAGTTGCAGCTTGCTGGAGCAAGACCTGCAGCCCAGAGGACCTGGTGGACATGTCTTACCAGTGGCTGTCAAAGTCACCAGTGCCCTCAACTTCTTCACCTCAGGCTCCTTCCAGGGATCTGCAGCAGACATTTGCGGCATCTCGCAGTCGGCCGCCCACAGATGCATCACACAGGTCACCTATGCCCTGTTTGACAAGTCAGCCAATTACATCAACTTTGCCACTCATGAAGCCAGGGCGCTCGACTTTGCTGCTCTGGCTGGCTTCCCATGGGTACAGGCCATCATCGGCTACACACAGGGCACCCCCATCATCACCCAGGAGTGTTTGTGAACCACAAGGGCTTCCACTCCCTCAATATTCAGCTCATCTGCAACCATAGGAAGATCATCATGCATGTGTGCGCCAAATTCCCAGGCAGCTGGCATGACTCTTTCGTCCTGCGCCAGTCCACCCTCCCTCAGCTCTTCGCACCGCCAAACAGACTTACCGGCTGGCTGCTTGGCGACAAGGGCTATCCACTGAAGACATGGCTCATGGACACCCTTGAGGAGGCCAAGCAATGAAGCTGAGGAGAGATATAATGAAAGCCACATATCCACCAGATGTGTCATAGAGCAAACAATAGGCATGCTGAAGATGCGCTTCAGATGACTTGACAGATCTGGAGGAGCCCTTCAGTATGCACCAGCCAGGGTCTCCAGAATCGTCATTGTCTGCTGTGCGCTGCACACATAGCGCAGCAATGAGGATTAGCGCTGCATGAGGAACAAGGCTCTGAGCGCACTGCCTCTTCAGAGGAGGAGGAGGAGCATCAGCTGGAAGATGAGGAGGAGAAGCAGGAGGAACCTGAGGTGGAGGTGGCACCAGCACCCGAGCACATTGCAGCCTGGGAGGTCCAGGATGGCCTCATCGTGGCCAGATTTACTTGACTTCCTGCATTGCACCCATATGGCTGCCACATGCTGTGCCAACCCCCCGCCATCCCCCCACCAACAACACCATAAAGCATCCCTACAATGAACAAGCCATTCCTTTCACACTGACCCCCATTGCTGGAGGTAACGTTACGTCTCACCATTCACTCCAACTCACTAAGCCACTTCCAAAGTAGCAGACAAAAATGGGCATGACCGGAAAGTGGTGAAAATAAATAGATTTATAAGTGTGATAACAGTAACTGAACCTTAACAATAACATTTCTTTATACACCCAGGTGCTTACCCTTGTGCATCTACTTCTGTGTCATTTTTCTTTTACATGTGCTTCTACGAGGTGCTACCCCTGTGGCTTCAGCAGAGGTAGAGACAGGCTGCTCACTTCCCTGCTGCGACTGCACAGACACTTTTGGCAGACATCCTCTGGGTTTTGGAGCAAGTGAGGGCTCCACCAAAGTCTGCTCTTCCTGCAAATGTGCAGGGGCAGACTTGGCCATCGCGATCTGCAGAAGCATCTGCAGCTCTGATTGAGGGGGAGGCAATGGGGGAGAAGTGTGAGCACTTTGAGAGGAGCCCCCACTTCCATATCCCCTCTCACCATCATCCCTCTCATGGGCCACCCGCACTTCCCTGCTAGCAAGGAGCTGGAGAGCACCTTGCTGCACAGCAGTGGGGCCAGGAGGACTCAAGTTTACATAGAAACATAGAAACATAGAAAAATATGAGCAGGAGTAGGCCATTCGGCCCTTCAAGCCTGCTCCGCCATTCAATATGATCATGGCTGATCCTTTATCGCAATACCATATTCCCGCTCTCTCCCCATACCCATTGATGCCTTTTGTGTCTAGAAATCTATCTATCTCCTTCTTAAATATATTCAGTGACTTGGCCTCCACAGCCTTCTGTGGTAGAGAATTCCACAGGTTCACCACCCTCTGAGTGAAGAAATTTCTCCTCATCTCAGTCCTAAATGTCCTACCCCTTATCCTGAGACTGTGACCCCTCGTTCTAGACCCCCCCAGCCAGGGGAAACATCCTCCCTGCATCCAGTCTGTTTAGCCCTGTCAGAATTTTATACGTTTCAATGAGGTCCCCTCTCATTCTTCTAAACTCTAGTGAATACAGGCCTAGTCGACCCAATCTCTCCTCATGCGACAGTCCTGCCATCCCAGGAATCAGTCTGGTGAACCTTCGCTGCACTCCCTCTATGGCAAGTATATCCTTTCTTACGTAAGGAGACCAAAACTGCACACAGTACTCCAGGTGTGGTCTCACCAAGACCCTGTACAACTGTAGTAAGACATCCTTGCTCCTGTACTCAAATCCTCTTGCAATGAAGGCCAACATACCATTTGCCTTCCTAACTGCTTGCTGCACCTGCATGTTTGCTTTCAGTGACTAGTGTACAAGGACACCCAGGTCCCTTTGTACATCAGCATTTCCCAATCTATCACCATTTAAATAATACTCTACCTTTCTGTTTTTCCTACCGAAGTGGATAACTTCACATTTATCCACGTTATACTGCATCTGCCATGCATTTGCCCACTCACTCAACTTGTCTAAATCGCCTTGAAGCCTCTTTGCATCCTCCTCACAACTCACAATCCCACGTTTAGATCCTTCCTAGAGAGGAGGTCTATGGGCCTCTGCCATCTGTTCTCCATAGCTAGCTTGTGGTTTGACTTATTATGATTACATTAGGATGAGGGTGAGTGTGAGGGGTGGTTAGTCCGATGGGGATGTGAGCATGTACATAGAGAGAGAGGGATGGGTGGACGTGCAAGGTATGTTGGTGTGAGGAATGATGTATAGGAGTAGGCTTGGGAAGGCTGATTGATGGAGATATGGTGACAGGTGCAGCAGGATGAAGGTGAGTGTGGCCTTGTACTCACCTTTCCTGATCTCATCAGATCATCGAAGCGCTTCCAACACTGTACCCAGGTCCTCCTCACGACCTCCTCAGCAATTTGGAGCCAGGCTCTTTGTCTCTTGGGAAGGTCTCTTCCACCCATCAGCAGGGAAGAGGACCTCCCTGCGTGCTGTGACTCCCCCCACAAGAATATGTAGGGAGTCATCGGAAAAGCGGGGTGCAGCCCTCTGTTTTTGGGAAGTATTTTTTCTATTTCTGCACAACAAGACACTTCTCTCCAATCCTCACTCCACACTCCTACATGAACCTTCAAATGCGATGTGACCAAGGCTGCTTTAAATATCCCCGCTGGAAATGAGTCATCGATGAAGTCATCAGACCTGCACCATTCAATAGGGTCGGGAAACGTGCAAGTCTGCCTTAATGGGGCCATTACGCTAAAGTCGCTCTGAAGAGCGGGCTGATCAATACATTCAGTACCGACCCGCTATGTGGCCCGCACGCATCCGACCCAACTCGGTAAGGAAAATTCCAGCCAATATATTTAATATAGTTACTATTTTAACATTGTTATTTCATTGCAAAAGATTTGCTTTAGATACTAAAGGCAGATTCCAGGCTCAATCCAACTAATATTTGATGCACATTAACACTCCTTTTATCATTGATTCTCATCACTGTTTGTTTCAAATATGATTTTATCAACATTTAAAAACAGATTTCAAAAGGGGTGTTTTCCATTCACCTGACAGAAATTATTAATATATTAGGGAGATTATTAGCTGTCATTTGTCAGAAAATTGATGATACAAATGTACTCATTGTTAGTCACAATACACAGGAATTTATATAACTATCAACAAAGGTGTTTCTCATCATTATAATCTTTCATGTAATATTTTTAGTGCTTTTGTTGCCAGTGATTCAGCAGAAGAAAATATTCCTTTGTGTTAATGACAGCAACACACTGCAGACTAAGATACATAATAAGACAAAGATAACCAATTTAATTCTTTACGCCAACCAGCAAGTAATATCCTGACACCATCACATGGTCATTGTATTATCAACATTGTAACCTTAGCTTGCTGCTATTATAAAATCATTAAGCTGTACTTTTAGAATGCATTCACAGTTTCACTAGAAATAGTGTAGAAAATCTTCCTGCTATGTTTACGATGTCACTCACACATAGCGACTAGAGGGAATCTTCCCCCCACCCCCCACTCACATAAAGCTGCCCAGACTATCTCCAAATTAATTCATGGCTGCAATCAGATAAACAAAAATATCATTTTTAATTTTCATTCTTATTGTGATGATGAAGTGGTTTAACACTACAAGCTAGATATTAGAGGAAAGTTATTCACATCAAATTATGCTGACACTTGATATTTCACTTTAAACCACATTTCTGCAAGTTGGCTATTGTAAGATCCAAACTAATGCAAGGGAGAATATAATGATCAACCAATGTGGTGTTCTAATACTCTGTAGGAAGTGTTTTTTCACTTTGATTCCTTGCACTGATACATTAGCCCTGGAAGGGCTGGGGAAAATCAGCCATGTTGCCTGTTAGACATCCTCAAGAGATGTATGGTGGACATCTTGGTGAGTTAAAAGTTTAACAGTCGAACTTCTTTGTTAAACAGGATGGCATTGAAGTGTTGTAAAAGGAATGCACTGTCAGGCTTTCCCATAGAAACAGGATGACATTGAAGTGTCGTGATGAGAAGGCATTGCTTGTTTTCTGAAATGTAAAATGCTCGAGTAAGGGAATAAGTGTTAGTGATGACATCACCCATGAATGGTTAATGTTTAGTTTTAGGGTAATAAACATGGAAAGTATCCAGGATACCCATCTCCAGGATGACACAGCTGAGATCAGCTTTCTCACCACTGTATCCATTAGATACAGATAACAATTGGTCAAAGATGCTAGAAAATGTTCCGTCAGGAAGCCTCGTGTTGGGGAAATGGTTCAGAGTTAAACAATTGCAAACTGTTTACATAACTAGTCTGTTTTCAAAGGATTTGGAAAATAGATACATCATTTGGACATTTTCCTTTGATGTAGTTAAAATATGGTGTATAAAGGATCATGGTTTTCAACAGTGTCTCAGAGTGCACTCGAAAGATACAGAAACTGGTAAATTCACTCTTTGTATACAATTAAGACTGATCACCTTTACCGTGTATCAATAAAGTCTGTTCCGTATACTCTACTACGAAGTCTCCTGCTCACTCGAAACGTGTTGTTATGAACCAGAGGAGAAAGGAGGTTGCTTAACATTGCCCCCTCTTGATCACTATCGAGTGAACTCTGTTAGAAATGCAAGTATGTGGATGTCAGATGAAACTAGGGGTTGAAATCAACTGTGATACCCTCTAAGATTGAATATCATGCTAACACTCTGGCTAGACTCACACAGGATTAATGAGACTAGAGTTTGCCAGTGCCTTGCCTCTGTTTAGTGCATCCCCAGGATGACACAGCTGAGATCAACTATTCACCATGTGGGGAATAATCAGTGTGGACTCAATCCATATTTCACCACTATTGACTCCCTTAGAGTTCCAATGCACTGCACCATCATGCCACCCTGAGATCAACATCACACATGCCAACACTCAGTCTCTGAATATAAGGATAAATTGTATCATGTGTTCTCCCAGAGCAGAACCTCACCCATCGGTGTGCATGTCGGAAAATCGCAGAAGCAATTTCCACTACTTTGCATGAATGGACATAAAATTTTAGCAATTGCATCTGCAATTTTCTGATACGCACTCTCAAAAGTAAACGGGAAGTCCTCTGGAATGCGCCTTGCGGCAGGTCACATCGTGAACGCAATCCTGCAAATTATATTACAATGCAGAAATTGCACAGCGGGAGTGGGCACATTATTTATTTTACATTACTGTAGTTAATAGAATTTGGGAGCTAGAAATACCCATGGGAACAGATTGCACAGATTTCAAGAACAATCCCACATCTTGTTGAAATATTAAAGTGCAAGAAGTATCATACTCTGACTGTTGGCAATACGGGAGAAAAAATGGAGTCGAGATAGGAAGAGAAACTGGAAACTGTTAAAATGGCGGAGGGCATCGGAAGAGTCGCGGATGTAGGTGGGAAGAGACTGGACAAGGGGAGAAAAAATTTTCTCCCCTTGTCCAGTCTCTTCCCAGCTACATCCGCGACTCTTCCGATGCCCTCCGCCATTTTAACAGTTTCCAGTTTCCCGGCCCCAACCGTCTCCTCTTCACTATGGACGTACAATCCCTCTGCACCTCCATTCCCCACCAGGATGGCCTGAGGGCGCTCCGCTTCTTCCTTGAACAGAGGCCCAACCAGTCCCCATCCACCACCACCCTCCTCCGCCTGGCTGAACTTGTTCTCACATTGAACAAATTCTCCTTTGACTCTACCCATTTCCTCCAAATTAAAGGTGTTGCTATGGGTACCCGCATGGGTCCTAGCTATGCCTGCCTTTTCGTGGGATATGTGGAACACTCTTTGTTCCAGTCCTACTCGGGTCCCCTCCCTCACCTCTTTTTCCGGTACATTGATGACTGTATCGGTGCCGTCTCCTGCTCTCGCCCTGAACTAGAACATTTCATTCACTATGCTTCCAATTTCCACCCTTCCCTCACCTTCACATGGTCCATCTCCGACTCTTCCCTTCCCTTCCTCGACTTCTCCATCTCCATCTCTGGGGATAGGTTATTGACAAACATTCACTACAAGCCCACCGACTCCCACAGCTACCTGGACTACACTTCCTCCCACCCCGCCTCCTGTAAGGACTCTATTCCATTCTCCCAGTTTCTCCGTCTCCGCCGCATCTGCTCTGATGATGCCACCTTCCATACCAGTGCTTCCGACATGTCTTCCTTTTTCCTCAACCGAGGATTCCCCTCTACCGTGGTCGACACGGGCCCTCGACCGTGTCCGTTCTATCTCCCGCACTTCTGCCCTCACCCCTGCCCCTCCCTCCCGGAACCACGATAGGGTTCCCCTTGTCCTCACCTTTCACCCCACCAGCCTCCACATTCAACGGATCATCCTCCGCCATTTCCGCCACCTCCAGCGTGATCCCACCACCAAACACATCTTCCCCTCACCTCCCCTTTCAGCATTCCGCAGGGACCGCTCCCTCCGCGACACCCTAGTCCACTCCTCTACCACCCCCAGCACCCCTTCCCCTTCGCCCGGCACCTTCCCGTGCACGCGCAGGAGATGCAACACATGCCCTTATACCTCCCCTCTTCCCACTGTCCAGGGCCCCAAACACCCCTTCCAGGTGAAACAGCGATTTACTTGTACTTCCTGCAATTTAGTATACTGTATTCGCTGCTCACGATGTGGTCTCCTCTACATTGGGGAGACCAAACGCAGATTGGGTGACCGCTTTGCGGAACACCTCCGTTCAGTCCGTAAGGGGGACCCCGAGCTCCCGGTGGCCTGTCACTTTAATTCACCGCTTCACTCCCACTCTGACCTACCGTCCTCGGCCTATTACACTGTTCCACGGAAGCGCAGCGTAAGCTCGAGGAACAGCACCTCATCTTTCGTTTAGGCACGCTACAGCCCTCTGGACTCAATATCGAGTTCAACAATTTTAGATCATAACCTCAGCTCCAATCACATTTATATTTTATTTTTTCCACCCTTTTATTTGCCCCCCCCCCACCTTTTTTTTCCTCCTAGAAGCTGGCAGCTGTCCTTCATTCTGCCAGTGGATTTCACACTTCTTTCAGCCTTAATCTGTCACATTAACACCACCTCTAGTCTTGCATATCTCTTAATGTCTCTTAATGTCTCTTCATCTCCCCCTTTGTTCTTTTATCCCCTCCCCCTTTTCCCAGCTTTACTCTGGCCTTAAATCTATTTGATTTCCGGCTCTTCACAGTTCTGACGAAAGGTCATCGACCTGAAACGTTAACTCTCTTTCTCTCTCCACGGATGCTGCCTGGCCTGCTGAGTTTTTCCAGCGTTTTCTGTTGTTATTTCAGATTTCCAGCATCCGCAGTATTTTGCTATCGTAATTCCTTTGCAATATGGCTAAGGAACTGTAAATTACATTCCTTATTAAACCCACTTATAAATAGGAGTTATTGTGTCATAATGCATTGCTCTGTTAATTGAATTTTCATTCTAATTTCAACCGTCCAAATGTAATTCTAAATTAATAAGATTCACAAAATACTAAAATAAATCTGAATTGCAAAGCTACGAGTATAGTTCATCAATAATAGTAAGCAATATCAGGAGTTAACAATATATATGTATCTGTGAGTATAATGCATTTTAATCTTGGGGCCCAGATAATATTTTGGGGAAGATTTACTCTGTTCTTTATTTTATCAAAATCACAAATGCATTTTCTATGGTCTTGTTTAATCATTTTACCATAAATAGTGAACAGAGGGATTTTTCCCCTCATGGTTTATGGTTTCATGTCCTTTCCTTGACTAAATTATTGCTTTGCTACTCACTGTCAACGATACATTATGTAATACATATTCTCCCTCATTATATGAAGTATATAATGTGAAAGAGATCCAGAATGTATGTTACAGTCAGCAGTATGACATGATGGCCCGAAATTTGCAGTCAGGTGTTCGCTGCTGGCCCCGAAGTACGCTCCGCACAAGGCTCTCGCGATCCCTGTGTCGAGAACTTCAGGTTTTCCGACCTTCAATTCAAATCAACATACTGTAGTGGGGATCCCCTTGTGTGAGCTGCTGTTACGTCAACAGGCTCTCTAAGTAACCAATCAAAACGCAGAATTCTCACAGACAGCGAACAAGGAAGTGAGTAAGCTCTTAAAATTCTAATTTTTTAAAATAGTTAGAGAGAGCAAAACAAAGATTGGGGCTCTCGCATGGGGAAAAGGCAAACCTGAAATAAAGATGGTCATATTATTTTTTAAATGTAAAAAATTATTTTGGCAAGTTTGAAAAAAATGGACAAATTTCATACTGCATAAAATTTAAATTAGTTCTCCAGGCCCTTAACATTCATTTAGCAGTAATAACTCTGTCAAAACCGCAGTTACACCGAATCCCTTTGGGTCTAACTTTTAGTGGGGAATTTAACAGCGCACTTATTGCGGATGAGCCGAGGTTTTCGCCAGTTTCAGTGATTCGGCTCTCTGGGGTAACACAGCGCAGCCTGTTTTGAAGCTGTCAATGACTGACTGCATGTATCTGCACGTGCACCAAATCCCGAAGTTGCGGTCAGTTTCAAAGGCGGAATGATGACGAACGCTGCCAGTTCCCCATCATCCCAACCGCAAATTCTGGGCCGATGTCTCTGCAAGAGGGGCTGACTGACTAACTGATACACAAGAAAGTAACAAGTGAAGATGTATCACATTTCATTGTTGGACTTGACATATTCTAGATATGGCACATATTTCAAAAATAACTCATTGGGCTGGATTTTACCAACCTCGGCGGGTTTGTGGCGGACGACGTTGGTGGCAGGTTGCGACCTCACTGCTGGCTCCAGCCCGTTGTCCAAAATGATTTTCCCCTGATTGGGCTTGTTAAGACCGCCCAGCGCATTTGCTGGCCAATTGAAGGAAGCGGGTCTGATGACGTCATTTGATGACGCGTCATCAGCCGGTTTCCTTAAAGGGACCGTGCTCAAATTGATTTTAACATTTGTGCTGTCGGTGTTCTACAGCATTGATGTTCTACAAACACTGAAAAGCACTGCACAGAGGCAGAGGGCTACACCCAGGCTCTCCCATGACTTCCTCCATATGCTTATGGAGGGAGTCACAGCACGCAGGGAGGTTCTCTTCCCTTCCAATGGGCGGAAGAGACCTCCCCAGGAGACCAATGCAGCCTGGCTGCCATTGCACAGGAGGACACAAGCAGAGATGTCGTCAGGAGGACCAGGCTGCAATGGCGCAAACCTTTCAATGATCTCAGTAGATCACGAGCGTTACTGCAAAGCCACACTCAACCTCATCCTGCTGTGCCACTCATCACATCCCCATCACTCTGCCTTCCCTACACTACTCCTGCACATCCTTACTCACACCAACTTACCTTGCACCTCCACCCATCCCTCTCTATCTACATTATCACTTCCCCAGCTCACTAGCCACCCCTCACCCTCATCGTCATCCTAGTCCAATCATACCAACGAACAACACACAAGGGTAGGCACGTGGGTGTTTTATGTAATGTTCATGTAAAGTTTCTGTTAATGTGGTGTAACATTGCAACCTTTATTTTAAACACTTTGCATTCTTGGACAGAATTGTGTGCACCTTTTGAAGTGGCTTAGTGAGTTGCAGTGAATGGTGAGACATAACGGTACCCCCCACAATGGTGGTGAGTGTGAAAGGAATGGCTTGGGCATTGTAGGGGTGCTTTATGGTGTTGGTGTGGAGTGGTGCCAACCTGGCGCATCATGTGGCACCCAGGGTGTACAGTGTCCAGTGAAGTAAATCTGGCCATGGTGAGGCCACCCCTGACCTCCCAGGCAGCAATGTGGTCGGGTGCTGATGCCCTGTGTCCTGTGCAGCATCGGTTGATTGCGGAGAAGGTTGGTGTTGTTGTTGGTGCTGCTGGTGTGCCTGGTGCTGCTGGTGTTGGGGCTGATCGTGGTGGGATTCTGAGGACCAAGGTGAGATTTTTTTAAGGGCACCGATGCTGATGGAATAGATGGCAGGTGAACTTGAGATGACAGAAGCGATCTGTCAATGGTGAGAGAGGATGTTCCAATGAGGTGACACTGAATAGAGGATTTGCTCCAAACACTTGCAACCTGCATACAGCTCAATCTGTCTTCCAAATGCAGTTAGCAACAGCTTCTGAGCTTGGAAAGTGAACAGCTGTGAGATGGGAGCTTTTATAGCACATTTGCAGCTGTCAAGTAATGAGATGATTCCATGGCCATTCAACTCCTGACCTGCTTACCTGATGTGATCCCCGAGCGGCACGGACCCCGTGGGCGACTTGGTAAACTCTGAAGTTGAGCTGAAAATAGTTCTTAATGCTCTGTTAACAAGGTCATAATGACCTTAATTGTCTCTCCCAACGCTATGTGTCAGGTCTGCTCAGCACTGACAGAGCCGACATTTGGGAAAGGTGCGTGACGGGGGGTTGACAGCGTGGTCCCGACACGCTGTAAAAAAAAATTTCCCCACCCGACCCTACCACCGATCGTGCCCGCTGACCCCCCCACCACCCCGGAAAATTCCCCCCTTTGAATCCCACATGCCAAAAGACTACGGGCTGGATTTTAACACCCAATAATGGGCAGGTTGGGGTCAGGTCAGAGGTTAAAATTTAAAAAATCTCAAACCTGACCCCAACCCACCTCCAACCCGTCCACTTCTGGGTTTACCGGAGGCAGGACAAGGGGCGGACAGCCAACCCTCTCCCAAGAGGTAGGTTGGCAATTTAAGTATTTTAATAAGGTTGGCAGCCTCTGATTTAACCTGTTTTACAGGTTTAAGCGTGGCCTGCCAGATTTTCCAGGCCTCAGAAAACCCGACATCTGAGGGGAGCCGAGGACAGCTTCGAGGAGAAGGTAATTGCTTTTACAGCACTGCTTGTGGGCCAGGAGGAGCAGGAGTGCTTCCTCTCGGCTACCCAAGCTCCCCCACCCATCAGACCCCCTCCCCCCCACCATACAAAGGCCCCCAGAATCGGAAACCACTCAGGATCGGATGCCACTGGTCCGGGCTCAGCCCCATCCCCTGGATGGGGGATCGCCCCCCACCCCGGGATCGGACCCCCTGGGGTCGTGAATCGGACCCTTGTGGTCCTCCGGACTGCTCTGGAGTCCTGCCCACCCAACTGGAAGCCAAACCTGTCAATCAATGTTCCCTTTAAGCTGCGCGGCTGGGCAGCTGTCTGGACCTCCCTCGCAGCCGGTTCACCGGCTTTAAATGCAAAAACCACGTATGTGCCATGTGGCCGCGTTGGTCGCGCAACCCCCAAAAAATTAGAGGGAATATTGCTGTCAATCAGGCTGACTTCTGGGCGGGGAACCTGTCAAAGACAAACGACACATGCTGTGGAGTTAAAAATCCCCAGCATGCTGGGAAACCCGGGCTTCCGCCCGCCCCCCATCCGCCACCCCCCACCCCCTTGCCTGCGTAACCTGCCCCTGTTAATATCCAGGCCTAAATGCCTCCTCTACCTCACTCGCCACAGCCACTTCCTATTTGCAGTATCACTGCACATCTGCACGTGTTGGAGTACTCTACGTGTGTGAGTACATATGTACAGTGCAAATGCATTGGCTGTTATTTGTTTAATATATTAAAACTTGAAAATATCTTCACGTTTCAACTGTGTGGTGCCATGGTAAACCGAGGGGGGGTGGTGGTGGGCATTTCATATGGATGTGAAGTGGACATTGAAGAGGAGGGGGCTGCTAAGTCCAAAATAAAGGGGTTCCGTTCACTTTGATAAGCACAAAGCTCACAATTTAAAAGAAAAAATCAGCTGTGTGATCCTACACTCTTCCCAGTCCCTATATTTTCATTGTTTGCTTTTAGACTTACCAAAAGATGACAAATCGATGCCTATCAATATTGTAAAAGCTACAACTAGGTATACTTCCTTTATTAACACTCTTGTCACACTTCAGATGTCACACAAGTTTATATGCAAATTAATGCATCATGCTTTTACCTAATTGGCTCCTATTCACATTTGTACCACCTGGATTAAAATGCTTTCCATCTAATTGGCTTTACAAATTTATTAACTGTAATTTGTTCATATGTAAATATATTAGCAAGGAGGCAAACCAATCAAAGCACTCAAAATACATTGTTCATTTTAGCCTGTTGACTTTAAGCTCAAAATAAGGATACTAACATCATAAAAAACATTTTAAAAATTATATATTTCAAAATAACATGATTAAACTTACCTGTAAAATTGTCTTTGAGTACCTTCATTAACGTATTAGTTCAGCGGCACATAACCATATGTCTGTAATTCCCAGGGTGCCACAGTCTGAGCATGTGCCATGTGGGTTATCCTATAAGAGGACTTCTGAGGGTTATTTTTCCAAATGATTTGAAAACTTGATGGAGCAACAATTTTAAAACCTTTTCCAGATAAAGTTTCAGTTTTAACCATTATCAAATGATTCATTTGTAGGATTTATTTTATCTCTTGTTCAGAATACAAAAGGCCAAGGATCAAGCGAGACACTGTAGTTATTTTCACGCATTAACAAAGTTAATTTGACATACAGACAACAGAAAGTAGTAGCTTTTCAGACAATCTTTTTCTAGCGAATGCAACTCAAGTTTCAAGTCCATTCCTTTAATCTTCTTTAAAAACAAGTATTATAAGTCCATATTGAACTTACTTACTTCAGAGAAAAAACAGCTCAGAGAAGAGGGAGAGTCCTCCAACAATGCTTTATTTATAATACAATAAACAATAATTATTTACAGAAAAAATTCTCAGTATACATGTTGAATTGTGCTTTTGCTCAGTATATAATCGTATTTCAGCTTGTTTTTCCAAATTATTTCATTGCAAATTGGACAATGAATTTAGGAAGCTTTGTGAGCAAAATTTTCATATCAAAACTATTTTCAATTTATTTTTTAGTTCCACTAATCTACCTCAGAGAGATATACACAATGGCAGATGACTTACAGCACCTGTTCCAATGAAGTTGCTGTTTATATAAAGGATTAATTAAATGGCACTGCAAGCTGCTTCACAATATAAAACCCACCAAATCTCTCCTCACTATTGTTATCAAACTCAGCATCTTCTCACTCTACACTCTTACTGAACCCTAAGATCTCTTCATCCTCAGTGTTACCAACCCCCAACATCTACCCTCCTCCCAAACACCAAGAACTCACCCCCTCCCCAGTACTACCATATCTTCTGACTCATTATGCGCAATGCCATGAAAGATCCATTAGTGTGTATATAATATTTTATAATCATGCAGCTAACATGTATCTATCATGTTACTGAAATCACACTTAATGTTACTCACAGGACATCAAAGTTCACGTGCCACCCCTTGTTACAGTTGCAAAATAATCTTTAAAATAGAAAGAGAAAGAAAGGAGTCTTTGGCTTGGAGGCAAATTTTCCACGCAATTACAATTGCCGTCTGATTAACCTCCGTAGCTTATAATCATCTATAATTACTTGGATTCGCTTTTATAAAGAGCAGCAGCCTTAATGGAGCAAAGCAGGTCAGCAGCAAAGCACCAGAACTGTGAGCAATGCCACAGGAGATCTGCTAGTTTATATAATAGTTTGAGAGCATGTGTCATACTTCAGACATCACACTTGAAAGTGTCAAAAGTATTAAAAAGGAAGAAAAACGTAACTTTTTTTCAGACCTAGAAAGAAAAAATGTGCATTTCTATAGCGCCATTCACGACCTCAGGATGCAAATGAGATACTTCTGAAGTGTAGTCGTTGTTGTAATGTTGAAATGGAAATCTGCAAGCATTTGGCAGTCTGCAAACTGCCCTCACCAAACAGCAACTAATCTCTGATTGGCCACATGGTGTATTTATATACTTGCATCACAAGAAGCACCAGGGTAATGGCTTTAACAGGACAGATCAGCTTAACAGCTGAATTAGACCCTAGACTATAAGTAATACTGGAGTAGCAATATTACGATGACTACTCATTTTACTAAGATATACATGGCCCCAACTGCAAATATAAGCATATAATGAATGCACACATTAATTGAGTTTAGACATACGTCCTTTCAAGGTTGGACATATGCATGTTTGCCAACAAATATTATAGCTGTGAAGCTGCAGTGATAAAAGCCAGGGGTACTACCACAGTGACTACCAGCACAGATTCCACTACTTAGTAGAATTATAGAATCATAGAATCATAAAATGGTTACAGCAAAGGAGGCCATTCGGCCCGTCGAGCCCGTGCCGGCTCTCTGCAAGAGCACTTCAGCTAGTCCCACTCCCTCGCCCTTTCCCCGTAGCCCTGCAATTTTTTTTCCTACAGATACTTATCCAATTACTTTTTTTAAAGCCATGATTAAATCTGCCTCCACCACCCTTTCAGGCAGTGCATTCCAGATCTTAACCGCTCGCTGCATTAAAAAGTTTTTGCTCATGTCGCCTTTGGTTCTTCTTAAACCTGTGTCCTCTGGTTCTCGACCTTTCTGCCAATGGGAACAGTTTCTCTCTATCTACTCTGTCTAGACCCCTCATGATTTTAAACTCTTCTAACAAATCTCCTCTCAACCCTCTGCTCTAAGGAGAACAACCCCAGCTTCTCCAGTCTATCCACATAACTGAAGTCCCTCATCCCTGGAACCATTCTTGTAAATCTTTTCTGCACCCTCTCTCAGGTCTCAGTATAAATGTGGCATTACTAAATGGAAGACAGCCTCAGCCTGCATATTGCACAATTATTCCCATTTTTCTTTCCTTATTTCCTAAACACGCTAGGTAGATGGTGTCTATGCCATTTTCCTGGGGTATCCGGAGCACTTCGAACCAAAGTTAAAGTGAACGAAGGAGGAACCGCCATGGAAATTCACCCCCACTGACTAATATAGTTCCATAGTTGCCTGCAATCCTCTGGCACTGTGCCCGAATGGCAAATCATTTTGGTTAGCCGAAGCAACGAGTGTTATCACAGCTAAGTTTGAGCCTATTCTCACTTCATCTCCACATATGTGCACATTCCAGCATAGGTTATTGGGTGGCAATGAGGAGCAGGGATCCTGGTTAATACTTCTTCTCCCACTGCTGGGAACACTGAAGTCAATTGAAGTACCCCACAACTGCTCTGGCTGAGACTAGCAAACTCAACCTCGCCTTATTTAATTGTAGAGTAAGAAAACCTTATTGTCAGCCATGGCACAAAGGTAGCACTCTCAACACTGAGTCAAGGTTGTGGGTTCAAGTCCCACTTCAGAGACATGAGGCTGATGCTCCAATGCAGTAGTGAGAGAGTGCTGCACTGTTGGAAATGAGATGTTAAATCAAGGCCCTGTCTGCCCTCTCAGATGGGCGTAAAAGATCCACCATTTTGGTGACAACAACAACAACAACTTGTATTTATATAGCGCCTTTAACTTAGTAAAAGGTCCCAAGGCACTTCACAGGTGCGTTGGCACTATTTTGAAGAAAAGCAGGAAGTTCTCCCAGTGCAATAGCAGAATACTGTGGCTGCTGGAAATCTGAAATAACAACAGAAAGTGCTGGAAACCCTCAGCAGGTCAGGCAGCATCGAGGAGAGGAGAAACAGAGTCAATGTTTCGGGGAGAACCCTTCATCAGAACTGGAAAAGGTTAGGGAAGAGAGATTTTTAAGCAGGGGCAGGGTTGGAGGGGAGGAAAGAACAAAGGGAAGGTCTGTGATAGGATGGAAGGCAGGAGAGATTGACTGACAAAAGGGATGATGGTGCAAGGCAAAAGGAGATGGTAATGGGACAAGTTAACAAAACAAAAGATGGCTCTAGATGAGGTGTGAATGATGATGGCAGCAACATTAACAGCTACCATGTGAGGAAACAAGGGATAAAAAAAAGATTGAAATACAGGGGCCAATTAATAGTCTGAAATTGTTGAACTCGATGTTGAGTCCAGAAGGCTGTAAAGTGCCTAATCGAAAGATGAGGTGCTGTTCCTCGAGCTTACATTGAGCTTCGTTGGAACAATGTAAGAGGCCGAGGACGGTGAGGTCAGAGTGGGAGTGGAGGGGAGAATTAAAGTGACAGGCGACTGGAAGCTCGGGGTCCCCCTTACGGACTGAATGGAGGTGTTCTGCAAAGCGGTCACCCAATCTGCGTTTGGTCTCCCCAGTGTAGAGGAGACCACATCGTGAGCAGCGAATACAGTATACTAAATTGTAAGAAGTACAAGTAAATCGCTGTTTCACCTGGAAGGAGTGTTTGGGGCCCTGGACGGTGGGGAGGAGGTAAAAGGGCAGGTGTTGCATCTCCTGCGCTTGCACGGGAAGGTACCGGGCAAAGGGGAAGGGGTGTTGGGGGTGATAGAGGAGTGAAACAGGGTGTCGCGGAGGGAGCGGTCCCTTCAGAATGCTGAAAGGGGGTTGGAGGGGAAGATGTGTTTGGTGGTGGGATCACGTTGGAGGTGGCGGAAATGGCGCAGGATAATCCGTTGAATGTGGAGGCTGGTGGGGTGAAAGGTGAGGACAAGAGTGCGGTTTAAACAGAGTGCTGCGAGTTGGGTGAGTCAGGGAGTCTTGTGAGGAGTGGAAAGAGGAGCTCCCTTGTTTCACCTTTACCTTTGTTAGAGAGACACAGGCTGCGCGATTCTCAGCTCAGCTCAGCTCGGTGCTGTGTGAACGGGACCGAGTGCAGTTTGCTGAGAAGAGGAGAGGAAAGGAAAGGTCTCTCTTTCTCTGTGCCTAGGAGGAGAAGAAGGAGCCACGAAGGGCAGAGCGGAGACCCTTTCCACCTCCACCACGCCTGCAGCTGCAGCTACAACTACAGCAATTACTACTGCTGAGGTGCCAGAAGGAAGAGAGGGGAGGAGAGGAGAGAGAGGAGACCAACAACAACAACAGAGGGAAGCCATTCCATCACTGCCTCCCCAACTGGTCTCCATTACGAGAGAGGGGAGAACAAACCCAAGACTAACATCTGCTTGGAAGGAGGGAGAGCGAGCAATCCAGAACAACATCTAGAGGTGGGTGTTAAAAAGGGCACTCTCCAAAAGACTTTGTATTTGAGGTGGGGGGAGGAAAGAAGAAGGAGAAGACCGGGATAACAAGGGGTGTGTGTTAGTGCGTGTGGCTCTTGCTAATAACTAGGCCACACACACCATCAAAAAGCACCCCTTGCCTATTGCTTCACCTGGGACAGCTAGAGCTGCCCAGGCAAAGTCATCAATCTATTTTCCCATCTAGAACATCGTTAAGACCTGGTGGTGGACTGAGCCTGGTCATCTCCAGCTTTATTTTTTTTCCCAGGTGAAGACATCTTCTCCCCCCACCAGAAGATCATCAACAAGGACTATAATTAACATCAGAGAGTGCCCCCTCTGTAAGCACCCACCCACCCACTATCCTGAGTGGCGAACAGGCCCCTGTGGCCTCCCTCCTTCCCACCCCACCTCCCTCTCTCTCTCTCTCTCTCTGCCTCCCTCTCTCTAATGAGGCACCTCTATTTTATTAATTACCCAATTGAGCAGAGGGGAGAAGGCCCCTCTCCCAATTCCAATCATCAAAGGGAGAGGTGTGCCTTCATTTTTTAAACAACCCCCTCTGCTCAGGGAAGAGACAAAAAAACCAAGGCCATTTTAACCATCGCCCGGCCTGTGACTTGGGGTGAGTGTAGCCCTCTATACGACCTCAGTATGGTGAGCACATCTTCGACGGGGCAAGCAAGGTCGTACGCGGGTGTGGCAGCCACGGCCACAGCCAGTCCCGCTGCTTCTGCTGCCCCGTCGCCTTTCAGATTACTTACAAAAAAGCTGGGGTTGAAGAGCTACACTCACCCCAACATGACCATAGAGGCTTGCGTTAAAGCCATGGCTGGGGTAGTCGGCCCCTCAGCCATCGTAGCGGCCTCTAAAATGTACGGCAAGGCTGTGTTCTTCCTGGGGTCGGAGCGGGCGGTGTCCCTGGCCGTCACCAAGGGGCTCACCGTGGGCGGGACCTTCCTGCCGGTGGATCCGCTCGAGGCCACCGCGCAGCGAATACATCAAACGTCCCGCCCTTTGTTCCAGTTGAGCTCCTCCTCCCCCACCTACGTCAACTGGGGGAGGTGAGGTCAGGGATTAATCCGATCCCGCTCGGCTGCAGGGAGGCCAGCCTCCGGCACGTATTCTCCTTCCGGCGGCAGCTGTTTATCCAGCTGGTGCGGGAGGAGGACACGGAGGGCGCGTTTAACGTCCAACACGAGGGGACCGCCTACCGCGTCTTCTGGACGTCGGATGGTGTGCGGTGCCACACCTGTAAGGAGGTGGGGCACATAAGAAAGAACTGCCCCGCCTCCAAGGCCGCCAAAACAGCTGAGGCGGCCAAGGCTGGCGCCGCCGCCGCTCCTCCCCCTGTTTCTGTCCACGCGTCCGCGACACCCGATGCGCGGTCGACGCCGGAGGTCGACGCCATCGCGACCTCCGGAGGAGGGGAGGGGGAGCGTCCCATCGGAAGGAAGGCGCGGAGGAAAACTAAACACCTTCAGGCGGGTCCCCGAGATGTACACGACGATTTACCCGAGCTTACGCCCCCGTACCTTGCGCGGGTGGTGGCGGAGTTCGAGAGTGCGGGGGGCCACATGCCCGGGCCTGCGACGGCAACCGCCGAGGCGGCAAAATCGAGACCTGCAGCCGTGACCAGGCCTGGGCCCCCCAAGCAAGCCGATCGACAGGGGGGAGCGGAGGTGGAGGCCTCGGTACGCATGGAGGTCTCCCAACCGCCGTGTCACTCCACACAGAAAAGGAGGCGCGACCCCCTGGAGGAGGAGGAGGACCGCGAGGAACAGGGTCCCCCCTCGCAAGGGGAGTCGTCGCTCGCCACGGGGGCTGCGCCCCCCCCCCACCGACACCATCACCGTCACCGACATCCGGCAGGGGTCGCCTGTCCCCCGGGAGGGTACAACAGATGAGTCTGTCCAGCCTGTGCCTCCCGGGGATGGGGAAGAGACGCTGCTCGTGGGGGGGGCCGCGGAACTACCCGCGGAGGGAAATTATATCGAACCGTTGTTTCTCGCCAGGTCGGGCATCCTGGGGACCGGGGCGGGCGAGGCCGATGAGGCTGAGCCTGCCGTATACGGTCAGGACTACTCCCAGGTGCTGCTCGACCCGGTGGAGCAACTCAATCAAGGTCCCCGGTCCGCTGGGTCGGAGGATGGTGGCGGTGAAGGGGAAGGCCCCCTGACTCCGTCTCCGACGCTGGCGCCGGGGGTGTTGGGGGAACTGGCACTAATGTACTCCCCGGTTTCCCCGTGCACCCCGGTGCCGGGGGCGGAGGGGGGCCCCGAGCCGTCGCCGCTTCCTGACCCGGCGCCTCTGGAGGAGCCCAGGGAGGACTCCTCTGCCGCCGATCCTGGGGGTGGGATCGGGGCAGAGGTAGGGCCAGCTGATGGCGATCCCCCGGAGGAGGATGGGGACCCGGCGGGGGACACTGAGGATGACATGGACTCCGTCGCCAGCGAGGCGGCGGATACCCTCGTGCCCCCCTCCGGGTCCCGCCTCATCCCCATTGTGGAACTCCGGGACTTTGTGGCCATGGGCCAGGGTCGCCAGGATATAATCCAGCTGGCCATTGATAAATGGTCGGATCTGGCACTGCTCGTTTGCTCCGTCCGCGCCGCCGTCAAAACCATGGGCGAGGACGGGGGCGTGGGCCCGGCCGAGCGGCATCGGATCCGGAAGTTCCTCGCTGGGCTTAGAACGGGAGTGGCGGTCGACTAGCGGCCGTGCTCCCTCCTCCCGTTAGAGTACGGTAGAGGTTGCACTATGCACTTGTCATGAAGATAACCATAGCCAGCCTCAACATCAACGGCAGCAGAGAGGCACGCCGTAGATTTAATAACTTCTCAGCCCTTCGGGAAGGGAGGCATGTGGTGTGCTTCCTGCAGGAAACTCACACCGTTCCGGGAGACAAGGCCACGTGGCTCCTGGAGTGGCGAGGAGGGGTCAGCATGAGTCACCTCTCCAACATTTCCGGCGGGGTGGCTATCTTGCTGGCCCCGCATTTTCAGCCGGAGATCTTGGGGGTCAAGGAGCATGAGCCGGGCCGCTTGCTCCAGGTCACTGTTCGACTGGGGGGCGTGCCGCTCCATTTAGTGAACGTGTACGCCCCCCAGGCCGGTGCGCAGCAAGTGCGCTTCTTCGAAGAAGTGTCCGCTCTTCTGGGCACCGTTGACGTCGGCGAGTGCATCATCCTCGGGGGGGATTTCAATTGTACCCTCGAGGCGAGGGACCGTTAGGGTCCTCCGCGAAGCCTGGCGGCGATGGTGAAGTTGAGGGACCTGGTCGGGTCCTTCGACTTGGTGGACGTCTGGCTAAATCTCCATCCCGACTCCAGCGCCTTCACTTGGGTGGGGTCTGGAGGAGGAAGGTCCAGAATCGACTGCCTTTATATTTCCCGGGCGTACGTCTCCTGCGTTCCGGCGGCTTCCATGCGGCCGGTGCCTTGCACGGACCACCACCTGGTGTGGGCGGAGGTCGCTCTGTTGCAGGCGCTGGGGGGGTCCGCGTACTGGCATTTTAACAACCTGCTGCTGGAGGACGAGCGGTTCCGGGATTCGTTTCATCGGTTCGGGGCCGACTGGCGAAGGAAGCAGGGGGGCTTCCCCTCCTTGAGGCTATGGTGGGACGTGGGCAAGGCTCACGTTCGTCTCTTCTGTCAAGAGTACGCGAGGGGGTCGACCAAGAGGCGGGAGGCCCGAGTCGGGCGGCTGGAGAGGGAACTGCTCGACCTGGAGTCCCGTCTCGGTCAAGTCGTCGAGGACCCGGCCCTGCGGAAGGTGTACGAAGAGAAGAAGGGCGCGCTGAAGGACCTGCAGCTTGTCGGGTCCCGAGGCGCGTACGTGAGGTCGCGGATCCAGTTCCTCCGGGAACTGGACCGCGGCTCCCCCTTCTTCTACTCGCTGGAAAAAAGACGAGGGGTCCGTGAGTAGCTCTTGCAGCGGGCGGTCGAGGGGGTCGTTCGGCCCAATTGCCTGCCTCTCTTCCGCGGCTATGTTCGCGCCCAGGGTGGCCCTGGAGATGGAGCACGCGGTGTCCGCACGCACACTTGAAGCCTTCCGAGACCGGTGGGCGCCGCAGGGACTGGAGTGCATCGTCTCCCTGGGAAATGTTATTTTAATTTAATGAGATAAGTTTCATTTGAAGTTTTGTTAATTTACAGTAGTTTTATGTTGACTCAAAAGAGTACAAGGCCTACAATTCAGAGCAGTTGAAGGCAGTTAATTAGGGAAACTAGATTAAACTGGTTCTCCTGTAGCAGAACCCAGCAAGCTCCTTTGTTTCAGGGCCTATAAAAACAGGCTTTGCAGTGTGATTTTGCCCTGAGTGCGGTTTGAACAGATTGCTGGGAGTTGGGTGAGTGAGGGAGTTAGGTGAAGAGTGGAAGGTGGAGCTCCCTTGCTTCACCTTTGTTTTTCCTAACTTTTCACCCTGTAGGAATTGGTTCTTACTTTACACCAAGGAAAGAGAACGAGAGCTGGAGCAGTCAAACAACAACAACTGCAAAACCGCGAAAGTGACATCACAACCAGGGAAGGAGCTGATTGGTAAGTAGGACCTGGTGAGTATTTCTACAGTCCAGTCGTTAAAGTAAAAGTAAGGTCCCTAGTGTATTTAATATTCTTTAATTTAAAGGAAGTAAAGGGAGTAAATGGCAAGGCAGCTCGGCAGCGTGGAGTGCTCCTCCTGTGCTATGTGGAAAGTCAGGGACACTTTCAGTGTCCAGGGCAAACACATGTGCAGGAAGTGTCTCCAGCTGCAGCTACTCAAAATCCGTGTTTCGGAGCTGGAGCTGCGGCTGGAGTCACTGTGGAGCATCCGCGAAGCTGAGATCTTCGTGGATAGCACGTTTAACGAGGTGGTCACACCGCAGGTAAAGAGTGCACAGGCAGACAGGAAATGGGTGACTGCCAGACAGAGTAAAAGAACTAGGAAGGTAGTGCAGGAGTCCCCTGGGTCCATCTCCCTCTCCAACAGATTTTCCGTTTTGGATACTGCTGGGGGAGAAGGTTTCTCGGGAATGCAGCAAGAGCCAAGTCCGTGGCACTACGAGTGGCTCAGCTGCACAGGAGGGGAGGAAAAAGAGTGGGAGAGCAATAGTGATAGGGGATTCTATCGTAAGGGGAAGAGATAGATGTTTCTGTGGCCGCAGACGTGACTCCAGGATGGTATGTTGCCTCCCTGGTGCCAGGGTCAAGATGTCACTGAACGGCTGCAGGGCATTCTGAAGGGGGAGGGCCAACAGTCAGAAGTTGTGGTT
This sequence comes from Squalus acanthias, assembly GCA_030390025.1. Classification (NCBI taxonomy): domain Eukaryota; kingdom Metazoa; phylum Chordata; class Chondrichthyes; order Squaliformes; family Squalidae; genus Squalus; species Squalus acanthias. The sequence continues at coordinate 82,524,239 of CM059436.1, read as the reverse complement.
ACATTGGTACCAACGACATGGGTAGAAAGAGGGATGAGGTCCTGCAACAAGAATTTAGGGAGCTAGGTAGCAGATTAAAAAGCAGGACCTCAAAGGTTGCAATCTCTGGATTACTCCCAGTGCCACGTGCTAGTGAGTATAGGAATAGGAGGATAGAGCAGATGAATGTATGGCTAAAAAGTTGGTGCAGGAGGGAGGGCTTTAGTTTCCTGGATCACTGGGTCTGCTTCTGGGGAAGGTGGGACCTGTACAAGTCGGACGGGTTGCACCTGAACCGGAATGGGACCAACATCCTTGCGGGGAGGTTTGCTAGTACTGTTGGGGGGGTTTAAACTAACTTGGCAGGGGGATGGGATACGGAGTGAAGCTATAGTAGGGGGTGATGCACAGCCAAATATAGAGGAAAAAACAAGTCAGCCTGGAAAGCAGAGCAAATATGTAACGGCACAAGGGAGTATGGCAAGGCTGGATGGCATTTATTTTAATGCAAGGAGTCTTGCGAGTAAGGCAGATGAATTGAAGGTGTTGATGAACACATGGGAGTATGATATTGTTGCTATCACAGAGACATGGTTGAGGGAGGGGCAGCACTGGCAGCTCAATATTCCGGGGTATAGAATCTTCAGGCGAGACAGAGGGGGGTGTAAAAGAGGAGGGGGTGTCGCAATATTAATCAAGGAGTCAATTACTGCTGTAAGGAGGGATGATATCTTAGCAGGTTCCTCTAATGAGGCCATATGGGTAGAACTTAAAAACAAAAAGGGGGCAAGCACTTTGCTGGGAGTGTACTATAGGCCCCCAAACAGTCAGGGGGAGATAGAGGAACAGATATGTAGGCAAATCTCAGAAGTGTAGAAATCATAGGGAAATAATAGATGGGGATTTCAACTTCCCCAATATTAACTGGGATAGTCAGAGTGTGAAAGGCTTAGAGGGTGCAGAATTCTTAAAGTGCATCCAGGAGAGCTTTTTGAGCCAGCATGTAGAAAGTCCTACAAGACGGGGGCGGTACTGAACCTAATTCTAGGGAATGTAGCCGGGCAAGTGGTAGAAGTGTCAGTAGGAGAGCATTTTGGTGACAGTGACCATAATGCGGGGAGATTTAAGGTAGTCATGGAAAAGGAAAAAGATGGACCGGAAATAAAGGTTCTAAATTGGGGGAAGGACGATTTTAATATGATAAGGCAGGATCTGGCCAGAGTGGACTGGGATCAGCTACTTGTAGGAAAATCCACATCAGAGCAGTAGGAGTCTTTCAGAAAGGAAATAGAGTACAACGTCAACATGTTCCTGTAAAGGTCAAGGGTGGGACCAACAAGCCCAGGGAACCCTGGATGTCAAGAGATATACAAGAATGGATTAGGAAAAAAAGGGAGGCTTTTGGCAGATACAAAGGACTAAAAACAGTGGAAGCCCTAGAGGAGTATGGAAAGTGCAGGGGGGGTACTTAAAAAAGAAATTAGGAGAGTGAAGAGGGGGCATGAAAAAACACTGGCGGGTAAAATAAAGGAAAATCCCAAGGTGTTTTATAAGTACATTAAGGGCAAGAGGATAACCAGGGAAAGAGTAGGGCCCATTAGGGACCAAAGTGGCAATCTGTGTGTAGAGCCAAAAGATGTGGGTGAGGTTTTAAATGAATATTTTGCATCTGTGTTAACTATGGAGAAGGACGATGTAGGTATAGAAATCAGGCAGGGGGATTGTGATATACTTGAACAAATTAGTATTGAGAGGGAGGAGGTACTAACGGTTTTAGTGGGCTTAAAAGTGGATAAATCCCCAGGTCCAGACGAGATGTATCCCAGGCTGCTTTGTGAGGCAAGGGAGGAGATTGCAGGGGCTCTGACACAAATTTTCAGAACCTCTCTGGCCACAGGGGAGGTGCCAGAGGACTGGAGGACAGCTAACATAGTACCATTATTCAAGAAGGGTAGTAGGGATAAACCAGGGAATTACAGGCCAGTAAGCCTAACATCAGTGGTAGGGAAATTATTGGAAAAAATTCTGAGGGACAGAATTAGTCTCCACTTGGAGAGGCAAGGATTAATCAAGGATAGTCAGCATGGCTTTGTCAGGGGGAGATCATGCCTAACCAATTTGATTGCATTTTTCTAGGGGGTGACTAGGTGTGTAGATGAGGGTAGTGCAGTTGATGTAGTCTACATGGACTTCAGTAAGGCTTTTGACAAAGTCACACATGGGAGACTGGTCAAGAAGGTAAGAGCCCATGGGATCCAGGGCAATTTGGCACATTGGATCCAAAATTGGCTTAGTGGCAGGAGGCAGAGGGTGATGGTCGAAGGTTGTTTTTGTGACTGGAACCCTGTCTCTAGTGGTGTAATGCAGGGATCAGTGCTGGGTCCTTTGCTGTTTGTAGTGTACATTAATGATTTAGATATGAAAATAGGAGGTGTGATCAGTAAGTTTGCAAATGACACAAAAATTGGTGGAGTGGTAAATAGTGAGGAGGGAAGCCTCAGGCTACAGGACAATATAGATGGGTTGGTTAGATGGGCAGAACAGTGGCAAATGGAATTTAACCCTGAAAAGTGTGAGGTGATGCATTTTGGGAGGACTAACAAGGCAAGGGAATACACAATGAATGGTAGGACCCTAGGAAGGACAGAGGATCGGAGGGACCTTGGTGTGCATGTACATAGATCCCTGAAGGCAGCAGGACAGGTAGATAAGGTGGTTAAAAAGGCATATGGGATACTTGCCTTCATTAGCCGAGGCATCGAATATAAGAGCAGGGAAGTTATGATGGAGCTGTACAAAATGCTAGTTAGGCCACAGCTGGAATACTGTGTGCAGCTCTGGTCGCCACACTATAGGAAGGATGTGATTGTATTGGAGAGGGTGCAGAGGAGATTCACCAGGACGTTACCTGGGCTGGAGCGCTTCAGCTATGAAGAGAGACTGGACAGGCTGGGGTTGTTTTCCTTAGAGCAGAGAAGGCTGAGGGGGGACCTGATTGAGGTGTACAAAATTATGAGGGGCATAGATAGGGTAGATAGAAAGGAACTTTTCCCCTTAGTAGAGGGGTCAATAACCAGGGGGCATAGTTTCAAGGTAAGGGGCAGGAGGTTTAGAGGGGATTTGAGGAAAAACTTTTTCACCCAGAGGGTGGTTGGAATCTGGAACTCACTACCTGAAAGGGTGGTAGAGGCAGGAACCCTCACAACATTCAAGAAGCATTTAGATGAGCACTTGAAACGCCATAGCATACAAGGCTACGGACCAAGTGCTGGAAAATGGGATTAGAATAGACAGGGCTTGATGGCCGGCGCAGACTCGATGGGCCGAAGGGCCTCTTTCTGTGCTGTATAACTCTATGACTCTAAGGGGCACCCTATCGTGGTTCTGGGAGGGAGGGGAAGGGGTGAGAGCTGAAGTGCAGGAAATGGAATGGATACGGTCCAGGGCCATGTCAACCACGGTAGAGGGGAATCCTCGGTTGAGGAAAAAGGAAAACATACCGGAAGCACTAGTATGGAAGGTGGCATCGTCTGAACAGGAGTGTCCTGGCCAATATTTATCCCTCAACCAACATCCCTAAAAACAGATTATCTGATCATTATCTCATTGCAGTTTGTGGGAGGTTGCTGTGCGCAAATTGGCTGCTGCATTTGCTATGACACAACAGTGACTACACTTCAAAAGTACTTCATTGACTGTAACATGCTTTGGGACATCCTGAGGTCATGAAAGGTGCTATAGAAATGCAAGTGCTTTCTTTAAACTCATTTGTAATAACAAACGTTTGGTGTCAAACTTTTTCATTGGTTCCTCCTCAAGGAGTTCTCCAAAATTCCGCTTTGACATTCCTCTCTCAAAACCTTCAGTTTTTTGGGTTTTCCTATCATTTTTATTTCTCAGGCTTTCTGTTAATTACTTTTACAGGAACTCATTGGTGGTAACTGGCTTTGTTTATGGATATCAATATACTATTCAATCCAGACATACAACATGTTGGGAAGCTTGGGAGAACTGCACATATCTGAACATTTGGCACCTTTTCTGCAGATCGGGAACTGTTATCAAATTCAGTTTTTACAGCTGAAATGTCAGAAGAATTTTTGTTTAGAAATGATTCCAAATATCTTTATTTTTAAAAAAGTATGCAATATAATTCAGTTCAAATGAACGAAGAGACATCTTTAGGTTTTTACAATGAATGCAAAAGTGAAAAAAGATTTTAAAAATGATTATACAAATATTTAAAAAGCACAATAAATACAGATGTACAGGTTCTCGACCTTCCCTCCCCCTCGCCAAAACGCGCGCGAATATTCACTGGCAGAACGTCCAGCTGTACAAATTATTCTTCGATTTAATGCTAAGTAAAAACTCGCGCGCGTCAGAGCAGTGAGCTGTGATTTCGGGTGGACAAAATAATTTCTCACCATTTGGGTGTCAGGCTCAGACAACTCATCAATAATGGACAAGGAAGGAAAGTGTCTCGGCCAAACCAGAAGATCCGAGATGAAGCCTTTCACTCGAACTGCCGTCCTCAATCACAACCTGTACCATGCGCGCACTCCCACTGTGATTCGACTATATTTATTTTGTGAATATTCTTCCTCAAAACTGTTTAAGTAAACATCGCCTGGCCTGGTTTTACTTTACCTGGACATCTTGATGTTTGGAGTTGGCGGTGTCCTTCTTTTAATCCTGCAGTTAGATCTTACATGTACAGAAAACTCTGAAAACTATCTAGCATTTGGCAATATATCATTTGCCATTAGTGTCTAAGCCTGCGTAACTACCTCGGTTACCCGCTCCAAATGAACAGATTTATACCGAGTGGAATGGAGCCTGTGTGAGGATCTCCTCAGTTTGTACAGGCTGCCCTTCAACAGCACGGACGCCCATAAAAGACGTCAGCTGTGAGGATGTACTGTATATCCAAATGCGATGGAATAAACAGCAAATTGGGCCAACTCCAAGGCTATGGCTGAAGTTCAAGTGCGAACTTTATTTTGAAATGGGTTGGCATCTGCCTAAAAAATAGCGCACCGAGGAATCAAGTGGGATCCCGTTCGGTTCAGAGACGGGAAGTACACGAGTGTTCACACGGCCTGCAGCTTCGCGTCGTTTGTTGTAACTTCATATCATAGTTTGTTTCTTTTTTTTCCAATGTCTCATATAAAGGTTCCTTTTATTTCCTATAGAAAGTTTTTATAGTCACGCAAGTATTGACCAATAACCCTCAAGTCCCCACGTTGGATTTGTCCTCAGGGTATTGACACTGCTGCTTGTGGTCAGCCGCAGAAGTGACCTGACTAAGATTAACATCCTGCTCCAAATTGGCAGATTTATACTTGGTCGAGGTCTGCCATTTCCCCCGCTTTTTCAGCAGGTGATGTCCCAGGCCGGCAAATATTAAAGTCACCACCGCGATGGCGAAGATGCTGCCGAGCACAGCCCCGAGCGACAGGCCGGCTCTGGCGGGGTGGTCGGTGGGCGATGTTGGTCTGAGTGTGGTCGCGGCTATCTCGGGGTCGCCTGACCCTTCACTTTCGCAGCTCGTCCCGTCCTTCTGCAGCTCGTAGCCCTCGTGGCAGTCGCATTTAAAACTCCCGTAAGTATTGGTGCAGATCTGATCGCACTCGTTCGAATCGCAATCGTCGTAATCGAAGCATTTCTTTTTGAGATCGTCGTAGATGTAACCCACGGGGCACTCGCACGCGTCTCCAGTACAGCGGGCGTCGCAGGGATCCGTCTTGGACTCGCAGTAGAAGATGCACTTGGTCTGATCACTGGGATCTGTATCATAGCCGCCGAAACAGTTACATGTAAAGCTGCCCAGCGTGTTGCCACAGCGGTGTGCGCAGGGCTGTGTGTCACACTCGTTGATGTCCATGCACTTGCCGTCACTGGACATCTGGTAGCCGGGGTAGCAATGGCAGGAGAAGCTCCCCGGAGTGTTGTGGCAGCTTTGGTCGCAAGGCTTCTCCAGGCATTCGTCGATATCGTTGCAGCTTTTGCTGTCGGCGTCCAGTTTGTAGCCGTCTCGACACATGCAAAACGGGCTGCCGGACTGCACCAAGCACTGGTGCTGGCAGTGCGAGTCCTTGCACGGGTCGACGGGGGAGCAGCTCCGCTTGTCCTGGTTCAGCTGGTAGCCCGGGGAGCAGCTGCACCTCGGCTCCCCGTCGGATATACACTCCTGATCGCAGCCGCCGTTTTCCAGCCGGCAGTCCCAGGGAGCCGGGCTGCGAGAGAGCCAAGCCCAGGTGCCGTTGCCCTCGGCCGTGCAATTGAAGCTCGGCCCCGAGGGGGCGAGGGACGCCTGGGTGCCAGGGGGCAGCTCGGACAGGTCGGAGCTCTGGCTGCCGAAGGGCATGCGGTATGTGACCGAGCCGTTGCCGGCGCTCAGCGCCTTGCAGCTGCCGTTGTACCTGAACTCGCACAGCACGCCGTCGGCTTTCTCGTTGCACGGCCGGTCCGTCCAGGTCTCGTCCCGGCTGGAGACGGTCACACACCTGTGTCCGCAGCCTTTCACCACCGCCCCCCAGTTGCTGTAGTCGCTGTCGGCGTCGCCGTCCACCCAGCGGTAGCCCTTCAAGCGGGTGGCGTTGTCGGAGCACACCTTCTGGTGAAGTTGCAGCCCGATCCAGAAGTTCCCAAGGTCCTGCCGCTCGCCGGCGCCCAGCAGCACCGAGATGGCCTCGGCCGCCACCGTGGAGCGCACGGTCATCGCGTCGCCCCGTCCGCCTTTGCAGATGCTTCTGGCCATGTTGAACTTCCTGCGCTCCCGCTGCAGGCTGTAGCAAATGTTGGCCACGCAGATGGTAGGCACCGGCTCCTCCGGCTTTTGCTGCGGGCTGCTTCTGTCCGACTGCACCAGGGGCACAAGAGCGCACAGGCACACCAAGGCGGCCAGCATTCTCTGTCTTGTTCGATTTCACAAGCCCTTGCAGTCAGCTGAAACTTAAAGCAGTTCTTTCCGACTGCCCCGTGTATGTGTTGCTAAAATAGCCCCGAGCTCAGATTTAAATACACACTGCACACGGAAGGAAGTTCGTAAAGAGCTGTGACTGTGATGTAAGTGATTTGAGGAGTTGCGTTGCTGTACCGCTGCCACACCCTGGTGATCGCGGCTCTGTCAACACTGCGAGCTCGCCAAAGTCTCTGCCGAACTTTAAATAAGTTTTAAAGCATTTTTTTTATAGATCACCGGAAGAGATCGACGTGCTTGTCCCCTTCAATCCAACTCCGCACTTTCTCTTACTGTCCAGTCATGTTTCCCCCTTTACGATCAGGTCCTGTTGATGTAGCGAGGGGGGCGGATATTCTCCCGCAATAACTCTGGTGAGTTGAAAGTGTTCCTCGGGTCACTTTACTCTGGGTCCCGGATTTTTCCAGTTTTGCAGAATCGCCTTTTGCCTCATTTGAGATCCAGGTGGCCGAATGCTTCTGCCCCAGTGCTGTGCAGAAGACTGAGTATGAAGGGGAAATAGCTGGTCACTTCCCAAAGAGAACACTTGAACTGTTTTACACAAACCGTTAGATGCGGGTTGTAAACCAGTTTAAAGTTGACGTTCTGGCCATGGTTGATTGCTTTTTCTTCGTTCACCAAACGCCGTCACAAAAAAAATATCACATTTCCGAAGTCATTTGAAAATGACGGTTTCTCAAAGCAAAAACTAAACGCCCACAAGTGCCATTGTTTGTTTGTGTTGTTATGATTTCAGCCACAACTGGTTGCACTGAAGCCCAGCCGCGCATCCGTTCATTAAAGAGAATGGGATGGTTAAACTGGAAATGATCAGCTCAGAGTAACTGATGATCACTGACTCGGGGTCAGCACTGCAAGAACGGCCTTGTTAAGCAGACACCTTTTGTAAAGATGTCGGAAGATCCGCTTGGTCTGCGGGAAAGAAGTAAACCGAAATGCTTCTGTCGTGATTTTAGCCGAGCCCACATTAATCCTCTGCCACACCTCTTGAGCAAAACATAAGTAATTACAAACTTTTTAATTGTAGTGTTATCCTGGAGTTGACACGGCATCTCCGAGTCAAGCCCCTCACCTAAAATAAGCTAGTTTTGAGCCATTCCTTTAAGATCGCCCTTCTCCCCAAACCGTAATGCTGTGAATGAAACACACACACACACACACACACTTCGGAAACTTTAGCTGAAGTTGTTGCTTCCATTTATTTGTACCCAGTCTTGCCCAACTTTGGCCATCGTAAGCACTAACATTATTACCGTAGCAATCCCAGCCAAATATCCAGCGAATGTTATTGCTTGGAATGTATCCTAATTCACGCTTAAATGTTGTTTGTTTGTGCACCAGGAGTGGTCTGGTATTTCCTGAAAAGTTTTTTTTAAAAAGCCGGAGTCAGCAGTTTGGTGGCGCTGTTGTTTCCTTTTGAACAGTTCCATACAAATATTTTTTTTTAAAAACACCCTCACACTGAATTACAATAGAGAAGAGAACGAGGAAGGAAATACTGGAATAACAACAGAAAACGCAGGAAAAACTCAGCAGGCCAGGCAGCATCCGTGGAGAGAGAAACAGAGTTAACGTTTCAGGTCGGTGACCCTTCGTCAGAAATAATTTCGGATTTCCAGCATCCGCAGTATTTTGCTATCGAAGGAAATACTGACATTGACTTCTTCGGCTAAAGATCGTGTCTGCCCGGTTTAACTTTCAGGGACAAGTATTCCAGTTTAATGATTTAACTCGTTGTTTCCCATCTTGACCTTACCGGTCCAGGTCAGGGCTGTTGAACTGCAGGATATCTTGCTGCTTCTCCCCCCTATCTAGCCCAGTCACAGCCGGCCTTCGGGAAAATGGCACCCTTGACCAACTTGTATTCTGGCGCCCTTTGTGTTTAAGTATGTAGTAGTATTAGCAAAAGTTTCAGAAATAAAGCTGTAATCTCAATGTTTTAAATCATTTAAATAATAAACGATATAAGTCATAAAATAACATAGCTAAGTGACAAATAAACAAAATATTAAATTAAACACTAAACTAATAAATAACAACAAATACAAAACTTTGTACACCAAGATATTTTGAGCCACATCATTCTCAATAGGCAAGATGGCCTGCGAAGATAGCCTGTCATCCCCCCGTGGTCGATCGCAAATATATTTTTATGAGGTTCTTTAAAAAGCTCCGTTCGCTGCTCGCCACTGATACGGGTTTGTTAACAGGACCCTGAGTGCTATCCATGTGTTTGGGAACTTGTTCATGAAACTTGAAGTTTGCTCTTCTTGAGCACTTCAGTCCGCTGGAAGCAGACCTTGGAGATAGCTAAGCTCATTCGCAGAGGTCGACGCCGTTAATATCAGACCCTTTGACCATGGTGCCCTCCTGACCACGGCGACCTGGGCAGTCGCCCACATTGCCCAACCATAAGGTCGGCTCTGAGCCCAGTTACATGGAGGCCAACAGCAGTGCCCCAACTACAGCCCCAGTTGAGATCCGCTAGCTTACTGCAGGCTGGAAATCCAGCCCCCGGTCTTTTGGTCCGTAGTATGGCTTAATACTACACCAGCACTGCTTTTAGTTTATTAGGGAGATCGGGTCACTCTTTTTCATCCAAGTGAGTGAGACTGGACAGGACATATTGACCATACCAAGAAGGGTCAGAATGGAGTTGCATTATTGCTTGGCCTTCAAATAGAACCTGCAAAGGGGGAATGGGTGAAAGAGAAAGCAGAGCTCAATGTACTTTTAGAGGCAATTAAAAAAAAACTAGGATAAAAATGATACTAGGACAAAAATAATGAAGAAGGGTCTTAATGCCCTTGTATGCTTTCCACACGACATTCATGGCCACATTTGCAAATTTTAGCAAGAAAATCCAACTTGTACGACTCTCAAATTAAAAATCAAATCAAATTGTGTTATTAGTTCTAAGACTCGTCCAAAATGCCAGTCAGGCAGGAAGGTAACTTTGCGTTGGGTCCAGTATAAGATCTGAAACTGATACAGTAGCCCATGATCCAATCCATAACTCGCACAGTGCATTTGTAGTTAGGTATAACAGCCACATGCCTGATGCCGTGAGCGCACACCTCCATAGGAGAACCAGCCAAGGCTCAGTGGTAGCACTCTCATCTCTGAGTCAGAAGGTTGTGGGTTCATTCCACTCCAGAGTCTTGAGCACAAAATCTAGACTCTCCAGTGCAGTACTGAGGGAGTGCTGCATTGTTGGAGGTGCCGTCTTTCGGATGAGACGTTAAACCGAGGCCCGTCTGCCCTCTCAGGTGGATGTAAAAGATCCCATGGCACTATTTCGAAGAAGACCAGGGGAGTCCTCCCCAGTGTCCTGGCCAACATCACAAAAACAAATAGCGGTGATGCTATCAACGATCACCGTTATTAAAGTGTGAATCGGACAGCAACTTCCAGCGACCGCACATGGGCAATAAACGCGGAATCAGGAAGTTGCTGTCCAAGTTGCCCTGATCCTCCAGGAGCTTCGCTATACCGGCATTTCATCAAAAGACTCACCATTGAAACACATGGAAGGACGTGAAATTGCGGTACTTATGTGATAGACACACACTAAACTTGCCAGGAAAAGTTAGGGCTTTTCCATTCCAGTCTAAGTAAATTTTTATAGCATAATAAGTCAAAATTACCAAACAACCTCTCTGGCACTGAAAATTAACTTCTCCAAGTGTGGAGTCTCAGTCCATCAGATTTTAATTATTGTTGTAGATTTAAAAAAATTAAAAAATGTAAATCATTTTTAAAAACTTTTTCTTTCTGTCTCTTTTATCTCTCTCTTAATCCTATCTTTCTTTCCTTCTTTATTTTGCTTTCTGTACATGATCTGGCATTGAATTAATTGTTCTATCTGACACTATCTGGTTCAGACGCTGCAAGTTCCAGTGAAAAAGCCCATAGAGTGTCTGTGAGCAAGTGGAAGTGTAATGAACCGCTGGCACCGTTCGTTCGCCACTGACCACAAAATCCGGCCACTGGCACAAATTGGCTGCCGCGTTTCCTACATTACAACAGTGTCTACACTTAAGTAAGTACTTCATTGGCTGTAAAGCGCTTTGCCTTTTCCTGGGGTTGTGAAAGGTGCTATATAAATGAAAGTTCTTTCTTCTTAATAGTGATGTTTCAAGTCACAGAGGAAGTGAGAAAGCTCACTATAACCCAGTCAACGTAACTGAGGTGGCAATGTTCTATATGCTTCATCAGAGCCCGCAGTTTACGTCATTTTCTGGACTTGATAAGTGGCATCAACTAGCAAGGATTCTGACAGATGGAATGATGGTTATCAGCTTCCAATGAACAGGATAAGACACATTCCTGAATATCTAGAAAAGATGCCACTTAGATATGCCCCTGGGACACGCACTGCTGTGGTATATTTAAGCAGAAGGAAAAAGACAGCCATGTAATTATACACAGAGGTTAAAATACCAGTTTCCCTTCAGGCTATTCAATTTATTTTTGCAAATTCAAATAAAATGCAGTTCTGAAAATAGTTAAAATATGAATTTAAATAGAATAGAAGGAAAATTTAATGTTGAATTTTTAAAAATGCATGCAGTTATCTACCTATACTGAAACCAGCTTAATGGTAGAATCAAAGAACCGTTCCAATTTAATTCTATCCTTACCTTCCCCAAACTCCCTCAAAGCAGGCCATCTGTCCACAATATATTGAAAATCGGACATCTGCGTACACATCCTGTCTACAAAACTTAGCTTCTTCTCGTTATGTTTTTGTCACACTTTATCCTGAAGTTATCCATTTTAAATTCCACATTTATAATGGAAGCTGCCTGTTTGAAGTGTCATGCTGTAACTGTAATCTCCCATCAGTGGTGGTCTGTAGCACCTCAGCTTTGCATCTCAGTTCCTCAGCTTATACCACAGAGAAACCCCTATGCTCCAACCAGCTCAGCTTCTCAAATTGCCATAGGTTTTGCCACTTAACTATAAATAATAATATAAAAATATATAAAAATAAGGACAGAATGTATGATTTTAAAATGTCGACTGGATTACGTCTGCTCACCCAGTCCAATTATTTCCCACTCTCCAACCCTGTTTTACTTCAAGACTATACTTCCTTTGACTTCCTGTGTGCAACATAGAATTACATAAGATATACGGCACAGAAACAGGCCATTCAGCCCAACCAGTCCATGCCGGCGTTTATGCTCCACTCGAACCTCCTCCCATCCTTCCTCATCTAACTCTATCAGCAGAACCCTCTATTCCCTTCTCCCTCATATGCTTATCTAGCCTCCCCTTAAATGCATCAATACTATTCACCTCAACTACTCCCAATGGTAGCGAGTTCCACATTCTCATCACGCTCTGGGTAAAGAAGTTTCTTCTGAATTCCCTATTTGATTTCTTGGTGACTATGTTATATTTGATGGCCTCTGTTTTGCTCTTCCCCACAAGTGGAAACACTCTCTCTGTGTCTACTCTGTCAAAACCTTTCATAATTTTAAAGATCTCTATTAGGTCACCCCTTAGCCTTCTTTTTTCAAGAGAAAAGAGACCCACCGTAAGAGACTGATTAAACTTTAACATTTCCCTTTTACACTAAATAAAGCCTACTTTCTGAATGAATACTGAAGAATATTGCAAAGCCTGACCCAGGAGTATTAGTGTAAAACTAGAACTGAAACTACCTAGGTTCATTATAAAAATTACATCAAATGAGCCTAGGCAGTCACAACTCTGTTCCTACTGCATAAAAGTCAAAGCACAACATCGTCCATAATTACGCACTAATCGACAGTCTCAGTCAAAGAGAAGAACAAGGATCACTAGTACGGAAAACAGAAATATCACACAGGTGCAGCACAAAATGTTTGTCAGGGTTTAGGTTCAACGCATATTGTAGTAGCGTAGAGGGTGCTTTACTCTGCATCTGACTGGGTTGTATGTGACTTGAGGGTGCATGACGTAGACACTGGCTACCCAAATTAAAGATTTATTCAACTTCCCAGTTGTAGTATGCCTCAACAATGCTTAAAGTGGCCCAAACACTCCAATACCTGGATTCAGTTCCTTAAGAACTTCAGTTCCAATGAGAGTGTCAGCTGTGGCTCAGTGGGTAGCACACTCGCCTCTGAGTCAGAAGGTTGTGGGTTTAAGTCCCACTCCAGGGACTTGAACACATAAATCTAGGCTGACACTCCAGTGCAGTGCTGAGGGAGTGCTGCGCTGTTTGAGGTGCCGTCTTTCGGATGAGACATTAAACCGAGGCCCCATCTGCTCTTTCAGCTGGACGTAAAAGATCCCATGGCACTATTTCGAAGAAGAGCAGGGGAGTTATCCCCGGTGTCCTGGCCAATATTTATCCCTCAAAAACAAGATTATCTGGTCACATTGCTGTTTGTGGGAGCTTGCTGTGTGCAAATTGGCTGCTTCATTTCCCACGTGACTACACTCCAAAAGTCACTTCATTGACTGTAAAGCACTTTGAGACGTCCGGTGGTCATGAAAGGCGCTATATAAATGCAAGTCTTTCTTTTTCTTTTCAAACTCGTCTACTTTTAATTGGCTGTTCATCAACTCATGCCATTATGTCAAGACCTGGGAGTTTTAGCCAGTTAAAACATCTGGGCATGCTCAGTTTGCCTTTGCTTTCAATGCGCAGCACACAGGGCGTGCACTGGAGAAAGTTGCTGTGGGATCAATGACGAATTTTAGGTGCATTTTACATCCAGAAAACAGCATCTGACATTTCCTTTTATTTGTTTTCCTCTCCTATTCTGGCATCACTGATGTTAAATACTCATCTAAATTATATTTCTCCCCCAAGTGCCTCTATCTGGGCTGGTGTGTGCAAGAATGAGTGTGAATGATGGGGTGGGTGAGTAGCTGCTCACCTTGCCAGAGGTAAAGGTGCCTGCTGGTTTTTCGTCATAAGACTCCTCTGCTACTTTCTAGCTTGCAGCTTCTGAAAAAATAAGTCACAAAGGTTACCAAAGGTGTCTGGTTACTGCAAGAAATTCTCAATCAGTTAATTCATGTTTAATTAATTTAGGGGTTTGATAGGGTAGACATAGAGAAGATGTGGGTGAGACCAAAACTAGTCACCGATAAATGCAATAGGGAATTCAGGAGAAACTTCTTTGTCCAAAGGGTGGTAAGAATGTAAAACTCGCTACCACAAGGTGTAGTTGAGGCGAATAGCATAGATGCATTTAAGGGGAAGCTAGATAAGCACCTGAAGAAAAAGGAATAGAAGGATATGCTGATAGGGTTGGATGGCGCCTCAGGTGGAGCATAACCGCCAGCATAGACTAGTTCGGCTGAATGGGCTCTATCTGTGCTGTAAATTATATATAATGATAGAACAATTGCTAGAACTTTTTAGATACAGAGCAGATAGTATATACAGATTGGCACCACAAACTGACTGTGAGTTCAAGGCCTCCTTTTTCTCCATCACTCACTGCCTGGATGAGGTGTGTATCCAGAATTGATACCTCATAATACGTCAGAATTCATACGTCTAAAGAACGAAAGAATAGAATTTATATATTACCTTTCATGACCTCAGGACATCCCAAAGCACTTTTGAAGTGTAGTCACTGTTGTAATGTAGGAAATGCAGCAGCAATGTGATAATGACCAGATAATCTGTTTTAGTGATGTTGGTTAAATTTAGGGATAAATATTGGCCAGGACACTGGGGAGAACTTGCCTGTTCTTCTTTGAAATTGTGCCATGGGATCTATTTACATCTACTTGAGAGGGCAGATGGGGCCTCAGTTTAATATCACCTCTGAAAATGGCACTTCCCTCACTCATTGTAATGTCAGCCTCGATTTTGTGCTCAAGTCCCTGGAGTGGGATTTGAACCCACAATCCTTCTAATAGAAAGGTGAGAGTGCTACCACTGAGCCATGACTGACACCTAGGGTGGCTCTCCTGTACCATGCTATCCCCTTGAATTATGAGCTGTCTTCTCCTGCACAAAGAATGCATGGGGCTACAAGAAATTCTAATTTTTGTTTCATACATGCTGTCAGCATTCAAAGAATGGAGGGGAACTGTAATAACTAGAAGGGTGCATGGACATGGGAGATGAGACTTCCAAGGGCAAACATACATGGAAGACTGTAAGGGAAGGTGAATTGTAGAGTTCCATGTGATAGAGGAATGGGAGCACATACTATGTGAAACTCCATAGGGCACCGCATGAACATTGTGGGGTTAGTTTGAAGGGATACTTACTCATCCTAGCCCCTTTAGGGCTACCCCGGATCAGGCGTATTTCTCAGATGTTCACTTTCAACTAAAGTTTGAGGTAGCCAAATCCTAAAGACACTTAATTGGGTCTAAAGGTCTGGACTATCTCTCTCTAAAGGAAAGGAACAACCTGAAAATTTTACCGTCCTCCAGATAGCACTTTTAATAAGTTTAGCTAGACTGTAACATTCTGGATATTGCGAGGGTCTGGAAAACTCCCCCAGAATTCTGCAACTCCTCACCAAAGAATGTACAGAGATTGAGTTTGCGAGTTTGATACAGAAGTCTTATGTGAGACAATTCTAAAAATATATAGATTTATTAAAGAACCAACATGTAATTTACAGTCGGTGAGTCAATCGCAACATTAACAGTTCCAAAAAGAGAAAACTTACAATCCTATTATCAGAGAACCTTACTCTCAAATCTTAACTTCGCTACAGTTTTACAGTTCTTAAAGTTCTATTCAGGATATACACCAAAATCAAATACCTTTGATCCCCGAGGTACAAAGAGTTGGAGACTTACAGAGCTGCCTCTGAAGCTGAGAATCGCTTTGCCCCTTTAAAGTGAGTCTGTTATCCCATTTGAGAGTTCAATATTTATACCCTTTTCCAGTGGTATTTCCTTTAAGGTTTTCTGCTGATGTAAGCTAATTATCTCTAGTCATTTTTCTGCTGACCCCTGCAATTTTTACAGTCACCTCAGCTGGTAGCATTACAGAATTATATCTCTTCTCTAGGTGTTCTAAGTTTACCATAAAAAGCAGTGTTACGGCAGGTGTGTTTAAGTGTAAATTAGAACACCTTGTCCAGGGTGAACCATTGTTTCATTCCGAAAGGTTCAGCCTACCGGAGCCTTTAACCTTCTGTTTCAATAAGGTTATTGATTCAGTGTCAACAACTATCTTATCTCTATAGCCAGAATGCTTTCACAGCTTTTTCATAGTTAGGTTTCTAGATTTTGAAACCCAGTTTGTCATGTTTTAATAAGGCCAGAATTCTTTCAAAAGATAGTGTATTTTTCTGAATAGGTCGAATTGAAAAACAAAAAAGGGGCGATCACACTGCTGGGAATGTACTACAGACCCCCAAACAGTGAGAGGGAGATAGAAGAACAAATATGTAGACAAATTTCTGAGAAGTGCAAAAACTATAGGGCAGTAATAGTAGGGGATTTCAATTACCCCAATAAACTGGGATAAAATTAGTGTGAAGGGTATAGAAGGTGCGGAATTCCTAAAATGCATCCAAGAGAACTTTTTTAACCAGTATGTAGCAAGCCCAACAAGGGAGGGGGCAGTTCTGGACTTAGTTTTAGGGAATGAAGCTGAGCAGGTAGAAGGCATATCAGTGGGGGAGCATTTTGGTGCTAGTGACCATAATTCTGTTAGATTTAAGGTAGTTATGGAAAAGGACAAGGCTAGACCAGGAATAAAAATTCTAAATTGGGGAAAAGCAAATTTTGCTAAGCTTAGAGGGGATTTAGCCATAGTGGACTGGAAACAGCTACTTGAAGGTAAATCAGTGTCAGAGCAGTGGGAGGCATTCAAGGAGGAGATCCGGAGGGTGCAGACCAAACATGTGCCCTTAAAGAAAAAAGGTGGGACTAACAAATCTAGAGCCCCCTGGATGTCTAAAGACACAAACAGCCTGGATCCCCAGTGGTGTACCGCAGGGATCGGTGTTGGGTCCCTTGCTGTTTGTAGTGTACATTAATGATTTAGATATGAATGTAGGAGGTATGATCAGTAAGTTCGCAGATGACACGAAAATTGGTGGAGTGCAGTTGATGTAATCTACATGGATTTCAGTAAGGCTTTTGACAAAGTCACACATGGGAGACTGGTGAAGAAGGTAAGAGCCCATGGGATCCAGGGAAATTTGGCACATTGGTTCCAAAATTGGCTTAGTGGCAGGAGGCAGAGGGTGATGGTTGAAGGTTGTTTTTGTGACTGGAAGCCTGTGTCCAGTGGTGTACCGCAGGGATCGGTGCTGGGTCCCTTGCTGTTTGTAGTGTACATTAATGATTTAGATATGAATGTAGGAGGTATGATCAGTAAGTTCGCAGATGACACGAAAATTGGTGGCGTGGTAAATAGCGAGGAGGGAAGCCTCAGGCTACAGGATGATATAGATGGGTTGGTTAGATGGGCAGAACAGTGACAAATGGAATTTAACCCTGAAAAATGTGAGGTGATGCATTTTGGGAGGACTAAAAAGGCAAGGGAATACACAATGAATGGTAGGATCCTAGGAAGGACAGAGGATCAGAGGGACCTTGGTGTGCATGTACATAGATCCCTGAAGGCAGCAGGACAGGTAGATAAGGTGGTTAAAAAGGCATATGGGATACTTGCCTTCATTAGCCGAGGCATAGAATATAAGAGCAGGGAGGTTATGATGGAGCTGTACAAAGCGCTAGTTAGGCCAAAGCTGGAATACTGTGTGCAGTTCTGGTCGCCACACTATAGGAGGGATGTGATTGCATTGGAGAGGGTGAAGAGGAAATTCACCAGGATGTTACCTGGGCTGGAGCGTTTCAGCTATGAAGAGAGACTGTACAGGCTGGGGTTGTTTTCCTTACAGCAGAGAAGGCTGAGGGGGGACCTGATTGAGGTGTACAAAATTATGACGGGCATAGATAGTGTAGATAGAAAGGAACTTTTCCCCTTAGTAGAGGGGTCAATAACCAGGGGGCACAGTTTCAAGGTAAGGGCAGGAGGTTTAGAGGGGATTTGAGGAAAAACTTTTTCACCCAGAGGGTGGTTGGAATCTGGAACTCACTGCCTGAAAGGGTGGTAGAGGCAGGAACCCTCACAACATTCAAGAAGCATTTAGATGAGCACTTGAAACACCATAGCATACAAGGCTACAGACCAAGTGCTGGAAAATAGGATTAGAATAGATAGGGCTTGATGGCCGGCACGGACACGATGGGCCGAAGGGCCTCTTTCTGTGCTGTATAACTCTATGACTCTATACAGGGTAGGATAAAGCAAAAAAGGGAGGCATATGACAGATACCAAGGGCTAAATACTCCAGAATCTTTAGAGGAGTACAGAATGTGCAGGGGTGCAATTAAAAATTATATTAGGAAAGCAAAGAGAGAGCATGAAAAATTCTTGGCAAGTAAAATCAAGGAAATCCAAAGATGTTTTATAAATATATTAAGAGTAAGAGGATAACTAAAGAAAGGGTAGGGCCTATTAGAGATCATGAGGGTAATCTATGTCTGGAGGCGGGAGATGTCGGTAGGGTTCTTAATGAATACTTTGCGTCTGTTTTCACCAAGGAGAGGAGCGAAGCAGACATTGCTATCGGGGGGGAGAAGTGTGAAATATTAGATGAAATAAACATAGTGAGAGAGGAAGTATTAAGGGGTTTGGCAGCTTTAAAAGTGGATAAATCCCCAGCCCGGATGAAATGTATCCCAGGCTGTTAAGCGAAGCAAAAGAGGAAATAGCAGAGGCCCTGACCATCATTTTTCAATCCTCTCTGGCCTCAGGTGTGGTGCCGGAGGACTGGGGGACTGCTATTGTGGTACCCTTGTTTAAAAAGGGAGAAAAGGATAGACCGAGTAATTACAGGCCAGTCAGCCTAACCTCGGTGGTGGGAAAATTATTGGAAAGAATTCTGAAGGACAGGATAAATCTTCATTTAGAAAGACATGGATTAATCAAGGATAGTCAGCACTGATTTGTTAAGGGAAGATCGTGTCTGACAAACTTGATTGAATTTTTTGAGGAGGTTACAAGGAGGGTAGATGAGGGTAGTGCGTTTGATGTAGTGTATATGGACTTTAGCAAGGCTGTTGATAAGGTTCCACATGGCAGACTGGTCACGAAGTTAAAAGCCCATGGGATCCAGGGCAAAGTGTCAAGTTGGATTCAAAACTGGCTCGGAGACAAGAAGCAGAGGGTAATGGTTGATGGGTGTTTTTGTGACTGGAAGGCTATTTCCAGTGGGGTTCCGCAGGGCTCAGTACTAGGTCCCTTGCTTTTTGTGGTATATATCAACGATCTTGACTTGAATATAGGGGGTATGATTAAGAAGTTTGCAGATGATACTAAAATCGGCTGTGTGGTTGATACTGAAGAAGGAAGCTGTAGACTGCAGGAAGATATCAATAAATTGGTTAGGTGGGCAGAACAGTGGCAAATGGAATTCAATACAGAGAAGTGTGAGGTAATGCATTTGGGGAGGGCTAACAAGGAAAGTGAATCACATTAAATGGTAGGACACTGAGTAGTGTAGAGGAACAAAGGGACCTTGGAGTGCATGTCCACAGGTCCCTGAAGGTAGCAGGCCAAGTAGATAAGGTGGTTAAGAAGGCATATGGAATGCGTGCCTTTATTAGCCATGGCAGGGGGGTTATACTTCAACTGTATAAAACACTAGTTAGGCCTCAGCTAGAGTACTGCGTGCAGTTCTGGTCACCACATTACAGGAAAGATGTGATTGCACTAGAGAGGGTACAGAGGAGATTTACAAGGATGTTGCCGAGGAGTAGAGAATCTTAGCTATGAGGAAAGACTGGATAGGCTGGGTCTGTTTTCCTTGGAACAGAGGAGGCAGGGGAGACCTTATTGAGGTGTATAAAATTATGAGGGGCATAGATAAAGTGGATAGAAAGAACCTATTTCCCTTAGCAGATGGGTCAAAAACCAGGGGGCACAGATTTAAAGTAATTGGGGGAAGGTTTAGAGGGGATTTGAGGGGAAATTTCTTCACCCAGAGGGTTGTGGGGGTCTGGAACTCACTGCCTGAAAGGGTGGTAGAGGCAGGAACCCTAACCACATTTAAAAAGTACTTGGATGTGCACTTGGGATGCTCTAACCTGCAGGGCTACGGACCAAGAGCTGGGAAGTGGGATTAGGCTGGATAGCTCTTTGTTGGCCGGCGCGGACACAATGGGCCGAAATGGCCTCCTTCTGTGCTGTAACTTTCTATGATTCTATAAACTTCTTCCTACATTGTAGGAGACCCTGGGGATATGGTGGTGCCACTCATGGCTATTGCCGCTTCCTTCCATATGATTCAGACAGCTGAATTTGTTGTCATTCTTCCACTCACCCCAAGAATGCCGACTTTCCTTTGCTGACTCTCACGAAGAGTACCTCGGGTACCCTTTCGCAGGTACCATTCTTCTTTCTTCCAAATGAGCTTGTTTCTTCCAAATGAGCTTGTCCCTTCAAATGGCCTTTAAATACTGTTGTTATGCTCCTACTCTGCCATTCGTGGGTTTTCTGGGCCCTCCGATGTAGCTATATAAAGACTGGTGAGACTCACATTCTTGTCTCTCCCATCATTATGCAAAACAGTTGACCCCAGGATCTCCGATGGGATCAATGTTGAAGACTATCGGTTCACAGAAGTCCGACAGTGGAGCGGAGACCCAAGAATTTCAGAACCATGACCTCTTTTAGGTGTTAACAATGGTAGTGCTTTCATGCTTTGAGTCAAAAGGTTGTGGGTTCAAACCCCGTTCCAGAGACTGACTTGAATGCATAATCTAGGCTAACACTTCAGTGTAATACTGAAGGAATGCAAATCAATGAGTCTGTGTTAAGTGGTTTCTATTTGTTTTGTGATAAAAATGTATTTGCGTAGGAATAATGCTTTGGAGTGACATATTGCATGCCAGGTAGTGATGCATATCCTCTTCAGCATGTGGGGAAACAAATTTAAAATGATAAGCAATGAATAGTCCTTTTTATTTGAAGGTGACAGAAGTCCTATTCGTCACAAGTATCTTAACAACTGTTTAAGCACGGATGCTTTAACTTACCAATGGTGCATCCTGTGATTACTTTGCTGGATGCATATGTCTCATTTTACCTGTTTACAGATGTTGTCCTCAGATACCCCAGGGGAGCAGGTTATTGGTGATTAAATGCTGCTTGATAGCACTGCTGACTTCCATCACTTTGCTGATGATTAGGAGTGGGCTGATAGAACGGTAATTGGCCAGGTTGGATATGTCCTACTTTTTGTGGACAAGACATACCTGGGTAATTTTCCACATTGTCGGGTAAATGCCAGTGTTGTAGCTGTACTGAAACAACTTGGCTAGAGGCGCGGCTGGTTCTGGAGCACAGGCCTTCAGCATTACAGCCGAGATGTCCAGTGCACTCAGCCATTTCTTGATATCATGTGGAGTGATATCTGCAGGGCTTACACACCTACTTGTGAGTTACTGAAGACAACTATCTCTACAAGCTCTGGGTCAGTGAAGACCCAGTTGCACAGCTTTGCCATTTGCTGCAAGTACATCTGTAGCCTACCTGGAACATAGGGGCAGCACTATCACTGTCAGTCAAGATCATCACTGCCCTCAACTTTTATAACCCAGACTAATTCAAGACAAAAGCTGCAGTTTCAGCTAATATGCTGCTCACACATGTATCAAATAGGTAATGGATACATTGGTCAGAATGGCCAGCACTTTCATCACTGCACTACTGCATTTCCCAAAGGACAGGGGGTCATTGATGATTGCCATATACCCAACCTGAAGTTCACACTGGCTATCAGTAAGTATCCATGTTCATCATATGGTTTGATATATAAAGCTCGTGAAAAGTGGGAGTGTGGCAAGACTTTCAATTGCATATTGCATCTTCACCGTGTCTTTCTGCGGTATGGCTATGCATGAGATGCAATGAAAGAGCTGTGAGGTTGTTTTAAGGCTTGGTGTGGGTGAGCAGCAAGCCATTACACAGGGCTTCACCCTTCTTATTGCCTCGAAGAAATATTGTTTCCATGTAGATCACGAAGGCAATGCTCATCAGCAGAAGCATATCTGGAATAAGCACAGGGGAGGTTGCTGTCTCACAGGGGAATGACAGCAGCAGGGCCATCTAGCCCCCCTCCCCCCCCCCCCCCCACCCCATCTTAAATAGAGGTGCTGGAAAGCAACCAGAACCAGGCTGGTGTGGCAGAACCAGTTGCAGGGTCTTGTGACTCAGTACAAGGGGGTAGAGAGCTATCTCAATCCCAACAGGCTCCATAGTCACCCAGCAGACATTGATTCACTATTAGTTCTTTTCCTACCCCCTGGTTTTCTGCCCTGTTCTCCCTCTGACACATTGCTGGGGTAAGATTCCACAGGCACCAGCAACCCTCTAATACCAAGTGACCCTTCTTCATGTGTAAGCTTGGACAGAGAGCGTTTGTAGGCAACTCAACTGTGGACGGGATCACTGCAAGTCTAATCATGTCCTTACCCGGCATTAATACGTGTGCTCGTTTCAGCACAAGGAACTGGATAGTGATCAGGAGTGGGAGGTGTGGGCCCATGCTCCTTTTTTTCTCCTCCCTCATTCAGGGTTGTGGCAAACTAATTGTAACACCATGACTGCTGCCTCAGTCAAGATCAATGAACTCAACACAAACCAGGAGTCACGCCTTTAACGTCTGGTCTGTAACGTCGCGTTAGAGTTTTTTTTAATGAAACCACACATCGGCCGATTTCTCAACATGTGCACTCTGGGAGTGCAATTTCGTAAAATCAGCTCTGTGGTGTTTTTTTGCTTTTACTACTTTCATTTGTTGTTTGAAATCAGGGTAAAACATGTAACAAATACATACAGATTAGGCAGACTTTTATTAAAAAAATAATCGTGACAAAACAAAGTACCAGGGCAACCTACACAGTTTTGCTAGTTACTGTGTCATTAACAATCCTTTTGAGTCAATTCACATTTTGCATATGTTAAAACACTTTCACGAGTATGCCCACATGGAGTGTACCTAATAAGCAATATTTCTTCCTGTGCTTTTTAATTCATCAACAATATCGGCTGAGACAAAACATGGTTCGCCCTTCCTGGAGTACTGCCAGCAGCCTGTCAAGGCAAGCCACTCCCCCAGTGGGCCACACTACTGACAGGTGTGGTGCAAATCCAAGGGATCTACTTTTTTAATCCCTTTCCTAAGGGCAGGTGATTCCTCAAACTGCCTTGGCTAGTGATCCAAATTTTGGGGGAATGCATGCTGTTTCGCTTTCCCCTCTCTTCCTCCACAACTCCCCTCGTGAAATGACACACATATAAGATAGGATGACTTCCCACGGATTATTTTTGGTGCTTGACTGGGGAGACATGAGGCCCACTTTTCCCCACCTATATGCACAGAGGAATAAGGGGCAGCTGCCCACGGTGCCTGGACTCTGACTCCCCCACCCCCCTCCTTGTGTTGTCCAGGATTTCCCCGAGGGTGGGTGGAACAGCTCAGCCCACATCAGGTGTAACACGGCAAATTAGACTGAAGGGGTGTAACTGGCCCGACAGCCTCGATTTCCTGTTGGGCCACCCTGCGGGAGTCCATATGAAGGGATGCCCAGGAAATGTTGGTCTCAGGTGCTGTGCCCAGTTCTGCTCAGATTCAAGAAGAGCGGGCAGCAGGAAGATGCTAGGAAGAGGTAACACACAAAAAAGGTTAATATTTTAAGACGTAACACATTTTCTAACACATGGTTTAAATATAACAGTACCGCAGCAGTATGCCTGTGTAACAGGTATTTAGTGTTTGCATTATATGGCAAAATTTATGCTGTTACTAATCTAATCAACATTTGTAAATTATGTCTAATTAGCACAGTTCATAACATGTGTTTTTCAATTCAACAAAATAAATATAACCTCCCAGTTTTCTAAAGATGTCTATTGGAGTTGCTAAATTATTATTTAAAAAAATAATTCCATGCCTGATAAGTATTTGTTCCTGTGTAATGTGGTAAGTAAGGGGCCATATTCCGAATCCATGCTACTCGTGGGGAACCTCACCCATTAGTAGTGCATTCCAGCAATTCAGGCGAGCAAAGCAGTCAAAATCGTGGGCAAATTTCTAACATGCATTGCCAGCAGGCAAGGCTTCTGCTAGCAGTGCGGAATCGGAATATTACTCCTATACAGCATTAGTTTAATTCATGGCAAGTTGTTGGGAAGGAATTAAAGGAAACTCTGGAGAAGCAATAAAAACTGAGTTGATGTGTAGTATTTTAAATGACTAATTTTCTTTTTGGAGGAGCATAGAGATTGAACTTTGAGATTGTTGTGTCTTTAATTGGATAACATTGCAGGGTATAGGAGCACAAGGCCGGCAGGAGAAAGCCACAGCAGTGCCTTTTATGTACAAAAATCTGAATTTGGCTCTTTATGCACTATACAGAGGTACAGCAGGGCTCTGTGTTGATATTGTGGTTGTTTACCCTGAATTTATTATTTTAAGTTTAAAAAATAGTTTGAAAATATCACATATGTAAACTTAGATGTCTTTAAGATTTTATTTTCAACTTAGAGATGCTAAATTAGGTCATCCACAACATCCAATATCTAAACTCATTCCACTTGCTAGCACATGTCTCCAAATTCTGTCACAAAACATGCCTTCAGGGGACTTGGACACATAACCACTAACCCACTATACCATTAACTTCACCTCTACACTGTAAAGGACTGCAATAATGCTCCCCTCCATTCTAGACAAATCAGTCCACTAATGTCACCAGGTCACAAGATAAATATGGATGAGGAAGATTATTTTCCCCATTTTAGCTCAATCTTGCAGAAAGACCCCACAGTCTCTCCATTGCGGCATTTAATTGTTTCTTAAAATACTTCCATTCATGGAGTATTTAAGTTGCCCATTGATTTTCCTATGTACAGTACTTTACACTTTTCTGTGTTAAGTTTCATTTGCCATTGCTCCTCCCACTTACATATTTTGACATGCAATAATTCCACTGTCCATTCAATACCAACTGCTGATTCCGTATCATCTGTGAATTTGACCAATTTGCAATAAGTTTCTGAATTCTACAGGTAGAATTTCTCTGGGGGTTCCCTGATCAGCCGTCACTTTGGCAGAGATCAGTAGAACCAACATTCCCCCTAAGCTGAGCAGGTGCGCGGCTGCCCAGTGATCGGGAGGTCCCGTGCAGGATGCTCACCAGCCGCTGCCGCTGGAAAAGATACCGCGCAGCCTTCCCAATGACTTGCTGCACCTGCACATTCACTTTCAGTGACTCATGTACAAGGACACCCAGGTCCCTTTGAGCATCTGCATTCCCCAATCTTTCACCATTTAGGAAATACTCTGCCTTTCTGTTTTTTCCACCAAAGTGGATAACTTCACATTTATCCACATTATATTCCGTCTGCCATGTTCTCGCCCGCTCACTGAGCCTGTCGAGATCCCCTTGAAGCCTTTTCACATCCTCGTCACAACTGACACTGCCACCTAGCTTTGTATCATCAGCAAATTTGGAAATGTTACATTTAGTCCCCTCATCCAAATCATGATAAGAAATTGTGGCCAAAAAACTTAACATGTTACAAGTTAATTTGTTTTTAGGTATCAGTTACAGTCCTATCAGAGTATGGTCTATCATTGGACATCCTAATGTATTTTCTGATAGGTTAAGTAAAACAATAGTGCATTTGAAGCATCGTCCAATGATAGACCATACTCTGATAGGACTGTCACTTGTATCTAAAAAAAATTAACTTGTAACATGTTAAGTTTTTTGGCCACAATTTCTTATCAAGGACATCACAAACGGTGTGCTAACGCATTGTACATAAAGTTCACACCTGAGTTAGGGCTATTGATCAGACAACGGTATACTTAAAAAAGCTAACACAAAGCTCAACAGGCCCACCTAAATCTACAGAGGCCTTTGTTAATGAAGCAAATTAAATTGTTGCTGCTCTGAATGCATGACGTCATTTTTAAAGGCACACAACAAACAGAAATGATATTTTTTTCTCGGTCGTCAAAAAATATTTTATTGTGAATGAACCCAAACGGCCTAAATCAAGTTATTTGTTTCTGAAGGAGTACAGGACTTTGACAGGTTGTCACCACGAGTGGTACTGAGAGATGTTATGGGACCTTCGTTTATTCTGATCTCAAGTCTATACTTCGGTCTGATTTGCCTCAATCTCAATGTAGTTATCAGCTGTAGGGTTGTAGTCGACAGGTGTGGCTTTGCCCGCAGCTCTGGGTGAGGATGTCCCCGCCGCTTGCATCCAGCGGTAGTAATCCCCGGCGTTGTCGGTCTTCTCTTTGGCTGACCTGTGACGACGGCACAGAATCAAAGCCACTACACAAATGACCAGCAGGAGAGCAGCTACCGATCCCAGCGCACAGATCAGCAGCCACGTTCTGTCCTCCTCGTTCTTCACTTGGCCGGGAGCCCCGCCCGTGTCCGAGGGCTGGCTGACTGTTAGCGAAGTCACTGGTGGCCAGCTCCCGGCACTGAAGTCCCCGACACTCACGTCGGTCGGCCCGCTTAGCTCGCCGGCAGTGGGGCCAGCTCCCGTTTCTGGCTGCGTGTGGCTCGCTGAAGAGCCGGCGCGTCCAGTGGTGGTGCCCAAGTCAGTGGTGTGGACCATCGGAACAGTTGGCGTGGTGGGACTCCAGTCTCCCGCTGTCGCATCTGAGAGCGAGTCTTGGACTGTGGCAGTAGGCGATGTTGCCAGGTCCTGTGGGACACAAGATACCCGATCTTCACCTAATGTGGAACCTTCACTGCAGGAGCATTCAAAGCTCCCTTCGGTGTTGGAGCACATCCCACCACAGGGATGTCCCATGCATTCGTCAAGATCAATGCAGGAGTGCCCACTGGTCCCGTAACCCACTCTGCAGTGGCACCTGTACGACCCATCGGTGTTCTGGCAGATGTGGTCACATGGACGCGCAGAGCACTCGTCAAGATCCTGGCAGTGCCCAGCTATCATCGCATAGCCCTCGGTGCAATCGCATCGGAAACTTCCAGCCGAATTGACGCACAGCTGAGCGCAAGGGCTCTGGGCGCATTCGTTGGCGTCCACGCAATTTCGCTGGTTTTCCGCCAGCTCATAGCCCACGGGGCAGACGCACTCGAACCCAGCCGCGAGGTTGGCGCATCTGTATTCGCAAGGGTCGCCCTCGCAGTGATCCCGCGGCTCGCAGGAGTGCTGGTCGCCCCCGAGCTGGTAACCCTTCTCACACTGGCAGTGGTGGTCCCGCTCCCCAGCACTCACGCAGACCTGAGCACAACCCCCGTTGTCAATGCTGCAGCCAGAAGGAGGGGCACAAAAGTCGCCATCCACCGACCAGCCATACGACTTCGGACTTCGCTCCACGCACAGAATATAACGCCCAGCAGGTGAAAGGCCGGCGCCCTCACAGGACACTATTGCCAGGGAGCCGAAGGGCACCAGAGCCAGGGAGGAGCTTTCTGCATTAAAGGGGGTGCTGTAGGTGACCGAACCTGGCCCGCTCAGACCGATCTTCTGGCACATGCCTTTAAAGCTGAACTTGCAAAGGTAGCCGTCCACGCCGTGGTTGCAGGAGCCGTCTGACCATTTGAAGTTCTCGCCTTTGAAGCTGGCCCGAGAGTCGGCGACGATGTGCACGCACCTGTGCGCGGTGCAGGTGCTCTGGGGCTCCCTGGCCCAGTTGGAGTACGAGGTCTCGTCGCCCCCCGACGTCCAGCGGAAGCCCCTCAGCGGCTTGTGGTGCTGGTAACAGTGCCTCTGGGGCAGCTGGAGCCCCATCCAGAACTTGCGTTTGCCGCTGGACGCCGGGCCCAGCGGGAGAGTGGACAGCAAGCTCTGGATCTGCCGAGCCTCTCCCGCATCCTTCGCTGTCACCAGGCTGCCTCCGTTCGCCTTGCAGCTTTCCAGCGCTTTGTGGAACGGTTCTCGGCCCATGTGTGCGGTGTAGCAGGCATTGCTGCCGCACACCGTTTGCGAGGGGACTGACGGCTGGCCCGTGACGGTGGCCAACAAGACCTGCAGAACCAGCAGCAGCATCCTTTAAGATAGAGCACAGGGAATAAAGATGGTCAGCTTGAAAACACTCCAGCCTGCAGGTATCGTAGCTGCTGATAAAGCCCCAGCCACAAAAATAGAGGCAAGTGGCTGAAGAATGTGCCGCAGCATATTTTCAGATCCCTTTTCAGTGAGCTCACTGGTTCCCCATGTACCCTGTGTTGTTGTCAACGATTCTCCCACGGTTTTAGCATAGCTTCCAGCGGAAGCGGTGAAGAAGTCACTTGAGAGCTTTAATGTTAGCATTCCTTCACTCCTTTACATTCCAGCGTGGAAAATAGCGAAGATAGAACTTCAAAGAAGTTAAATGCACTTTCACATCTATTAGCTCACTTTCCCCTCCAGAAGGAACGTGTCTTCGGTTGCTTGGCTTTAAACTAAACATTTTGACATATATATATATATATATCTACATCATAGTGATGTTTTATTTAGAACAAGAGACTGAAGTCAAGGTTTTTCTCCCAGTGAAATTGACAAACTACAGCCCCAGTGTTATTCACATCCTAACATTATGGTGGGTGCAAGCGTTTAACATGCGTTATATCACGGTTAATGCAAAGCAGATCGTTGTGGGAAATAAAAGAAACGTAATCTTGTAAATGTGAAAGTATGGATAAATGCATTTAGAAAGCAGTCCCCTAGGCTAACCCCAACCCCCCTTCTCCTGCGATCTTTATCACCGAGGTCGTGGGAATGGGACATTTTAAGTGATCCGGAGCCAAAACAGCTGCACTCGCTATATTTAAACCATCAGGCGCGCGAATGGGAACTTTGTTTAAAAACGTAGATTTTACCTAAAGATAATTCCCTTAGTTAAACACGTTTCCAAATAAGAAAGAAATATTTGCTTACTTTTTAATAAGAACACGTCTAATATTTCCCAGACTGTTTTGATTGGGGAATGGTTTGGTCTTGTTAAGGATTGAATGCATTCCCAGGGAACATGAAATTCCACATTTAATGATGATGTGAAGCCTCAGAACTTATATATAGAATCATTATTGTGTCATCCAAAATAAAACCATATGTATCTTGGGAGCCACAATTTAAACTGAATTTCAAAAATGTCTGATTATTGTAAACGATGTGTTTCAATGGTTTATTATAATGTATTCGTTAAAAGCTACCTAGGGTATAGTAAAAAAAAAAGTGACCAAATGTTCACAGACCACATATCCTGTTTATTGCTGTTTATTGGTTTAAACATACCAGAATTACGACTCTTTTAATTTACAGAAATCAGGAAAGAGTATATTTTCCCACAAATTGCTAAATGAAATCAAATAAAGTAGTGGAACAATCTTATATTAATTATTCCTGTAGAGTGGAAACAAACACCAGAATCATTTATAATTATTTGGAGGGTGAATTATATTGTGGCAACTTTCTTTCCACTTGACCTGGATTGCTGGCAGTGAGTTACAATGCATTATGGGCCAGATTTTGTGGTGGAAATAATGGTGAGGCGAACAGCTAACAGCGCTCACCGTTATTTATGTGCAAACCTGACAGCAACTTCAAGCGAGAGCACATGTGCAGTTATAGATTCGTAGAATCATAGAATGGTTACAGCATGGAAGAAGGCCATTCGGCCCGTCGAGCCCGTGCCGGCTCTCTGCAAGAGCACCTCAGCTAGTCCCACTCCCCCGCCCTTTCCCCATAGCCCTGCAAAAAAAATTATTTCAGGTACTTATCAAATTCCCTTTTGAAAGCCGTGATTGAGTCTGCCTCCACCACCCTTTCAGGCAGTGCATTCCAGATCCTAACCACTCGCTGCATAAAAAAGTTTTTCCTCATGTCGCCCTTTGGTTCTTTTGCCAATCACCTTAAATCTATCTCCTCTGATTCTCGACCCTTCCGTCAATGGGAACAGTTTCTCTCTATCTACTCTGTCCAGACCCCTCATGACTTTGAACACCTCTATCAAATCTCCTCTCAATCTTCTCTGCTCTAAGGAGAACAACCCCAGCTTCTCCAGTCTATCCACATAACTGAAGTCCCTCATCCCTGGAATCATTCTTGTAAATCTTTTCTGCACCCTCTCTAAGGCCTTCATATCCTTCCTAAAGTGCGGTGCCCAGAATTGGACACAGTACTCCAGTTGGGGCCGAACCAGTGTTTTATACAGGTTCATCATAATTTCCACTCTTTTGTACTCTATACCTCTATTCATGAAGCCCAGGTTCTTGTAGGCTTTTTTAAATGCTTTCTCAACCTGCCCTGCTACGTTCAAAGATTTGTGCACATATACCCCCAGGTCTCGCTATTCATGCACCCCCTTTAGGATTGTACCCTTTAGTTTATATTTCCTCTCCACATTCTTTCTACCAAAATGTATCACTTCACATTTTTATGTGTTAAATTTCATCTGCCACGTGTTCGCCCATTCCACCAGCCTGTCTATGTCCTCTTGAAGTCTATCACTATCCTCCTTGCTGTTCACTATACTTCCAAGTTTTGTGTCATCTGCAAATTTTGAAATTGTGCCATGTACACCCACATCAAGAAAAGCAATGGCCCTAGAACCGACCCCTGGGGAACACCATTGTCTACCTTCCTCCAGTCCGATAAACAACCGTTCACCACTACTCTCTGTTTCCTGTCACTTAGCCAATGTTGTACCAAGCTGCCACTGTCCCTTTATTCCATGGGCTTCAACTTTGCTGGCAAGCCTATTATGTGGCACTTTGTCGAACACCTTTTGGAAATCCATGTTCACCATGTCAACCGCATTGCCCTCATCAACCCTCTGTTACCTCATCAAAAAACTCGATCAAGTTGGTTAAACATGATTTGCCTTTAACAAATTCATGTTGGCTTTCCTTAATTAATCCACACTTGTCCAAGTGACTGTTAATTTTGTCCCTGATTATTGTTTCTAAAAGCTTCCCCACTACCGAGGTTAAACTGACTGGCCTATAGTTGCTGGGTTTACCTTTACATCTTTTTTGAACAAGGGTGTAACATTTGCAATTCTCCAGTCCTCTGGCACCACCCCCGTTTCTAAGGAGGATTGGAAGTTTATGGCCAGTACCTCCGTGATTTCTTCCTTCACTTCCCTCAGCGTCCTAGTTTAAGTACAGCCAGCCTTTCTAATACCTCATCTTTATCAATTTTTACCTCATCCATTATCTCCTCTACCTCCTCCTTCACTATGTCTATGGCAGCATCTTCTTCCTTGGTGAAGACAGATGCAAAGTACTCATTTAGTACAATATCCATAGCCTCTGCCTCCGTGCGTAGGTCTCCTTTTTGGTCCCTAATCAGCCCCACTCCTCCTCTTACTATCCATTTACTATTTATATGCCTATAGAAGACTTTTGGATTCCCTTTTATGTTGGCTGCCATTCTATTCTCATGCCCTCTCTTTGCCTCTCTTATTTTCTTTTTCACTTCTCCTCTGAACTTTCTATATTTAGCCTGATTCTCAGATGTATTCTCGACCTGACATCTGTCAAACGCCCCCTTTTTCTGCTTCATCTTACTCTCGATCTCTTTTGTCATCCAGGGAGCTCTGACTTTAGTTGCCCGACCGTTCCCCCTAGTAGGAATGTACCTCGACTGTACCCGAACTATTTCCTCTTTAAAGGCAGCCCATTGTTCCACTACAGTTTTGTCTGTCAATCTTTGATTCCAATTTACCAGGGCCAGATCTGTTCTCATCCCACTGAAATTGGCCTTCCTCCAATTAAGTATTTTTACTCTAGATTTCTCCCTGCTCTTTTCCATAGCTAATCTAAACCTTATGATACTATGATCACTGTTCCCTAAATATTCACCTACTGACATTTGCTCCACTAAACCTACCTCATTCCCCAGAACCAGGTCCAGCAATGCCTCCTTCCTCGTTGGGCCAGAAACATACTGAGCAAGAAAGTTCTCCTGAACACACTTCAGAAATTCTTCCCCCTCTCTGCCCTTTACGCTATTACTATCCCAGTCTATATTAGGCTAGTTGAAGTCCCCCATTATCACTACTCTATAGTTCTTGCATCTTTCTGTAATTTCTCTGCAAAAATGCTCCTCCATATTTTCCCAATAGTTTGTGGCCTATAGAATACACCGAGTAGTGGAATGGCATCTCTATTATTTCTTAACTCTAGCCATATAGATTCTGTCTTTGACCCCTCCAGGACATCCTCTCTCTCCAGCACTCCTTAACCAATACTGCCACACCACCTCCTATCTTTCCTTCCCTATCTTTCCTGAACACCCTATATCCAGAATATTTAATACCCAATCCTGCCCTTTTTTGAGCCAGGTCTCCGTTATTACAGTCCTCTGCTGTTTGTGATTTTTATCAATGACTTGGAGGAGGGGACTGAAGGGTGGATCATTAAATTTGCTGATGACACCAAGATTGGTGGAGTAGTGGATGAGGTGGAGGGCAGTTGTAGGCTGCAAAGAGACATTGATAGGATGCAGAGCTGGGCCGAAAAATGGCAGATGGAATTTAACCCTGATAAGTGCGAGGTGATTCATTTTGGTAGGGCAAATTTGAATAAGGATTACAGGGTCAACGGCAGGGTTCTGAGGAACGTGGAGGAGCAGAGGGATCTGGGGGTTCATATCCACAGATCTCTGAAGGTTGCCACTCAAGTGGATAGAGCAGTAAAGAAGGCCTATGGTGTGTTGGCGTTTATTAACAGAGGGTTTGAGTTTAAGAACCGTGAGGTTATGCTGCAACTGTACAGGACCTTGGTGAGACCACATTTGGAATATTGTGTGCAGTTCTGGTCACCTCACTATAGGAAGGACGTGGAAGCATTGGAAAGAGTGCAAAGGAGATTTACCAGGATGCTGCCTGGTTTGGGGGGGAGGTCTTATGAGGAAAGATTGAGGGAGTTGGGGCTTTTCTCTTTAGAGCGGAGGAGGATGAGAGGCGACTTAATAGAGGTTTATAAGATGATGAGGGGGATAGATAGAGTGGATGTTCAGAGGCTATTTCCTCGGGTAGAGGCAGCTGTTACAAGGGGGCATAACTATAAGGTGCATGGGGGGAGATATAGAAGGGATGTCCGAGGTAGATTCTTTACTCAGAGAGTGGTTGGGGTGTGGAATGGACTGCCTGCTGTGATAGTGGAGTCAGACACTTTAGGAACTTTCAAGCGGTTATTGGATAAGCACATGGAGCACACCAGAGTGATAGGGAGTGTGATAGCTTGATCTTGGTCTCGGACAATGCTCGGCACAACATCAAGGGCCGAAGGGCCTGTACTGTGCTGTACTGTTCTATGTTCTATGTTCAATTCCCATGTGGCTATTTGCGCCTGCAGCTCACCAACCTTGTTTGCTGTGCTTCATGCATTCACATACATACACTGTAAACCTATTGACGTAAGAAAACTACTAGGCACTTAGTCTAAGCGTTAAACAAAGCTTTAATCAACTGTTTTTCAACATGGAGGTCTAGTTGTATCCTTCACTAGTTCCTGTTAAGGAATGTCCTGAGCAAGCTGGGCCCATGCCCGAGTATTTATACTCTCCCTGGACAGCGCCACCAGCAGGCCGCCCAGTATTACTTCATAAGTCATTTCCACATGAATGACAAGATTCATGTCACCTACCTTAGACCATCTTGTGTTCCCTCTTAGTCTGACCCCACCTAATACCTTACTATTTCCTACTTTAGCGCTATCTGTCTCTCCCAATCCTTTGCGCCCTTTGTTTCTCCTTTCTAATGCTACATCCTGGTGCCCATCCCACTGCCAACTTAGTTTAAACCCTCCCCAACAGCACTAGCAAACTTCCTGGTGAGGATGTTGGTCCCGGCTCTGTTGAGGTGCAACCTGTCCGGCCTATTCAGGTCCCAGCTCCCCCAGAACCGGCCCCAATACCCCAGGAATCTAAAGCTCTCCCTCTTGCACCATCTCTCCAGCCACGCATTCATCTACTGTATCCTCCTATTTCTATACTCACTCGCGCATGGCACTGGGAGTAATCCAGAGATTACTACCGTTGAGATCTTGTTTTTTATTCTGTTTCCTAACTCCCTAAAATATGCCTGCAGGACCTCATGCCTCTTTCTACCTATGTCGTTGGTACCAATATGGACCACGACCTCTGGCTGTTCACCCTCCCCCTTCAGAATGTACTGCAGCCGTTCAGTGCTATCCTTAACCCTGGCACCAGGGAGGCAACATACCATCCTGGAGTCACGTCTGTGGCCGCAGAAACACCTGTCTGCTCCCCTAACTATTGAATCCCCTACCACTATTGCTTTCCCTATCTTCCTCCTCCCCCCCCCCCCCTGCCCCCCTGTATAGCTGAGCTACCTGTGGTGCCGTGGACTTGGCTCTGGCTGTACTCCCCAGAAGAACCATCGCCCTCACCAGTACGCAGAACAGAGTACTGGTTGGAGAGCAAGATACACTCAGGGGACTCCTGCACTACCTGCCTGGTCCTCCTCTTCTGTCTGGCGGTCACCCATTCCGTCTCTGCCTGCGCACTCCTTAGCTGCAGGGTGACCACCTCCTGAAATGTGCCATCCACGTAGCTCTCAGCCTCGCGGATGCACCGCAGTGACGCCAGCTGCTGCTCAAGCTCCGAAACCTGGAACTCAAACTCCTCCAGCTGAAATACAGACGTTGCTGTCTGAGATGCTGTGCTCCTCTAAAAGCTGCATGAAAATGGTATCTCGCCACCTGACTTACCATTCAAATTTATTGAATGGCGGGAAGTTACTTACCTCATAGATATGGACTAAACTCACCAAAAGAAGTTAGGGCTTGTCCATTCCAATTTAAGAACCCTTTTGACTGCATGGTAAGTCTTAATTACTGCCAAATATCCTCTTTGGCACTGAAAATTAACTTTTACAAGTGTGGAGTCTCATTCCTTTGCTTTTATTTAATGTTGGAGATTTTTAAAAAATTAAAAGATTATTTTTTACTTTTTCTTGCTGTCTCTTATGTCTCTCTCTTAATTCAATCTTTCTTCCCCTCTCTCTATTTCTATACCTGATTTGACATTGAATTCATTTTCTAAGTGACACTTCCTGGTTCAGATTCTGCGCTGCTTATTACCGATCCTTCAATCTGATTGTTTAAGGAGATACACAGTTGCTTGCCCTGTTCACACAGGTCCAGGATGCCCTGTAGAGGGCACTACGCTTTTTGGATAGTTGGCTGACAGCAACTTGCCGTGCAAAAGCCCATAGAAAGTCAATGGGCAAGTGCAAGTCTATCCACTCGGAGCAAAATCTGGCCCTATAATTCAATCAAATGGTTTTGATGGCATCATGCAGCCAATAATGAGGCTCCAGTGCAGAAATACCAGAGCGCTGACCTCACACT
This sequence comes from Squalus acanthias, assembly GCA_030390025.1. NCBI lineage: Eukaryota > Metazoa > Chordata > Chondrichthyes > Squaliformes > Squalidae > Squalus > Squalus acanthias. Next base: position 82,488,907 of record CM059436.1, on the reverse strand, counting down.
ATAAAGTGAGGACAACTTGTTATCATATTAGCACAGAGCTCCTAAAGCACAGCGCACTATGCACTGCGAATATGCAATAGTCAAGGGGAGTAATATCTGGCACCAGCAGCTCTTAGAGAGCTTATAACCTTATATGGGTTATGCTGCTTATAGTGGAAAATTGGCTGCAGCAAGGCCAAGAGACCAAACAGCAACATTCAAGGAAGCAGTTTTGGCAAACTTGTTAAAGGAGGACTGTGGCAATTAAACATTCACTTTCCAAATGCCCATATTTTACTAGGAAACCCTGCATTGCTACTAATACAATGCATTTGTCCTGTGGTTCATTACATTTGATAAACATCAAACATGAAGCACATTGCCAGGAGAAGATACCTACATAATAGCTGTTCAAAAATTCACATGAAGTGACAGCTGGCCTGGGCACTTGGATAACACATGTCTTCTCTCATATTCCTTATTCCAACATACGTCCTTTTCTATCTAGTTTCAGAAAAAAAGCCACAAATAACAGGCAGCAGTGCATAGAGCAGGGGAAGGAGTGGGTCAACTAGCCTATAATGCTTGACTCCTTACAAGGCGAGAGCCCTAGTGATTCTGGAACTGGAGGCAATAAAAGGAGTGGTAGAGGTTGTGTTTGGAAATTTCCTCCAAGTTTAAAGCCAGAAGCATCCTTTGTTTTTCATTCTTTATCTCCTTACTCACTCATTCATTCACTCCTTACTCATAGACATACACTGAAGACTTGCAACATAAAGCACTAAATTGTTTTGTCATGTAAACTCTGTTTCAAGGGATGACTTACCGTCAGCATTCAAAAATATATAAAAACAAAAGCAAAATACTGCAGATGCTGGAAATTGGAAATAAAAACAGAAAGTGCTGGAAATACTCAACAGGTCAGGCAGCATCTGTGGAGAGAGAAACAGAGTTAACGTTTCAGGTCGATGGCCTGGCATTTCTAAAATATATTCTTGTTCTGCTCCTGTAGGTAGCCAAGAGCAGAAGGTGGCAGAGCCCAATGTGCAGACTCAACTGAACACGTTGCAGCACCCAGTATCACCCAAAACCCCAGGTTATCCACTCTGGGAGGGCCAGTTAGTCAGTTACAGGATGGAGCACTTGGTGAAGCAAAGAGAGTGAGTGAAGAGGAGCAAGTGCAGGTGGAATTGGAAGAGCCACAACCTGTTGGTTTAAAGGCCTTAATGAAAGCTCTTTCAGCTGCTGAGCCAAGGGATTCAGACCTGCCTGCAAATGCACTTTGATGTCCAGCGTCAGCAGTTTATGCAGTCATTTGAAAGTGTGACAAACAGTTTGCACAGTTTGAGTGTCCCTGGAGAAGAGGAAACCCCTCATTTGTACAGTGCTGTATGACCGCCTGGCTATGCTGCAGACAATGACACAGACTACGGGAACTGCTCTGCAGCAGAATCCATTCCTCCCACCCCACCCTTGGCCATGGTCCTACAGTAGGACAGTACAGTGTCGGCCGGCACAGACACGATGGGCTGAATGGCCTCCTTCTGTGCTGTAAATTTCTATGATTCTATGAGTAGCTTCTATAAGAACATAAGAACATAAGAAATAGGAGCAGGAGTAGGCCAATCGGCCCCTCGAGCCTGCTCCGCCATTCAATAAGATCATGGCTGATCTGATCCTAACCGCCAATCTACTATCTACTATCACAGAACCATCTCCTGCATCTAACAGAATTGCACACACGAAATAGGAGCAGAATCAGGCTACACGGTCCCTGGGCCCGCTCCACTACCCACAGGGCCATGACCGATCCGAACCTAGACTCATGTCCAAATTCCTGCCCGCTCCCCGTAACCCTTAATGCCCTTTACTTCTAGGAAACTGTCTATTTCTGTTTTAAATTTATTTAATGATGTAGCTTCTACAGCTTTTTGTGGCAGCATATTCCATGGACCTACCACCCTCTGAGTGAAGTAGTTCCTCCTCATCTCAGTTTTGAAAGAGCAGCCCCTTATTCTAAGACTATGTCCCCTAGTTCTAGTCTCACCCATCATCGGGAACATCCTCCCCGCATCCACCCGATCCAACCCCTTCACAATCTTATATGTTTCAATAAGATTGCCTCTCATTCTTCTGAACTCCAATGAGTAGAGTCCCAATCTACCCAACCTCTCCTCATATGACCACCCCCTCATCCCCGGGATTAACCGAGTGAACCTTTTTTGCACTGCCTCGAGAGCAAGGATGTCTTTCCTTAAGTAAGGACACCAAAACTGTATGCAGTATTCCAGGTGCGGTCTCACCAATACCTTGTACAACTGAAGCAATACCTCCCTATTTTTATATTCTATCCCCCTAGCAATGAAAGCCAACATTCCATTTGCCTTCTTAATCACTTGCTGCACCTGCATACTAACCTTTTGAGTTTCGTGCACCAGGACCCCCAGATCCCTTTGCACTTCAGTACTCTCCAGTTTCTTGCCATTAAGATAATAAATTGCTCTAGGATTTTTCCTGCCAAAGTGCATCACCTCACACTTTCCAGTGTTGTATTCCATCTGCCAAATCTCTGCCCACTTACTTAGCCTGTCTATGTCCCCTTGCAGGTTTTTTATGTCCTCCTCACTCACTACTTTCCCTCCCATCTTAGTATCATCTGCAAATTTTGATATGTTACACTTGGTCCCTTCCTCCAAATCGTTAATATAGATTGTAAAGAGTTGGGGACCCAGCACTGACCCCTGTGGAACACCACTAGTTACTGATTGCCAGTCTGAGAATGAACCATTTATCCCAACTCTTTGCTTTCTGTTAGATAGCCAATCCTCTATCCATGCCAGAATATTACCCCCAATCCCGTGATTTTTTACCTTAAGCAATAATCTTTTGTGTGGCACCTTGTCAAATGCCTTTTGGAAGTCTAAATACACTACGTCCACTGGTTCCCCTTTATCCACTCTATATGTTACTTCCTCAAAGAACTCCAGCAAATTTGTCAAACATGACTTCCCCTTCGTAAAACCATGCTGACTTTGTCCTATTAAATTATGATTATCCAAATGTCCTGTTACTGTTTCCTTAATAATGGACTCCAAAATTTTACCTACCACAGATGTTAGGCTAACCGGTCTATAGTTACCAGCCTTCTGTCTACTGCCCTTTTTAAATAAGTGTGTTACATTAGCAGTTTTCCAGTCTGCCGGGACCTTAGCGGAATCCAGGGAGTTTTGAAAAATTATTACCAATGCATCTACAATCCCTACCGCCACTTCCTTCAAGACTCTAGGATGTAAACCATCAGGTCCAGGTGATTTATCCGCCTTGAGTCCCATTATTTTACCGAGTACCACTTCCTTAGTGATTTTGATCGTGTTTAGCTCCTCTCCCCCTATAGCCCCCTGTTTGTCCAGTGTTGGGATATTCTTAGTGTCCTCTACTGTAAAGACTGATACAAAATATTCATTCAGTGTTTTTGCCATCTCCAACAACTTGCATTTATATAGCGCCTTTAATGTAGTAAAACGTCCCAAGGTGCTTCACAGGAGCGATTATCAAACAATATTTGACACCGAGCCACATAAGGAAATTTTAGGACAGGTGACCAAAAGCTTAGTCAAAGAGGTAGGTTTTAAGGAGTGTTTTAAAGGAGGAGAGAGAGGTAGAGAGGCAGAGAGGTTTAGGGAGGGAATTCCAGGGCTTAGGGCCTAGGCAGCTGAAGGCACGGCCGCCAATGGTGGGGCGATGAAAATCAGGGACGTGCAAGTGGCCAGAATTGCAGGAGCACAGATATCTCAGAGATTTATAGGGCTGGAGGAGATTACAGAGATAGGCAGGGGTGAGGCCATGGAGGGATTTGGAAACAAGGATGAGAATTTTAAAATTGAGATTTTGCCAGACCGGGAGCCAATGTAGGTCAGCGAGCATAAGGGTGATGGGTGAACAGGACCCAGAGACTTGGGTGAGCTCAAGATTATGGAGGGGGCAATGTGGGAGGCCGGCCAGGAGAGCATTGGAATCATCTAGTCTAGCGGTAACAAAGGCATGGATGAGGGTTTCAGCAGCAGATGAACAAATGCTGTGACAGGGTCTCTAGATACCTTGGGTTAGATCTTGACTTTGTGCGATAGTGTAAAACTGGTGATAGTGAGTCAGCACCCCATTTTACATCACTTCCAATTTCAATGGAAATAAAAATGGGAAAGATATAAAACAGGTTGCTGACTCACTATCACCCATTTTACACTATCGCACAAAGCCAAGATCCACCCCCTTGGGTTCCAATGTCTCTGTCTTGCCTCTATTCATTATGTTGGAAGTAAGATTGAGACAGCCACAATGTGTGCTTCATCAGTCTTCATGCTGACCACTGGAGTGCTCCCACACAGATCCCTGGTCATGCTGATTGAGTGCCCAGCAGCAGGAGAATGGCAGAAGCTGGTAACTGTCTCTCAGGGTCAAGCCTCCTCTATGTTACTCAGCTGTCCACCGTATCAATACCAGTAATAGCTGCAGTTACTGCTCCCATGCAAGGAAACCCTGAACCATCTCTATCCCTACAGGCAGACACTGGCACCCAGCAGCCATCTATATCACTGCCTCCTCCCACTGGGGAAACAATGGTTAGGAAGTAGAGGCACACACTGTACACTTTCATTAAGAGGAAGCAACAGGTAAAATACACTGAGCACCTGCACCACACTTTGGAAAGGAAAATAAAATTTTGAGATCACTGATACTCCCTTGATCTATCCAGTTCTTTTGGTATCAGGCAGATTTGGATAGCTGGGGAAAAATACTGTTTTTTTAATTGGGTCCTGATGTATTGTTAGGGCCAATAGCTGTGATGGTACAACTGGCATGGGACATTGGGCACATGTGAAGGTGACTATTTGGCATTGGGTGTTCCAAGCACTTAAGTGAATACATCATCTGTTAGAGCCTGCCTTCAGACCCTTGCTGATAGATTGGTTGTGCAGACGTGCCTTTCGGTTCCTGAACAGGGCCACCTTCTGCCATCGGTTGATGGTGCCTTCCTTCTACCTGCTCTGTAATAAGGCCCCTTTTCAGGGTGAAGTTGGCTAGGACACAGTAGGCAAGTTCATTTTTCACACCTTGACTGGTTTGTACTGTACATTCCCTGATCAATCCAGGTATGTGAACCTTAAGGGTAACAGTGGTCACGCTCCACCAAGGCAAAATATTTGACTAAACTATCTTTATAAACTTCTCCAGTTTAATAAAGTAATAGCCCGGATTTTGCGGTGGGTATGATGGCGTAGTCTTGGAGTATGCCATCGTACCGCCTATGAAATCCACCGCAAGTTCGGGATTTCCGCATGTGCTTTTTTAAAAATGACATAAATGCTTTAATGAGAAGCAATTTTAGTGTATGTTAAAGCTGCAGTTTTTTTAAAATAACATTTAAATTTCATAACTTTCTGCACTGTGCACAGTATCTGTTTAGAAGTAGGAATTATCAGTAATGAATTGGATTCCCACGATAAAAGCTAAATCTGTATGTATTCTAAAGGCTGTAGTAATTAAGTAATGTAGTAATTTAAATGAATGAAAGACAATCTGTTTTCTGATTGGAGGACCAGGCCCACGTGCTCCCAGGTACGGTTCCGTACAGGCTGCGTCCCTGGGATCCGTGGGCCATTACGCTGCCCTCCTACTCACAGCGTCAGAGCGCAGGTTCACACAGGAGTGCCGCCATCAGGTAGGTGCGGATTCTTTTCGCAGGTCGGCGACGTACTCCGGAGGTACGCCGCTGACCGCAATTTTTGCCCCATTGTTTCTTTAAATTTGACATGGAACAAAATATGTTCACGCTGATTCTTAATTTGCAATACTGGCAATGCTGGAAAGATATCAGGTTGTGACAGAAGCAAAGCTCTGTCTTGATTCAAATCATAAATTCTTTATATTATATCTTTTTTATATGGAGTTTTAGACAAGCCAATATATTGCAAATTTAAACTGTACTTCTACTAGTTTCATTATGTAAATAGGGTTGCCAACCCAAGTTTCTAAGAATTAATGGTTTACCTCCCGGATCTGTAAATAATTATTTTGTCTTTGTGGGGTGGGGGAGGAGTAAAGCTGAATACACAAACTCAGCCTAGGGATATTTATTGGTATGGGGGTGGGTCAAGCCAGCCAGTCTCCCACAGTGCAACTGATGGCCTATACTTACAAGTTAATTGCAACTCCAATTACTTCAAACCTTTGAAAGGCTCAATTGCAGCATGTTTGTAGTCTCCCAAAGCCATTAGATTGAGGATAAGCAAGCTATTTGATACAGAAATCAGTCTCTCTGTGGGAAAGCACATTACATTGAGTCATCTTGTACATAAGTAGAATGTGGAGTGGGTGCAAAATATCATTCACACTTAATCTACCTGCAAGACAAAATTGATTAATGGCAAATTGCCTGCCTTTGATATGGGATGGTTAAAGCCTCCATGGAGCTGTATAAATGTGGATAACATTCTCCATTCTAAATTTCCTGTTTCAACCATTTGTTTTCACACTGTGGTAATAACACAGAACTCCATGGGGTAGGAGTTCACCTTGTTACAATCTTACGAGACTCACTTCAAAGATTCTAAAAAGGGTAGTAAGATGTTGGACACTATTTTTTGTTTTTGAAAGTTTTGTCAGTAAAGCAGTGTATTGTGAATTATCTGCTGTATATCTTTTGGGTCTGTGTTATTAAATATAGTGCAAATATGTTAAATGTTTAGCTTCAGCCTGAATAATATCATCTGACAGAGTGGTGTTTTTGGTCTTTCAGGAAGGACAGGAACAAAGGATCACGAGGAGGCCATTTAGCCCCTCAAGGCTGTTCCGCCATTCTATTATAGCTGATCTGTACCTCAACTTCATTTATCTGACATTTCTCCATATGCCTTGGGGTCAAGCAAGGCTGTGTCATTGCACCAACGCTCTTCTCGATCTTCCTGGCTGCAATGCTCCATCTCACCCTCAGTAAGCTCCCCGCTGGAGTGGACCTAATAAACAGAACAAACGGGAAACTGTTCAACCTCCATTGCCTCCAGTCCAGATTCAAGGTCGTCCCATCCTCTGTCATCGAATTACAGTATGCAGATGACGCTTGCGTCTGCGCACACTCTGAGGTTGAAATCCAAACCATCGTCAACACCTTCACCGAAGTGTACGAGAGCATGGGCCTTACACTAAACATCCGTAAGACAAAGGTCCTCTACCAACCTGCCCCCGCCACACAGTACTGCCCCCTGATTATCAAAATCCATGACAAGGCCTTGGACAACGTGGACCACTTTCCATTCCTCGGGAGCCTACTGTCAACAAGGGCAGACGTCGATGACGAAGTCCAACACCTCCTTCAGTGTGCCAGTGCAGCCTTCGGTCGCCTGAGGAAGAGAGTGTTTGAAGACCAGGACCTCAAACCCAGCACCAAGCTCATGGTCTACAGAGCAGTAGTGATACCCGCCCTCCTGTATGCTTCAGAGACATGGACCGTGTACAGCAGGCACGTCAAAGTACTGGAGAGGTACCACCAACGCTGCCTCCGCAAGATCCTGCAAATCCATTGGCAGGATAGGCGCACCAACGTCAGTGTTCTCGCTCAGGCCAACAGTCCCAGCATGAAAGCTTTGACCACGCTTGATCAGCTCCGATGGACGGGCCACATCGTCCGCATGCCCGATACGAGACTCCCAAAGCAAGCGCTCTACTCGGAGCCCCGACACGGCAAGAGAGCCCCAGGTGGGCAGAGGAAACGCTTCAAGAACACCCTCAAAGCCTCCTTGAAAAAGTGCAACATTCCCACCGACACCTGGGAATCCCTGGCCCAAGACCGCACAAAGTGGAGGAGAAGCATTCGGGAAGGCGTCGAACACCTCGAGTCTCTTCGCCGGGAGCAAGCGGAAGCCAAGCGCAAACAGCGGAGGAGCGCACGTCAACTCAAGCACCCCACCCACCCGCCCCTTCAACCACCGTCTGCCCCACCTGTGGCAGAGACTGTAGTCATTGGACTCATCAGTCACCTGAGAACTCATTTTTAGTGTGGAAGCAAGTCATCCTCGGTTCCGAGGGACTGCCTAAGAAGAAGAAGACCTCACAAAAAGTTATTGATCTCAGCCTTGAAAATTGCAATTGACTCAACGTCCACAGCCTATTGGGGGGAGAGAGTTCCAGGTTTCCACTATTCTTTGTGTGAAAAAGTGCTTCCTGGTTTGACTGCTGAATGGCCTAGCTGCAATTTTAAGATTGTGTCCACTTGTTTTGGAATCCCCTGCCAGAGGAAATAGTTTCTCTGTATCTACCCTGCCAAATCCTTTTATTATTTGTACCACCTCAGTTAGATCACCCCATAACATCTAAACCCAAGGGAATAGAAACTAAGGGGGGAATTTTATCAATGGGGGCGCGTTGGGGGCGGGACTGCTGCTTGTCGGGTTTCAGTCCCGCCCCCAATGACGTCCGGCCAACCCACGCTATTTTCCCTTGATTGACCTTGTTAAGCCTGCCCAGTGGGTTTAGCAGGCCAATTAAGGGAAAGCCGGTGACAGAGAACGTCAGCGTATGACGTTTCATCTGTCAAAAATTTTTGACAGATGAATTGTCATCGTTTGACAGCTTTGAGAAGCTGTCAAACACTGACATTCTCTGCTGTTTGGTGAGTCCTTGTACTCAAGACTCACCAAACCTATTTTCTGACCAGAAATCAGATGGCTGTTGCATTGGAGAATGCAGCAACCATTCTGTCATCTCTGCCGTGGAGATGCCGGAGCCTCCGGATCCCCAACGATTGAAGCCTGCAGGAAGAAACAAAGGGAAGGAAACTTTTTCTAACACTTTTCACTCACCTCACATACTTACCTCTCCACACTTGCACCCATCACTCACCTCCACAGTGCAATTTTCGACCCCTCTCACCTCCACAGACCCACTGCTCACCTCGCTGACCCTGACGGGGTTTCCCGACATCAGGAAGCCCACACTTCAGATGGAAAAATGGGGACAATCCTCTTAACTGCTTGTTAACTACCTGTTAACAGGCAGTTAAGTGGCTGTAATCCCCTTCCCACCTCAAGGAGACGGGTCCCAGCGCGAGTCGGGTACCCGCCTCCCGGGAAGATGGCACGGAGCCGGGTTGGGGGCGGGTTCGTTACCCGCTCCCAGTTTCTGCCATTTTTTCGGCAGTCCTGCCTCCAAACCCGCCTCCCCAGGGCTGGCAAAATCGCTCCCTAAGTCTATGCAACCTGTCCTCATAATTTAACCCTTTTAGCTCCATTATCATACTGGTGAATCTGTGCTGTACCCACTCCAAGACTAATACATTTTTGCTGAGGTTCGATGCTCAAAACTGAACACTGTACTCCAGATGGGGTCTGACCAAGGCTTGTAAGATTCGCAAATTCACAGATCCCCCTAACTCTAAGAAAACCCAAGGAAAAAGACTTTTGGACTCTTTTCTAGCTATTACAGGGTCGTGAAGTACATTGGGCCTAAACCGAAGGACCTTTCGAGCAAAAACCAAGATTTGGGATTTTAAAAGACATGTCTGGACTTGTAAGGGAGAAAAGGCTGTGAAGGAAGGTGGGATCAACCTCTGTTAAAACAGTTTGGGTATTGGAGATAATGGGAACTGTCTGGGGAACTGCATGATCTCGCTGGGAGTTTAAATCGGCCCCTATCAGACATTAGCATCCTAACAATAAACCCGAGGAGAACAGTCTCCACCCCAAGCTACAGAGCCCATTAAGACATGCATAAAACAAATTACTTCGGCTTACCCTATAGAAATTACAGGCCCAACCAAGAAAACCAAACACAAAACCAATCACCTGTAATCAACCGAGGAGATCGACAGGATGCAAGCCATCCCAAAAGCCATTTGACACTTACAGAACAGTTACTGGTAATGAGCCCGCCAAAACCTCACAAAGAGCAGGACAAGATTTGACACGCAGATAAGGCCATGCTCAATGGGTGAGATTCAAGGCCTGTTTTAAACCAGTTAACACATTACTAAAATCGTTACCGTTAACGAGCCCGCCAAAACTAACAAAGACCGGGACCTGATTTGGCGCGCAGATAAGGAACCTTCAATGGGTATAATTGAAGGCCCGTTCTCAACCTGAAAAAGAAGAAGAGGAAGGAAGAACAAGAAGACATCAACGGAGGCATTCTCCGCAACAAAGTTCTAAAAACCAACACCGTTCAGCGTTCCGTGTCCAGCCAGGAGGTCGACAGCTCGAAGGCCAGACCATCCAACAAAATAGGCCGACACGAGAAGAACCCAGAACGACCGCCTCAGTGACCACCGGACACCTCGCGGCAACAAGGCCCTCACGAAACAACCAACTAAACACCAAGTATCAATATTTGGGCCACCGCGACCAAAGAAAACCAACTCGAAGAAAACCCGAACAATCGCAAAGTTTCCACACTACAATCTACTCCTGACTTACCCCTGGGTAAGATTTTCCCTTAAAAAACTCTAAACCCTACTTCTAAACTAAAGAAAGTGGGTACTCACCCGATAAATCCAATACGCACCCTACCACATCAGCGGACTCGCGAAGACTGACCAGATACGCAGTTGAAGTCCTCTACCGCGTACGGGGTATGGCAGACACCAACCAACATATAGAGTGAACCCCAAAACCGCGAACTAACCTAACTGTCAAGGATTCTGGTGAGTATCATCCCTGGTTCTCTGGAGTCCAACCTAGCTAGTGAAGTAGGATTGGGAGGGGTGAAGTATTCTCCTAATGTTATTTCCCTCGCTTGTACCGAAGTGTTCCCCATCTTTAGAGTGTTAAGAGCGTTTGTGTTGTGTTTTACTTTCTTAAATAAAGATCAAAGTTCTTGCATCAAAACTAGTTGTCTGTTGCACTTTTTGTCACAACCCCCAAATAAGTCCAAGGTCTAGAACCAAGGGAGTGGGAGCAATTCGAACCGCTCAGAAGTCAGAGGTGAAGCTGACACAAACCACCACCCCCTACAGGCTCTGTATAATTGAAGCATCACTTCCTCAATGTTGTATTCCAACCCCCTTGAGATAAAGGCCAACATTTCATTAGCCTTTGTGATTACTTTTTGTACTAGCTTTTAGTAATTTGTTTACATGTACACCTAAATCCTTTGCTCCTCCACAGTTTCCAGTCTCTCACCATTAAGAAAATACTCCGATTTCTCTTTCTCAGATACAAAGGGCTCGATTTTGCCAGTGTGGGCGGGCTGGGGCGTGTCAGGTGGCATTCGTGTCAGGACCCCCACTCTGAAGTGAAATGGGGAAAAAGTGCGATTTTCCCCTAATTGGGCAATTGATTTCCAGCGTGTGGGAACACCTGGCCCAATGAGTCTTTTCATACAGAAAGTCGCCTCCGATGATGTCATCAATGCTGCTGGATTTAAGGCCTGCAAGCAGCCTTGCTTCTTCTGGAGTCTGCAAACTTTATGGTGATTGTAGTAAGGAATTCATTGATCGACTATGTCCACCGGCAGGCAAAGGTGTGCTTCACGCTTTGATGAGGCCTCCCTCCAAGCTCTGGTGGAGGGAGCAAGATCGAATAAGGAGGTGCTCTTCCCTTCCTCAGGGAGAAAAAAGCCACCGCAGCAGACTAAAGCTGTGTGGCTGCAAGTGGCCCAGGAGGTCAACTCCATATCGATGAGCCGCAGAACCTGGCTGCAATGCAGGAAGAGGTTTCACGACCTTCTCCGCACAGGAAAAGTGAGTATGACTTTCCCATCTCTCTCAATCTGATCCCCATCGCCTCTCCTCACCAGCAGTCTGCTTTGCCAACCTCTTCTTCCACATCCCACTTGACACTTACATCCCTGCACCCTTACCCATTGCCTCTCTCTCTATGGTCACATTCACTTAACTATTCGATCATGCAGCCCTCACACTCCCTATCACTGTGATGCAACAACAACAACAACTTACAACACACAGGGAGGGCCCTTTGTCTCCTTCTAAGCATCTATGCTATACATTCGCTACACTCACTCCTTCATTCTCACTCAAACTCCACTTGTGTCCGTCATTGCAGGAAAAGAGAGCCCACAAATAAGAGGGAAAGAGCCATGACAGGAGGAGAGCCACCCTCATAGCCCAGCTTACCGCCTGGGAGGAGGCGGCCCTGGAAATCGCTGGGATCGAGGAGGATTCCCAAGTGGGGGACGGACAGACAGGTGCATCACAGCAAGCTGGTGACAGAATAGTTTGGCATCTCTCTCATTGGCATTGCAAGAGTCACTGATAATGAATCTGATGCTCTAACAGATTGACTTATGATCATCTGCACTATTCAATGTGCATGTAACATTGACCTTACATCTCTAACTCTTTCCTTTACTCCCCCACAGGACCATCGAAAGCCCCCTGTCCCCACTGTCCAGGAGTAAGAGCCTGAGCTTCCAAACTCCTCAGAGGAAGCTGCAACCTCTGAGGGCGCAGCGTCAGCAGAATTCAGCGCACCCAGCACCAGCGCAGACACTCACACCTCGCTGGGACCTCAGTGGGACATAGAGTAGTGTTGGCACCTGGTGTATCACAGCTCACAAGTGAGCATCAGCAGATGGTGGAGACAGGGACAGCAGTCGAGAGTCCTCGTCGGAGGGCGCAGGACTCTGCCAGCTCGGCTCAGCTGCATGTCGACCCTGTGCCTCCGGGTCCATCCAGAAGGAGACCGGTGCTAGAACTCCAGGAACAGGTGCAGGAGTCTCTGGCAGGTTTTGTCTCCAGGGTCGATGCGAGTGTGGAGCGAATGGAGGAGTCCATCGTGAACATGAGCAGAGCCTTTGTGGAGGCATTGGCGCATGAATGCATCACCGCGGAAAGGATGGCAACCTCCGTGGGAAGGATGGCTAACTCCATGGTAAGGCTGGCTACCATAGAGGAGAGGATGGCTACGGTAGAGGAGAGGATGGCTACGGCCATGGAGGAGCTTAGTCGCCAGGGTCTTGAAAACATTGTCATTGTTCAGAATAGAATGACATCTCTTGAGGAGCAATGGTCAGCTATTGAGCATAGAAACCAGACCTTCATGGAAGTCCTCTGGAGTAGGACTTCCAGTGCAGAAACGGGTCCTCATGGCCCCCCTGAAGTGCAGCAAGGTGCTGTCAAGCCACTTGCTAGCTCTGAAGTGGGGCTGACCCATGAGAGGGATGTTGGTGGCAGACAACAAGAAAGTGGGGGCTCCTCTCCAAGTGCTCACACGACCATGCACTGCAAAGCCCTCGGTCAGAGCCCCACCAGAGTCCTCGCCCAACTTAGATGGGCTTCTCAGCCCCTGCACAGCCGCAGGAGCAGCAGACTGTTGTCGAGCCCTCACAGGTTCGCAATCCCAGAGGACGCCCGCCAAAGGCGTCGAGACAGGAGCAGCAAGAAAGTGAGCAAGGGGCCTCCACATCTGCTGAAGCCACAGGGAAAGCACCACGTAGGAGCACGTGTAAGATGAAGATAATGCACAAGTAGTCACAAGGGGAGTCACTTGGGTGCTGTGATGTATTTTATTTGGACCAGCCATCCTTGTCATGGTATCATAAACAGATTTGATGGCAAACTGTTGAGGTGGTGGCCTGTGTCATTTCGCAAATGGGACTTTCACATTGAGGGCTTAGGGCGACTTGCAATTGTCAGGATGGTGGTCAGGGTGATAGGAATCCGTAGGTTCTTGTCCATTGTCGATGCTCTGGTAAGAAGGTGCGAGACAAAAGTGTTTGATTATGAAGGCTAAGCAAATCTGGCCAACATGAGTGCGTCCCTTGCATCCCGGGCAGCAATGTGGTCACGGTCTGGCACCTTCTTGCCTGTGCAGCTTCAGGTGGGCGAGCGGCAGCTTGGTGCTCCTGTTGTTGCTCCTGCTGTTGGTGCTGCTGTTGTTCAGGGCTCTGCTGCTGCCGCGGCTAGTCTTCATCCAAATCTCATGTCCAGGAGGAAAGGAAATGAATGGTTCCCATGCTTCTGCTATATACCTCAGTTGAGGAAGCGCTCAGTCAAGGTGGGGAGAGGGGTTTCCCAGGAGGTCACACTGGAGATGGGTCTCAGGCTCCAAACTTCCACAACAATGAGTAGGCCTGCTAAAAGTTCCCCCAGACCTGAGACAACAAAGTTCTGCCACCTGCAAATGATGATTGCTGAAAACTCCTTTGTAATGGTGGAGCTGCAGCTGTGAGTAAGCAATCCACTTGTGAGGCCGCCAGGATTACCTGGCGTGTTCCAGAGGAGGCATGTAGGATGGGGGAAATGTCTAAAAATCAGAAAGGCCTCTCAAAGTTGGATTATAGAGGCAATTAAATGGTTGTTAAGGGCTTAAAGGGCCTAGCCCGCCTCTTGGAGGCAGGATGGAAAAGGGGTCTGAAACCCCGATTCTGGGAAAATTGCTCGGGGGCGGGATGGAGGCGGGATCGGTCCCGCATGCCATTTTTTGCGATTTTAACACCTCACATGCCTCCAATCCTGCCTCCTCGGGCCTGGCAAAATCGAGCCCAAAGAATCCACTTCACCACATTGAACTCCATCTGCCATAGTTTTGGTACTAATTTAGTCTGTCTATGTCCCTTTGTAACTCCCTGCTCCCACCTATATTACTTACTGCGTCTCCTAACTTAGTGCCATTTGCATACTTGGATATACAACTTTATATTCCTTCATCCTAGTCATTAATATATACATTGGGCCAGATCTTTGGAGCGGGGCATCTCCCGGTGTACGTCGTTAGTTAGATTTTTTCCTGCAGCCTTCAGCGCAAAATATTTTTTGTGCCGTAACTTGCTGGAAGTGGGAGCTGATAACGAGGGCAATGGGGCATCTGGGACCTTAGTGTATCTACTTAACCAAGAGATGTAAGGATTGAGAAAGAAACAGAGGAACGACAGAGCAGGAGGGCGAACTAGAGTCAAATCGGGTACAGAAAGAGAAATAAAGAGAGGGAAAGAAAGATTGGATTGCGAGAGAGAGAAAAAAGAGACAGAAAGAAAAAGTAAGAAAAAAAGTTACATTTGACACATGGTGTGGAGCGCTCTTGCTCCTCCCCGGCTCCATGGAAAGGTATGCAAAAAAAAAAAATACTTTTTGGTGCTGCCCCGCTTCTTGGCCACAGCAATCCCACTAAAACCTGAGCAGAGAGCAGACCCGGCAACTGCTGCGCTCAGTGCTGACCAATGTTGCTGAGGGGTCCTTAAACAGGCGTAAGGCCCCTCATTAGCATATGCAAGGTCCTAAAGCGTGTTTAAGGTGGCTGCCCGGGAAGCCCGAAAATCATCCGAGGCTAATATGGAGGTGGACATATTTCAGGCATCCTTGGGTTGCAGGGCATAGCTCTGCCGAAATAATCATTTTTGCCCCTGTTTTCCACCTGGAAAAATGGGCACAATGAGGGCCAATTTCTACCTTGTTTTTTCTATGTGTAACATCCAATCCCCAAAAATATACTTGAGACTGCAAACTGTATATCAAAGAAAAACCTGACTCAGCTTTTTTTTTATTCGTTTATGGGATTTGGGCGTCACTGGCAAGGCCAGCATTTATTGCCCATCCCTAATTGCCCTTGAGAAGGTGATGGTGAGCCACCTTCTTGAAACGCTGCAGTCCGTGTGGTGAAGGTACTCCCACAGTGCTGTTAGGGAGGGAATCCCAGGATTTTGACACAGCGACGATGAAGGATCGGCGATATACTTCCAAGTCAGGATGGTGTGTGACTTGGAGGGGAACTTGGAGGTGGTGGTGTTCCCATGTGCCTGCTGCCCTTGTCCTTCTAGGTGGAAGAGATCGCGGGTTTGGGAGGTGCTGCCGAAGAAGCCTTGGCAAGTTGCTGCAGTGCATCTTGTAGATGGTAAACACTGCAGCCACGGTACGCCGGTGGTGGAGGGAGTAAATGTTTAAGGTGGTGGATGGGGTGCCAATCAAGCAGGCTGCTTTGTCCTGGATGGTGTTGAGCTTCTTGAGTGTTGTTGGAGCTGCACTCATCCAGGCAAGTGGAGAGTATTCCATCACACTCCTCCTGACTTGTGCCTTGTAGATGGTGAAAAGGCTTTGGGGAGTCAGGAGGTGAGACACTCACCACAGAATACCTAGCCTCTGACCTGCTCTTGTTGCCACAGTATTTATGTGGCTGGTCCAGTTAAGTTTCTGGTCAATGGTGACCCCCAGGATGTTGATGGTGGGGAATTCGGCGATGGTAATGCCAGCAGCCAAACCAATGCTGATTCGTCCAAATTATTTTTTTAATTCATTCATGGGATGTGGGCTTCACTGGCAAGTGCAGCATTTATTGCCTGTCCCTAATTGGCCTTGAGAAGGTGGTGGTGAGCTGCCTTCTTGAACTGCTGTAGTCCGTGTGGTGAAGGTACTCCCACAGTGCTCTTAGGGAGGGAGTGCCAGGATTTTGACCCAGCGACGATGAAGAAATGGCAATATATTTAGCTGTTACATTCCAGGAAGCTGTAAAAAGACAACTTTCTAAAGACAATTGATTCCAGTACTCTCCTAAGTATTGAATTGTTTCACATTTTGCCCATTTTTTTTGTGCTTCAGTGTATTGCTTATGAATAAAGCTGGAACAATAGTTTAGCCATTATAAAGTGGTCTAACAGTGTGATATTTTCCATCTAGGACAGGAGGTTTAGTAGATACCCTATGTAATCCAGAGTAAGCAGTTTACTCTGATCAGGATTCATTGTTATTCTTGAATTATATCAACCAAAATAACTCAGAGTTCTGATGTAAGGCTCACACCTGAAGCGTTAACCTGTCTGTTCTCTCCACAGGTAGTGCCTGATGTTTGTTTGGACCTGCTTATGTCAAGCATGAATAGTTCAGAGTGAATAATCTGATTAATATTCTATACCCAGTTAAGTGCCAAAAAGGAATCATAGGCCGAGAAATTGAATGAGGTGAATAACGGGCGCTGAGGGTCCAATGTGGGGTGCGGTTTGCATGTGCTCAGTCCACGCCAGAAGTGCAATGCTCACCCTATTGGTTAGGGCACCCAGTAGTCGTCCAGGGCACCCGCTTGAAACAGACGTTGGGTCCATTGCCTATGCATTTCGGAGGTCTAACGACTCTTTCAGGCCCCTTTTGTGAAATTGGTTCGTGACTGACTGCAGCATGCGCCGTGTGTGCTGCGCTCAGTTTTCCCAGGTGAACAGCAGCCAAACCAATGGTCTGCTGGAGGCTGCCACCAAAAAATATAAATACGACAACAATAACAACTTGCATTTATATAGCGCCTTTAACGTAATAAAACGTCCCAAGACATTTCCCAGGAGCGATTATCAAACAAAATTTGACACCGAGCCACATAAAGAGCTCTTAGGACAGGTGACCAAAAGCTTGGTCAAAGAGGTAGGTTTAAGGAGTATCTTAAAGGAGGAAAGAGAGGTAGAGAGACGGAGAGAGACGGAGAGGTTAAGGGAGGGGATTCCAGAGCTTACAGCCTAGGCAGCTGAAAGCCAATGGTGGAGCGATTAAAATCGGGGATGCGCCAGAGGCCAGAATTGAAAGAGCGCAGAGATCTCGAAGGCTTGTAGGGGTAAAGGAGGTTACAGAGATAGGGAGGGGTGAAGCCATGGAGGGATTTGAAAACAAGGAGGAGAATTTCTAAAACTGTGGCATTGCCGAACCGGGAGCCAATGTAGGTCAGTGAGCACAGGGGTGATGGGTGAACGGGACTTGGTGCGAGTTAGGATACGGGCAGCAGAGTTTTGGATGAGCTCAAGTTTACGGAGGGTGCAAATGTGGGAGGCCGGCAGAAGAGCATTGGAATAATAAAACCTAGAGGTAAAAATGTTTCACTCACCTGAATGTGGAGCCAGGAGGAACAGAGTGCCTACTCCTGGTTCCACATTAAAACTGTGGGAATTTGCCAAACATCGCTCACCCCCTCCTTCTGATCTCAGATTCACCATAGGTCCGGTGCCAGTGGCCCAACGCCTGATCTTTGTCATCTTTGTGACTGGCGTGCTGCCTCTTGGGGTGCGTCCAGCGTCCCCAGAAGGCCGGTCACATCCTGGTGACGCAAGAGGACCAATTTCGTGTGGTCCTCTTGCTCGTCAGTTTGGGTGCAGTGGCTCGCTGTTGCCCTTGGGTTTGCGCCCGACTTTGGCCGCGTACCAATTACTGGGTCTGACTGTCTACATTTGTCGAATGATACTAAAAAGATACTTTAAACAGTAGCAAGAGCAGAAACAATCCCATGATGTTCCACATCTTTCCTGTTTTATAAGCAGCACAATGCGGCGGCTGCAGCTCTAACCTGTTAACAATAATATGCATCTTTGAAGGAGAGTATAATGAATGACCTTTGCCGGTGTAGCTGTGAGACTGGAGACATTCATTTGTATTCTGTGAAGTAGGAAGCAACAATTGACTGGCCCCTGAGATCACGAAGCTTAACAAAATAAATTATTTCTGCTTGCGGCTAAGATGTTAATGCACTTATTGTTCATCTTTAGGGCTGCACAATAGTTATGTTACTGGGCCCACCTGTCAGTCAAGCCTCAATATTATTCTGCCCTGCTGACATCATCATCTCTTCGACGTCAATCAATTTAATTCAAACACTATTTCTCAATGTAATTGGCATGGCTTTCATTAAACTAAGAACACAGTTTTTATTATTGAAATGATAGATGGCCGACGTAGTGCGATATTGTGTTTGACATAACACTGATCAAACACTTGAGTTCTGCTCATTAGAGGAACAGCAGGATCAGGACCCGAACACATACTACACTCTTTTTCCTCACTCTTATTACTTAGCTTTCACTTCCAACCATCTAGAATCTTATACAAAATTAATATTGTACAGACAATTGGTGAAAATCAAATGAAAAATGGTCCTTGGGAATGCTGTACCCTTGACTGACTCAGTGAATTTATCAAATGAATAGCCGCTCAATACAGATCAGGAGGATTCCAGGTTCCATCCCCTGTCTCTGTTGATTTAGCTGATCTCAGTTGGGTGGAGGGTCATTACACGTAATTGCCGTGCACAGTTAAGAACATAAGAAATAAGAGCAGGAGTAGGCCATTCGGCACTTCGAGCCCGCTCCGCCTTTAATAAGATCATGGCTGATCTTCTACCTCAACTCCACTTTCCTGCATTATCCTCATATCCCTTGATTCCCTACGTATCCAAAAATCTATCGATCTCTGTCTTGAATATACTCAAAGGCTGAGCATCCACAGCCCTCTGGGGTAGAGAATTCTAAAAAAAAGGTTAGAGGTACATGTAACAACCAGGGTTCTTGCTCCTCCTTATATTCTCGTTTTTTTACATTAGATATTTTCTTGGGTTCATTCCCACTCCTGGAAGAGGACCTTATATTCCCTATCAATCAGAGAGGTTGATCTGGACTTTGTGCGATAGTGTAAAATGGGTGATAGTGAGTCAGCAGCCCGTTATACATCCCTCCCCATTTTTATTTCCATTGATTTCAAAGTCAAGGTGGTGGACTTAGTATGATCGTGCAAAGTCAAGATCTACCCCAGAGCAGGCTTTTATCTGCCCAGTATCTAGAGAGGTCTCGACCTGAAACGTTAACTCTGTTTCTCTCTCCACGGATGCTGCCTTGCCTGCTGAGTTTTTCCAGCGTTTTCTGTTGTTATTTCTAGAGAAATGTAGTTCTTTCGAAAACCCATGTCATTGTACTCCAGTTTATCAGAAAACATCGCACGTTGTCATGTGATCTCATCTTTGGTAGGCAGAAGAATATACGCTCTGTCCGACCAGAGCTCAAGCTATAAACCAACAAAGTTGTTGAAAATAAACAGTGCAAACAGTATATTTATCGTAATTACAAACTTTATCATTCTATTTGAAATGTCAAGTCAAAAAAATGCTTTTCCTGTACTAACAGAACAGAACACTGACCCTTGAAACACCATCATGACTTTCTGCTACAATGGAGCCCTCTGGTTAGCTACATAACCCCGATGGCCTCAAACGCACTGACTTTTTGTTGTAACACAATCAAAACATAGCTCCGGATTTCTTGGATGATATCCCAGATGAAAAGGGAATTAAAAACAGGTATTTCTCATTTGAGAGTCAAAATTGGCATTTGCTCAAACAAGTTAAGCTGCCAAGCAAGTATACAAGTTGGGAGAAAAATCCAGCTACCAAACAGAAATTCGAAGAGAGGTGAGTGAAAGAGAGGTAGGATTTGAGGAGGTTTTTGAAAGTGGGGATATAGGTAGTGACGTAAGAAAACTACTAGGCACTTGGTCTAAGCATTAAACAAAGTTTTAATCAACTGTTTTACAACATGGAGATCTAGTTGTCCTTCACTAGTTCCTGTTAAAGAATGTCCTGAGCAAGCTGGGCCCATGCCCGAGTATTTATACACTCCCTGGACAGCGCCACCAGCAGGCAGCCCAGTATTATTTCATAAGTCATTTCCCATGAATGACAAGATTCATGTCAGGTAGCAAGCTGCAGGAGTTTTTGGAAAGAATTCCAGAAAGCAGGGCTGTGCTGGCTGAAACTTCTGCCATTGATGGTAGAGCAGAAGTGGGTGACATTCAGGGCAGTTTAAATAAAAAGTTTTGGGCTTTGGGTAAAGGACTTGCATTTATATAGTGCCTTTCACAACCTCAGGATGTCCCAAAGAGCTTTACAGCCAATGAAGAACTTTTGAAGTGTAGTCACTGTTGTAATGTAGGAACTGCAGCAGCCAATTTGCACACAGCAAGCTCCCACAAACAGCAATGTGATAATGACCAGATAATCTGTTTTAGTGATGTTGGTTGAGGAATAAAAATTGGCCAGGGCACCGGGGAGAACTCCCCTGCTCTTCTTTGAATATTGCCATTGGGTCTGATACGGCCACCTGAGAGAGCAAACGGGGTGGCGGTTTAATGTCTCATGTGGAAGAGGGCGCATCTGTCAGTGCAGCACTCCCTCAGTACTGCACTGGATTGTCAGCTGAAGTCTCTGGCATGGGGCTTGAACCCACAACCTTCTCACTCAGAGGCGAGAGTGCTACCACTGAGTCAAGATTGACAAATCATCTTTACAGCATCATTTATCTCGTCAAGCTTCTCTGTCAATTTTGTCCCTTCACCTTTCTCATGAGGGTGTTGACACTTTGCTGGAGTACAGTTCCAAATGCATTGGTCACTGTCTGGGATCTCGCCCAAGTGATCAATATTATTTGTTCACACTCAGAAGAATGCAAGGCGTGAGCTGGAGGGATGGAAGAGGTTTCAGAGGTAAGGTGCAGCAAGGCCACGGAGGGATTTGTAGATAAGAGTGGGGATTTGTAGCCAATGCATTGGGGGATGGGGAGCCAGTGGAGGTTGGCAAAGACAGGGTGATAGGCAAGGATGAATTATCATGGGATGGATTGCAGGCAGCAGAGGTCTGGATGATTTAGAGTTTGTTTAGTGTAGAAATTTAGAAGCTGGCATGGAGAGCATTGGAGAAGCCAAGCCTAAAGGTGATGAAGACATGGATGAAAGTGCCATTAATGTCGGCATCAGGTGGGGATGGAGACGGGCTATATTGCAGAGGCAGAAAATGGTTTAAAAATACAAAGGCCAGGATTTTGCGGTAATCAGAGAGTCGATACAGCACGGTGCCCTCTATAGGAGATCTGGAACCTGTGTGAACAGGGAAAGCAACTGCAGGTCTCCTTAACCAATCAGATTGAAGAATCCTTACTGAGGCACACAGAGTCTGAACCAGGAAGTGTAAGTTAGAATATTTAATTCAATGCCAAATCATGTACAGAAAGTGAAATAAAGCGAGGCAAAGTTAACTTTCATTGCCAGAGAGGTTGTTTGGTAGTAATTAAGACTTACCACGTCATTAAAAATTCACTTACACTTGAATGGACCAGCCCTAACCAATGTTCCCTGTAAGCTGTGCTTTGTTCTGCGTGGCCTGCTTCATTTAGTGCGTGGTCCCTTTAAATTTCCGCGCATAGTGGTATTTACAATAGTGAAGCCGGTGAGTGGCCGGCGCAGGAGCTTTCCCATTGCTGTGTGGCCGCGCAGCTTAGAGGGAACATTGGCCCTAACTTTTTCTGGCGTGTTTAGTGGGTATCTAGTGGATAAGTACTGAAAATTCACGCCCACTGAGTCTCTCTGCGAAGCTTGTGGAGGGGCAGGGCAAATCGGACAGCAACTTCCTGATTTTCGTGTTTAACTGCACATGTATGGTTGCTGAAAGTTGCAGCCCGATTTGCTCCTTAATAATGGTGAGCGCTGATAGCCTCGCCGTTATTCTTACTGTAAAATTCGGGCCAATAGCTATTTCTTTTTCCAAGAATATGGCAATAATAAGGATGAGTAATTTAGAATTGATAACTGAACGTTATTAACAGTCAAGTGAAAAACCCCTTCATAATAGCTGCAGCAACGAGCGCCACTGTCAGCACAAAAAGAACTTCACTAAAGTTACCTCTGATGACAGACGCAGAGACAAATGCCTTTTTACAACGCCAAGATCATTTCCTCTACCTTATTGACTGGGTTCATTGTATGGCCTGAGGATATACAGTCTGCAGAAAGGAAATGGGCTAACACAGCAATTTGTACTCGAGTTACAACATTTCTGTCTAGTCAGCTTTTAAGGAGTGACCCGCGATGACCTCGATAGTGAGGGACTTGACTTTCGTAAACCACTGCCTTTTGTTTATGCACTTAAGTTACTGATTGAGCCTTTTGCTGCCATGACATTTTTGGTGTAAACTTGTTTTTTTCTCTCAATTGTTTATTGTTTCAAATTACTGAACAAAGGCTACATGTCCCTCAATACCATTTATCAATTGAGGGAATATGTTTTGTCTGCTGTGTGGATTAAATGACCTAAGAAGTAAATGTTGCTATTCCAACATTTACCTCATGCCCAACAAACAAACTAGTTACTTTCACAGTTTAAGTAGATTCACTTCAGCGCTAACTGTAGATAGTTGCAATGTCTGTGTCCAATTACTGTTAGGAACAGTAATGTATGCGGTCTGTGAAAATGGGGAGAGGAAGGGACCTGGATACATTTCTTTTAAATTACACATTGAAACAGATGCTTTGCTGCAATTTGGAATGATAATTCCAGAGATCCTAGACTGGGGGAATGGGGAAGATGTGAATCTAATCTCCTTGTATACGCTACTGGTCAGAAAGTGTAGGTATTTCATTCAGGTTTGTAAGGCACGGTACAACCTAGCAAAGTTCTATGCACAATGGCCCTGAATTTCTCGATCTCCTGCCATATCTTCAGCTGAAGCTCAGAGAAGACCTTGGAGAAACAGCATAAATAGCCAGTTTTAAGCAATGACGCTGGTTCTCCAAGGATTCCAGCAACCTCCCTGTGGAGAAAACCTCGTGGATACTCCGGGCGAGCGCCTGAATATCTACAAGGGAGAGGCTTTTACAAATCATATCACTCATGATCCAGGTCATTGCAGTTCATTCATAAATCTCTCTTCATGTCACCTCTTTCTGCTCTACCATCAATGGCAGAGCCCTTAGCCATCAGAGCCCTCATTTCCTGAATTTGTTCCAAAAACTGCTGCAGCTTGCTACCTATCTCCCCACTTTCAAAAACCAATTCAAATCCTACCTCTTCTTCACTCACCTCCCTTACCTTTGAATTCCTGCTTGGTATCTGAATTTTTCTCCCAACTTGTATATTTGTTTGAGCAAAGGCCATTTCAAATCCTAAATGTATTGATGATGAATGCCTATTTTCAAGCTATCAGTTGACAGCATATTAATTGCTTTAGGAAGCAACCTTCTCCATATATTTCATATTCTGTGAGGAGGTAATCCTTTGAATTTGAAGTGTTGCCTGAGGTTTGTCAACTTTCTACTCATTGGCCTCACTATTACCACCACCCTCCCCATACACACCCCCCCCCCACCCCCAATAAAGGGTGGGAGAGAGTCAGGGGGGTTAAAAAATGAAATACGTGCCACGTGACCCCAATACGCGAAAATGGTGGTGGATATTGGGGCATTCGACCAGCAGGACACTTAATTAACATACAAATCGGGCTCCACAGTGCATTGGGAGCCCGATTTGAAATTCATTGTTTCCTAGTGGCCGGGAAAACCAGCAGGGAAAAGGAGGTGGGGGCTGCCGGTTCCACAAGATAAGTGCCTCTCTCAGCATTCCTTGTGCGCGATGTGATGAACACCCCAGAACAGGCGCCATCGGCGGAAACTTGCCATTCCAACCTGCGTAACGTGGTTAAGGGCACAACTCCATGCTTAAAATTCCACGATCTTTAGCGCTATTTCATTCAATTCGGCCCAGATTACACTGATATCTGGGCGGAATCGTGCAGCAACTCCAGGCCGTTGTGCCTAATGTGCATGAATAATAGTTAATAAAAACAGAAAATGTTGGAAATACTCAGCAGGTCAGGCAGCATCTGTGGAGAGAGAAACAGAGTTAACGTTTCAGGTCGATGACCCTTCGTCAGAACTGGAAAAAGTTGGAGATGTAACAGGTTTTTAAGCAAGTGTAGGGACAGGGAAAGGGGGGAGGATGGAAAGAACAAAAGGGAAGGTCTGTGATAGGATGGAAGGCAGGAGAGATTAAGAGACAAAAGGGATGATGGTACAAGGCAAAAAGAGATGGTAATGGGACAAGTTAAGAAACAAAAGATGACTCTAGATGAAGTGTAAATGGCAATGGCAGAATGATCAACAGCTGCCATGTGAGAGAGAGAGAAAAAATGAAAAAAAGATAGGGGCAGGGGTTATAGTCTGAAATTGTTGAACTCAATGTTGAGTCCAGAAGGCTGTAAAGTGCCTAATCGAAAGATGAGGTGCTGTTCCTCGAGCTTACATTGAGCTTCATTGGAAGAGGCCGAGGATGGAGAGGTCAGAGTGGGAGTGGGGCGGAGAATTAAAGTGACCGGCAACCGGAAGCTCAGGGTCACCCTTACGGACTGAATGGAGGTGTTCCGCAAAGTGGTCGCCCAATCTGCATTTGGTCTCCCCAATGTAGAGGAGACCGCATCGTGAGCAGCGAATACTGTACACTGAATTGCAAGAAGTGCAAGTAAATCGCTGTTTCACCTGGAAGGAGTGTTTGGGGCCCTGGACAGTGGGAAGGGAGGAGGTAAAAGGGCATGTGTTGCATCTCCTGCGCTTGCACGTGAAGGTACCGGGCAAAGGGGAAGGGGTGTTGGGGGTGATGGTTTTTATTTCAGATCTCCAGCATCCGCAGTATTTTGCTTTTGTATGAATGATAGTTAGATGGCTTGAAACTTTAATTTTCACACTTAAAGAAGGTATAGATAGTGTAAGTTTGATGCTTTCCTTGGGACCCGATTATTTACGCTGATTTCTGTTTGTTTATGCCCATTTTTACATTCCAGATTACACTAATGAGATTGGCAGGAAATGTAGGTGTAAATAAACACTGTGCTAAATGGGATAGATTCAGAACAGATCTAGCAGCTCAAAACTGGGCATCCATAAGGCGCTGTGGGCCATCAGCAGCAGCAGAATTGTATTCCACCACAATCTGTAACCTCATGGCCCGGCATATCTCTCACTCTACCATTATGACCAAGCCAGGGGACCAACCCTGGTTCAACAATGAGTGTAGAAGAGCATGCCAGGAGCAGCATCAGGCGTACCTAAAAATGAGGTGTCAACCTGGGGAAGCTGCAACACAGGACTACATGCATGCTAAAAGGCGGAAGCAGCATGCTATAGACAGGGCTAAGTGATCCCACAATCAACGGATCAGATTAATGTTCTGCAGTCCTGCCACATCCAGTCGTGAATGGTGGTGGACCATTAAGCAACTAACGGGAGGAGGAGGCTCCAAGAATATCCCCATCCTCAATGATGGTGGAGCCCAGCACGTGAGTGCAAAAGACAAGGCTGAAGCGTTTGCAACCAACTTCAGCCAGAAGTGTCGAGTGGATGATCCATACCGGCCTACTCCCGAGGTCCCCACCATCACAGAAGCCAGTCTTCAGCCAATTCGATTCACTGCATGTGATATCAAGAAACGGCTGAGCGCATTGGATACAGCAAAGGCTATGGGCCCCGACAACATCCCGGCTAGCGTGCTGAAGACTTGTGCTCCAGAACTAGCCGCGCCTCTAGCCAAGCTGTTCCAGTACAGCTACAACACTGGCATCTATCCGACAATGTGGAAAACTGCCCAGGTATGTCCTGTCCACAAAAAGCAGGACAAATCCAACCCGGCCAATTACCGCCCCATCAGTCTACTCTCAATCATCAGCAAAGTGATGGAAGGTGTCATCGACAGTGCTATCAAGCGGCACTTACTCACCAATAACCTGCTCACTGATGCCCAGTTTGGGTTCCGCCAAGACCACTCGGCTCCCGACCTCATTACAGCCTTGGTCCAAACATGGACAAAGGAGCTGAATTCCAGAGGTGAGGTGAGAGTGACTGCCCTTGACATCAAGGCAGCATTTGACCGAGTCTGGCATCAAGGAACCCTAGTAAAACTGAAGTCAATGGGAATCAGGGGGAAAACGCTCCACTGGCTGGAGTCATACCTAGCACAAAGGAAGATTGTTGTGGTGGTTGAAGGTCAATCATCACAGCCCCAGGACATCGCTGCAGGAGTTCCTCAGGGCAGTGTCCTAGACCCAACCATCTTCAGCTGCTTCATCAATGACCTTCCCTCCAACATAAGGTCAGAAATGGGGATGTTCGCTGATGACTGCACAGTGTTCAGCGCCATTCACAACTCCACAGATAATGAAGCAGTCCATGCCCGCATACAACAAGACTTGGACGACGTTCAGGCTTGGGCTGATAAGTGGCAGGTAACATTCGCGCCACAGAAGTGCCAGGCAATGACTATCTCCAACAAGCGAGAGTCTAACCACCTCCCCTTGACATTCAATGGCATTACCATCGCCGAATCCCCCACCATCAACATCCTGGGGGTCACCATTAACCAGAAACTTAACTGGACCAGCCACATAAATATTGTGGCAACAAGAGCAGGGCAGAGACTAGGTATTCTGTGGCGAGTGTCTCACCTCTTGACTCCCCAAAGCCTTTCCACCATCTACAAGGCACAAGTCAGGAGTGTGATGGAATACTCTCCACTTGCCTGGATGAGTGCAGCTCCAACAACACTCAAGAAACTCGACACCATCCAGGACAAAGCAGCCCGCTTGACTGGCACCCCATCCACCACCTTAAACATTCACTCCCTCCACCACCGGCGTACTGTGGCTGCAGTGTGTACCATCTACAAGATGCACTGCAGCAACTCGCTAAGGCTTCTTCGGCAGCACCTCCCAAACCCGCGACCTCTTCCACCTAGAAGGACAAGGGCAGCAGGCGCATGGGAACACCACCACCTCCAAGTTCCCCTCCAAGTCACACACCATCCTGACTTGGAAGTATATCGCCGATCCTTCATCGTCGCTGGGTCAAAATCCTGGAACTCCCTACCTAACAGCACTGTGGGAGTACCTTCACCACACGGACTGCAGCGGTTCAAGAAGGTGGCTCACCACCACCTTCTC
Organism: Squalus acanthias; assembly: GCA_030390025.1. NCBI lineage: Eukaryota > Metazoa > Chordata > Chondrichthyes > Squaliformes > Squalidae > Squalus > Squalus acanthias. The sequence goes on along the minus strand of CM059436.1, from coordinate 82,461,439 downwards.
AAGGGCAACTAGGGATGGGCAATAAATGCTGGCTTTGCCAGTGATGCCCACATCCCATAAACGAATAAAAAAAAACATTGGCAATATGGACACCTGAATGAGCGTAATTTCAGGTGTAATTTCCCGATTATGCCCCCACAGGAAATTCCACCATACTGGCCCGGAATTTGCGATCGGGCTGACAGCGAACTGGCAGCGTTTGCCGCCATTCTGCCTTTGAAACTGACCTCAACTTCAGGATTTGACACAGGCGCATGCGGAAATCCCGAAGTTGCGGTCTGTCAGAGACAGCTTCGAAACAGGCTGCGCTGGCAGCGTTCTTGACACAGGGATTGCGAGATCCTTGTGTGATGCATACTTCGGGGCCAGCAACGAACGCCTTCGCTTCGCCACTGACCGCAAATTCCAGGCCATCGTGCCTACCTGCTTTTTGTTCCAATGTGCATCACCTTACATTTATTTATATTAAAACTCAATTGCCAATCTTGAACCCTCTGACTTGGTCCAAATCCCTTTGAGTGCTATCAATCTTTCTTATACACGTATAAAATTTGTTGGCAGCAATTTTTACAATATTAGAAGAAGCACAACTAGTCATTATCCCTCAAACAGAGCTTTATTTATTATCTATGTATCATTATCATGTATCATTAAATTGTGATTTGAATTGAAACTTTGGATTTTTTGATCCTTTATTTAACCTCACTAATTTCTTATGGAATCTGTCTGAGCTTTTATTCTTTATGTACTGCTTACATTTCTTTATATAAAGTTATTTCAATACCTCTGATGCAATCTAACATTTGAATCGTTTTTGCTGTGTTACTTTTAAAACTCCTTTCAGTTATCCTCAACTAACTTACGCAACTCCAAATCTGCACCACCATTGGTTGCTTTAAAGTATTTGTGGTTTCCCTCAAAATATTTTAGCCATTGTGGTCTTAGTCTTGTTATATTTCTCCTTCTTCGCATAGGGATATATTTCCTTTCCACACCCTTTATAAATATTTTGTTTTTCTTGTTATTTTATTCACTCGTTCCATTTCCTACTTAATCCTTCCTCAAGCCCTTCCCACAGCTCCAAGGTTTGCTATTCTAATGTCTTCCACAATCACACTGTTATTAAACACATATGACAGAAATACTAGTTAGAAAACTTCATGTACGTACACTTAACATGCTCGTAGTTCCTCCCTGTGTGTGCTGTTTCTACTTAGATGTTAACCCATTTATTATCAAATGGTTTTAATAACTGCATGAAACAGATGGTGATTTGTCCATCATTGTCGATGACAGCCTTTGATTCATCTATAATTTAATACAGGTTCTCATATGACAGTAAAGTCCGACTTTCACGAGGAATGTTTTCCCACACACAGGACATCGGATGTCAAATTGACCTGAGGGCTGATCATTCCTTGATTTCCTTTGGCCTCTCTTTTCTTTGGCTAGCTGGACACGACTTGCTTCAAGTTTTGTTGTGCCATCGTGAATCATCTTTGCCACTTTTTCCTGTCACAAGCATCATGTTCCCATGTGTAAGTTGAGATGTCACTTTTTTTTAAAGATTGGTCTTTAGGCAATCCTTATATCTTTTGAACTAACCACCACGAGAGAGTTTACCAAGCTTCAGCTCACCGTAGAAAATACCCTCTTGGGTAGCCTATTATCAGGCATTCGGACTAGGTGACCAGCCCACATTAGCTGTATCTTGACTATCATTGTTTCCAGGCCTCGTATATTTGTTCTTCTGAGGACTTCAATCATGTGTCACCATTGACTTTTCATGATCTTTCTGAGGCAACTTAGGTGGAAATGATTGAGTTTACTGATGTGGTGACTGTAAGTGGTCTAGATATTGCACATGTACAGTAAGGATGTTATAACTATTCCCTTAAGTTTTGTTGCTAGAGTAATGCTCCTTTTATTGCGTAACGTCACATGGAGCCTTCCAGAAGCACTATTGATTTTAAACAATCTGTGGATCACCTCATCATCTAGGAACACATCACGTGACATGGTGATCCCTAGGTAGGTGAACCTCTCCACTGTAGATAGTGTGCGCCCTTCAATGGTAATATTGCATGGCACGCCAGGTTTTCCAGGGAGAGGCTGGGGCATAACTTCTGTCTTCTTCAGTCTGATGGTGAGGCCAAATTTCTTACAAGTATCTGAGTAATGGTCCATGATGACTTGAAGGTCCTCTTCTGTGTTGCCAACAAGGTCACAGTCATCAGCAAACAAGAGCTCCCGAACAAGTTCTGCAGAGGTCTTAGTTTGGACTGCAGGCGACGGACAGATTTGCCATATGTCCTGAAGTGAATATGCACTCCTTTATCCAGTTCCTGAAGGCATAAGTAAGCATAGAAACAAACAATAAAACTAGCACACACAGGAATGTAATATAATGGCATATTTGTGCATGAAATTTGCCCATCAGAGTTCCTATCCTAAATTGTTAAAATACTTCTAACATTAACATGTTTTACTGTCAGACACATATAAAGAGGTGATACTTGTGCTGCTTGAATTTTCATAGGCTGTGAGTTCTCATATTTTTGTAAGAGCAGTTCCCATGCAAGATTGAAGGAAACTCTGTCTACATTAACTATAAATTTTACAGCAGATAAGACAATGCACGAGAGCCAAGATTATCAAAATGGCAGACATGTGAGTCTGACCTAAAAGCTATATTCCTGATGAAATCTCTTGGAAACAATAACAGTATGAAGTGAGCCATAAAACATCTGCTTCTCTCAGCCCTCCTCCGTCTTGGAACTGTATGCAGAGTAATGACTTTACTAATCATGATGATCTATAGCTAACAGTAAACATATTCGAGAACGTGAAATGAGAACTCGTTATTTTAACTTAACGTTTATGATTTGGCTGCCAGCCGAAGATCAGCTGTTATGAAAATGTAAATGCTATCTGTTTACAGTGCATGCTGCTATTGGAGCAATCAGATAAGAAAGTGTAAATTTTTGAACACATCAAAGCTGCTCAAGCATGCTCTGTTTTATTCAGGAACAACCTAGGTTCAGTTACGTTTTCTGATTAATAGCTGTCCAGTAGACTACATGTTAACTGTGTGTGATTAATAGCTGTCCACCGCATATCAACTGTGTGTCACCATGACTGCTAATATGCCCATCTATATGTTTCGTGGAAATTTCTCCTGTCAGCTCCTCAATCTTGTAGAATCCAAAAATAATGGGAAAAAAATGGAAAAGCGAAAGACAAGAGGGAAATGACTTGTGGATATTGGACCCATGCATTGCAAAGGCTGACAATATTAATGGCAATCGTAGTGCAGTAAGGGGACAGATTTTAAGTGATTTAATCCTTAGATTGCTGGCAGGTTCGTGCAAATTGCGGTCTCTCTACTTTGATCAAATCTGTGGGGTTTTTTGCAGCTCATTCACTGGAGTTAATTTTTACTTTTGTCGTTGGGTGAAAACAGGTGAATCTGCAGCTGGTTTTACACCCGACCCGATTTACATTTACAGTGACTTCAATCACTCATTTTGCGCCCGCCGATAAAAGTTAAAGTTACCCTCACTGTGATATACACATTGAGGATAGAACAAAAAAGCTACTCACACATCAGGATAGTATTATTAATATAATTATTATTAATAATAATATAATGGTAGCCTAAACTGTTAAACAAACAAAACACAAACCTACATAAAAATAATGGCCGTATTTTCTGATTGCAGGCCTCCCGCGGGCGGAGGGCTGCGATCTGGAAAAATCTGCGCCCTTACCTGAGGGCTCCCGGGAGGCGCACAGTTCCGATCCTGGGCCTCTCCAAACTGCCGGTGCGCAGGGCCCATGTACCCCAGGGGCGCAGGTAGTTCGCAGCGTCCCTGGGATCACGTGGGCCATGGGGAGCCAATCACAGAAGGGAATCTCCCTTCATACATTTGACAGGAAGACCTGTCAAATATATGAATGGAGATCACCCCCAAAACATAAAACTTTAAATAAATTTTTAAAAATCATCACATTTTTAAAATGACTTGAAAGTACAATAAATTAACTATTTTAAGCAAAACATAAAATTTTCAAAAAGTAATTAACATTTTTTACGGGGCTAAAAATAAATTTACCTTTTTTTAAAGTATTTTTAAATGATAAATCAGTGGAAATTTTTAAAAAAACTTTTTTCAACTCTTATCCTGGTAAAAGCAGGCCTTATGCCTGCTTTTACCAGGCGCAAAAATTGTAAGGGTTTTCTGCGGGCGGAGGGTCTCCAAAAAGTGGAACTATCCGCCCGCAGAGGCCCTTCTCCAGTGTAAAATTCGCAAATTATCGCGATTTCGAAATAATGAGAAAGAGACATACAGTTTTGTAAAAACAGCTTTATTTCAGCAAAATGCTGTCAGGTTCAAAAACGGACACAAGAAGCCTGTAAAATGGCCGCCGCGCCTCGTGGCAGAAGGTTCTAGGCTTTTCAGTAGGCAGACAAGATGGCGTTCCAATAAACATTTCAGCAAGATCGGACATTACTCAGCATATTGATATAAAACAAGACGCAGTCGATTTGCATTTTGACACATAAGCAAGAAATATAAGTGCTGGAAGCGTTTTTCCAGGCACCAGCAAGAGACTATTGTACTGGGCAATCAGAGGCCCATCCAAAGACATTAATCCAAAATTCCCCGCAGCTCTACAATGAGAGAGCCATTTGTGGGTACTTACGCAAGAATTCGGAGGCCCCCAAAAACCCCTCCAGGGAGACTCCTAGCCGGTTCCACAATGGGAGAAATATTAACGGGTACTCAGACAGTTACAAGTATCACCGAAACCCATTAACGACAAGTACCACCCCATACAAGAAGTTTAAGCGCCAAAACATGACAAAAGATGAACATTAAGATTGGGCGGGAGATAAGGAATTACAGTACTATAACTGTAGTGTCCAAACGTCCATCTCTCTCTTATTCTCTTATCCTCTCGACTCACATCCCTGACGACTCTTGACTTGTGCTCTTGCTGCCCACCGAACTCTTGGTCCGCTGATTTTCAGGAGTCCACCTCGTGGCTTGCCGCAAAGATCTGTGAAGAGCTGGACTGCGAAGGCCGATAAGCGGGTGCACCATCCCGAGGGTCGGTAAACGGTGTATGGACTCGAAGGCCCGACGAAACGAAACAAGACAAGAAGAAGAAGAAGACGACTACACGTGCCGCCGCGGTCAGTAAACCCCGACCGCGCCCGAAATATAAAGACCATTCTTGAACTCTATAGGTTTTTGAACTCTATAGGTTACTGCACGAACTGGCACCAGAAGACTCTTCTTCGAGTTTTATCGCAACCGGTGTCGGGCACAGGAAGACTGTTCCTCGAGTTTTATCAGGAATCCGAGGTCAACACAGATCTTCATGGCAGCAGACGGTCCAGCCTGCTAGCCGGAGCAGAGCGAGTAAACAAGTGGGGTGCAGAGACCCCTGATCAACACGTGAATAGTCAGGTGCTGTGGCGAAAACAGCCGAGCACCGTTGTAGAATTCTCCAAGGTGTTACGAGTGGTGAGCATGTTTCTCGATCCTACAGATCTAGATTAGAGCAGGCATTGATAGGGGAGGGTGATTTTATTAAGGATAATTATAATGTGTGTCCCCTTTTACGATGTGTCGTGCGCTCCTCGTTTCCCTAAACCTAGTTTCATAGATGTATGTAAGCTTGTACTGTCATTAATCTGTGCTTATGACATGTATTTTGTAATCTTGAACAATATGCAATAAAGATTTTCCATTTCGTACTATTCAACCGGGTCTACCTGAGTTTTCTCTGCATTACTGCTCTCGCACCTAAGTCCAGTGTCAGAACCGTAAGGGCGAGTGGGTCGAACCACTCACAGGTGTTTAGTGCTACAAGGCTGGCTGGAGACCAGAGCAGGCAATAAGGCCTAACCCCACACTAGCACCCAGGCTAAGCACAGAGCCGCAAAGCCCTTACACCAGGGCAGCTGGAGGACCTGTCAAGTGCTTTCTTGACAGATCGGAAATGCCGGTTTCCAACGCGTGCGCAGTGCATGCCTGAAACCGGCATTTCCGATGTCCCTACGGGTGGGTACACAGCGCGTACACACCCGTAGGGATCGGAATATCTGGCCCCTGTGGTTGTCCGTTCATCCCTTTTCCTTCTATTGTTTCATATTCCCTATTTTCTATCCTTTTTTCTCAACATTGGTTTCACCCTTTTTCTGCCTATCTGACCCACTTAAAACATGCTTCCCTACTTTAAAAAAAATTCTAAACCATTAATTTATTTTGTTCTTCTGTTTTCAGTGTCCATTTTGGAGCTGGGGGTAACCTTTTTTCAAAAAGAAAAACATGTTCTTTTTCCACAGGCTGAAAACTTGTCTTAAAAGCCAGTTATGCAGCCAATAAAAAGTTTCGATTTGGAATTTGATGTAGTTGTATTATAAGTGCACAGTTCATTAATTAATAGGAAAACTGCATCTACCTCAGGAAATGTCATAATTGTTTTAGAAGAAATATTGCAAGATGATTAAGGAGAATCACCTCTTTTTCCGGTACATTGATGACTGTATCAGTGCTGTTTCCTGCTCTCACCCTGAACTAGAAAATTTCATTCAATTTGCTTCCAATTTCCACCCTTCCCTCACCTTCACATGGTCCATCTCCGACTCTTCCCTTCCCTTCCTTGACTTCTCTGTCTCCATCTCTGGGGATAGGCTATTGACAAACATTCACTACAAGCCCACTGACTCCCACAGCTACCTGGACTACACTTCCTCCCACCCTGCTTCCTGTAAGGACTCTATTCCATTCTCCCAGTTTCTCCATCTCCGCCGCATCTGCTCTGACGATGCCACCTTCCATACCAGTGCTTCCGACATGTCTTCCTTTTTTCTCAACCGAGGATTCCCCTCTACTGTGGTTGACACAGCCCTTGACCGTGTCCGTTCCATTTCCCGCACTTCTGCTCTCACCCCTTACCCTCCCTCCTGGAACCACGATAGGGTTCCCCTTGTCCTCACCTTTCACCCCACCAGCCTCCACATTCAATGGATCATCCTCCACCATTTCCGCCACCTCCAGCGTGATCCCACCACCAAACACATCTTCCCCTCACCTCCCCTTTCAGCATTCCGAAGGGACCGCTCCCTCCACGACACCCTGGTCCACTCCTCTATCACCCCCAACACCCCTTCCCCTTCACCCAGCACCTTCCCGTGCAAGTGCAGGAGATGCAACACATGCCCTTATACCTCCCCCCTTCCCACTGTCCAGGGCCCCAAACACCCCTTCCAGGTGAAACAGCGATTTATTTGTACTTCTTGCAATTTAGTATACTGTATTCGCTGCTCACGATGCGATCTCCTCTACATTGGGGAGACCAAACGCAGATTGGGTGACCGCTTTGCGGAACACCTCCATTCAGTCCGTAAGGGTGACCCCAAGATTCTGGTCGCCTGTCACTTTAATTCTCTGCTCCACTCCCACTCAGACCTCACTGTCCTCGGCCTCTTACACTGTTCCAATGAAGCTCAACGTAAGCTCGAGGAACAGCACCTCATCTTTCGATTAGTCACTTTACAGCCTTCTCGACTCAGCATGAAGTTCAACAATTTCAGACTGTAACCTCGGCCCCTATTCTTTTTTTTCCATTTATTTTATTTATTATTATTATTTTTTTCTCTCTCCCACATGGCAGCTGTCTTTCATTCTGCCAGAGCCATTTACACTTCATCTAGAGCCATCTTTTGTTTCTTAACTTGCCCCATTACCATCTCCTTTTGCCTTGCACCATCTCTTAATGTTTCTTAATCTCTCCTGCCTTCCATCTAGAGCCATCTTTTGTTTCTTAACTTGCCCTATTACCATCTCCTTTTGCTTTGCACCATCTCTTAATGTCTCTTAATCTCTCCTGCCTTCCATCCTATCACAGACCTTCCCTTTTGTTCTTTCCTTCGTTGCCTCTGCACCTGCTTAAAAAGCTGTTTGATCTCCAGCTTTTTCTAGTTCTGACGAAGGGTCGTTGACCTGAAATGTTAACTCTGTTTCTCTCTCCACAGATGCTTCTTAACCTGCTGAGTATTTCCAGCATTTTCTGTTTTTATTTCAGATTTCCAGCATCCGCAGTATTTTGCTTTTGTAAGGAGAATCAGTTCTTGGTTTATTGGTAAATAGAATTGGAAAAGGGAATACAGGAGTTGGTAAAATTTGAAAGGAGCATTCAATGTAAACCTCCAGCCTGTTGTGAGTAGGTGTCAGCCTTGACTCAGTAAGTCATGGGGATAAGTCCAACTCCAGAGACCTGGGCCGCGATTTTACTAATGGAGGTGGGTTGGGTGCGGCGCTGTCAGGCGGGATAAATTTGGGATTTTGCCCTAATTGGGCAATTGATTCCCAGCGTGTGCGCTCCCCTGGCCCAATTAGTCTTTTGGATCTGAAACTCGCCTCTGCTGACGTCAGTTATCCAGCTGCTTTTAAGGACTCCAAGCAGCCTTGGTTCATTTTCTCCCTCTGTACTTCCAGAGTGACTAGTGTGCTAAGTGTTTGATACTCCTGAAATGTCTAGCTCAAGGCCCAAGGACTCACCTCGCTTTGATGATGACTCACTCCATGCTCTGGTGGAGGGAGCCCGAGCTCAAAAGGAGGTGCTCTTTCCTTCCTCTGGGAGGAAAAAATCTCCCCAGCAAACCAAAGCTGTGTGGCTGCAAACTGGCTCAGGAGGTAAGCTCCAGATCGTTGTGCAGCAGAACCTGGCTGCTGTGCCGCAAGAGGTTCAATGACCTTGTCCGCACAGGAAAAGTGAGTACACCATCACCTTTACCCTCATTCTGCTCCCCATCTCCTCTCAGCATCAGCACTCTGCATTGTCAAGCTACTCCTACACATCCCACTTTACCCTTACATCCCTTGCACCCGTAACCATTCCCTCTCTCTCCATGTACACAATCACTTACATATTCGACTGTGCTGCCCTCACACTCCCTATCACTATTATGCAATGACAACAACTAACAACACACAGGGAGGGCCCTTGGTATTGGGACCTCACTCCATCTTTGTCTCCTTCTAAGCATCTATGCTATGGATTCTCTACACTCACTCCATCATTCTCACTCAAAGTCCACTTGTGTCCCTCATTGCAGGAAAAGAGAGCCCACAATAAGAGGGAAAGGGCAAAGACAGGAGGAGGGCCACCCTCAATAGCCCATCTCACTAGCACTGAGGAGGCGGCCCTAGAGATCATTGGAGCCGAGGAGGATCTGGAAGTGGGGGACAGACAGACGGGCGCATCAGAGCAAGCTGGTGACAGAATAGTTTTGCATCTCTCTCATTTACATTGCATGAGTGACTGATACGGCTTCTGATGCTCATACAGATTGAGTTATGATCATCTGCACAAGTCCATGTGCATGCAACATTAATATCACATGTTTAACTCATTCCTTTACTCCCCCACAGGGCCATCGATAGCCCCCCTCCCCACTGTCCAGGAGGAACAGCCTGAGCCCCCAGACTCCTCAGAAGAACCTGCAACCTCTGAGGGCGCAGCGTCAGCAGAATTAAGCGCACCTAGCACCAGCGCAGATATGCACACCTCGGTGGGAACTTAGGGAGATAGATTAGTATTGTCACCTGATGTATCACAGCTCACAAGTGAGCATCAGCAGATGGTGGAGACAGGGACAGCAGTGGAGAGTCCTCGTCGGAGGGCGCAGGGCTCAGCCAGCTCGGCTCAGCTGCATGTCGACCCTGTGCCTCCGGGTCCATCCAGAAAGAGAGCAGTGCTGGAACTCCAGGAACAAGTGCAGGAGTCTCTGGCAGGTTTTATCTCCAGGGTTACTGCGAGTGTGGACAGGACGGAGGAGTCCATGTCTAACATGAGCAGTGCCTTTGTGGAGGCATTGGCGCATGAACGCACCACCACGGAAAGGATGGCAACCTCCGTGGAAAGGCTGGCTACGGCCATGGAGGAAATAAGTCGCCAGAGTCAGGAAAGCATGGTGAATGTTCAGAATAGACTGACATCTCTGGAGGAGCGATGGGCAGCTATTGAGCAGAGAAACCAGAGCTTCATAGAAGTCCTTTTGAGTAGGACTGCCAGTGCAGATACGGGTCCTCATGGCCCCCCCTGATGTGCAGCAAGGTGCTCTCAAGCCACTTGCTAGCTCTGAAGTGGGGCTGACCCATGAGAGGGATGTTGGTGGCAGGCAACAAGGAAGTGGGGGCTCCTCTCCAAGCGCTCACACTCCCATGCCACTGAGTAGCCCTCGGTCAGAGCAGCACCAGAGTCCTCACCCAACTGAGATGGGCGTCTCAGCCCCTGCACAGATGCAGAAGGAGCAGACTGTTGACGAGCCCTCACAGGCTCGCAAACCCAGAGGACGCCCGCCAAAGGTGTCAAAGCAGGAGCAGCATGAAAGTGAGCAAGGTGCCTCCACATCTGCTGAAGCCACAGGGGAAGCACCACGTAGAAGCATGCGTAAGAGGAAGATAAAGCACAATTAGTCACAAGGGTAGTCACTTTGGTGTTCTGTTCTGTTGTCTTTTGTTTTCTTTAATATTTGACATTGTCATCCTTTTGTGAATGGATTAAACAGAAGTGATGGCAAACAGTTGAAGTTCTGGCCTATGTGATCTCGGAAATGGAAATTCCACATTGAGGGCTCAGGGCGACTTGCATTTGTAATGATGGTGGTGAGAGTGATAGGAACCCACAGGTTCTTGTACATTGTGTATGGTGTGTTAAGAAGGTGCCAGCCATATTTGTTTGATTCGTCTGCTTAAGCGAATCTGGCAAAGATTAGTGCATCCCTTGCATCACGGGCAGCAATGTGCTCGCGTGCTGCTGGAACTGGCGCATCCGCCTCCACAAGGTCTTCCTCCTCCTCCTCCTCATCTGAGGAGGCTATGTGCTGAGCCACTTTTTAAAAAAATCGATAATGGGATGTGGGCGTCGCTGGCAAGGCCAGCATTTATTGCCCATCCCTAATTGCCCTTGAGAAGGTGATGGTGAGCCGCCTTCTTGAACCGCTGCAGTCTGTGTGGTGAAGGTACTCCCACAGTGCTGTTAGGGAGGGAGTTTCAGGATTTTGACCCAGTAGATGCAAGCCATGATGCTGTGCAATGTTGTGCAGTGCACAGCAGACCACGACGATCCTGGAGACCCTGGCGGCTGAATACTGTAGGGCTCCACGTAATCTATCAAGGCATCTGAATCGCATCTTCAGCAAGCCGATGGAAATGTGACTGGCATTGTAGCGCTCCTCAGCTTCGTTCGATGACCTCCTCAACGGCGTCATCAGCCATGTCTTCAGGGGATAGCTCTTGTCTCCAAGTAGCCACCCGAAAAGTTGGTTTGGCGGATTGAAGAGCGGAGGCACACCAGACTGGATGAACGAGTCATGACAACTGTCAGGGTACTTCGCGCAAACATGCAAAATGTCCTTCCTGTGGTTACACATCAGCTGCACGTTGAGGGAGTGGAAGCCCTTGTGGTTAACAAAAACAGCTAGGTTGTGATGGGGTGCCCTAAGGGCCACATGTGTGCAGTCTACACCGCCCTGCACCCTTGGCAAGCCTGCCATATTTGCAAAGCCAATCGCACGCACGGTTACACTTGCTTGATCCGTGGAGAAGTGTATGTAATTGCGCGCCTTGGCAAAGAGGGCACCGGTTACCTGCATGATGCAGGTGTGTGCGGCCGACTGGGAGATGCCGCTGATGTCTGCAGTTGATCCCTGGAAGGGCCCTGAAGCAAAAAAGTTGAGTGCGGTGGTGACTTTGACAGCCACTGGTAAGGAGTGTCCACCCGCTCCTCTGGGCTCCAGGTGTTGGTGCAGCATTGCGCAGATGTCAGCGACTACATCTCACGAAAGTCTCAGCCTCCTTTGGCACTGCTGCTCAGTCATGTTGAGGAAGGTCATCCTCAGCCTGTAAACCCTGTGTTGGGGGTATCTCCTGCGGCGACGTGCAGCCCTGCGCTGACGCCTTCTGCCCTGTGCACCATCAGGTGGCTGAGCAGGAGGTTGGCGCTCCTGTTGTTGGTGCTGCTGTTGTGCCTGGTTCTGCTGCTGCCGTGGCTGCTCTTCCTCCGAATCTGAGGACCAGGATGAAAGGAAATAAATGGTTCCCATGCTGCTGGTAGATATCTCCGTTGAAGAAGCGCTCAGTCAATGTGGGGAGAGGGTTTTCCCAGGAGGTCACAATGGATATGGATCTCAGCTTCACTACTTCCAAGATCAGTAGACCTGCAAAAAGTTTTCCAAGACCTGAAAAAACAAAGTTCTGCCACCTGCAACTGATCCTTGTAGAGAGCTCCGTTTTTATGCTGGAGCTGCAGCTGTTAGGAAGCCAGCCACTTGTGAACCCGACACAATTAGCTGGCGTGGTTTGGGAACGACGTGGAACACGCTGAAAATGTGGTAACATTTAAAAGGGCAGGCAAAATAGGATTACACAGGCAGTTAACAACCAGTTAACTGCCTTAAGGGCCTATCCCGCCGCTTGGTGGCGGGACTGAACGGGAGTCTGCAAGCCCGCCTTTGGAAAAGTTGCACGGAGGCGGGTTGACGGCGGGATCAGAACCCGTCGGCATTTTTAGCCATTTTACCACCTGACCCGCCTCCAAACACGCCTCCTCAGGGCTGGTAAAATCGAGCCCCTGAGCTGCCCTCTCAGGTGGCCGTATCAGACCCCAGGGCACTATTCGAAGACGAGCAGAGGAGTTCTCCCGGTGTCCTGGCCAATATTTATCCATCAACCAACATCACTAAAACAGATTATCTGGTCATTATCTCATTGCTGTTTGTGGGACCTTGCTGTGCGCAAATTGGCTGCCACGTTTCTTACATTACAACAGTGACTACACTTCAGAAGTATTTCATTGGCTGTAAAGTGTTTTGGGATATCCTGAGGTTGTGAAAGGCACTATATAAATGCAAGTCTTTCTTTCTATTATTGTGTTTGTCATAATAGAAAGCTTCATAATTCTAGGGAGCCTGTTCTTATGCTCATCAAAAGAGGCAGTGCCCTTTCTGCACTATTGTGTGGCCTCTCGCATTTAATTGTACAAATTAATGGAAGGTAAGCATGTACATTTTCTGATGTAAGTGCTTATAACAACCCCCCAACAGATCCCAAAATTTGGGTGAAACCAGATACAATGCAGAGACATCAACATCTGCACACTGCAGGTTTTGGAGTGATGCTTGCTGCTGTTTTTCCTGTTTGGCACGGAAGGCCCTTCATCGTCCCTCCATGCTAATGGGCAGCGTCAATGACGAGCACATCTTCAGTCGCCTGTGGCATGTGCTGATGTCTGAACAAAGTTCTGTGGAGAAACGACATTGAGGATCCAGCTAGCATCACACTTCATCAATTGTCAGCCGTTATTAATTCAAAGATTTCATTCGATCCCCCCAAATTGTTTTGATGATTAAACAGGAAGTTTTCTAATTATGAACAGTGTTTTATCTTGGACACATTTGCTCACAGTTGAGTTGATTTTTTTTTTGGATTTTTGGAAGAAAAATCAAACCCAAAGATCAGAAGGCCTACTAATGCTGGTTGAAATAATTACGTAGTCTTCTCCCCTCTTGATCAAGTCACTGAAGCAATTACTCATTCTCGCAATTAAATACTGACAGCACACTGCGTAGAGGCTGGAGGTTTGGGGAAAACTGGCGCAATGCAGCATTCTTTTTCAAAGTGTTAGCTGCAGGCATGAAGAGAGCCACAGTAACAATCACGTGGGACATTCTGGAGGGGTAGAGTTTCCGCTTTGGGCGCAATCAGGAATTTGCACCCAAAATGCACTTGAAATTGCACTTGTCAGATTGCAGTTCAAGCTTCTGCTAAAATCATTTGCATAATCAAAAATGGGGGTAAAATTAGCTCGCGCCCCGAAAAGGTTAGCGCCCCCACGCCCGAAATTGAATGGTAGAGCCCCAAGCAGGAGGCGGGGCACTACTAGATTGCTCCTCCTCCCTCTTGGGGCGCTCCCGTTGAATATCGCGGCGCTACGTGCAGAGGCACCACACGAGCTGGCACGTAGCACCGTGGTACTGCAGGCCTCCCTCCCCTGATTAAAGGGGAGGGGCCTAGCGCAGCACGCACCGGGGCCCTGCTGGGGCCCTGCTGGCAAAAGGCCGCCCGGCACCTGCCTTTAATTTACGCCACCCCGCCGCAAACACGGCACCCTGACCTTGTTGGACATAACATCCGGCGGTGGGTCAGGGGGTGCGAGCTAAGATTGCAACCGGGGCGCGAGCGGGGCACTGCACACGGCGATGACGTCATTGCTGGAAGTGCAGCGCCGCGGGGCACTACCGGCTACCGCCGCCGATAACCTCCTGCTGAATTTCACAGGAGGCGTTAGCGGCGCCACGCCCGGGCACTAGTTGCTGTGCGCCCCATTAGTGCCCCCCTCGGGGCACTAACAGGAGGCACAAAGCAACTGAATTCTTCCCCTGTAAAATCTTCAATGAACCAGCGGAATCGTGCAGTGTAATAGATCATGAGGGAAAAATTCAGTTGGTTGCGCCTCCCGTTAGCGCCTTAAGAGGGCGCTAATGGGGCACAAAGCAACTAGCGCCCGGGCGCGGCGATGTTTGCGCCGCTCGCGAAATTAACTAGACATTTTGCGGCGGCGCTAAACAGTACCGCCACGATCTCCTGCGCCGGCAGATCGTGACATCAGTCGAGTGCGCAACGCCCCAGTAGCGCCCCGGAGTGGATTTTGAGTGGCACCCCCTGCCTTACCGCCTGCCGCTAGCAATGACAGGTTGAGGGGAGCGTTTTGCAGTCAGGAAGGGACTGGGGGAGTGCTATTTAAAGACGACCGCTTCCTGCCTTTTTTTTTTGGCGACATTTTTGAACCACGCATTCTGAGAGAGAGAGAGAGAGAGAGAGAGCGACTTCTGGAGAGATTCAACGCTGTGTGAAGGAGTTTTGGGTACTGAGCAGCACTTTGCAGGTTCATTTTGATTTGCCCTTCCTTGTATCGATTTAGAAGAGACTATGGGGGCTGCACTCTGAGCTCTTTCCCTGTTGCTCTCCATTGTTCTTTCCAGCAGATTTGATGTACAGGTCTCTCCAGGCCGAGATTCAAGGCTGCAATGAGCAGGATGTGGATGGAAAGCAAGATCAACCCTCCCCTTTAAGAACTGGCCGGGGCCATTGTGTCTGTGTTCCATTGCTGACTGACATCACATGAGCTTCGCCAGCACTCTGAGTTAGCGCCTCGCTCCTCGGCCTTTGCGCCTTAAGACAGATGTGTAGCGCCTGATTTAGCACTCCAATCACCTCGAGGGGCGATAAAAGTCAAGTTTGCAGTCGGAGGCGATAATTAGTGCCAGGCGCTAATCTTTGCGCCCGGCCGATAATTGCGCCCCAAACGGGGCGATACCGAATTTTCCCCCCCATAATTGTTAATTTTTTTATTTTCATTAAAATGTACTCCTTGATGTATTTAAGAGTGGTAACCTGGTGCAGTTTTATTAATGCAGCTGAAATGGGGGGGGGGGGGGTTTATCACCAAAAATAGGCATTTTTAATAAGAATGTCCAGTCCTCCACCTGTGAGTAACCTGATTTAAAATCACTCAAAATTACTTTAAAAAATATACTGAACCATTTAATAGTTTAATTGGTGTATACTAGTTTGTTCCTTTGTAAATGAAATATTATTTGATATGAAAATTCTTTAAAAACGTGCCTACTAGTGTCTGTGGGCCTAAGAAAATGAGCCCAATTTGAAGAGCCTTCCTGAACCAGCGCAATCGGCGGAATCTCACAATTTTGACCAGGGGGGCGTGGCCAGTTTTGTAGGTGGGGCCTGATCCGGCGGATTGAATCTTAAACCAGCGTACAGGATTGCGGAAAACAAGAACGCAAGCGGTTTTGGACGTAACTCCCTTACGTATAAAATTCCCCGATCTTTTGTGCAGGTTTGACCAATTCCGCCCGGATAGCGTAAATCAATGGAAATTCCACCCCTCGATCAGTAGGGAGCTGATGAAATAGTCAGATTCCACAACAGGCAGGTGATAAGGGAAGTCTCCAATGGTCTATAAAATGACGGTCACAGTGACTTAGGTTTCAGGGAGGCAAATAGATATTCAGCATGCACTATGAGCCTTCACACATGAGCAATTTCTGAAACACAGCCATGTACATACAGAGCCAATAAGCTATCAACTGCAAACAAAAGTTAATATACTTCGTGAAGTTTCGGGTTCATTAAGAAAGTTTTAAACATAGCACCGTGGTACTGCAGGCCTCCCTCCCCTGATTAAAGGGGAGGGGCCTAGCGCAGCACGCACCGGGGCCCTGCTGGGGCCCTGCCGGCAAAAGGCCGCCCGGCACCTGCCCTTTAATTTACGCCGCCCCGCCGCAAACACAGCACCCTGACCTTGTTGGACATAACATCCGGCGGTGGGTCAGGGGGTGCGAGCTAAGATTGCAACCGGGGCGCGAGCAGGGCACTGCACACGGCGATGACGTCATTGGAGGTTTAAATATAAGTACTGGGTGAAAGATATAAGGTATAGCTTTTGGATACAATGAGAAACCTACAACACAGTCCTTCTTCTTCTTAGGCAGTCCCTCGGAACCGAGGATGACTTGCTTCCACATTAAAAATGAGTTCTCAGGTGACTGATGAGTCCAATGCGGGACCTACAGTCTCTGTCACAGGTGGGTCAGACGGTGGTTGAAGGGGCGGGTGGGTGGGGTGCTTGGGTTGACGTGCGCTCCTTGTGCTGCTTCCGCTTGTTCCCGGCGAAGAGACTCGGGGTGTTCGGCGCCTTCCCAGATACTTCTCTTCCACTTTGTGCGGTCTTGGGCCAGGGATTCCCAGGTGTCGGTGGGGATGTTGCATTTTTTCAAGGAGGCTTCTTGGAAATACTCCTACTGCAACACAGTAGGAGTATTTCCAAGGCACGGGTTAGAGGGACTCAGCAGGGGAGAAAAGAGTTATGGTAAATCAGAATTGTCTTGCGGGGGAACTGATAAGATCATATGAAAAGACGGACAGAAAAAGACAAACTGGTTCATCAGGTCTGTCCCATTTAGCCACACTCCCGACCCAATAGCAGCCATAAGATCGCCTGGGAGAGGCAAAAAGATAGATTAAAAAAAAATCCTTAGCCAATGCAAGGAAAAAAGAATTCTGGTAAATTCCTCTCTGACCCTTGAAGGCAACCAAAAATTGAGTTCCAGGAGATAACAGTGATCACGAGGTACATCCCACCTATCTTATGTATGCAGCGATATCGGCCTCCTCCAGGAATCTGTCCGGCTCCCTTTTGAATGCTTGCAGCAAATCTGTAAACGGCACAAGCTGGCAACATAGTTCAAAGCTTAATAATGCTCTGGGAAAAAAAAAACCTCCTGACGTCTAACCTAGTCCTATGTTTACGAGCTCCTTGAGCATATAGTGATTGC
Source organism: Squalus acanthias (assembly GCA_030390025.1). Taxonomy (NCBI): domain Eukaryota; kingdom Metazoa; phylum Chordata; class Chondrichthyes; order Squaliformes; family Squalidae; genus Squalus; species Squalus acanthias. Next base: position 82,444,005 of record CM059436.1, on the reverse strand, counting down.
TAAAGGTTTTACACTAGGTATTAATCTAGTGACACTCCTCTGAACCTGTCCTAGGGCCTCTATTTCTCCCAACATGTGAGGGGACCACAACTGAACAAAGTATTCTAGATGGGGCCTAACGAAGGTCTGGCACATAGACTGTATGGTGTTCCTTGTTTTGTCCTAGCTGTACAACCTAATGCAATGTTTGCCTTCACTACAGCCTCACAACACTGATTGTGGATTTTTAAAGACTCATGCACTATAACACTATGTAAATTTGGGGGCACCCATTATTGGACCCCCCTCCCACATCCGGCGCAGGGTTATTACAAATGGCAAGGTCCGAGGTGCCCCAGATATTGGGCCTCAGGCCTCGTTATAATGAAGACAGTGCTGGGTGAGAAGGCAGCACAAGGTAAGTGCTCGAAGCTTGGGCACGGCGGCCCACAGGTATGTGGTCGGGTCTTTGGACTTGTTGTCATGGGGGTCGGAAGCCTTGGTCCTGTTGCCATGGGGATCGGGGAGGGATTGCGGGTGGGGGCCTGGAGGTCCTGGTCGAGAGGGATCGGGGCTTTGGTGGGCCTTGGGTTCGTGGTCAGGAGGGAGGCAGGGAGATTGGGGGCCTTGACGTCAGGGCCGGGGGGTGGGGTGGGGAAAGGGACATCGGAGGTCGGGGCCGGGTGGGTAGGGTCAGGAGGGACATCTGAGGTCAGAGCCAGGGCCTGAAGGTCGAAGGTCGAGGGACTCGGGACCGGGAGAAAAAGCAATCGGGATGGTGATTGTGGTACTTACTTTTCTTTTGTTTATGCCATGTTTAAGGTTGGTTTACCTTGAGTGCACTGCGCTGACTACCTGAAGCAGGTGTTAGCATATGCATAGGAGCTAATGTCTGCTTCAGGCAGTGCACTTCCAGTCGGAAGTGTGCGCATGTTTCCTGCCTGCCATTTGGGGCCTTAGGAGGTCGCATAGTGCCTGAAAAACAGACGCTCCGCAGCCCAACTTAACTCCCTATAACACACATATTTCCCTTTCAACAAACCTTCACTTAGAGTTTGGACGATCAGGAAGATGTGATTATTTAAAGTGTATGTTATTTCACAATTTAAGTTTTTTCCTATAACGAATACCAAAGAGAACCTAAGGGAATTCTTATATTACTTTACCAAAGCAAGCTGTGCAAATAAGAGCTCCTCATTGCAATATTAGCTTGCCCTGAGGCAGCCAGCGCTGATACTTTATTTCTAATTTATTTGACTTTATTGCTGTAGGTGTCAGCCATGGCTCAGTGGGTAACACTCTCACTTCTGAGGCAGAAGGATGTGGGTGAAGTCCCACTCCAGAGACTTGAGAACAAAATATACGCTGACATTTCCAGTGCAGTACTGAGGGAGTGTTGCATTGTCAGAGAGTGCTGTCTTTCAGATGAGATGTTAAACCAACCAATCTGGCTCCAGAGACTTGTGTGCATAATCCAGGGCAGTACTGAGGGTGTGCTACACTGACAGAGGTGTGTATTTTGGACAAGACATTAAACCAAGGCCCGTCTGCCCTCTCAGGTTGATGTATCAGACCCCAAGTCAATATTTCGAAGAAGAGTTCTCCTCGGTGCCCTGGCCAATATTTAGCCCCCAACCAACAGTTAAAAACAGATTATCTGGTCATTATCTTATTGCTGCTTGAGGGACCTTGCTGCCTGAAATTGGCTGTCCTGTTTCCTACATTACAACAGTGACTGCACTTCAAAAGTACTTCATTGATTGTACGCGCTTTGGGATGCCCTGAGGACATGAAAGGGCGCTATATAAACGCAAGTTTTTCTTTCTTTCTAAATATTGCCTCACAATTTTTTTTGCAGATAGCTGGATTGCTTTAGTTTTATCCAAATTCTGAAGTCTAATGTTATTATTGACTTCACTGAATTGGTAATAATCCCAAGTATAGCAGTATCACATAATGTGGCATGGCTAGTGAATTCAGTGCGGAGGTATATCCTGGAATCAGGTAAATGGTCGGCAAAGATGTCATCAAACAACAACAACAACTACTTGTATTTATATAGCACCTTTAACGTAGTAAAACATCCCAAGGCACTTTACAGGAGTGTTATAAGACAAAATTTGACACTGAGCCACATAAGGAGAAATTAGGGCAGTGGACTAAAAGCTTAGTCAAAGAGGGAGGTTTTAAGGAGCATCTTCAAGAGGAGGAAAGAGGTAGAGAGGCGGAGAGGTTTAGGGAGGGAATTCCAGAGCTTAGGGCCTCGGCAGATGAAGGCACGGCCACCAATGGTTAAGCGATTAAAATCAAGGATGCTCAAGAGGCCAGAATTAGAGGAGCGCAGATATCTTGGGCGTTAGTGGAGCTGGAGGAGATTACAGAGATAGGGAGCGGTGAGACCATGGAGGGATTTGAAAACAAGGATGAGAATTTTTAAATCGAGGCGTTGCTTACCCGGGAGCCAATGCAGGTCGGAGAGCACAGGGGTGATGGGTAAACAGGACTTGGTGCGAGTTAGGACACGGGTAGCCAAGTTTTGAATGCTCTCAAGTTTACGTAGGGTAGAATGTGAGAGGCCAGCCAGGAGTGCGTTGGAATAGTCAAGTCTAGAGGTAACAAAGGCATGGATGAGGGTTTCAGCAGCAGATGAGCTGAGGCAAGGGCGGAGATGGGCGATGTTACGGAGATGGAAATAGGCGGTCTTAGTTATGGTGTGGCTATGCGGTCGGAAGCTCATTTCAGGGTCAAATATGACATCAAGGTTGTGAACAGTGTGGTTCAGCCTCAGACAGATGCTAGGGAGAGGGGTGGAGTCAGTGGCTAGGGAACGGAGTTTGTGGTGGGGACTGAAAACAATGGCTTTGGTCTTCCCAATATTTAATTGGAGAAAATTGCAGCTCATCCAGAACTGGATGTCGGACAAGCAGTCTGACAATTTAGAGACCGTGGAGGGGTCGAGGTAGAGCTGGGTGTTGTCAGGTACAAGTGGAAACTGATGCTGTGATTTCAGATGATATCGCCAAGGGCAGCATGTAGAATAGAAATAGGAGGAGGCCAAAGATAGATCCTTGGGGGACACCAGAGGTAACGATTCGGGAGCGGGAAGAGATTAGATAGAGATGAATGGAGCCAGGCGAGTGCAGTCCCACCCAGCTGGACGACGGTGGAGAGGCGTTGGAGGAGGATGGAGTCGTCAACCATGTCAAAGGCTGCAGACAAGTTGAGAAGGATGAGGAGTGATAGTTTACCTTTGTCACAGTCACAAAGGATGTCATTTCAGTACTGTTTCGGTACTGTGGCAGGAGCTGAAACCTGATTGGAGGGATTCAAATATGGAGTTCCAGGAAAGATGGGCATGGATTTGGGGGCGACAACATGTTCAAGGACTTTGGAGAGAAAAGGGAGGTTGGAGATGGGGTGTAGGTTTGCAAGGACCCAGGGGTCAAGGTTTGGTTCTTTGAGGAGAGGGGTGATGACGGCAGATTTGAAGGAGAGGGGGACAGTACCTGAGGAAAGAGAACTGTTAACAATGTCAGCTAACATGGCAGCCAGAAAAGGAAGTTGGGTGATCAGCAGTTTAGTGGGAATAGGGTCAAGGGAGCAGGAAGTGGGTCTCATGGACAAGATGAGCCCAGAGAGGTCACGAGGGGAGATCGGAGAGAAACTGGGGAAAGATGTGAGTTCAGGGATTGGGCAGGAGGAACCTTAGAGGAGTTTTGGCCCAGTGGGCTAGGGGAAGGAAGCGAAGTGGCAGAGGCAGCTGATCAGATGGTCTCAATCTTACAGACAAAGATGTCCATGAGCTCCCCGCACTGCTTTTCTATTTTAGTAAATGTAATTTTGAAGAAAACTATCAAAAATTAAGTAATTGTAATTCGACTGATAAGCTTTTGACATGAAAGGGAATTTAATGACATGTTTGTTTGAGTCTGCAATTTTAGAAATGTCACATTAACACTATTAAGTGATGCATTGATATTGCAATCAAGCCTCTCGTTAAATCTAGACTGAAGACGTTCATCAGTCCGCAAGCTAGCAGTGAGCTGCTGTATGTAAAATAGTTTGCATGCATAATAAATTTGGTTGTTATTGCTTTATCATTTGATCATTATCAGGAACTCTAATCACAATATAAACACAAGAACAACAAAACAGTCAGTTTAAATGGCTTCTGTTACCATGCCTGCACTCTGGACTTCTCCCTAAACTTCATCTTGCTACCTCCCTTCCTACTTTCAGAAGCCTTCTGAAAACATACCTTTTGGCCAGCCCTTCGTGTCCTGTCCCCTAACTTCTTCCCACTGCTGCTCCTGTGAAACACCACGTGATGTTTTATGTGTAAGATGCTATATAAATGCAAATTGTTTGTTGTATATCCAGTGTGGCAATTTCTTACAGAGGAATAAAATGTAGGGCATGCAATGAAAACACAACATTGCAATGTTACGAAAAAGGACTTCTTAAAAAAACCTCAATCGCGCTGTGAAGCAATACTAAATTACCGATTAATGACATCACTGGATTTGTCTCATCATTAGTGTGGCTAATTGACACTTACTCAAAAAATTATAATTAATTAATACAAAATGCCGAGTCAATAATGTATGCAATCACTTAAAGGTCACATCATTTTGAAACATTTATTACATTTACAACCAAGGAGATTTTTTTTTCACTCTGACTTACTATTTCACTAAAGTGGCACCATTTTCATTGAAAAGTACAACAGTGACTACATTCCAAAAGTACTTAATTGGCTGTAAAGCGCTTTGAGACGTCCGGTGGTCATGAAAGGCGCTATGTAAATGCAAGTCTTCTTTCTTTCTATTGAAAATCTGTTTTCATTTGTTTGTAGGTGTGTGGCGCAATGAGATAAATTATGTAATTTTCTTTCTTTTTTCCATCCTTCTTTCTTTCTTTCCTTCTTTCATTCCTTCTTTCCTTCTTTCCTTCCTTCTTTCCTTCCTCCTTTCTTTCTTTCTGTGGCTTCCTTGTGATGAAAATGGTCCCTGGTTATAGTGCGGATTTCCTGTCACATAGGGCGTGATCTTGCCAGCCCTGGGGAGGCGGGTTTGGAGGCGGGACTGCAGGGAAAATGGTAGAATCTGGGGCGGGTGCCCATCCCACCCCCAACCCACCCCCAACCCACCTCCGTGCCATCTTCCCGGGAGGCGGGTAGCCGACTCGCACCAGGTCCCATCTCCTGGAAGCAGGAAGGGGATTACAGCCACTTAACTGCCTGTTAACAGGTAGTTAGCAGGCAGATAAGAGGATTATCCCCATTTTACCCACACAAGTGCGGGTTTCCCGAAGGCTGCGAACCCCGCCAGGGTCAGCGAGTTGAGCAGTGGGTCTGCGGGGGTCGGAAGGGTGCAAAAGTGTGTTGTGAAGGTAAGTGATAGGTGCAAGTGTAGAGAGGTAAGTATGTGAGGTGAGTGGAAAGTGATAGAAAATGTTTACTTACCTTTGTTTCTTCCTGCAGGCTTCAAACGTTGGGGATGCGGAGAGTCTCACACCTCACTGGCAGAGATGACAGATGGCTGCTGCATTCTCCAATGCAACAACCATCTAATTTCTGCTCACAAAAGAGGTTTGATGAGCCTTGAATACAAGAACTCATCAAACAACATAGAATGTTCGTGTTTGACAGCTTCACAGAGCTGTCAAACGATGACAATTCATCTGTCAAAAATTTTTTGACAGATGAAACGTCATTCACTGACATTCTCTGTAACCGGCTTCCCCTTAATTAGCCTGCTAAGCCCGCTAGGCGGGCTTAACAAGGTCAATCAAGGGAAAATAGCGTGGGTTGGCCAGAAGTCGATGGAGGTGGGACTGAAACCTGACAAGTGGGAGTCCCGCCTCCAAAAGCTCCCCATTGGCAAAATCCAGCCCTCAGTCTTGTGGTGGTTATACTGTTGCATTTGCCTGCTGTCACAGCATTTGATCTATTCCCCAACTCCAAAACATTGCAAGAGAATGCAACAGGCATTGTTTAAAAGGGCAATCTCCTCTTCATTCTTTGTAATTAAGTTTGATAATGAATCTGGCACAAAAGACCAGACTATTGAACTTTTAATGACCGATTAATCTGAGTGAAATCAACCCCTTGTAACACTTTCTCTCTCTCTCGTTGTCAGATTTTGCAGGAATAGCTGTAAGGAGTTTGTGTGGATCGTTATTCAAGCTTCCTCATATGGCATGAAAGAGTCAGTTCCTACAATGCACTCTGTTCGGACTCCCTTTCCTTATCTCCGATTTATTGAACATAAATAACCAGTTGGAGCAAAAGGGCAATTTATCCCTCCCTATTTTACAATGTATATAATCTTGATTTAGAATATTTGTTAAAGCTGTTTAGTTATGCGCGTGCACACACACTCCAGTAAAAAAGCGTTGATTATTCTTAACTGCTCTGCTTACACACACACCCATATTTATATTGCATATATACATATTTTCATGTGTATATATAAATAGCTCTCTCGACCCCTTCACTGCCATTAAATTGTCAGACTGCTTGTCCGACATCCAGTACTGGATGAGCAGAAATTTCCTCCAACTAAATATTGGGAAGACCGAAGCCATTGACTTCAGTCCCCACCACAAACTCTGTTCCCTAGCCACCGACTCCATCCCTCTCCCTGGCCACTGTCTGAGGCTGAACTAGACCATTTGCAACCTTGGCATCCTATTTGACCCCAAGATGAGCTTCCGACCACATATCCGCTCCATCACCAAGACCGCCTACTTCCACCTCTGTAACATTCCCCGTCTCTGCCCCTGCCTCAGCTCATTTGCTGCTGAAACCCTCAGCCATTCCTTTGTTAACTCTAGACTCGACTACTCCACTGCTTTCCTGTCTGGCCTCCCATCTTACACCCTCCGTAAACTTGAGCTCATCCAAAACTCTGCTGCCCATATCCTAACTCGCACCAAGTCCCGTTCACCCATCACCCCTGTGGTCGCTAACCTATATTGGCTCCCGATCGAGCAATGCCACGATTTTACTATTGTCATCCTTATTTTCAAATCCCTCCATGGCCTCGCCCCTCCCTACCTCTGTAACCTCCTCCAGCTTTACAACACTCCGAGATCTCAGCGTTTCTCCAATTCTGGCCTCTTGCGCATCCCCGATTTTAATCACTCCACCACTGGCGGCCGTGCTTTCGGCTGCCTGGGCCCTAAGCTCTGGAATTCCCTCCCTAAACCTTTCCACCTCTCTACCTCTCTCTCCTCCTTTAAGAAGCTCCTTAATACCTACCTCTTTGGCCAAGCTTGCCCTAATATCTCCTTATGTGGCTCGGTGTCAAATTTTGTTTGATAACGCTCCTGTGAAGCACAGTGGGACATTTTACTACGTTAAAGGAGCTATAGGAATGCAAGTTGTTGTTGTTATATATAATGTATAGCAACAACAGGATCTATATATTATATAGATAACATATACAAAATGTAGTTTTAGATTCTAATAGCCGTTTGCACCATTTTTGTGCAGTCCATGCTGCTGTTCCTGGAGCTGACTGCAATTTATATCTTGAATATTTACTGCTATTTAGACTTCACCATTCATGAACTAGCTCAGTCTAGAAGATGAGCAAGGAATATCCACATTCTGTTTTCCTGGGGAAAACAAGTGCAGAATTGCAGCGCGCTTCCCGAAGCAACACGGTTTGGTACTCGTTTTGTACTACAGGTTTGAAGAATAAAAAAGTATAAGGTCAGGTTGTCGGTCATGTCCTGTTTGGATCAATGCCATGGTGTGAGTAATGGCACTGGGGCATCTAGATAGAGCAGGAAGTGGAGAGACGAAGGATAAAGATTAGCTCCGTGTTTTAAAAATAAAATTCCTGGTTACACCGTCCACCGCGTATAGCGGGCAAAGTGCATTGAAATCAATGGGAATGAAAATCGGGAGGGAACTGCAACAGGCGGCTGAATCAATATCGCCCATTTTACACTATTGCCCAAAGTCAAAATGACCCCCATTGAGTGTGTAAGGTCACACTACAGTTTATTACTGGTGATAAACTGTACAGTTTATTATGGAGCAGGCTCGAGGGGCCGTATGGCCTACTCCTGCTCCTATTTCTTATTTCTTATGTTCTTATGATGGCTTGCTTACAGGAGTGGTCCTACCTGCTGAGGACATAAAAATATATGGTGCAGCCCCAAAAACAGTGCCAGTGATGATGGTCATCACCAGATTGAGAGGTCGCACAACACCAGGTTATAGTCCAACAGTTTTATTTGAAATCACAAGCTTTCGGAGCTATCGATTTGCTCCTTCCTCAGGTGAAGTAAATTAGATACAGAATCTCCAAAGCATATATAGATGGAAAACAAAGCATGTGTACTTTACAATTGCAGACCAATAAATTAAATCATCCTGACTATCTGCCGAGGTGTGATAAAGTTAATTAAGTCAGCCAGGAAGGTACCACATCAAAGACATAGCAAGATACAACTGAGACAATGAGGTGTAGTCGCAGGGGTTCTAACGTGTCAAAAGCTGCCGTCTGTATGTAAAACGAAAAGCTTTAACATTTTTTTACTTTTTTACTGGGAAAATTTTTACTTTTTTACTGGGAATCACATCTGTGAACAAGCTAACGACGACTCGAGTCCGGATCACGTCATGTATCGTGACATAAACCCAAGATCCCGATTGAGACCGTCTTCATGAGTGCGGAACTTGGCTATCAGTTTCTGCTCGATGATTTTGCGTTGTCGTGTGTTTCTAAGGTTGCCTTGGAGAACGCTTACCCGCAGATCCGAGGCTGAATGTCCTTGACTGCTGAAGTGTTCCCCGACTGGGAGGTAACAATCCTGCCTGGCGATTGTTGCGCGGTGCTCGTTCATACGTTGTCTCAGTGTCTGCATGGTCTCGCCGATGTACCATGCCGCGGTGCATTCTTTCCTGCAACGTATGAGGTAGACAACGTTGGCCGAGTCACATGAGTATGTACCATGTACCTGGTGGGTAGTGTCCTCACGTGTGATGGTGGTATCTGTGTTGATGATCTGGCATGTCTTGCAGAGTTTGCCATGGCAGGGTTGTGTGGTGTCGTGGTCGCTGTTATCCTGAAAGCTGGGTAATTTGCTGCGAACGATGGTACTTCTGAGGTTAGGCGGCTGTTTGAAGGCAAGTAGTGGAGGCGTGGGGATGGCCTTAGCGAGGTGTTTGTCGTCATCGATGACATGTTGAAGGCTGCGAAGAACATGGCGTAGTTTCTCCGCTCCGGGGAAGTACTGGACGACGTAGGGTACCCTGTTGGTTGTGTCCCGTGTTTGCCTTCTGAGGAGGTCTATGCGATTTTTCGCTGTGGCCCGTCGGAACTGTCGATCGATGAGTCGAGCGTCATATCCCGTTCTTACGAGGGCATTTTTCAGCGTCCGTAGGTGTCCATCGCGTTCCTCCTCGTCTGAGCAGATCCTGTGTATTCGCAGGGCTTGTCCATAGGGGATGGCTTCTTTAACATGGTTAGGGTGGAAGCTGGAGAAGTGGAGCATCGTGAGGTTGTCCGTGGGCTTGCGGTAGAGTGAAGTGCTGAGGTGTCCGTCTTTGATGGAGATTCGTGTGTCCAGGAATGAGACTGATTCTGAGGAGTAGTCCATGGTGAGTTTGATGGTGGGATGGAACATGTTTATGTTATCGTGTAGTCTTTTCAGTGATCCTTCGCCATGGGTCCAAAGGAAGAAAATGTCGTCGATGTATCTGGTATACAGCGTTGGCTGGAGGTCCTGTGCAGCGAAGAAGTCTTGCTCGAACTTGTGCATGAAGATGTTGGCGTATTGGGGTGCGAATTTGGTCCCCATGGCTGTTCCGTGTGTTTGGGTAAAAAAATGGTTGTCGAAGGTGAAGACATTGTGGTCAAGGATGAAGCGGATGAGTTGTAGGATGGCGTCTGGAGATTGGCTGTTGTTGATGTTGAGTACTGAGGCTGTTGCAGCGATGCCGTCATCGTGGGGGATACTGGTGTAGAGTGCCGATACGTCCATCGTGGCAAGGAGTGTTCCTGGTTCAACTGGTCCGTGGGTGCTGAGTTTCTGTAAGAAGTCTGTAGTGTCGCGACAGAAGCTGGGGGTTCCCTGTACGATGGGTTTCAGAATGCCCTCGACGTATCCAGAGAGGTTCTCACACAGGGTTCCATTGCCTGATACGATAGGACGTCCGGGTGTGTTGGCTTTGTGTATCTTTGGGAGGCAGTAGAAGTCTCCCACGCGGGGATTACGTCGGATGAGAGCGCGTAGGATGTTTTGAAGGTCTGGATCGAAGGTCTTGATCAGTCTATTGAGTTGGCGGGTGTGTTCTTTGGTCGGATCTGCGGGTAGCTGTCTGTAGTGTTCCTGGTATGCTTCTTTACAATAGTCCGTTCTGTTCTGTATGACGATGGCTCCTCCTTTGTCCGCTGGTTTGATGACAATGTTGCAGGTTGGTCTTGAGAGCGTGGATGGCGTTGCGTTGTGCTCGGGTGACATTCTGGACTGTCTTGTGAGTGCGGCTGATGAATCTGGCGTTGATGCATCTCCTGACAGCTTGAGCATACATGTCAAGCTTGGGGCAGCGACCCTCCGGAGGGGTCCAGTTTGACTCTTTTTTCGTCGGTTGCTGCACTGCGAGTCCCTCTGTCTGCTGTTCTGGATCATTGATTGTCTCATTGGGTTTGTTGCTGATATCTTGGGATTTGTGGAAGTATTCCCGGAGCCTCATTCTCCTGATGAATTCCTCCGTGTCTGCCGCGAGGCCGATGGGGTCCATTTTGGTGGTTGGGCAGAACTTGAGCCCTAGGGCGAGAACTTCGATTTCGTCTGGTTGAAGCGTATGGTCGGACAAGTTGACGATGGACTTCCCTGTGGTTGCAGCCGTGGTATCGGGGGAGGCTTGGTTGCTGCTGGTGGTGATGCCGAGTTTCTCAAGCTTCCTGTTCTTGATGCGCATGTAGGCAGCGTAGTTCCGTTGCCTCGTCTGTTTGGTGGTGTCTCGTAACTGGTCTGCTGTGTCCTGAGCACAGGCTGAGAGCATGGACTCTATCTTGGTTTCGAGGTTGTGGCGTTTGCTGTAGAGCTGGTGTACGAGATGGTTGAGGAGTGTGCGAGAGGTACGACGGCAGAGTCTCTCAGCGTAGTCTGTGTTGTATGTCGACTTGAGTGGGTTCGTGATCTGTAGTCCTTTCGGGATCTTGTCTGCTTTCTTGCATCTCTGTAGATACTTGATGTCGGTGTCGATATGCGCGATCTTCTTGGCGATTCTCTCCACTTTGAGCCGGCAGTTTGTGGTGTCGATAGTGGTCATGATGCGGAGATGCCGGTGTTGGACTGGGGTGGACAAAATTGAGAGGTCGCACAACACCAGGTTATAGTCCAACAGTTTTATTTGAAATCACAAGCTTTCGGAGCTATCGATTTGCTCCTTCCTCAGGTGAAGTAAATTAGATACAGAATCTCCAAAGCATATATAGATGGAAAACAAAGCATGTGTACTTTACAATTGCAGACCAATAAATTAAATCATCCTGACTATCTGCCGAGGTGTGATAAAGTTAATTAAGTCAGCCAGGAAGGTACCACATCAAAGACATAGCAAGATACAACTGAGACAATGAGGTGTAGTCGCAGGGGTTCTAACGTGTCAAAAGCTGCCGTCTGTATGTAAAACGAAAAGCTTTAACATTTTTTTACTTTTTTACTGGGAAAATTTTTACTTTTTTACTGGGAATCACATCTGTGAACAAGCTAACGACGACTCGAGTCCGGATCACGTCATGTATCGTGACATAAACCCAAGATCCCGATTGAGACCGTCTTCATGAGTGCGGAACTTGGCTATCAGTTTCTGCTCGATGATTTTGCGTTGTCGTGTGTTTCTAAGGTTGCCTTGGAGAACGCTTACCCGCAGATCCGAGGCTGAATGTCCTTGACTGCTGAAGTGTTCCCCGACTGGGAGGTAACAATCCTGCCTGTTGCCCACGGACAACCTCACGATGCTCCACTTCTCCAGCTTCCACCCTAACCATGTTAAAGAAGCCATCCCCTATGGACAAGCCTTGCGAATACACAGGATCTGCTCAGACGAGGAGGAACACGATGGACACCTACGGACGCTGAAAAACGCCCTCGTAAGAACAGGATATGACGCTCGACTCATCGATCGACAGTTCCGACGGGCCACAGCGAAAAATCGCATAGACCTCCTCAGAAGGCAAACACGGGACACAACCAACAGGGTACCCTACGTCGTCCAGTACTTCCCCGGAGCGGAGAAACTACGCCATGTTCTTCGCAGCCTTCAACATGTCATCGATGACGACAAACACCTCGCTAAGGCCATCCCCACGCCTCCACTACTTGCCTTCAAACAGCCGCCTAACCTCAGAAGTACCATCGTTCGCAGCAAATTACCCAGCTTTCAGGATAACAGCGACCACGACACCACACAACCCTGCCATGGCAAACTCTGCAAGACATGCCAGATCATCAACACAGATACCACCATCACACGTGAGGACACTACCCACCAGGTACATGGTACATACTCATGTGACTCGGCCAACGTTGTCTACCTCATACGTTGCAGGAAAGAATGCACCGCGGCATGGTACATCGGCGAGACCATGCAGACACTGAGACAACGTATGAACGAGCACCGCGCAACAATCGCCAGGCAGGATTGTTACCTCCCAGTCGGGGAACACTTCAGCAGTCAAGGACATTCAGCCTCGGATCTGCGGGTAAGCGTTCTCCAAGGCAACCTTAGAAACACACGACAACGCAAAATCATCGAGCAGAAACTGATAGCCAAGTTCCGCACTCATGAAGACGGTCTCAATCGGGATCTTGGGTTTATGTCACGATACATGACGTGATCCGGACTCGAGTCGTCGTTAGCTTGTTCACAGATGTGATTCCCAGTAAAAAAGTAAAAATTTTCCCAGTAAAAAAGTAAAAAAATGTTAAAGCTTTTCGTTTTACATACAGACGGCAGCTTTTGACACGTTAGAACCCCTGCGACTACACCTCATTGTCTCAGTTGTATCTTGCTATGTCTTTGATGTGGTACCTTCCTGGCTGACTTAATTAACTTTATCACACCTCGGCAGATAGTCAGGATGATTTAATTTATTGGTCTGCAATTGTAAAGTACACATGCTTTGTTTTCCATCTATATATGCTTTGGAGATTCTGTATCTAATTTACTTCACCTGAGGAAGGAGCAAATCGATAGCTCCGAAAGCTTGTGATTTCAAATAAAACTGTTGGACTATAACCTGGTGTTGTGCGACCTCTCAATTTTGTCCACCCCAGTCCAACACCGGCATCTCCGCATCATCATCACCAGATTGCCATGTGGTCCAACTATCTGAGAAGTGGGTTTGGTTTAATGGCAGTAGTAGGTATTTTCACATTGAGGCCTTTGGTGACGGTGCCCCATGCAGTTCCTATGCTGTGCCTACTGCTGGCGTAGTGGACCTAAATTGTTCAATGCAATGCTATTCAGTGGAATACTGTCAACTGGATTACTTCTACAGAACTATGACTCACAATCTACCAGTATTGCATCAATTATGTACCGGAAACGTTAACAGGCAAATAAAGGTCACGCTCTAAGTATGCGCTGTAACCAAGCAGCTGTTTGCCATCACTTTTACTTAGTTCTGCAACTGTTACGGTTGAAAACCACAAATGCCAATAGGATTTCCTTAACTCCTCAGTAATGCACTGGAGTGTCAGCCTAAATTATGTGCTCAAGTCTCTAGAGTAGGATTTGAACTCCACAACCCTTCTGACTCAGAAGGCGAGAGTTTCACCAGCTGAGCCATAGCTGACACAGAATAATAGATTGCAAATGATTAAAACCCTTAAGCCAGTGTCATGTAGCTCCAATTACAGGCAACCAAAAGTCAACAAGTTAACAAAGAAACCTTAAGCCATTGCCTTGGTGACTGCAACCAAATGCCATCAATAGTCTTCGGGATGAATTCCGAAATAGTATTTACAGCAGATTACCAAAGCATCTCAGTTTGAGCAACGAATTATATCAGATACATTTTTCACTTAACGTTTCGTAATATGATATGGGTACTTGCGTCTGCTGTCAAGCTCGTTGCAACCTGTATGCCCCACATATGAGCAATGTATGTTGATCTAGCCTAATCAAATGAAGTTCCACAGAAAAAGTACATTAAAATGTAGGTATGTTTCAAATAGTAACACTGGGTGCAAGAGTGTGTGAATATTCAGCTGTATAATTCATGTAGAAGGGATATCACGTGCATCCAAAACAAAGTAAGAAAACAGCTTCAATCCATTGAAATGTCTTCATCATTCTAGAAAAAGCAGTTACTTATCTTTCGAATATTTGGGTGTAGGTTTTATGGATGCCCTACTAAATCTTCCCAATACAAGCAACTTAACAAAAATACATTTCTGCATACTTTTGATTTATACTATTGTAGAGTTACACATCTGAGACCAATAACTGCCAGGCGGATTCCAGTCAAACAGAACAATGTTTACATTGCCTAGCTCCTGACTGGCTGGAACTGCCTTATCCAGGAAAGAACTGTGTGCACGTCTGGATACAGCGGAGACAGAGCTCTCTCTCCAACAGTTAAAAATGTAAATATATATATTTTAAAAACAGACAGGGGGAATCCTTGCTCTCTAAACATTTATATTGATGTTAGGTGGCTTTACAAAGTGCTCCATGGGTTGATTGGACACTTTGTAAAACAGGTTTGGCACCACATTGGGTTTACATTGCATGCAATGTCGTGCCAAAGTGGGTATGATACTATTGCCTCCAAGGGGTTGCACTTTGCTTTGTGTTCGATTCGACTCTGAGTGCGATTTACACTGCCAATTTAATGTCGGTGCGAAGCTGAAATCGATTTGCACCAATGCTAAACTGGCAGTGTGAATGTATCCTTGAAGATCATGTAGAAAATAAGAGGGAGAAACATACATCAGCTCAATTTAACCCAAACCAATTTACGTCCAGCAAAAGTAGCCCCACCCCTCTCCCCATTGAGTTCTGCTTCCCAGCCGTCCCCCTGTGCACCATTCCTTGGCCAGAGTGAGAGCATGCTAAATGTTACAACCACGCTCTAGACCCCAGACTAGCCGTGAGCAATATCATCGAGCACATCATTTTTCCTGCATTACAACAGTGATGGCACTTCAAAAGTACTTCATTGGCTGGGAAATGCTTTGGGACGTGCTAAGGTCATGAAAGGCGCTATATAAATGCAAGTCCCTTTCCCCTCCCTAATAAAAATGAATAGGATGAGTACAGTTTTATAGATATGTCCAAGGAATCACAGATACACCTTTAATGAGAGCTAGCAAACAGGAAAGAATTACACCATGTGTCATCATATTGTTGAAACATCACAAAACACTTCACACTGACAATTGTTAGGTAGGCAAACACAGAGCCATTTTGCACCAGCAATACCCCACAGACAGCAATGAGATGAACAGCCATTTAATCTTTTCTTGATTAAGGAGGAATATTGACCAGGGCATCAGGAGAACTCCCAGCTTTTCTTTGAATAGTACCATGGGACCTTTCACATTTACTGGAACACAGATGGGACCTGATTCAATGGGAGGGGTGGTGATCCTTGACCCCGGGGGGGGCGGGGGGTGGTGGTGTCTGATCCTAAAGAGCGTTTGAAAAACCAGAAATGGAAAAAGTGAGATGATAAAAAAGGGAAATTTCAATAAAGAATAAAAGTTCAACAGGGGTATAGGGAGCGAGCGGGAATATGGTATTGAGGTAGAGGATCCGCCATGATCATATTGAATGGCGGAGCAGGCTCGAAGGGCCGAATGGCCCAGTCCTGCTCCTATTTTTCTTCTATGTTTCTGTTTCAGTAATCTATGCTAACACTTCAGTGCAATACAATGGGAATGTTGCACTGTCAGCGGTGTCCTCATTAAAAAGCATTGAGGCCGTGTTTACCTGTTTAGGGGATGTAAAAGATCCCTTGGCACTATTCAAAGAAGAACAAGGAGAGCGAGAGTTCTCCTATTGTTCTGGCCAACATTCCTCCCTCAACCAATGCTGCCAAAAGCCGATTAACTGATCGTTCATCTAATTTGCTGGTTATGGGACCTTGCTGTGTGCAAGTTGGCTGTTGCGTTTGCCTAGATAACAATAGTGACTACAGTTCAAAATTCAGCAGCTGTGAAGCATTTTGGGACATCTCAGAATGTGCTAAAAGTGTCACATAAATGTATTTTTTTTTGTTTCTTTCTCCCCCACACAAATTATGATTCAAGCAGACCTGCAGAAAATCAAGATTATTGAAAGCCACATGTTTAGTCTGTAAAAGATGATATTTAACAGTGCTAAACCAGAGTAATCATCACTAGACTTCAGTACCCAAAGAAATATGGTGGAAAGATGTACCAGTCCATAGTGAAGAACCATCTTGTATTAGATCTGGTATGAAGTTCATGTGTGAGTCATAATGGGAATATAAGCCTATTTGATCTGAAAGAATGATTTATATTATACAGCCTATTCTTTTATATTACACTTCTATAGTGGCTCCTGAGAATGATTTAGCACTTTAGATGGTGTTGCCATTACTTTGAGGTATTCTCTTATTTGCTGTATGTTTTCATGGTGACAGATGTAGAATAGTTTATGATACCCCTAGGGAAAACCAGCAGTAACAGATGAGGTTATCACAAACTATGGATTTATGAAACACAATTACCAGCCTGTCATAGTTGCTCTATCAGACGTAAAATAAAATTAGATTTATTTACTTGTAATAAAAAAGTGACAGTCAAACAGGCTAAAAATTGTCAATTGAGACAAGAAAGGCCTGAATATTTGAACTAATCATTTGATTGCATTTTAGTGACTTTTTGTGTAGTAGTATTCTGAGATTTATTCTGTTTCTAGCCAAGGGTATAAAAGATACGGAGCCAAGGCAGGTGGATGGAGTTAAGATATAGATAAGCCATGATTTCAATGAATGGTGGAATTGGCTAGAGGAGCTGAATGGCCTACTCCTGTTCCTACGTTCCTGTGTTTCTGTCAGCTTGCCCGAACCCTTCACGTATGATTTGTGCATTCCTGAATGGTATATGGAGATGTCACTGCATGTTGAAATCCAGGAATTGAAAATGTTCATTTCATACAAAGAGGTAATTCAGGTCATAGAATCATAGAATCATAAAATGATACACCACAGAAGGAGGCCATTTGGCCCATTGTGACTGTGCCGGTTCTTTGAAAGAGCTATTCAATTAATCTCACTCCCCTGCTCTTTCCCCATAGCTCTGCAAATTTTTTCACTTCAAGTATTTATCCAACTCCCTTTTGAATGTTACTATTGAATCATTTTCCACTACCCTTTCAGGCAGTGCATTCTAGATCATAACAGCTCACTGCGTAAATTTCTTTTCCTCATATTGCTTCTGGTTCTTTTGCCAATTACCTTAAATTTGTGTCCTCTGGTTACCAACCCTTCTGCCACTGGAAACAGTTTCTAAGGCCTTGACATCCTTCTTAAAGTGTGGTGCCCAGAATTGGTCACAATACTCCAGCTGGGGCCGAATCTGTGTTTTATAAAGGGCTAGCATAACTTCCTTGCTTTTATACTCTCCTCTATTTATGAAGCCAAGGATCCCATATGCCTTTTTAACAGCCTTCTCAACTTCAAAGATTTGTGTATGTACACCCAAGGTCTCGGTACCTGCAAACGCCTTTTGAAAGTCCATATATGCAGCGCCAACCACACTACCTTCATCCACCCTCTCTGTTACTTCATCAAATAACTTAATCAAGTTAGTCAAACACAATTTGCCTTTAACAAATCCATGCTGGCTTTCATTTATTAACCCATATTTTTCCAAGTGCCAATTAATTTTGTCCTGGATTATTGTCTCTAAAAGTTTCCTCACCACCGACGTTAGGCTGACTGGCCTGTAGTTGCCGGGTTTATCACTCTCCCCTTTTTTGAACAGGGGTGTAACATTTGCAATCCTCCAATCCTCAGGCACCACTTTCATATCTGAAGAGGATTGGAAGATCTTGGCCAGAACCGCCACAATTTCCACTCTTACTTCCCTCAGCAATCTAGGATGCATCCCATCCAGACCGGGTGACTTTTCTACTTTGAGCGCTGCCAACCTTCCGCTTTATCTATTTTTATCCTATCCAATTTCTCCACTACCTCCTCCTTTACTGTGACATTGGCAGCATCCTCTTCTTTAGTGAAGACAGATGCAAAGTAGTCATTTAGTGGCTCAACCATGCCCTCTGCCACCATAAGAAGACCTCCTTTTTGGTCCCCAATCGCCCCCATCCTTGCTTTAACTACCATTTACTATTTATGTTGATAAAAAACTTTTGGGTTCCCTTTTATGTTAGCCACTAATCTAGTCTCATACACTGGCTCAAAGTCTTCTGTCACAATCACACCCTTTGCTTGTTGGGCTCCCCCAATAGTTCAGTTGTTAAATGTATCACAGATAAGGATGACCCTAGGTTTCATCCCTGATCTGTGTTGAATTAGCTGACATTTAAAGATATAATGCTGAGCATGAAGGATAAATAGATTATCCAAGCCAACTAGTTCTGATCTAGCAAACGTGACCCTAAATGGATTAGCAAACAAATTAAAAGTGAGATGAAGAAGAAAAATGTCCAGTACACATCCTGCAGTGAGAAAGGAGAAGGGCTTCACTGGGATGAATATAAGAAAGTAAAGAAGCAAGTTAAGAGGATGATCAGAGGGGCAAAGACAGTCCTGGAAAAAGGCATAAGCTCCGATTTTGACCCTGCCCACCTAACACAAACGGCATGGACGAGCGGTTAAAATGGAGGTTGGGTGCTACCCGCCCACCACTATTTTAACTCCCGGGTTTTCAGGAGCATCGAAACAGGCGGGGGCCTCATACAGAGTTAGTCAAGATCTACTCTTATGTCTTTCAGCAGGTCTTGGGTACCCTGGAAGGAACACTGCCTCCTATTTACTTTACCTGTATTATTAGAGAGAGGCAGAGGGAATGAATAATCTCCTGGCATCCCACTAAAAGGGGAGTGGTCCTGCTCCTGGTCTCCGCTGATCCTGTCCTCGCTCTACATTCACACATCAAGCCCGACTTAAATGGCCCACAGCAACCAAACTTAACCACCTAGGTTGGCACATTAAGAATGCACATCTGGGCAAGGTACTGGAAGACTGTGGAATCATAGCACAACAAGTATCACCACTTCCAGAAGTGAGAAAAATAGTTCTGTCACTCACTGAGAATGTAGCAGTTTACCCCACTAAAGAATCCTAATATCACCTGTAGAACTGACAATATGGGGGAAACGTTAGGTCAGTATGAGTGGCAAAGCTTGCAAACCCATTATAATGCTTGGAGCTGCATTGATTTTTAATAGTGACATCCATCAGAATAAGTTGCTTTTTTAAAAACAAAGTGAGGTTTTGTCAACTTCAAAGGCATGGTACTGGATAGGCCTGCTTCTAGAGAT
Source organism: Squalus acanthias (assembly GCA_030390025.1). NCBI lineage: Eukaryota > Metazoa > Chordata > Chondrichthyes > Squaliformes > Squalidae > Squalus > Squalus acanthias. The sequence goes on along the minus strand of CM059436.1, from coordinate 82,424,519 downwards.
TTCCTGTATGTCATGGCATGTTTACATTGTGCAGCCAGAACACAACAACAGCTGTGCACAGAGCTTTATTTTTGAGTGATGATCATGACTTTGGCCCCGAACTTGATAGGGGCAGGTTGCGTAGGCATGGGGTGGGAAGCAGGGGGGCGGGGGGCGGTATTTTGGACGGGCCCCTGCATGATGCAAAGTTTTAACTCCACAGCGTGCGTATTGTTTTTTTGCCAGGATCTTCACCCGGATGTTAGCCTGACTGACAGGCTTGGCTTTCAGTCGGGCGACGAGCACTCGGGCCGCAGCCTCAGGAAGGGAGCCTGCAGCTGCTACTGGGAGCATGGGAGGGGCCCAATCCCTGACTCTGGGGGGAGGGGCCCGATTCCGGACCCTGGGGGGAGGGGCCCGATCCCTGACCCGGGGGGAGGGGCCCGATCCCTGACTCTGGGGGGAGGGGGCTGATCCCTGACCCTGGGGGGAGGGGCCCGATCCCTGACCCTGGGGGGAGGGGCCCAATCCCTGACCCTGGGGGGAGGGTCCGATCCCTGACCCTGGGGGGAGGGGCCCGATTCCTGACCCTGGGGGGAGGGGCCCGATCCCTGACCCTGGGGGGAGTGGCCCGATCCCTGACCCTGGGGGGAGGGTCCGATCCCTGACCCTGGGGGGAGGGGCCCGATCCCTGACCCTGGGGGGAGGGGCCCGATCCCTGACCCTGGGGGGAGGGGCCTGATCCCTGACCCTGGGGGGAGGGTCCGATCCCTGACCCTGGGGGGAGGGTCCGATCCCTGACCCTGGGGGGAGGGGCCCGATCCCTGACTCTGGGTGGAGGAGTCCGATCCCTGACCTTGGGGGGAGGGGCCCGATCCCTGACCCTGGGGGGAGGGGTCTGATCCCTGACTCTGGGGGGAGGGGCCCAATCCCGGACCCTGGGGGGAGGGACCCAATCCCTGACCCTGAGGGGAGGGGCCCGATCCCTGACCCTGGGGGGAGGGGGCTGGTCCCGGACCCTGGGGGGAGGGGCCCAATCCCTGACCCTGGGGGGAGGGTCCAATCCCTGACCCTGGGTGGAGGGGCCCGATCCCTGACTCTGGGGGTAGGAGTCCGACCCCTGACCTCGGGGGTCTTTGTATGGGGGGGGCGGGGGTCTGATGGAGGGGTGGTTCTGATCCAAGGCACGAGGGCAAGCTTGGGGGGCTGGGGGAAGCACTCCTGCTCCCCCTGGCCCACAAGCAGTGCTGTAAAGGCACTTACCTCGTCCTCGAAACTGCCCACGCCTCCAAAGCTGCCGGGTTTCCAGAGGCCTGGGAGCCCAGCCGGCCTGGGTTAAACCTACAAAGCAGGTTAAATTTGAGGCTCCAAGCCTCATTATAACATTTAAGTGCCCAACCCGCCTCTTGCCCACCCCTTGTCCCAGCTCCGTTGAACCTGGAAGTGTGGGGGTTGGACGGGGGTTGGGGTCGGGTTTCAGATTTTTAAAGCTTTAACATCTCACCCGCCCACAGCCCACTGTTTTTGAGGGTTAAAATCCACCCCTTTATATCTGGCTGCTGCAACTTCCTCAATAGCTGGGTAAAGTGCACGCAGACTAAAAAGAATGTAAAACCACTTAGTCAGCCCTGTCAGCCTGCCGGAGAGCAGGAGACACATCTTCCACCAACAACAATGGTGTTGCCACGAATGGCACCGCTGAAAACCATAGTGACATAAATCAGAATAGGTCGCTTTTTTTTTATAAATTAGGTTTTGTCAATTTCAAAGGAGTGGCACTTGATAGGCCTGCTTCTAGAGACTTCTTTTAGGTCATGGCATGTTTACATTGTGCAGCCAGAACACAACAACAGCTGCCCTTGCCTCAGCTCATCTGCTGCTGAAACCCTCATCCATGCCTTTGTTACCTCTAGACTTGACTATTCCAACGCACTCCTGGCTGGCCTTCCACATTCTACCCTACGTAAACTTGAGCTTATCCAAAACTCTGCTGCCCGTGTCCTAACTCGCACCAAGTCCTGTTCGCCCATCACCCCTGTGCTCGCTGACCTACATTGGCTCCCGGTTAAGCAACGCCTCGATTTAAAAATTCTCATCCTTGTTTACAAATCCCTCCATGGCCTCGCCCCCTCCCTATCTCTGTAATCACCTCCAGCCCTACAACCCTCCGAGATCTCTATGCTCCTCCAATTCTGGCCTCTTGCGCAACCCCAATTTTAATCATTCCACAATTGGCGGCTGTGCTTTCAGCTGCCAAGGCCCTAAACTCTGGAATTCCCTCCCAAAACCTCTCCACCTCTCTCTTCTCCTTTAAGACGCTCCTTAAAACCTACCTCTTTGACCAAGCTTTTGGTCATCTGTCCTAATATCTCCTCACATGGCTCGGTGTCAAATATTGTTTGATAACACTCCTGTGAAGCACCTTGGGGCGTGTTACTATGTTAAGGGTGCTATATAAATGCAAGTTGTAGTTGTAGCAGGATAGCAGGTGGACGGAATTAAAATACAGATCAGCCATGATCTCATTGAATGACAGATCATGCTCGAGGGGCTGAATGGCCTCCTCCTTTTCCTATGTTCCTATGTTCCACTTTGGTGGAAACTCCGCAATGAAGTGGGTGGTACAGGATTTGTATCCTGCCCAACTTGGCTGCTGCTGACCCTGATGGATTATCTGGAGGTCAATGAAGCTGTCTGGAGTGGCTGAAGAGGAGGATCCATTTTTTTAAATCAAAATTATGTGGTTGTAAATGCAATGAATAGCCACCCCATCAATTGCACTCCATTACAATGCCCTTTTAACATTAAAATCCCTTCCCACACACCAGAACAATGCTGGGTGCCAGGAACATGCCGGTGTTCCTGGTGTTCAGCGTTGCCATGGTGGTAATGATGGTAACTGTGGTGTATGACCTCACTCCATTATTGCCATGCTATTTGAATTTGCCTGTCCATCAATGTTGCCCCCTAATTTTAAATTTGGGTGCAGGGTCCCTTTAATGGGCTGCGCGGCACATTCAAAGTTATGCGCATGTGCAAAATTTCATAAGAACATAAGAAATAGGAGCAGGAGTAGGCCATTTGGCCCTTCGAGCCTGCTCCGCCAATCAATAAGATCATGGCTGATCTTCTACCTCATCTCCACTTTCCTGCCCTATCCCCATATCCCTTGATTTCCCTTAATATCCAAAAATCTATCGATCTCTATCTTGAATATACTCAACGACTGAGCCTCCACAGCCCTCTGGGGTAGAAAATTCCAAAGATTCACCACCCTCTGAGTGAAGAAATTTCTCCTCATCTCAGTCCGAAATGGCCGACCCCTTATTCTGAGACTGTGACTCCTGGTTCTCGACTCCCCAGCCAGGGGAAACATCCTGCCTGCATCTACCCTGTCAAACCCTGTAAGAATTTTGTATGTTTCATTGAGATTACCTCTCATTCTTCTAAACTCTAGAGAACATAGGCCTAGTCTACTCAATCTCTCCTCATAGATTGAGTAAAATTTCACGTTGAAAAAGTCGGTCCCGGGCTGCACGGGACCGGCAGACAGCTGTGCAGCCACGCAGCTTAAAGGGAATGTTGATGTCCATATTTGGGTGGATCCATTCAACAGCTGCCATCACCTCCGGAGAGCCAGCAGCCATAGGAATATAGGAGGAGGCCATTCAGCCCCTCGAGCCTGTTCCACCATTCAATTAGGTCATGGCTGATCTGCGACTCCTTTCACCTGCCTTTTCTCCATAGTCCTTGATACCCTTAGCGAACAAAAATTTAGTGATCTCAGTCTTAAAAATTTCAATTGACCCAGCATCCACAGCCTTTTGGGGGAGAGAATTCCAGATTTCCACTGCTCTTTGTGTAAGAAAGCTCTTCCTGATTTCACTCCTGAATGGCCTGGCTCTAATTTTAAGATTATGCCTCCTTGTTCTGGATGTTCCTGCTGGAGGAAATAGTTTCTCTGTATCCACCCTATTGAATCACTTTATCATTTTAAAGACCTCGACCATCTCTCTGGCAGATTTCCTTCCACCACCGGCCTCAGATCCGCTTGAAATCGTGCGGTATCCCAGTGGAAAATAGGGCTCATGTCTTTCAAAGGTTCCTGTACATAGAAACATAGAAAAATAGGAGCAGGAGTAGGCCATTTGGCCCTTCGAGCCTGCTCCACCATTCTATATGATCATGGCTGATCCTCTATCTCAATACCATATTCCCGCTCTCTCCCCATACCCCTTGACGCTATTTGCGTCTAGAAATTTATCTATTTCCTCCTTAAATATATTCAGTGACTTGGCCTTCACAGCCTTCTGTGGTAGAGAATTCCACAGGTTCACCACCCTCTGAGTGAAGAAATTTCTCCTCATCTCAGTCCTAAATGTCCTACCCCGTATCCTGAGACTGTGACCCCTCGTTATAGACCCCCCAGCCAGGGGAAACATCCTCCCTGCATCCAGTCTGTCTAGCCCTGTCAGAATTTTATACGTTTCAATGAGGTCCTCTCTCATTCTTCTAAACTCTAGTGAATACAGGCCTAGTCGACCCAATCTCTCCTCATGCGACAGTCCTGCCATCCCAGGAATCAGTCTGGTGAACCTTTGCTGCACTCCCTCTATGGCAAGTATATCCTTTCTTAGGTAAGGAGACCAAAACTGCACACAGTACTCCAGGTGTGGTCTCACCAAGGCCCTTTGGAGGCATTAGTGCCACCTGATTAACTTTACCATGTTATTAGAGAGAGGTGAAGAGAGTAAATGTGTTCCAGTAACCAATTAATAGCACGTTAGATTGTGAAATTCAAACTTCATAGGCTATATAAAATACTATAGAGCAGGCAGTTTATTGATGTTTGCTATAAAAGCAAAACACTGCAGATGCTGGAAATCTGAAATCAAAACAGTAAATGTTGGAAATACTCAGCAGGTCAGGCAGCATCTGTGGAGAGAGAAACAGAGTTAACGTTTCAGGTCGATGACCTTTCATCAGAACTTCTTCTTCTTAGGCAGTCCCTCGGAACCGAGGATGACTTGCTTCCACGCTAAAAATGAGTTCTCAGGTGACTGATGAGTCCAATGTGGGGCCTACAGTCTCTGTCACAGGTGGGGCAGATGGTGGTTGAAGGGGTGGGTGGGTGGGGTGCTTGGGTTGACGTGAGCTCGTTCCGCTGTTTGCACTTGGCTTCTGCTTGCTCCCGGTGAAGTGACTCGAGGTGTTCAGCGCCTTCCCGGATGCTTCTCCTCCACTTTGTGCGGTCTTGGGCCAAGGATTCCCAGGTGTCGGTGGGGATGTTGCATTTTTTCAAGGAGGCTTTGAGGGTGTCCTTGAAACATTTCCTCTGCCCACCTGGGGCTCTCTTGCCATGTCGGAGCTCCGAATAGAGCGCTTGTTTTGGGAGTCTCATATCGGGCATGCGGACGATGTGGCCCGTCCATCGGAGCTGATCGCGCGTGTTGGCCTGAGCGAGAACACTGACGTTGGTGCGCCTATCCTGCCAATGGATTTGCAGGATCTTGCGGAGGCAGCATTGGTGGTACCTCTCCAGTGCTTTGAGGTGCCTGCTGTACATGGTCCATGTCTCTGAAGCATACAGGAGGGCAGGTATCACTACTGCACTGTAGACCATGAGCTTGGTGCTGGGTTTGAGGTCCTGGTCTTCAAACACTCTCTTCCTCAGGTGACCGAAGGCTGCACTGGCACACTGAAGGAGGTGTTGGACTTCGTCATCGACGTCTGCCCTTGTTGACAGTAGGCTCCTGAGGTATGGAAAGTAGTCCACGTTGTCCAAGGCCTCGTCGTGAATTTTGATAATCGGGGGGCAGTACTGTGTGGTGCGGGCAGATTGGTAGAGGACCTTTGTCTTATGAATGTTTAGTGTAAGGCCCATGCTCTCGTACACATCGGTGAAGGTGTTGACGATGGTTTGGAGTTCAACCTCCGAGTGTGCACAGACGCAAGCGTCGTCTGCATACTGTAATTCGTATCCCCTGGGATCATGTGGGCCGGCCCAACAAATGACAGAAGGGGATCCCCATTCATTCTTATGGGGATTTCGTATGTACAGAAACCCCCTAAGTATGAATGGGAATGTCCCAAAAAATACCTCTACACTTCAAATACATTTTAAAAAACCATCACATACTTAAAATTAATTAAAACGGCATTTAATTAAATAATTAAAACAAAAATTTTATACTTTGAAAAATAAATTTACATGTTTTAAAGGGGCTAAAAATAAATTACCTTATTTCACAGGTTTTTAAATGTATAAATGACTGATGAAAATTTTATTTTTCTGTTTTTTAAAACTCTTATGCTGGTAAAAGCAGGCCTTACTCCTGATTTTACCAGGCGTAAGATTTTCACGGGCATTCAGCTGGCAGAAGTTGATCAAATAGCGCAACTCTCCACCCGCAGAGGCCCTTTCCCCGGGTATTTGACAGATCGCAAGTTCCGGGTTTTCGCGCATGCAATTCGCACGTCTAAACCCGGTACTTGCGTGGCCCCTATGGGCACGTGCGCACCTCGTACGCACCCGTAGGGGCCGCAAATTATGGCCCATTGTTGAACGTGTGAATGCAACTGGAGACACATCCTGCAAATGTGTTTGCCCTGGTTGCTCAAACAATCCAGGAACTCCCACACCCGGCAAAATTTGCACAACACTGATTGCAACTGCCCTGCTATTATAACCTTTTTAAAATTGATATAACTTATAATCTGCAACATATTGAAAATGTTAACTTGGAATACTTGGCATGAAAGTCTAAAAGCAATGAAAAAGCTGCAAATGTAGATTCTGTAGCATGTTAGCAGGGGCGAGGAGTTACTTTCATGACGAGAGACTTGAGAAATTAGGGCCCCAATATTAATGGGGAGTCGGGGAGGGTGCGCGATCATGCGGGAATACCCGGCAAGGCCAGGGACGTGGAGGCCCTGTCGATCTTAATGGCAAGGCCTCATTTAAATAATCTAATGCAGTCTCCTGCCCGACTGCCCGCCAAATTGACAGTCTGGCCGGCGGGCAGGAGCACATACAAGCAGTAGGAGGCCGCAGCCGGGGTTCCATGGGGATGGTCCCTGGGCAGCGAGTACTGTATGGAGGCCACGATCGGGCGGTGGGGTGGAGAGCAGATAATGTATGCAGATAATAACAGTACTGTATGGAGACTGCAATCAGAAGGGGCGGGGGGGTGATGGAGAGCAGACAACGGTGGGGGGGTCTGGAGAGCAGATATCAGTGCCACGATCCAGGCTGGGGGAGGCTGAAGGCTTCCTTGTGAAGCCTGGGGTCAAGGCTCTGCCACTGTTGGTAGACCAGAGAAAGGGGACTTGGAAGATGGTTGCTGCGGGCGAGGATATAAGGTGGGAGAGAGGTTGGAGCGGTAGGGTGGGCTGATGCCATGAAGGGATTGGAAGACAAGGAAGAAGATTTTGAAATTGATGCAGGATGAGTGACTGGGAACCAATGGAAGTCGACAAGAATGGGTGACAGGTGAGTGGAGTGCATGATAGGATGTGGGCGGCCGAGCTCTGGATGAGTTGGATGTTTATGGATGATGGAGCTTGGAAGGCCAGTGAGAAGGATATCAGAAAAGTCAAGCTTGGAGATGATGAAGGCTTGGATCAGGGTTTCAGCTGCAGTGGGATAGGTAGGGGTGGAGGTGGTTTGGAGGTGAAAGCAGACAGTCTTAGTGATGCACTGGTTGTGAGATTTGAAGATGAGCTTAAGGTTGAACATGAGGTTGTACATCATCAGGTTGAATTTGAGCAGACATTGTGGGAGGGGGAATGGGTCAGAGGGGCCAGGGCGTGGAGTTCTTTCCAGAGTGGAATGGATTTGCTTTGGTTTTGCCACTGTTTAGCTGCAAAAAGTTTTGGATCATGCACAAGTTGTCATGACATACAGTAATACCCTAGGCACAAGGATGAGAGGAATCCAATGCAACTAACACGTTGCACTGAGGTAATGTCTTGTGCAAGGCCTCATCCTGTGAAAATGTTAACAGACGTTTGGGAAAGTAGATAACAGGAGCATGGATAATGGAAGTTATACCGCGCTACGAAAAGCAGATTCAACTTTTTTCAAACAGGCTAAAATTAACAGAGAAATGAATAGGCTTAAGTCACGTCCACGGCATAAAGGAAGTTTTATCTCAAATTGACGACATTGTGATACGTTCATTGACAGGATGTGAGGATGTGAGCCATTCCAACGCATTCTTCTAATCACTAAGTATTATTTCCTGAACGCTACTTCCTCTAATGTAAGAGTTTGGTCAGTGATGAGGTGCATGTGCTTGTGGCATGTTATGAAATTGTAACACTTCATAGTGTAAGTCATCGTGTGCGTGTCTAGATAGTACAGTGGGTCAATCACAGTGTATATTGGTGACATAATGTTACTGAAATAATAGATATGGTACCACAGTCTTATTCCGTAATGTATAGACTAAAATTGGGCTGCCATGCCCATTATTTTATTAACAATAAAACGTAAAATCAAATCTAAAATAAGCATAATGAATTTTGTTGACAAACCGGAAGACAATTTGGCTAAAAGCTGCCTTTCTTTGAATTGTGCCTCATTGCTATGGTGTCAGATAGGTTTGAATTAACTGTGTACTGTATTTTTGAAGAGTAGACTGCAATTGCTTGGGTTTTAGTATTTCTTCTCATGCCTGTCACTTCTTTTCCTGGCATCTAACATTTATCTTCCCTCTCCGCTCCCCACCCCCCTTACTTCCGATTCGGAATGGACTTGCTAGCTGATAAGAAACTACTTGGAAAGTTCAACAATAAAAGTAGAGAGGGAGTGTAAAATGAATGATTGAGATGTGGCTCTGAGAGAAGAGACAGGCCTCAGATGCAGTGCAAAACCATTTGCCAGTTGAGTTCCAATATTCAAAAATAGTGTATGCAACTATTAATAACAACAATAAAGTTATTGAAAATGAAATCAGAATAGCTTCCAACTTAAATTTATTTTATAAACAGGTAACCTCATTGTCATCATTCTTGATAAAATATTAATATTAACCGAGTCACACAAGACTACTGAATAATCACAACAACTTTAACTCTACCACCTAGAAGGACAAGGGCAGCAGGCGCATGGGAACACCACCACCTCCAAATTCCCTTCCAAGTCACACACCATCCTGACTTGGAAATATATCACCGTTCCTTCATCGTCGCTGGGTCAAAATCCTGGAACTCCATCCCTAACAGCACTGTGGGAGTACCTTCACCACACGGACTGCAGCGGTTCAAGAAAGATTAACTGTAGTCGTCTGGCATTGTTCTCTGCACAGGCATTGTTCTCTGTCTATATATGCTGTGCCCATTTGTATTTCTTCACTTCACCTGACGAAGGAGCAGCCGCTCCGAAAGCTTGTGATTTCAAATAAAGCTGTTGGACTATAACCTGGTGTTGTGCGACTTCTCACTTTTGTCCACCCCAGTCCAACACCGGCATCTCCACATCAGGAAAGAAGCAGAAAGTGATGAGGAAACAGGCTCAGCACTACCACATCTGAGTCTCATGTGGAACAGGTAAGGCACGACCACCAATGATATGAATTTTATCTTTTGGGGAATGTGGTGGGGTACCTCATTGCATAAAAATACAACCTGCCCTCCACATTAGAAAAGTAGAAGTGATTTTAAGCATTTGCCGATAAACTGGAACTAATCATTACTTGTTGGCCATGGTGAGGAGGGGGCAATCAGGGAAACAGAGTGGGATTATTAAGAGGCATCAAATAGAAGATGGTGGAAATTTTATGAAGCACAATAGTCTAGAGAAAGGGCAAGCTCGATGGGCGGATTGGCTTTTCTTCATTTCATGTATTCTTTGATTCCCTCTGTGTCCAATCCTTAGCAATTTCCCATGCAATGATGCTCCGTAGCGATATAATAGCGACTATGTGCTGATTTTCTATGGAGTTCTAGTATGTGCAATTTGAAGGAGAGAGAGATCGGGAACTGAGCAATGATGCTTTCCTGTTTCTTCCAAGTTTATTGGTGTGCACGGTGTGAGGGGCCAAAGGTGGGGTCTGGCCTCTTGTGGTCAATTGGGAAGTACACATCTGATCTGCAGATCTGGAGGTCAGTATGCATCTGGATATATTGGCTGGCATTCTTCTTCTCGACCCCACCCAAAATCATCAGGACCGCCATTGGCCTGTAACCCTAGACGTTGTAAGCTAAAATGCATTTTGTTTTTCTTCCTTTACTGATGTCAACTTGTCATCACTCACAGAAGTCATTCTAATTACCGCTAACTTCTCTCTTGTGTCACATTCTAACCACTCTCATGGTCCGTCATGCCATTCTCTGACCTTCCAGTGCTATTTCAATACTTCTCCCTCATTGACATTTTCAATGATATATCATTCTAGGCTTGCAGTGTTTCCAGAGGGCTTTGGTTTCCTGTTCAACTTAACCCTGAATGTGCTGGCTGATTTGCACATTACAAACGGCGTGCGTCGTTAACTCAACGTTATTTTTCTAGCAAGGTCCGGCCCATTGTCTACAAGTCATGTTTGGAATCTAGGAAATAAGCAACCTTACTTTTCACTTTGAACCTGGGGGTGGATTTTAACCCCCAGTGGGTTTCAAACAGGCGGGTGAGTGTAAAACACACTTGGAAGCCTAAGTTTGAGGCCTGGGGTATTTTAACGCCCGCGTCTCGTCTCTGTGCCACCGGTCAGTTGCTCGCCCAAGTTGGGCGGAAAGGGGCAGATGGCCGTTGGGTGAGAGAAGAAGTTCAGGCGGCTTCAGAACCAAAGGGACGGATCACCCTCATGTAGCTAAGTCGCAGGAGGGGGTTTTGGGAGGGTCTCGCGGGAGGGAAGGGGGAAGTCCAGGGCAGAGTTGGCCACAGCTTTCCTTGTGGTACCCTAAGGAGCATTCACAAAGACTTGGAAAGCCTCTTCATCTTTCCCGACAGCTGCCAACCTGCATTCACCTGGTGAGAAAGCCACGGCAGTTTCCCCGCTTAGGCCCAGATTAAAATAGAATTGGGGTCCCATTGATGTAATAGAGGCCCCAATTTTCATTAATTCATGAGACTCCTCCCAGCGTCCAACAGGCGTTCAGCTACCTAACTGCAGTAAGCAGTTACAATGGTGGCCAGTGTAATTCTAGCGGGAATGGGGCAGTAAGGCACAATACTCCATATTAAAGGTCCCTCCACCCTGTACCTGCCAGACGGAGTGGGTTAAAATTGGTGTCATACTTCATTTTCATAGGGAACAAATACTTCATATTTGAAAAGCCTGCCAAATGGGAATAAAACACATTTGAACCATTATTGCTGTGGGCTACTCTTGGAGGGGAGAAAATAAAGGGATATTGGGCAAAGGTGGGTAAATGGGGTTGTGGTACATATCAGCCATGATCTAATTAAATGGCGGAACAGACTCAAGGAGCTGAATAGCCTACTCCTGTTCTTGCGTTCCTACGACAGGAACCTGAAACAGGAAATAGTATTCCGGCACATTTAGCATGCCCTGAGTTAACATTGAGAGGCCAGGACTTCTATGAATACTGGAGTGCTCATTACAAAGGATAAGATGGTCATTCAAATTAGCCTGCACCTCCTAAAGTGCTTAGCCATTAGTTTGATCCAAGAAAACAATCAACGGATCTGAATATCATCTTGCGGTGGTGAGCAGAGGCAGGAGTGAAAGAGGGTATACGTTCTTGAACAAAGTAAATGGCCATCTAATTGCAAGACAACACAGTTGTAAGACTGTGTGCTACTTGTATCATTTGAGCGTAATGAACTTGAGTTGCCCTGTAATCCCTGTTAATTGACAATTTGTGGACCCACAAAGCATCGTAAATAGCAGCTGCATATTAATTAGCACTAGCAAGGCTCCAAATGAATGTTAAAAATTGTGTTCTGTAAAATGCCACTTCCACAGATTTGTTCTGCACAAAGACACTGCTTCTTAATTACATGCAACTGCGGGAGTTCCCATTTATAAATTTACATAAGCTTTATGAATAGGGCCCTCGAGGAGGAAGCTTAGTAGGTCTTCAGGGACAGTGATGTGCTTGATTTATGCTGCCAGCTTCACATGTGTGTGACCATATCCGATTCTATAAATCCTGTCATCCCTCTCTATCCAAATAGGAATTCCAATCAAGTTACAAACATGGGCTCTTTTCCAAGACCGATAAATAGGGTGAGTTGGAATACCAAAATAGGAAACTTAACTGTTAAAAAAGAGGATTCGGCACCAAGTAAGGATGTTGAAAAGAATCATAGAATCATAGAATAATACAGCACAGAAGGAGGCCATTCGGCCCATCAAGTCTGCGCCGGTTCTTTCGAAGAGCAATCCAGTTAGTCCCACTCCCCCAGCTCTTTCCCCATATCCCTGCAAGAGTGAATACTGGATTAATATCTATGATTGTTTTATTTTTTTTGGCTTCTGTAGAGTTCGACAAGTAACCACTGTGGCTAGAAATCCAGATTGCAACTGGATGTAAAAGAGGATTTATATTGCTGTTCTAAAATAGTTATTATTTTGCTTAACAGTAGTCCCCAATTTAAATTGATGGCAGATAACTTAAAAATATTGACCAAACAAAGAATGCCTTTACAAGATTAACATGTCCAAGGATTAAAATCCCAGAAAGGATACATTTGCTTTTATTGTCAAATCTGCGGGCGCTATATGTTTCCAATAGGCCATGATTAATCTCACAGCTTTTGAAGTAAGCTGTCAGCCCATATTTCACTTTAATAAAAAGAATAAGTTCTTATAGATAAAATAAATTCAACTGAGGAACGTACCAGTCCATCATTATTGATTGATTGTCAGTGGGTTGACTAATCATAGCAATCAATCTCTATCAATTAGTCTACAACAGACCCAGACATGACAAGAGGAAAACCCCAGTGGTGGAGAGCTCTGGGAACCATAGGTCCAACGTCACCTTCTTCTTCCCAAGCCATGCTACACTCACCACATGTCACTGTTCAAGCTATGCTATTGACAATGAAACAAGTTGTATGAAAATAGGGGAGAAACATAGGGGAGACGGTTAGCAGTAGAGAATAGAAGCCGGGGTTTATCTTTGCATTCCGGAATGATTCTGGAATAGTGAGCAGTTTTGGCAGATGAGAGCAGGACCCGATAGTGCTTTATGTGGTCCAGCCAGATCTGGTGGTGAATGGCTAAACCAGTTGTCCGCCATATCCGTTCAAGTCTGCGTCCCTTGGACTTAAGGGAGTGAAGATGAGGGCCATACCAGGGGGAATGGCCAGGGTGAGAGAGAGTAATTGTTTTAGTAGGGACTAGCGCATCAAAGGTGGTGGCGAGGGTGTGGTTGAGCAGATCGGTAGCTGCAGAAATGTAGTGGTGAATGGAGGGCCAAAGGCTGGACAGTTGGGATTTTGCAAGTGCAGTTGTAAGAGAGTTGGGGGAGAGTTTTTTCCAGGGGCGGACACAGAAGGAAGTAGGGTTTTGGGGAGAGAGGGGATGTGGGTGGAGAGCGATACGAGGAAGTGGTCAGAGATGGCCTTATCTGCGATTGACACAATGGGAGTAGCGAGGCCACGAGAGATGGCAAGGTCGAGGGGGTGGCTGTGATTATGGGTTGGGCAGTTTACATGGAGGGAGAGAGTAAGGGAGGATAGCAGGCTAGTGAACTCAGAAGAGAGAGAGCATGATGAATTGAGATGGAGGTTGAAATCACCAAGGATGAGAAGTTGCTCGGTGCAGAAGCCGAGAGAGGAAAGCAGTGAAGATATCTCGGTAATAACATTTTTATGGTACTTGGGTGGGCGGTAGAGAATGAGAATTTTAAATGAGAGGTGAGAGGGGTGGAATAAGGTGAGATGCTCAAAGGAGAAGAAAGTGCCAGAGGAGTAAGGGGACAGACCAAGGTGTGATTTGGTGATGAGAGAGCCACATTGCCACCATGGCTGTCTGGGTGGGGCAAGTAGTGGAAGGTATAGTCAGATGGGGAGGCTTCATTTAAGGGTCAGGTGTCATCACCCCTCAGCCAAGTTTCCGTCAGGGCCATGATGTCGATACAATCAGCCACGATAAGCTCAAGAATGGCAAGGGCCTTGTTCACAAGTGAACGGACATTCTGGAGGGAGATGCGGAGAGGGTTGGTGATGGCTGACCCACTGCCAGCGTCCACAGGGTCAGCGCTGGGAGGGGTGAGTTGGACGGGGAGGAGATTGGCAAGATTAGCCCCCAGTGGGCATGCTGGTGGGAAGGTCGGTGAGAGAGTAGGATGGGATAGTTGGGTTGCTGCTTGTGAGGAGGCAGCGACGAGTGCCTCAATGGGCCCTTCGGAGGATGCCAAGAGAGGCACAGAGGGAAGTTTACCTAAAAGGGAGTCAAGCCTGGTACAGCGGCAGGAGAGGAGGAAGGTCTAAGAGTAATGAAGGATTGGGGTGGGAATTTGGGAGGACAGAGTATCCGAGAGAGGAGAGATGAAAGGAGGCATGGCAACAGGAGACAGCGGTCAGGGAGGGATGGAGAGAAAAGGAAAAAGAAAAGGAAAAGGGGGAGAAAAAAGTGGAAATAGAAGTGAATGGCTTGGGTCCGGAGTGGTAGCCAAAGTGCGCACATGAATGGACACATGGAAAAGTTCAGGTTACATAGGCCTGGTTATGTAATAATTAATGGGATACATATTTCCTGGCAATAGCAGGGAGTTGGTTGGAGACAATAGTACGGAGACCAGTGTGAAAGTCAGAGGGACAAAGCCAACATAGGCAGGATGGAGCCGGCATAGAACATCGACAAACCGCTGTCCAAATTTGGAGACAGGTGTAGCAGGCGAGTGAAGTCCAGAAGTTATTTGAAGGGTAGAGAATTGGCGGATGGAGGTTGTTGCCATAGGAATGAGAATCGGTAGCGGTGCAGAAAGATGATGGTGAAATTGACGCAAGTTGATGGTCACTGTAGATCAAAAGTGGCGGAGAAAATGGAAAACCACAAGCCAGCGACCAGCGAAGCTGAAAAACCCGTAGAACGAGTCACCGGACAGCAGTGAAACAGCAGCTGCTAGCCAGAAGCCAACAAAGCTGAAAAACCAGTAGAACCAGCTCTGCGGAGAGACAGACGCAGTTTAAAAGTTATTAAAAAAATCTTTTAGCAGAAGAAATAGAGACATAGCAGGAGAGTCTTACAGTGTAATCCAGTGTAGCCCAGTGCAAAAGCGTAGTGGCATAATCCAGTGTAGTTCAAAGTAGAAATGTAATCTAGATGTCCAGAGAAATCCAGGAGATCAGAAACCAATTTGAGAAAAGAATTCAGCAGCTTAAAACTTGAAGCGACTGAATAGCAGAGCAGAGTCACAGCAGCTGAGTCAAACAGTGTAGTCAGTAGAGCAGCGTAGTCCTGATGGTAGAGGAATCCAGGTGACCTGGAAGTCAAATTTCAGCAGAGTTCCAGCCGTTGAAAAAAGCTCAGTGAGATCAAAGACACGCAGGGTCGGGGGATGGGCAGTGGGCTCTGCAGGGGCAGCTTTAAAGTTATAGTTTGAACTTGTAGTTTGGGCTGAAATGCCTTCACTATCAGAGCCAGAGTATCTTAAGCAATGGAAGAAAGAAGATTGGGGGGAAAAAGGGCAAAGGCCCTCATCGGCTTGAGCTCCCAGAAGTCGCCGGCCATAACCATCTCAAGGGTCTTCACATGACTAACAGCAGCCTTCCACCAGCTCTGTTGAAGCCACTGGGGAAGCATCTTGTAGGAGTAACAGAGTTAGTAAACTTTCTTTTAAGAAAAGCACTATATGTTGCTCACTTGAGTGACAAAACAAATTCACCACAATATTGTGTTTGGAATTGAAATCAACACCTTTATTACATTTACAACTTTGGTCTATAGTTTCCTCTCGTTACAGTTTCTTAGTCTGCATTGTCACAAAACTATTGCCATAGAGGTTGGCTGAATGGTTTCGCTGTTCTTTAATGTAGAATAAAGGAAGGGGTGAAGGGGTAACAAGGACTGTCAATGCTGAGGGGCATTTTCTGACTTTTCAGATAAGGGGATTGATGAGGTCAATGAAAGCGTTGCTTTGTGAATTGCTCCCTGGACTCTCTAGCTGCAGTGCGTGCTGCTGGCCTTCCTTCTTGTAGTTTTCTCTCGCCTTCATTCAATTCTTCCTTGTCTGACGTTGCCTCTTCTTGTTGCTGTACCTTTTCCAACTCCAATCCTCTTTGTATTACCAGGTTGTGCAGAATGCAGCAAACTACAATGGTGCACTCATCTTTGTCTGGGCCTTATTGTAGCGATCCCCCAGAGCAATCAAGGCACCTGAATCTTTGCTTCAAAATGCCAATGGTATGCTCTATAATGTCTCCGGTTGTCGCATGGCTCTGATTGTACCTGTGTTGCTCAGGCATGGTGGGGTTGTAGAGGGGTGTCATCAGCCAGGTGTGGAGGGGTTATCTCTTGTGCCCTAGCAGCCATCCTTTGACATTCTTGGAGTGGAAGCCCTTCCTGTTCACATAAGCTGCTGTCTCGTCTGCTAGTGTTCTGATAGCTACACGAGTGGAGTCTATTATATCCCGGGCAGGAGAGAAGTCGGCTGCTGCTGCAGATCCCAGATCTCTCATTCTGGCTGTTGGCGTCCATTGGGAAGTTAATGCACTGGTTTGCTCCGGCTAGGAGGGCATTGGTGACCTGTTTGATGCAGCTGTGCACTGCAGATTGAGAGATTCAGGTGATGCCCCTTGTAGCAGCTTGGAAGAAGCCTGTGGTGAACAAGTTATAGGTGGTGGTGACTTTGACAGCCAGTGGCAAGGCATAGACCCCTGGTCCAGCAGGCAGCAGGTCTTGCTGCAACAGGCTGCATAGTTCAGTGACAGCCTGCCTGGGGAAACACAGCCTCCTCCTGCACTGCTCCTCCGAAATACCCAAGAAAGTAACTCTTGACCTATAGACCCTAGGGCTGGGTAAGACCTTCTAGGAGCAGCTCCCTTCACCTGCTGTCTTTTAAAATGCCCAGCGCTGCTTGTCCTGGTTGTTCAGGTTACTGCTGCTGCTCCTCGTCCTCCAGCCATTCAAAGGAGTGAAGCAAAAGTGCTTAATGAGAGTAGGTAATGGAGGGGGGGGGGGGGGTGGTGGGGGGAACCTGGGAAGAAGCAAACTCCAAGCTCAGAACTGCCTTCGAAATGCACGACTCACTATGGAACACAGATCCTACTGACCTAAGTGCATGCAGGTGAGTTCCCCTTTAAACCCAACTTCTAGTCATGGCAGTCAGATTGTAAAGCCAATCCGGCTGGCTTATACTTAACAGGTTTGTCACTGGGCGGGACTTCTGACCCGCCCAGTTAAAAAGCACATCAGGGCCCAGAATGATGTAATTGGGCCCCTATCTGAACATATTCACGAGGCGCCCTCCTCTTTGTGGTGGGTGTGTTTGCGATCTGTATCAGCTCCAGAGTTAAAATGGCAGTCGGCATGTTTCCAGCGGGAAGGAGGCAGTCAGTCGATTTTTAAGATTTTAACCGCTGACCTGCCCTGTTCCCGCCGGACAGCTTGGGTTAAAATTGGGGCCCTCAGACTTTACAGAAAAGGAAGTGTTGCTTTAGCCATTGTTTTATTTTTATTTGATTGAATTTTCCAATAGACGTCAATTGCTGCAGTATGATGACTTCAATTAATTTAGTTATGCTTCCGAAATCAATGCGTGCATCAGATTGAAAAAGTCAGAAATAGACAAAAAGAGATTGAAGACAGAGGTAAGATGAAAGGTTATTTCTTTCTGATTGAAGAAGAGCACCACATTGAGATAAAAGCACTTCAGAAGAAAAGCACTAACCCATAAACATTGTCAATATTCCTTCATAATTCCTGAGTGCTGAAATTCTAGCTTTTATAGTCAGAAACTAGCTTGCTGGAGTCCTGCCATGTTGGGTTTCCCAGCTGCAACAGACCTACTTGGAAAACAGGCAAAGCAGCTCTTCAACTAGCTCTTACACTGAGTGGAGATCAACATCTTTGCAGCTCCTCAATTTGATCCCAGCATTCTCCAATGCAATTAAAAAGTTCAGTACATTTTCCCCTTATGCCTCAGTGAAGATATCCACTGAGTATTACAGATCTGATCCTTGATCTGTGCTGACTTAATGTGACAGCTGAAACTTTGCATTTGAAATTTTGCAATGCTTATTTATTTTGTAATATATTCTGAGTGACTGTGATGATTGAATCCCTTTCATTCGTGTGCCTCTATGTGTCTGTGAGAGAGAACACTTAAAACCAGAACAGCAAAGAAAGAATTAACTTAAAGAGAGGAAATCCTTGGAAGGATTGCTCCATCGCACAAGTGAGGAGGGGAGGTCGATGAAGAAATCCTCGGCCCCAACAGCAGTCTTGGGGCCTCAAAGTCAGGTGTGGCAGGTCCAACAGATATCGGAGTCCTGTTGGGATCCATAAAAACATACAAAAATATCAGACACAAAAAAACGAGGTGGTCCATCTAAGCTGGCCCATAAAGTTGTGATGCCTTATGCATCATGTCAAGAGACTCCTTACCCCCTAGGTACCATGTACATTACAACAGTTTCCCAACAGTGACTCCATTTCAAAAGTACTTCATTGACTGTAAAGCGTGAAAGGCGCTATATAAATGCAAGTCTTATTTTTTTTATGTAGTCTCCTGGGAGAGACGAAAACCAGATCATTAACCCAAGACCAATTAAGGAGAAAATATCTGGAAAAATCCTTTCCGTTCCCCATGAACTATCAGAACTAGTCCAGGAGACGACATTCACCATGACCACAACCTCTTTATTTATATCTACCTCTTCTATGATGCGATTTCTGCCCTAGCCAGGAACCGGTCCAGTTCTCCATTGAAGGTATACAGTGAATCAACACCCACCATACAACTTGCTTCATAGGACTACTATTCTCTGGGAAAAGAACCGCCTAACATCTAACCTAGTTCTTCCCTTATATATAATCACTCCTGATCCTCCCCAACCTATCTAATTGAAATAATTTGTCATTGTGCACACTATCTAGTCCCTTTATTATTTTAAAGACCTCAATCAAATCGCCCCGTGGGTCTACGCTTCTCTAATGTATATAGACAAAGTTCTTTAAGCCTGTCTGGGTAGCTAATAATCTAGGATGACACTTCTGTGCAGTACTGAGGGAGTGTTGCACTGTTGAAGTTGTCATTTTTGGGATGAGACATTAAACCGAAGACTCGTCTGACCTCTCAGGTGGATGTAACAGATCCCATGGCATTTTTCAAAGAAGAGCAGGGGAGTTCTCCCAGTGTTCTGGCCAATATTTATCCCTCAACCAACATTACTAAAACAGATTATCTGATCATTATCTCATTGCTGTTTGTGGGGCCTTGCTGTGAGCAAATTGGATGCTATGTTTCCCTACATTACAACAGTGACAATACTCCAAAAGGTACATCATTGGCTGAAGAGCTCCTCCCAGAGTCGCAATGCGGATTCCGCCCACTAAGGGGCACAATGGACATGATCTTCACCGCGCGCCAATTACAAGAGAAATGCAGGGAACAGCGCCAACCGCTGTACATGGCCTTCTTTGACCTCACAAAGGCCTTTGACACTGTCAACTGTGAGGGTTTATGGAGTGTCCTCCTCAAATTCGGCTGCCCTCAAAAGTTTGTCACCATCCTCCGCCTGCTTCATGACGACATGCAAGCCGTGATCCTGACCAACGGTTCCACCACAGACCCAATTCATGTACGGACTGGGGTCAAGCAAGGCTGTAGAAAGCGATCTACGACTCCCGAAGCGGAACGCCACGACCGGACGGACGGTTGGTTGGATGTCTGATGAGGCAGCGTGGAGAGGTCTTGGGTCAGCAAGTCTCTGTCGTCAGCAACAGCAGTCACCTCTGTTGATTTCGTCCCCCGAGCTGTTGGAGGTGTTAGGCATAAGCCAGCGTTGATCCACCTCAGAGGCTAAACTTAGTCAAGGTGTTAGGCCTGAGCCAGCATTGATTTCCACCTCGAAGAAGCCTTCGCCCCTCGCTGTCTGACTTCTGCTCTCAGCCCACTATCTTTATAGTTATTTCGGTGGGCTGTGATTTATTTAGTGCCAATCACCTATATCCCAAGTGTGATGCGGGAAAACATCCCTCCCTGTTTCTCTCCTTAATGGCCACCGAGGCCTTTTCTCTTATCTTTCTGAGGAATGTTATGTTATGTTTCTTCAGGGACATTTTATGGTTTCGTGGCTCCTTATTGTCTAGCTACTGCTATCCTCCCGTGTTTTCTTGCATTTTACGACCTTCTTATCATTTTGGTGTTTGTTAATTGACCTTGCTGACATTTCACCCATTTGTTCCTGACTGCAGTTTTAATTTCTGTTCTAAGAGTCAAGCTTCATCTATGAATCTAATAGCTGTTTCTTACAACCAACCTAACCCCGCCACACAGTACTGCCCCCCGATTATCAAAATCCATGACAAGGCCTTGGACAACGTGGACCACTTTCCATACCTCGGGAGCCTACTGTCAACAAGGGCAGATGTCGATGACGAAGTCCAACACCGCCTTCAGTGTGCCAGTGCAGCCTTCGGTCGCCTGAGGAAGAGAGTGTTTGAAGAACAGGACCTCAAACCCGGCACCAAGCTCATGGTCTACAGAGCAGTAGTAATATCCGCCCTCCTGTATGCCTCAGAGACATGGACCATGTACAGCAGGCACCTCAAAGCACTGGAGAAGTACCACCAACGCTGCCTCTGCAAGATCCTGCAAATCCATTGGCAGGATAGGCGCACCAACATCAGTGTTCTCGCTCAGGCCAACATCCCCAGCATCGAAGCTTTGACCACGCTCGATCAGCTCCGATGGACGGGTCACATCGTCCGCATGCCCGATACAAGACTCCCAAAACAAGCACTCTACACGGAGCTCCGACATGGCAAGAGAGCCTCAGGTGGGCAGAGGAAATGCTTCAAGGACACCCTCAAAGCCTCCTTGAAAAAGTGCAACATCCCCACCGACACCTGGGAATCCCTGGCCCAAGACCGCACAAAGTGGAGGAGAAGCATCCGGGAAGGCGCCGAATACCTCGAGTCTCTTCGCCGGGAGCAAGCGGAAGCCAAGCGCAAACAGCGGAAGGAGCGCACGTCAACCCAAGCACCCCACCCACCCGTCCCTTCAACCACCGTTTGCCCCACCTGTGACAGAGACTGTAGGTCCCGCATTGGACTCATCAGTCACCTGAGAACTCATTTCTAATGTGGAAGCAAGTCATCCTCGGTTCCGAGGGACTGCCTAAGAAAAGAAGACGACATCATTGGCTGTAAAGCAATTTGGGTCATCCTGAGGTTGTGAAAGGCACTATATAAAACAAACAAACAAACAACTTCCTTCCTTCTTTCCTCCCTCCCTCCCCTAACTAGCTCCTCCTGGCTCCACAGAAATCTTCAGGCCCATTGCCAGCTGTTCAGTGGCCCTCCCCAGATTATCTCCGCCCACTCTTCAGGGCTTCACTTCTGGATTGGCTCAACAGAGGAGCCGCCGGATTCTCTACCCCGCCCCCTCAGGGGGCTCGCTGAGCACTGGCGGCTCACCCCAAAATACTTAGATGAGGCCCGACCATGAAAATGGTTTGGGCCTCTCGCTGGAGCCATCGACTCAGCACACGTCCCACACACCGCCCGCCAATATGTGCTCCAGTTGAAAATCCCTGCCTTGCGACTGCAACACTATTATAGGAAGGGCTCACATCCAACCGTAGGTGTGTAATTATGGATGTGGGTATGGGGATGATGATGGGATCAGTAGTACTTTCAGGTCAGTGGTCTGAAAGATTTGCTTTCCCTCATTAAAGTGTGTCCATTGTACCATATTCTGCACTTTTCTCTGAACTAAAGTAACTGGCTGCGGGGGGCAATTGCCAATGGTAACACTGGAAATGCGAGTTCTTAGTTAAAACAATGACCACAAGCTTTTGTTTCTGGTTATTGTAAAATCTTTTATGCTGTGAAGAACAAACTGCAATGACCTTGTAACAATGAGTTATCTGCAGTGGCAAAACAGTAGTGTTATTTAATCGATGTTTCTAATGACTTTCAATTATTATTTTATTACTTGAAAGTATTCATATTTAGAAGAGGGATGTAGCATTCCATTATATATACTGATTTTGAATTTAAAACTTGAAAACCATCTACTTGATTTTACAATAACCAGAAACAAAAGCTTGTGGTAATTGTTTAAACTAAGAGAAAACATAGAAACTGCCAAATGCTTCTAATAGTACGCGAGTTCAGATTTAGTCACCTAACGCTTGTTTTTATTGGTTCCAAGGATAACATATTGGGAAAAAGGTCGTCAATAGCAGCCGCTCCGAAATGATAAGGAGGAAGTGAGTCAGCTTCTGCCAATGCTTACTTCTCTGCCTAATGAAAGGAAGTAGGAGATGGAAAATGTGCCATAGCAAGATTTAACCTTGGTTAGTCCTTAAGGACACCAGCAGAACTGATGTAGGCTAAAACAAACACAACTAGGAGCCCTGTTTACTGTATGAAAAAGTACTGAAAAAGCAGAACACTAACCATTTTCTGAATAGAAAGTAATCTTCAGTATAATATTTCAACCAACAACGACATGTATAGTGCATGACCCTCAAGCATGACATCACTATAGGTCTCTGCTACTCTAATGTTTTATTCATATTTTAATAAACTTCTTCAAAGCAACTTCAGGTGCTTTAATGCTTTTGAACCGCGTGATATGCGAGTTGTATTTATTGCCAAGCTTTGCTGATACCAATTCGTTATGTTAAGGCAATAGTCTGAATATCCTTTTAAAAACTTTATTACGCAGATATTCCAATTAAGGGGGGGAAGACTTCTTCTATGTGTTAAGTGTAGCAAAATCATAAACCTGTTCCTTATAAATGCATTTACGATTTTGCTACAACTAGTGTACAGAGGAAACCTTCCTCCATGGTGTTTGAATTTTACCCTTGCTTATATTTTCTATAGACTTAGCGCAAGATATTGGCCCAGAAATTCTGGCACGCCCATTTTCGAATGTACCCTGAGCCAGAAAGGTAAGGCCCAAGGTTCCCCAGATATTGTTCCTCAGGCCTCATTATAATGGAGCTGGTGCAGCTTAGCAGCCCACCGGTGAAGACTAGTGAGAAATTGGGCTGCTGCTCGCGTCGCAGGTACCCTCAGGTAAGTGGGTCCAGGATCTGGTCGGGAATGGAGGCAATGCGGGGCTGGGGGTCGGTGGTCGGGGCCTGGGTCGAAGGTCCGGGGATGTGGGCTCTGGGAATTGGTGATCCAGGAACTGGGGACCGGGAATCGCGGGGGCCGGGGGTCGATCGGGGGGGGGGTGGTCAAATCGAGGGTCGGGCGCGGCAGCAATCAGGAATGGGGGTTGAATGTAGTGTCCCGGCTCCACCTTCAGGTAAGTTACTGACCTTCTTTGTTGCAGCTGATCCCTAGGGCATGTTTCACTGAGTGCAGCCGGCGATGGCACTAGCGTCCTCAGGGGAAACCAATCTTGGAGAGGGGTCCTCAAATAGGCATGAGGCTCCTTCATTTGCATATGCAAAGGGACTAACGCCCGCTTCAGGCATGAGTAAAAGACGCCACTTGTTTACCCATCCCCAATATTGTGGGCGGCGCACTTCCGGCTGGAAATGTGCGCGTGCTTCCTGCACGCCCTTTTAGGGACTTAGTAGGCTGCTTAGCACCTGTAAAACGGGCGCAATGCGGCCCAATATCTAGGCCGCAATGTTAAACCATCACTCTGCTTGCTGCATTTTACTGTGTTTCCAATTAATAATTAGGATTGAGTTATATTTGGATTTTTCTTTAAAAGATCAAACTACACAATTAGTTCAAAGACAGCTTCATGTATTTCCTGTTGCAATGCCTGTAGCTGTACTCATCTGAACAAACAGAGCTACTTTCTGGAGTCCAAGCAAATGGTTAAATTCAGGTAAAGCAAAATTAATCCAAAGTGACTTGGCTCAGATCAATTTAGATTCAAATTTGACACTGGAGTTTGTTGTTGACCTTGCAACACTTAATGATTGGATTGTTCCCACATCCTGCTCAGCCTGATTAAAATAGGCATATCTCTGTAAAGGAAGCCATCCACAACCGTCCTCCTGTGCTACTGGAAGTTGATTTACTGTCTCTTCGCATCACTGCCGAGGTCTATAAATATTGGTAAGTTAATTGTATTATTAATATAGCTACATCTTTGGAAGTGTTTACTTTTATCCATTCACTGGAACTTTGCAAAGGAAGCTCACTCCAGGGACCATTAATTCATACCACGACCCTGTCATGTTTTCAGGCAGGTTCAGTTCCTAGGGCAACCAGAAACAGGCTGCTCTAAAAATTCCATTTCCAAGGCTGACATGTTAGCTCCTGGGAAAGTTCATAGTGCAACAGATGTGTGAGTTGTTGCGACGTGCTGCTTCTCTCCTTGGCCCAACAATGTTCTGCTTCCTGACCTAGCAGTGATACCCAGCACAGTAGTACTTGGCTTCCCCCACCCAGCGGTTACTCTACGTCCCAGGCCCAGCATTGCTCCTCTCCCTATCTCAGAAAAGATGTTCCCTGACCCAGCAGTGCCACTCAGCACAGTGGGGTTTGGCTTCCCAGCCCAGCATTGCTCTGCTGCCTATCCTGGGCCTGTGCCCCACTCCCTCCCCCAACCCAGATCTCTGCTCCATGCTCTGCACTTCCCACTCAATCCTGGGCTGAGCCCCTGCTCGATCCCAGACCCTGGCTCTCAGTTTCAATGTCACAAGACCTCTGTTGCAGCACCTCCTGGATGGATGAGACAGAGAAACACAAAAGAGACAGAAAAATAGAAACTGTTCACTCCATCCCAGACTTCAATCCCAGACTCCAGTTTCCTGTTCGCTCCCAGTTCAGGTGCTGAACCACAACTCACTCCCAGCCCATAGCTGCCTGCCAGCTCAGGGCTTGGAACCCACATTTATTGCAGCAGTTCCCAGATGTACCAGTACTGGTAGGTGCCATATTCTGCCGATTCAGTGCAACAGCAACAGACCATCAAGTCCAGGATGGAAGAGGATCTTCGAGGAGGCCAAGGTCCCCCATTTCTTCCCTATCTCCAGCTCTTCACTCCCTCCTGACTTCATTGAGGAGAATGGGCCTACATGCTCTGAAGTTTAGAAGAATGAGAGGTGATCTCATTGAAACGTGTAAAATTCTTAGAGGGCTTGACAGGGTAGATGCTGAGATGCTGTGTCCCCTGGCTGGAGAGTTTAGAACTAGGGGTCATAGTCTCAGGATAAGGGGTTGGCGATTTAGGACTGAGTTGAGAAGAAATCTCTTCACTCAGAGGGTTGTGAATCTTTGTAATTCTCTACCCTAGAGGGCTGTGGATGCTCAGTCGTTGAGTATATTCAAGGCTGAGATCAATAGATTTTTGGACTCTAAGGGAATCAAGGGATATGGGGATAGGGCAGGAAAGTGGAGTTGATGTAAAAGTTCAGCCATGATCTTATTGAATGGCGGAGCAGGCTTGAGCGGCCATATGGCCAACTCCAGCTCCTATTTCTTTCTTATTATGTTCAGCCTCCAGTCCCAGGCCTCTCTTTCCCTCTCTCCTTTTGGTACTCGGGGAGAAACAGGGCTGCTTCTGCATCTGTGAGAGGATTAATGTCCATGTGGCTCCAGGTCTCCATGGGAGCTGAAAGCCAAAGGAAGAAGTGAGAAACAAAGAAATAAGCAGAGAGAGAGAGAGAGAGAGAGAATGATAGGAAAAGTGAAAGATATGCAAAAAGACAGAGACAGAAAGATAAGGATGTCATACTAGAAAAAAAAAATTCACCAAGGTAAACAAACAGGTAAACAGGTTTATGGATGTGTCGTGTAATTGTTCAAATATGAGAAAGATAGAGTACAAAAAAAAATTCTTATAAGGTGAAAAGGGGTTCATAAATGAAAAGAGTTCCATGGATAAATAGAGAGATTAAAGTAAGCAAACATATAAAAGGAGGCATATGATAAAGTTAGAGCTAATAAAATTGATGAAAGTTGTGAGGTATGGCGGTGACTCGGGAGATTAAAAGGGTTAAAAAAGAATATTCAAAAAAGGCTAATAGATAATATAGAAAGAAATAATAAAGGCTTTTATAAGCATATAAAAAGTAGAATAGTGCTCGAACAGCAGAACTATAGGGAGGGGAGTCTAAAACACCCATTGTATCCCAGCCCACCGGGCACCAATGGGGCAAGCGGGTTGATAAAATGATGGGTGGGGTTATTTGCAGCGTGTTCCTAGAAAACCTGTTTGGGAGGGGAGCCGACCCCAGGCAGGTGGGGGCCTACTTTAGATTCTAAGGCCCCAATATTGACAGGGGCGTGTTTTCTGAGTGGGCAGGCAGAGTTTCGGACGGGAAACCCGGCCAGCCAGAGTTAAACATGTTAAAAATGAGGCTCCCAGCCTCATAATAATATTTAAAAGGCCAAGTCGCCTCCTGGGAGTGGGTTGGCTGCCCACCTCGCCCACCACCCCCACCTCGCCCACCACCCCCACCCCCACAGTCCTGCCTCCGTTAAACCCGGAAGTGGGCGGGTTGGAAGTGGGTTGTGGTTGGGTTTGAGATTTAAAACATTTTTACATCTCACCCAACCCCAACCCACCCATTTTTGGAGGTTAAAATTATCCCCTAAAGTTGTGGCCCGATGACACCTTTGGTGAAGCGACATGGTTTTAACTGCAGAAACTGGGGTGGTCGCATGTCGCAAATTCTGTTGGGAGGCAGCAGAGTGGCCGGGAGAGGCCACGGTCGGTATTTTTGCAAGGATTCCTTGTGAGCCTAGAGGAGCAACAGTGTTTCTCTGGGCCCCGCAAGGATTGTTTGGGCATCCCCAGCCCGGACTTTCCTCTTCCTCCGACCACTGGCGGCTCTTTGAAGATGTCCCTCCCACCCCCCACCCACCCCTTGCCTCTGAGCACTAACCATATGCCGGGGACTGTCCACTTGGTCTCCCAATACTGCTGTGACGTCATTCCCATCGGCATTGGCGGCAGACAAAGCTGTACTATTCAACTGAAGCCCGAGAGTTAAAATGACCCAAGCCTCATGCTGGACTCACCTTGGGGGGTTTCCACCCTTGCCCACCCCAACTTAAAATCGGGGCATAAGTGTGGAGGATGAAAGTATGGCGAAGATATTAAACAAATATTTTGCATTAGCTTTTAGAAAAGATGGTGGAAGCAAGAATGTAGGCGTACTAGAGCAGGATATGGAATAATTGTTAGAGGTAACTGCATAAAAGGGAATTAGTTCTAAAAAATAATGTGCAAAACTCAAGGTGGATAAGTCACCATGCCCTAATGGCTAACATTAGCCAGTCAGCTATGCACAGTCGCATTAAGCAAGTTGCAGATGCATTGTTTGCTGGATCAAACAATTTTACTTCCTTCCCGTTGGACAATCCGGATAGGCTACTGCAATTTTATGGAACAACGGAATTCCTGAAGCTGCAAGGAGACCTAGATTACAGCCACATGGTCCTATGTGCTAACTTGCTCAATGCTACATACTACATCAACAGGAGAGGGTGCCATTCTCAGGCAGTTTGAGACCAGCGACACGGCATAATACAAGTGAAAGCTTGCTCTCCCGGGAACCTGTCACACTGCCTTCACTTTAAAGCAGTCCATTGTGCCAGCACTCTTCTCAAGAAAAGCCAAAGCTGATTTTGTTCTCAGTGAGAGCAAGAAGCCAAAGTTGCTTTTTGATGTGGGGGGGGGGTGGGGGGAGCAAAAAGTTGGGCTTCATCCCAGTTGGAGAGGTGGGGGCATTATATATCAAAAGAGGTGAAAGTTCGTGCACTTATCAGCTTCTGGTTGATTGTCAGGTGGAGGATTTATTTTATGATTTAGACAGCTGTCCTCAGGGTGAATTAAATGCACAGATTTTATATATTTCTTTGTGGTTGGGATGTAGGCAATGCTAGCAGGAGCATATTTATTTCCCATCTCCAGTTGACCTCCAGATATTAAGGCCCCAATATTTGCAGGGGTGGGTTGGGGGTCTCTGACAACAATCGGGACCTGGGTGGGGAGGGGGGTGTCTGTCAGCAATTGTTGGCCGCGATCGAAAGAGCAGGTTTATATGGGAATGTGCCAGGAAGGAAGCTGAACCGGTGGGGGGCAACTGACACATGTTTTTTTTTTATTTGTTCATGGGATGTGGGCGTCGCTGGCAAGGCCAGCATTTATTGCCCATCCCTAATTGCCCTTGAGAAGGTGATGGTGAGCCGCCTTCTTGAACCGCTGCAGTCCGTGTGGTGAGGGTACTCCCACAGTGCTGTTAGGGAGGGAGTTCCAGGATTTTGACCCAGCGACGATGAAGGATCGGCAATATACTTCCAAGTCAGGATGGTGTGTGACTTGGAGGGGAACCTGGAGGTGACGGTGTTCCCATGTGCCTGCTGCTCTTGTCCTTCTAGGTGGTAGAGGTCGCGGGTTTGGGAGGTGCTGCTGAAGGAGCCTTGATGAGTTGCTGCAGTGCATCTTGTAGATGGTACACACTGCAGCTACGGTCAGCAGTGGCTCAGTTGGTAGCACACTCACTTCTGAGTCAGAAGGTTGTGGGTTCAAGTCCCACTCCAGGGCCTTGAGCACATAAAGCTAGGCTGACACTCCAGTACAGTGCTGAGGGAGTGCTGTACTGTCAGAGGTGCTGTCTTTTGGATGAGATATTAAACCGAGGGCCCATCTGCTCTCTCAGGTGGACGTAAAAGATCCCATGGCACTATTTCGAAGAAAAGCAGGGGAGTTATCTCCGGTGTCCTGGCCAATATTTATTCCTCAACCAACATAACAAAAACAGATTATCTGGTCATTATCACATTGCTGTTTGTGCTGTGCACAAATTGGCTGCTGCGTTTCCCACATTATAACAGTGATTACTCTCTTTCTCTCTCCACGGATGCTGCCTGGCCTGCTGAGTTTTTCCAGCGTTTTCTGTTGTTATTTCAAAAAAGTACTTCATTGGCTGTGGTCGTGAAAGGCACTATATAAATGCAAGTCTTTCTTTCTTTCTTACGCCGATGGTGGAGGGAGTGAATGTTTAAGGTGGTGGATGGGGTGCCAATTCAAGCGGGCTGCTTTGTCCTGGATGGTGTCGAGCTTGAGTGTTGTTGGAGCTGCACTCATCCAGGCAGGTGGAGAGTATTCCATCACACTCCTTACTTGTGTCTTGTAGATGGTGGAAAGGCTTTGGGGAGTCAGGAGGTGAGATACTCGCCACAGAATACCTAGCCTCTGATCTGCTCTTGTTGCCACAGTATTTATGTGGCTGGTCCAGTTAAGTTCCTGGTCAATGGTGACCCCCCAGGATGTTGATGGTGAGATTCAGCGATGGTAATGCCGTTGAATGTCAAGGGGTGGTGGTTAGACTCTCGCTTGTTGGAGATAGTCATTGCCTGGCACTTGTATGGCGCAAATGTAACCTGCCACTTATCAGCCCAAGCCTGAATGTCGTCAAGGTCTTGTTGCATGCGGGCTCATTATCTGAGGAGTTGCGAACACTGTGCAGTCATCAACGAACATCCCCATTTTTGACCTTATGATGGAGGGAAGGTCATTGATGAAGCAGCTGAAGATGGTTGGGCCTAGGACACTGCCCTGAGGAATCCTGCAGCAATGTCCTGGGGCTGTGATGATTGACCTCCAACCACCACAACCCGTTATTTTAACTGCCTCCTCCACCACCCCCACCGGTCCAGTTTTCGCCTGTTGGGAGGAGTTAAAATCAGGGCCTAAGAGGCAACAACCAAGTGTGGAGTGGAGTCACGTATAAGCTGGACCGGGTAGGGGTGCCCTGAAGGACATTAGTGAATCAGTTGGGTTTGTTTTATGAAAATCCAGCAGCTTTCATGAATATTTTTCTAGCTCTAGCTCTAGCCCACAAATGACCAGATTTATTTAGTTCAATCTCATAATTTGCTATGGTGGGATTTGAGTTCATGGCCTCTGGGTTGCTAATCCAGCATAAAATTACTGCACTAGCATGTCTAACAACTCCCCTTGCTTCCCCACTTCACTTGGTGCTATCAGGTGAGGGAATATTTCTGTAGATTACCAAGGGTATTAGGAGCTCCCGAGTGAGTTTTGGATGGACAATCAAAGCCATCCATTTACAGCTTGAAAATCTTCTACCGGCATGTAAACAGTAAGCGGGTAGTAAGAGGCGGGGTGGGGCCTATTAGGGACAAAGAAGGTGTTTATGTTTAGAGGCACAGGGAAGGCTAGAATACTTAATAAATTCTTTGGGGGAAAAATTCAGTTGATTTGCGCCTCCTGTTAGCGCACAAAGCAATTAGCGCCCGGGCGCGGCACCGCTAACACCTCCCACGAAATTCAGCGGGAGGTTAGCAGCGGCGGTAACCATTAGCGCCCCACGGCGCTGCACCTCCGGCGATGACGTTATCGCCGTGCGCAGCGCCCTGCTCGTGCCCCAGCTGCAATCTTCGGTAGCGCCCCCTGAATTTCCGCCGGATTCTACGTCCGATAGGGTCGGGGGGCGTACGTGCGGCCAGGGCGGCACAAATTAAAGGGGCGCAGCCAGGCAGCCATTTTTGTTGCTGGCCGCCTGCCAGCACCTGCCCCCGTTGCCGTCCCCAGCCTCTTGTGAAGCCTCCACCGCGGAGTGCCAGCTGCGCTCCCTGAGCTCTTTTGCCGGCACTCCAATCCCTGGTGGCCCAGCTGGGCTCCGGGTTGCGCTGTGCTTGGCCCCTCCCCTTATGCCTGCAGTACTGCGGTGTGACATGTCGCAGCGTGTGGCGCTGCGGCACAAAGTGCCGCGAAATTCACTGGCAGCACCCCAAGAGGGAGGGGGAGCGCTTCCAGTAGCGCCCCGCCTCCCTTTGGGGCGCTACCAGTGAATTTCGGGCGCAGGGGCACTAACTTTTTGGGGCAAAGTTAGCGCCCCAAAGGGGGCGCGACTCAATTTTTCCCCCTTTGTATCAGTGTTTACTAAGGAAGATGATGCTGACAAAATATCGATAGAAGCAGAGATGGTAGAGGTAATGGATGGGGTGAAATTTGATAGGCAGGATGTACTGGAAAGGCTGGTTATGCTTCGAGTGGATAAGTAGCCTGGTCTGGATGGCTTGCATCCCAGGTTGCTAAGGGAATTGGGGGAGGAGATAGCAGAAGGACTTGCCATAATCTGTCAATCTTCCCTAGATACTGGTCATGATGCGGAGATGCCGGTGTTGGACTGGGGTGGACAAAAATGAGAAGTCGCACAACACCAGGTTATAGTCCAACAGTTTTATTTGAAATCACAAGCTTTCGGAGCTATCGATCGCCCCTTCCTCCCTAGATACGGGGGAGGTGCCAGAGGATTGGAAAGTGGCAAATGTGACACCCCTGTTCAAGAAAGTGTATAAGGACAATCCTAGTAACTACAGGTCAGTCAGTTTAACATCAGTGGTGGGTAAGGTTTTAGAAACAATAATCAGGGAAAAAATTAACAGGCACTTGGAGAGGTTTAAGGTAATTAAGGAGCGCCAGCATGGATTTGTAAAAGGCAGATCGTGTTTGATTAATAATTCTCCTACCCTAATTATATGTTCAGCAATAACTGATTACTGCCAACATTAATGGGAGTGGTAACATGAGTAACCCAATGATTAACATTACTCAAGAATTGAGCTGTTTACCTTCTGGCAAGAAAAGACCCGCCCTACTATCCCAAGGAAGGTATTAATCAATAATGATGTACTAAAGATAAAAGAAAGTGCAGGGGAGTATCTTTTTGTTCAATGTACTACCCCTTTTTATAGAAGGAAACTATACTCTTACCAGATATTTCTTCCGACTTTTTAAAAATGCCACTGCCATGGAGACCCTCGAGTGTAGTTTCCTTCCTGCTTCAACAAAAGGCTTTGTTTCACTCCCAGCTTAAGGACAACACTGATACGTCAGATTTACGAGAAGAAAAAATAACAGGCTAAAACCACCATTCACAAATGAAACTTTGTTTTGAAATTCATCAGAAACCCTGAAGATATTGTTACAATGGAGAATTGATCCATTACAGACTTTCTCGCTGTATGAATATTTATAGTTGTGCTTTTAGTACTTGCCAATGATTATGTTTCATTTTACTCTTTGATTGTAAACGAAGAAATTCATTCTTTAAGCCTGTGAAGCTCAGGTCTGTGCGATCATATTCATCATTTTGAAAAAACGTTTGTTAGCATAAGACTACATGCTGTCAGACAGCTTGTCCAACATTAAATCACAGATTAGTCATAAAAGTCCTCTAGCTGAACATCAGGAAGACCGAATCCATTGTTTTTAACCCCTGCCGTGAGCTCTGCTCCCTTACTACTAACTCCCTCCCCTTCCTCGCTACTTGCTCAGACTGAACCGCTGAACTTTGATGCCCCGTTCAGATCTGTGATAAGTTCCCATCATCAGACCCATAACTTCACCCTTCATTGGATTATGCTCCTCCATGCCAACCTCAGCCCCTCTGCTGCCAAGCCTTGATCCATACTATTGTCTCAATTATTGCAATGCTTTTCTTACTTGCCTTCCATCCTCCATAAACTTTAACTTGTGTAACACTCAGCTGCCCATATCCTGTTCCACAATACATCGCCCTTAACATTGGCTCCCTGTCATAAAAGACATGCCGGATTTTGCTGAAAGAATAACGATGTGTGAACAACGCACATCCTTATTAATGCCCAAATCGGCCAGCAACGAGGAAGAGATACCTTGTGAATTGCAAATCGCCACAAGTTGCTGGCCGATTTGCATCGCTCCACAGTTAGCTTTGTGAAAACGGCATCCTGTGCTTAACTGTCTCGTGATTTTCATGAGGTTGCTGCATTTGTACTTTAATTGCTCATTAAACATGCTACAGAAAGTTAAGTGTAGTGACTAACAGCATAAGTACCCTATTAATGACGTGATAATTGCTAATGACTGCCAGTCAACCTCCCTTGCCCAGAAAGTAAACAACTGTAAATGTGGAGTCTCATTCCTTCAGGTTGGGAATTCTTTTAGGAGATTTTAAAATGTCAAATCTTTTTTTTTTAAATCTTGCTTTTCCTTTCTCTCTTTTTTCTCTCGTAATCCATTCTTTCTTTCCCTCTCTTAATTTTTCCTTCTGTACCTGATTTAACATTGAATTTACCCATCCTAATTCACCCTCCTCAGTCCTTACTCTGTTTATTTCTTAATTGAGAAGTCGCACAACACCAGGTTATAGTCCAACAGATTTATTTAAAATTACAAGCTTTCGGAGCTGTCGCCCCTTCCTCAGGTAGATTTACTGTGAGACAATCTACCAGAATTCACAGAATATAAACACAGAGAAAATGCATTCAATCTTTCCTTACATCAAAGATACACTAAGAGCACAGCCAAGACAATGAGATGTGTCCCAGGGGGTCCAACGTGTCAAAACACCTGCTGGCTGCATATCCTCTCCATTTGGGTTTGTTTCTTGTGTTTGTTTCTTGTGTTTGTTTTTTTAAAAGCTGGAAAGACCGGCAACGATGTCAAGTCACGTTCTGTATCGTGACATGAACCCGATATCCCGATTGAGGCCGTCCTCATGAGTGCGGAACTTGGCTATCAGTTTCTGCTCGATGATTTTGCGTTGTCGTGTATCCCGAAGGCCGCCTTGGAGAACGCTAACCCGCAGATCCGAGGCTGAATGCCCTTGACTGCTGAAGTGTTCCCCGACTGGGAGGCAACCCTCCTGCCTGGCGATTGTTGCGCGGTGTCCGTTCATACGTTGTCTCAGTGTCTGCATGGTCTCGCCGATGTACCATGCTCTGGGGCATCCTTTACTGCAACGTATCAGGTGGACAACGTTGGCCGAGTCACATGAGTATGTACCATGTACCTGGTGGGTGGTGTCCTCACGTGTGATGACGGTATCTGTGTCCATGATCTGGCATGTCTTGCAGAGGTTGCCGTGGCAGGGTTGTGTGGTGTCATGGTCGCTGTTCTCTGAAAGCTGGGTAATTTGCTGCGAACGATGGTACTTTTGAGGTTAGGCGGCTGCTTGAAGGCGAGTAGTGGAGGCGTGGGGATGGCCATATTTCTTAATTGTTTAATCTCATTCGTTATGGAGATACACTGTTGGTCCCGTTGTTCACCAAGGTCCCAGATGCCTTCGCTGTGCTGTTATCAGCTCGGACTTCCAGCAACTTTCTTCAGCTTCCTCAGCTCTGCTTCTGCTCTATGGACCTCCCTCTCCAAACCCCGTTGGCTTTCCACTTCTCCCTCTGCCTTTGATAAACTTCTTAAAACCAAATCTTTTCAACCAACCTTTCAATCACCACTCCTAATCTCTGCTCTCATTGCACAGCATCTGTTCCTGCAACTACCTCTATTACGAAGCTAATTTGAATTTTTTTATGTTATAGGTACTTTATAAATACAAGTTGTTGTTGCTATATCAAGTGCTATATAAGAATATAACAATCAGCATTTAGATTATTGGATGGAAAATCTGACAGGCTCTGTTACAGGCATGTGATCTTCCTGGCCTGATTTTCCTCCAGATAAGTAATTCCCAAACACAAAAGAGGGAAATCTGCTCCATATTGTGCACTGCCTGAAAAAAAAACATAACATGCATCGAAGGGAAAAAAATTACAGGGCTATGGGGAAAGAGCAGGGGAGTGGGATTAACATAAGAACATAAGAAATAGGAGCAGGAGTCGGCCATTCGGCTCCTCGAGTCTGCTCCGCCATTCAATAAGATCATGGCTGATCTTCGACCTCAACTCCACTTTCCTGCCCTATCCCCGTATCCCTTGATTCCCTTAGAGTCCAAAAATCTATCGACTTATCTCAGCCTTGAATATACTCAATGACTCAGCATCCACAGCCCTTTGGGGTAGAGAATTCCAAAGATTCACAACCCTCTGAGTGAAGAAATTTCTCCTCATCTCAGACTTAAATGTCCGACCCCTTATCCTGAGACTATGCCCCCTCGTTCTAGACTCTCCAGCCAGGGAGACAACCTCTCAGCATCTACCCTGTCAAGCCCTCTCAGAATCTTATGTTTCAATGAGATCAACTCTCAGTTGGTGTACAGCAAGATTCCATAAACAGAAAATGAGGTACATCATTTTGGCTTCATTTAATATGCAAAGCTTAGGTTGTGATTTACAAACTCTTTTATTGAAACTGACGAGAGTATGCACATTGCTTAGTCCAGTTAATACTTCTTTCACTGTGAAACTTCTTGTAAACTGAGATGATAAAGGAGGTCAAGAAAAGATATGCAATATTCTAACATGACCTAACTTAACTAAGGTTTAAATCTTCACCTTAAGGAGATATTAGGACAGGTGACCAAAAGCTTGGTCAAAGAGGTAGGTTTTAAGAAGTGCCTTAAAGGAGAGGTGGAGAGGTTTAGGGTGGGAATTCCAAACTTAGGGCCTAGGCAGCTGAAGGCACGGCCACCAATTGTTGAGCGATTATAATCAGGGATGCTCAAAAGACCAGAATTAGAGGAGCCCAGATATCTCGGAGTGTTGCGGGGCTGGAGGAGATTACAGAGATAGGGAAGGGGCGATGCCATGGTGGGATTTGAAAGTCATGATGCGGAGATGCCGGTGTTGGACTGGGGTGGACAAAATTGAGAGGTCGCACAACACCAGGTTATAGTCCAACAGTTTTATTTGAAATCACAAGCTTTCGGAGCTATCGATTGCTCCTTCCTCAGGTGAAGCTTGTGATTTCAAATAAAACTGTTGGACTATAACCTCGGATTTGAAAGCACAGGATGAGAATTTTAAAATCGAGGCGTTGCTTAACCTGGAGCCAATGTAGGTCAGCGAGCACAGGGGTGATGGGTGAATGGGACTTGGTGCGTTGTAACCCTACAATCGCTTTGGCACCCTATCATGCACACTTGACACAAGCCATTGGTTTCATCTCACTGCTACCCCACAGACAGTTACGACCAGCAAGCAACTCCAGTTCCTCTTTTAAGAGATAGACACGGAGCTTGTATGCATTCCTCCAACCTCACTGAATACAAATCAAATGAATAGCCAGTGTAAGGCCGCAAGGGAATCAGAGCTCAGACAATTCTGAAAAACATAACCTAAATCCACAAATAGATCACCACAGAAAACAGGCGCTCCTCTCTCTCGTAAACAAGGAGTTTGTCCACATCTGCTGGAGATACTCAGCACCCACAGCCTACGTGAAATGGTCAATTAAGCAATTTTATGGGTAAATGTAGTGATTTATTTTCAGAATTGTTTGCTTGTTAGGCTATTTCTTGCTGAATGTAGCCTAAAACAGCATAAAGAAATGAGGGATTTGGTGAGTTTTTTTTGTTTGTAAAGGGTAGTTTTGAAAACAAAAATTAGGGATTTGATTACTCATTCTTCTGAGTGCTACATGTTCCTGATTGGTGTATTTGCTAGTTTTGATTCATTCATATTTAATCAATTGGATATTTGATTGGTACCCTTAACAAATACTTTATTTGAACCAATCATAGCATTTTGCTCGGATGCTAGATGTAATGCCTTTGAAAGGTCAGAGGCTACAGATGTGTGCTCGGCATGAGACTTAATGACATGGATTTGTGACATTTCCTTGCATTTGGCACTGTAATGAATGAAAAGTAGGGCATGAAAGAAAAGTGCTGTAGGTCCAGATCTGGATTCGAATGGACTGTTTTTTGCACTCCTGTATGAAACTGGTTGTATAAGCAAGGTTTCTGAATACATGATTAGTGAGATCTGTATAGTCAAACTACAGATACCAAGCAAGACAGAAGTCAATCAGTGTGAAGCTGGAATCTATACTTTTTCTGAGAATCAAGTTGCACTGGTTAACACTTTAAAGAATAATGATAGCAACACTGAGCTGTATCAGAGGGCTAAAATGAAGTTTTCATTATATTATTTTTCCCTCCTTTAACTCCTTAGGTATGGTTCCGTGGTGTCAGATGCCCACTGATAACCGACCCAAGTGACCATTCTTCATCCATGATTGTTGACAGGCTATTTGACTGTGGGGGCATCACAGCTGAGTCTGATCCTGTCTTTATCCAACATCTAAGGGTAGAAATTTGTTCTGGCCTGTTTTCAGGCACTGAGCCAGCGTCCCAACAAGGAGGCCCGAGGCTCGCCCGAATTTAGGCCTCGGGCCTCATTTGCTTAATTTGGGCGTCTGTCACGCCTTCTCGTGCAGCTGGCCAATGCACGAATGTTGGGCTGCTTGCCTGGCTGGCAATGGCCCAAAGGTAAGTCCTGAAATGGGGGAGTGGGGTGGTTAGAGGCAACGTTGGAAAGGGGGGTGTGGGCTGGTAGTCAATAGTGTGCAGTTGGGGGGAGCACTCTTGGCTCCACAGCAACACTTTTGGAATAAA
Organism: Squalus acanthias; assembly: GCA_030390025.1. Taxonomy (NCBI): domain Eukaryota; kingdom Metazoa; phylum Chordata; class Chondrichthyes; order Squaliformes; family Squalidae; genus Squalus; species Squalus acanthias. The sequence continues at coordinate 82,387,159 of CM059436.1, read as the reverse complement.
AAAAAACTAACCTTTTGCTGGCGGCCGCTGAAGAATCCTACAAGGGGCAGGCCCGATGCCTGTCGCACTCATTGCAGACCAATTTCTGAAAGGGGGCCTAAAATTGGCATTAAGCCCTTCACTTACTGGTGTGAGGGACCTAACACCTGTTTTAAGCAGCTGCCGGAGCCGCCTGAAAAATGTCCCGGGAGGGATCTCTTTCAGACGTAGTTTGAGCGCAGGATGTTGGTCCCCAAAATTGGGCCTCACTGCTCCCATTTTATGCTTGTAAAACGGGCACAATAAGGTCCAATTTTCACCTGAACTTACCTATGGGAATCACTTGATAGAGAACAGGAAACTGGTCGATGTTCTTCTTCCATCACAGGGGTATTGAGACTAATTGTAGCACCCCCAGCTGTGATGAGATAATCCAAGGCCCTACTGCTAGCCTGTCAGTACTCAACACAGACCATGATGTAAGCCAGCCTGCTCCCAGAGGCTTACCTCCTACATTAGGCAGTGCTTCTTACCATCTGACCCACTAGAAGAGTTCGAATCACTTTGGCCCGGATTTTGCGGTGTTGACGACAGCGAAACTGTTAGTGTTCACCGTCATTATCTCTCCAAAACTGCAGGATTGTAACTTCAGGATTTAGCGCACGCGCATCAAAACACAGAATTCCTGAAGTTGCGGTCAGTCATTCACTGCTCCGACACATGCTGCGCTGTGGAGCTCCCCCCATCTCCCCCCCGGCCACCCCACCGCCCCCCACCCTCCGCCCCCATAGCCGGCAATCAGTGAAATCAGTGGAACTGATGAAAACGTGTGCTTTTCCGAGTTAATATAGCAGTTAAAAAAAAATTAAATGTTAAGCCTTGTTGGAATAGGTGTAACTGGGGTTTTAACAATGTATTGACTGCTAAACAACTATTGTGGCTCTGAAAAACTAATTTTTATATTTGTGGAGTGTCCAATTCTTCCATTATGATAACAATTACAATTTTTTTAAATTAAAAATATGTTTGTTCATGATATTTCAGCTTCTACCTTAACCCCATGTGTACATCCCAATCTTTATTTCGCTCTCTGTAACATTTTTAGAAAGTGCAGATAATTAGTACTTTTCATTTCCTGGTTTGCTGTCTGTGAGCATTCTTCAACGTGATTGGCTGGTTAGCCAGCTTGATGACGTCACTGCTGCACTACGCTAGGAATCCCCTATTCACAGCGAGAAACCTAAAGTTTTCGCCACAGAGGTCGCGACCGCACTCGCATCGCCGCTGACCACAAATTACGGGACATTATTTTTCTTAGTTCTAGTATATCTAAAGATAATTATTGGATGGCTGGAAGCTCCTTTAACATGTAACACAAGTCTCTTATGGAAATTGGCAGTAAAGAGACGAGTATGAAATGAATTGTCAGCCTCCCTCCGAATGGCAGGAATTTTCTGCAGGTAGTCGGGTTGGGGGAGGGGGGGCCTCCGAGACGGGTGGGAAACCCAGGAGGGCCCCCCCTCGGGTCTTTAATGGCAGGGCCTGATTGGCATGTGAGGCCTCGATTTCCAGCCCACAGCCAGCCAGATTGAGAGGCTGGCTGGCTGCGGGCGGGTAGGCCTGCAGCTGCAGAGAGGGAGCGAGGGGTCGGTCCGGGGTGTGGGGGGGGGGGGGGGGGCTTGCGGGGGGTTTGGTCAGGGTTTACGTGCGGGGCTCGGGGATTGCGGGGGGGTCGGGGATCGCAGGGGGGTCGGGGATCGCAGGGGGGGTCGGGGATCGCAGGGGGATCGGGGATCGCGGGGGGGTTTGGGGATAGCGGTGGCGGCCAGGGGTCGGGGATTGCAGTGGGGGGATTTGTCAGGCCGGAGGACCAGCGGGGGGGGTGGGGGGAGAGATGATCGGGACCAGCCACCAGAGGATTATGACTGGCCTCAGCATCATCAGTGGGGTGGGAAGGGAAGGCCCCATGGTGAGGATCAGAGGCCTTGTGGTGGGGTCTCTGATCGTGGGGGTGGGTTAGGCAGGGACCCTGGATCCAGGAGGTAGGTATAAAGCCACTTACCTCCTGGATCCAGCCGTCCCCGCCTCACTTTAACTGCCGGGTTTCACTAATTGTGTGAAACCCGTCCGCAGGCAGTTAAAAACAAAATGGAGGTGAAAAGGAGGCTACCAGCCTCATTACAATATTTAAATTGATGTACTACTCCCTGGGAGTGGGTTGGTCGCCCGCCCCCTGCCCCGCCTCCGTTAAAACCGGAAGTGGGCGGGTTGGAGGCGGGATCAGGTCAGGAATCCCATTTTTAACAATTTAACTACCCCCCACGCTCCAAACCCACCCGTTTTTTTTAGGGGAAATTCCGGCCAATGAGTTATGGTGCAGCTAGCATAATGCTGCTTTCTGTACAGCTGCTTCCCCCATTTCAAATAAATGAAGCTGTTGACTTTAACAAGTATAAAATTATACTGGAGTATTTGGCATTGAGTTGTTGTGAGTAGGGTCATTTGAACCCATATGGTACTTTTGGTGGTCAATTTTAATGCTCTCTTTGCTTTTTTAGCTTAATATAAAAAAAGTTCTATCAAAAATGCTTTTCAATAAAACTAAAAGTAGCAAGACACTAAAATACAATGTTTACATGTTGGGGAAGAAAATGTCGGCTAAGTTTTTGTTATCAAACAAATGGCAGATACGAAACATATTAAATCTCGCATTTAATTTTATATCAATACTCCCTCGTTCTAGGCCACTCAAACAATGGAAACAGTGGCCATGATTTTCTGCTTGGAGGCGGGTTGGCGTCGGGAACGTTGTTCATCAGGTTCCGGTCTCGCTGCCGGCTCCAGTCGGCCTGCTGACACAATTTTCTGTTAATTGGACTCGTTAAGCCCAAGGTGTGCGTTACCCGCCCTGATCACAAGGTGCGGATCTGCTGAGCTGCTCTGATGGCGTGTTTGCAGCCGGTGTATTTAAGGAGGCCATTTCACCATTAGATCTCACGTCGTTTCTGATGCTCCTGAGTGCTGGTGCTCTCCACAATGTCTGCAGAGAGACCAAAGGCAGCTCCCCGCTTCAACGAGGACTCCCTCCATGTTCTTGTGGAGGGAGTCAGAGGACGTCGGGAGGTCCTACACCCAGGTGATGGAAGAAGGAAACCTCCTCAGTAGACAAAGGCAGCCTGGCTGCGAATAGCTGAGGAGGTCAGTGCCAGGTCTGTGTACAGACGCACCTGAGTCCAATGCAGGAAAAGGTTCAATGATCTCCTGCACTCTGGAAAAGTGAGTATAAAAGCACACTTACCTTAATTCTGCTGTGCCCGTCATCACATTTCCTCACTCTGCATTGCTAACCCTACTCCTGCACATCGTAACTCAACCCAACATCCCTTGCACCATCCTCCATCCCCCGCTCCCTATGCACAGATTCACTTCCCCATCTTACTATGCAACCTAACACCCACCCTCAAGGTTATGCACTGACAACAACTAACAACTCAGAAGGAGGGAACTTGGTAATGGGAAACCACCCCATCACAGTCTCCCTCTAAACATCTATCGTATCCATTCTTTACACTCATTCCATCACTCTCACTGAAACTCCACTTCTTTCCCTCATTGCAGGAAAAGAGAGCCCATAATAAGAGGGAGAGGGAGAGAACAGGAGGAGGACCGACCATCCATCTCACAGCTCACCCACGCTGAGGAGGCCGCTCTCAAAATTGTGGGATCAGTGGAGCAGCTCGAAGTGGGGGACGGAGAGATGGGCTCAGTAGAACAACCTGGTGACAGAATGCTTCTCCATCCATCTTATTTGGCTTTCATGAGTGACACATATGGGATCTGATGTTAATAGAGCTTGAATGCTTATCATGTGCATAATGGGATGTGTCTGCAATCTACATATCACATGTCTAACTCATGTCTTTACTCTCCCACAGGACCATCAAGAGCCCCGCTCGCTACTGTCTGAGGAGAGCAGGAGGAAGGGAGCAGCGTTAGCAGAAATGAGCGCACCCAGCACCAGCGCAGAGACGCACACCTTGGTGGGTCGTTTGCGAGATAGAGTAGTGTCGTTACCTGGTGTATCACAGCTCACAAGTGAGCAAGAGCAGATGGTGGAGACAGGGACAGCAGCGGAGAGTCCTTGTCGGAGGCCGCAGGATGTTCCTAGCTCTGCTCAGCTGCATGTAGACACTGAGCCTCAGGGGGCCATCAGAAAGAGAGCAGTGCTGGAGTTTCAGGAACAAATGCAGGAGGCTCTGACTGGGTTTGCAACCACTGTAACTGCGAGTGTGCAGAGAATGGAGGAGTCCATCTCAAACATGAGCAATGCCATGGTGCACGCAATCGCGAATGTAGGTACCGCCATGGAAAAGATGGTAACCTCCATGGAGGACATAAATCGCCAGACTCAAAACAACATGGTGACTCTTCTAAATAGATGGTCAGCTATGGAGGATAGATGGGCATCTATCATGTAGAGGAACCAGAGGTTCATGGACGTCCCCGTTATGAGGACCTGTCAGTATAGAGATGGGTCCTCATGGCCCCACTGATGTGCAGCAAGGTGCTCTCCAGCTACTTGCTAGCAGAGAAGTGCGGGTGACCCATGAGAGGGATGATGGTGGGAGGTGACATGCAAGTGTGGGCTCCTCTCCAAGTGCTCCAACTTCCATCCCTTTGCCAACCCCTCGGTCAGAGCCCCAGATGACTGCCTGAGCAGTGATGGCCAAGTCTGCCCCTGTGCAGCCGCAGGAGGAGCAGACATTCGCAGGGCCTTCACAGGATCCAAAACCCAGAGGACGACCGTCAAAGGCATCTAAGCAGGCGTGGCAGGGAAGTGAGCAGGCTGTCTCTACATCTGCTGAAGCCACAGGGGTAGCACCACGTAGAAGCACGCATAAGAGAAAGCTGACACATAAATAATCACAAGGGTACTCACTTGGGTGTTCTGCTAGAATTCAATGTTAAGTTTCTGTTCTTTTATTCTGTTGGAATAAATTAATGTGGTATGAATGTTTGACATCGTTGCCACAAATTCAGGTGGCACAGTGAAGGGTGAGGGCGCCTTTTATGTCCAGCAATGCAGGTGACAGTGGATATAGAGTTAACACCACACACTTACAGCCTCAAGACAGAAAGTGTCTCCCAAATCGTGAAATCAGCAACCTCTGACATTTGAAATTGAACAGATGTGAGAATGTAGCTTTTAGACTGCAGTTGCAGCTATGACGTATCCAGCTCATTGGTCCTCCCGACACACTTACCTGGTGTGATATCCGAACGTCGTAAATGTTGGAAAATAGGAAAAGGCTGTCAAAATAGCAGTTAACACGCACTTAACAAGGAGTTAAGTGCCTTAAATCCCTTACTCGCCACTTGGTGTCGGGTCTGTTGTGAAATCGCAGACCCGACACCCTTGAAACTCACACAGAGGCAGGTTCGCGGCGGGTTTCCAATCCGCTGTCAATCATTGCGACTTTAACAGCTGACCTGTCTCCGAACCCGCCCTCTGAGCAACGGCAAAATCGCGGCCAGTGTTTTAAGCACCGCAATCAAATCATTCCATAATCTCCTCTGTTCTCATGAAAATAGGTCCAATTTTTCCAAGTCATTCTTTGTATTTATATTTCCTCATACCAGGCAGCATTCTACTGTGGTGTACCCTCTCTATTGCCTCAACATCCTTACTATCGTGTGGAGTCTAAAACTGTACGCAGTACTTCAGCTGTTATCTTATTAAAGTTTTAAATGGATGCACCATTACATCTCAACTTTTATATTCCGTATCTTTTGACAAAAAGCCCAGTATTCCATTAATTTTTTTATGGCCTTAACCACTTTCCTACATTACAATAATGACTACACTTCCAAAGTACTTATTGACTGTAAAAGCGCTTTGAGATGTCCTGAGTCTTTCTTTTACTTGTGCTGCTTTTAATGTGTTATGAACCAGAATGTTCAAATCCCTCTGCTCTTCTACATCAGTCAGGTTTCCCCCTTCAAACTATTACAAAATATATCATTTATTGACATAGAATTGCATCTGCCACTTTTTTGCCCATTCTGCCATCTGATCAATATCACCTTACAGCTTCCTTTGGTTCTCAGAATTATTTACCAAGCCTTCTATTTTAGTATCACCTACAAATTTTGACTCCCTCCCTCTATCCCTGTATCAAAATCATTGCTGTCCAGTGATCAGAAGCAGTCCCAGAACAGATCCTTGTGGGTAACTGCTACCCACAACCAACCACTCTGAGAATCTGCCTTTTATTCCTAGTCTGTTTCCTCCCTTTGAACCAATTTTTTATCCAGCTTGCTACCCTTCTCCTAATTCTACACCCATTAATCTACTCCATCAAATCCCGTTCACCCATTCCCCCTGTGCTCGCTGACATATATTGGCTCCCAGTCCGGCAATGCCTCAATTTTAAAATTCTCATCCTTGTTTTCAAATCCCTCCATGGCCTCACCCCTCCCTATCTCCGTAACCTCCTCCAACCCTACAACCCTCCGAGATCTCTGCGTTCCTCCAATTCTGGCCTCTTGCGCATCCCCGATTTTAATCGCTGCACCATTGTGCTTTCAGCTGCCTCGGCCCTAAGCTCTGGAATTCCCTCCTAAACTTCTCTGCATCTCTACCTCTCTCTCCTACTTTAAGGCACTTCTTAAAACCTACCTCTTTGATCAAGCTTTGACCAAAATAACTGGCCTATATTTATCTGAGTTAACTTTGTCGCTCTTTTTGAAAAGTGATATTACATTGGCTGCCCACCAGTCCTCCAGCACACATCCACTCGCAATAGAACCCTGAAGAAAAAGGCCCCGATTTTAACTCAGGGTGTCAGTCGTGCGGGTGGGCGCCCGAGATGGGCGGCAATCCATCCCGACCTTGGCAGCGTGAGGCCTGGGAGGTTTTAAATCCTGAACCTCATCTGCATAAGAACATAAGAAATAGGAGTGGCTGAACTTCTATATCAAGTCCACCTTTCCATAGGCTCATTCAGGTTACCACCCGAAACCAGTGAGAAAGTGGCAGCTGGGAGGGATTTTGGGACAGCCTCATAATCAGGGGAGGAAGGAGGCCTTTACTTGTGGGGCACTGGGGAAGCCTTGGATGTATCTCGTCAGATCATAACACTTTGTCCTCCTTTAGCTTAAATAACTTTTCTGTTATTTATTAGAATTTATTATAATATCTCACCATGGAACTTAATTTGACCATGTCTCAGCAATTCACTTACTGCATAGAAATATTAATCAGAACACAACAGCTGGAATTCATTGTACAGGAAACTCTTTATTAACCGGCACCGACGGGACCGGCATGGTGCCGGTTTATCAAAAAGTCTGGATAACGGAGAGTTATATCTACCAACGTACGAGAGCCCCATACACATTGACATGCGCCTGCATTCGGAGCTCCGTCTCCCCGGGGACCGCCAGCTGACCATCTGTCGTGTCCGCTGCCTACCCGGGCTGCACATTCCCCTCCCAATCTACACACTCCGATACAAGGCAAACACCTCGGGTTTTTTTTAAAGTTAATTTTAAAGGAGAGATGAAGGAAAACCCCGGTTACCTACTCAAGAATTTTGCCGGTTAAGAGAGATTTCCGGATATTTGAGTGCCGGTTAATAAAGAGTTTCCTGTAGTTCTAAACCCACTAACTAAAAAGAAATAATCTATTGAAAACCTTCACTCTATCAGTTGCTATATGTACCAAAATTGTCCAGGAATTTGCCATTGTTCAATTCTGTTATCATTTTTGGGCTGTGATGTTTTCGTACACTTTCATGGACTGCGAGGATGCGCCTCCCTGTACAGGATGGGCCAAGCCTGTAATCAGTGTCCAAACAGTGCACTCAAAATTGAAATTGAGGTATTTGTCTTTTGATTCTTTATCAGCTTTACCAGTAAAACGAAAAAAAAAATACTAATGAATGTCAGTGTCAAGGAAGTGGATCATGAGTACATGTGTATTTTTACAAGCCAGTCACCTAAGATCTCTCTATGTTCATACAATGATATAGCATTGAAGGAGGCCATTTGGTGTGGTCCCAGAACCGACCCCTGGGGAATACCACTGTTTACCTTCCTCCAGTCCGAAAAACAACTACTCTCTATTTCCTGTCTATTAGCCAATTTCGTATCCATGCTGCCACTGCCCCTTTTATGCCATGGGCTTTAACTTTGCTGGCAAGCCTATTATGTGGCACTTTATCAAATACCTTTTGGAAATCCATGTACACTACGTCAACTGCATTACCCTCATCAACCCTCTCTGTTACCTCATCAAAAATCTCGATCAAGTTGGTTAAACACGATTTGCCTTTAACAAATCCGTGCTGGCTTTCCTTAATTAATCCACACCTATCCAAGTGACTGTTAATTTTGTCCCTGATTTACTGTTTCTAAAAGCTTCCCCACTACCGAGGTTAAACTGACTGGCCTGTAGTTGCTGGGTTTATCTTTACACCGTTTTTTGAACAATGGTGTAACATTTGCAATTCTCCAGTCCTGTGGTACCACCCCCGTATCTATGGAGGATTGGAATATTATGGCCAGTACCTCCGCAATTTCCGCCCTCAATTCCCTCAGCATCCTAGGATGCATCCCATCCGCTCCTGGTGATTTATCTACTTTAAGTACAGCCAGCCTTTCTAATACCTCTTCTTTATCAATTTTTATCCTATCAAGTGTCTCCACTACCTCCTCCTTCACTATGTCTATGGCAGCATCCTCTTCCTTGGTGAAGACAGATGCAAAGTACTCACTTAGAACCTCAGCCATACCCTCTGCCTCCATGCATAGGTCTCCTAATCAGCCCCACCCCTCCTCTTACTACCCTTTTACTATTTATATGCCTATAGAAGACTTTTGGATTACTCTTTATGTTGGCTGCCATTCTATTCTCATACCCTCTCTTTGTCCTTCTTATTTTCTTTTTCACTTCTCCTCTGACCTTTCTGTATATAGCCTGATTCTCGGATGTATTTGCAACCTGACATCTGTCATATGCGCTCTTTTTCTGCTTCATCATATTGGCTATCTGTTTTGTCATCTAGGGAGCTCTGACTTTAGTTGCCCTACCTTTCCCCCTCGTGGGAATGTACCTCGACTGTACCCGAACTATTTCCTCTTTAAAGGCAGCCCATTGTTCCATTACAGTTTTGCATGCCAATCTTTGATTCCAGTTTACCCTGGCCAGATTCGTTCTCATCCCACTAAAATTGGCCTTCCCCCAGTTAAACATTTTTACTCTAGATTGCTCCCTGTCCTTTTCCATAGCTAATCTAAACCTTATGATACTATGATCTTGGATGTGGGTGTACAGGGCACAATTTCAAAATTTGCAGATGACACAAAACTTGAAGTATAGTGAACAGTGAGGGGGAGAGTGATAGACTTCAGGAAGACTTACACAGACTGGTGAAACGGGCGGACACATGGCAGATGAAATTTAACACAGAAAAGTGTGAAGTGATACATTTTGGTAGAAAGAATGAGGAGAGGACATATAAACTGAATGGTACAATCTTGAAGGGAGTGGATGAACAGAGAGACCTGGGGGCATGTATGCACAAATCGTTGAAGGTGGCAGGGCAGGTTGAGAAAGCAGTTAAAAAGGCTTACAGGATCCTGGGCTTCATGGATAGAGGTATAGAGTACAAAAGTGTGGAAATTATGATGACCCTGTATAAAACACTGGTTCGGCCCCAACTGGAGTTCTGTGTCCAATTCTGGGCACCACACTTTAGGAAGGATGTGACGGCATTAGAGAGGGTGCAGAAAAGATTTACGAGAATGATTCCAGGAATGAGGGACTTCAGTTACGTTGATAGACTGGAGAAGCTGGGGTTGTTCTCCTTAGAGCAGAGAAGATTGAGAGGAGATTTGATCGAAGTGTTCAAAATCATGAGGGGTCTGGACAGAGTAGATAGAGGAAAACTGTTCCCACAGGCAGAAGGGTCGAGAACCAGGGGACACAGATTTAAGGTGATTGGCAAAAGAACCAAAGGTGACGTAAGAGAAAACTTTTTTACACAGCGAGTGATTAAGATCTGGAATGCACTGTCTGAAAGGGTGGTGGAGGCAGATTCAATCATGGCTTTCAAAAGGGAGTTGGATAAGTATCTGAAGGAAATAAATTTGCAGGGCTACGGGGAAAGGGCGGGGGAGTGGGACTAGCTGAAGTGCTCTTGCAGAGAGCCGGCATGGGCTCGACAGGCCGAATGGCCTCCTTCCATGCTGTAACCATTCTATGATTCTATTCTATGATTATACCAGTGCTGGCTCTTTGAAAGAGCTATCTGATTAGTCCTGCCCTTTCCCCATAGCCCTGCAAATTTTCCCCTTCAAGTATTTATCTAATTCCATTTTGACAGTTACTGTTGAATCTGCTTCCTCCACCCTTTCAGGCAGCGCATTCCAGATCGTAACAACTCGCTCAGTAAGAAAATTTCTCCTCATCTCCCCTTTGGATCTTTTACCAATTATCTTAAATCTGTGCCCTCTGGTTACTGACCCTCCTGCCACTGGAAAGTTTCTCCTTATTTACTCTATCAAAACCCTTTATAAGTTTGAACACCTCTATTAAATCTTCCCTTAATCTTCCCTGCTCTAAGGAGAACAACCCCAGCTACTCTAGTGAGTTTCACTATGTTTGCTGTTTGTGGGAGCTTGCTGTACACAAATTGGCTGCCATGTTTCCTATCGTGAGAACAAGACCAATACACCGAGGCTTTAGAACAGGTTACATGGTCACTACCTGAGCTGGCAACTTGGTCCATGGCAACCTAGGGAAACAGAAAGGAGCAGGATGAAATCCTTTGAAAGGCCATCTTAGACTGGGTATTATGTAATGAGAAAGGATTAATTAGCAATCTTGTTGTGCGAGGCCCCTTGGGGAGGAGCGATCATAATATGATAGAATTCTTCATTAAGATGGAGAGTGAAGTAGTTGACTCAGAGACTAGGGTCCTGAATTTAAATAAAGGAAACTATGATGGTATGAGGCACGAGTTAGCTAGGATGGATTGGGGAACGTTACTTAAAGGGTTGACGGTGGATAGGCAATGGCAAACATTTAAAGATCGCATGGATGAACTACAGAATTTGTTCATCCCTGTTTGGCTAAAAAATAAAACAAAAAAGGTGACTCAACCATGGCTAACAAGGGAAATTAGGGATAGCATAAGATCCAAGGAGAGGACATATAATTTGGCCAGAAAAAGCAGCAAACCTGAGGATTGGGAGCAGTTTAGGATTCAGCAAAGGAGGACAAAGGGATTAATTAAGAGGGGGAAAATAGATTATGAGAGTAAGCTTGCAGGGAACATAAAATGGTGTTAGGGAAATTGACGGGATTGAAGGCCAATAAATCCCCAGGGCCGGATAATCTACATCCTAGGGTACTTAAGGAAGTGGCCCTAGAAATAGTAGATGCATTGCTGGTCATCTTCCAAAATTCTATAGACTCTGGAACAGTTCCCATGGATTGGAGGGTAGCTAATATAGCCCCACTATTTAAAAAAGGTGGTAGAGAGAAAACGGGGAATTATAGACCGGTAAGCCTGACATCTGTAGTGGGGAAAATGCTAGAGTCCATTATAAAAGATGTAACAGCAGAGCACTTGGAAAACAGTGACAGGATCGGACAAAGTCAACATGGATTTACAAAAGGTAAATCATGCTTGACTAATCTACTGGAATTTTTTGAGGATGTAACTGGTAGAATAGATAAGGGAGAACCAGTGGATGTGGTGTATTTGGACTTTCAGAAGGCTTTCGATAAGGTCCCGCATAAGAGATTAGCATGCAAAGTTAAAGCACATGCGATTGGGGATAAGGTATTGTCTTGGATAGAGAACTGGTTGGCAGACAGGAAGCAAAGAGTTGGAATAAATGGGTCTTTTTCCGAGTGGCAGGCAGTGACTAGTGGGGTATCCCAGGGATCGGTGCTAGGACCCCAGCTATTCACAATATATATAAATGATCTAGACGAGGGAACTAGATGTAATATCTCCAAGTTTGCAGATGACACAAAGCTGGGTGGGCGTGTGTGCCGTGAGGAGGATGCAGAGAAACTCCAGTATGATTTGGACAGGTTGGGTGATTGGGCGGATGCATGGCAAATGCAGTATAATGTGGATAAATGTGAGGTTATCCACTTCGGTGGCAAAAACAGGAAAACAGATTATTATCTGAACGGCAATAGATTGGGAAAAGGGGAAGTGCAACGAGACCTGGGTGTCCTTGTGCACCAGTCGCTGAAGGTAAGCATGCAGGTGCAGCAGGCGGTTAAGAAGGCAAATGGTATGTTGGCCTTCATAGCGAGAGGATTCGAGTACAGGAGCAAGGATGTCTTGCTGCAGTTGTACAGGGCCTTGGTGAGACCACACCTTGTGTATTGTGTGCAGTTTTGGTCGCCTTATCTGAGGAAGGATGTTCTTGCCATGGAGAGAGTGCAGCGAAGATTTACCAGACTGATACCTGGGATGGCAGGAATAACGTATGAGGAGAGATTGGGTCGATTAGGCTTGTATTCGCTAGAGTTTAGAAGAATGAGAGGGGATCTCATTGAAACTTATAAAATTCTAACAGGACTAGACCGACTTGATGCAGGAAGGATGTTCCCGATGGCGGGGGAGTCCAGAACCAGGGGTCACAGTCTAAGGATAAGTGGTAAGCCATTTAGGACTGAGGTGATGAGAAATTTCTTCACCCAGAGAGTGGTGATCCTGTGGAATTCTCTACCACACAAGGCAGTTGAGGCCAATTCATTAAATATATTCAAGAAGGAGTTAGATATATTTCTTAAGGCTAAGGGGATCAAGGGATATGGGGAGAAAGCAGGGACAGGGTACTGAATTTGGATGTTCAGCCATGATCTCATTGAATGGCGGAACAGGCTCGAGGGGCTGAATGGCCTACTCCTGCTCCTATCTTCTATGTTTCTATGAAACAGGGGCTGTTAAAGTTAAGATAAATTCTGCTCTTCTTTCTAGGGTTTGTCAAACCTTGCACATTAATTTCTTCCAGGCCTTTGTCTATTTGGCTGTCGGGCTGGCTGAGTGACCCAATGGGCTGGATTTTCCAAGCCCCGAGGAGGCTGGCATGGAGGCGGGACAGCCGGTAAATTCGGAGCAAGTGGGGGCGGATTGCAAACCCGCCCCCATCCCACCTCCGTGCCCATTTACCAGGAGGCGGGAAGATATGCAGGATCAGGTCCCGTCTCCTGGAGGCGGGAAAGGCATTTAATCCTTTTAACTGCCTGTTAACAGGTAGTTAACAGGCAGAAGAAAGGATTAATGCCATTTTACCTTCACAGGTGAAGGCTTCCCGACCTCGGAGAACCCGCATGGTTGGAGGAGACGTGAAGGAGGTCTGCGGTGGTCGGAGGCACCTGGAAGTAAGGTGTAGAGGTGAGTGATGGGTGCAAGTGTGGAGTGGTAAGTATGCAAGGTGAGTGATAAGTTTAAAAAAGTGTTCACTTACCTTGTTTTCCTTCCATAGCCTTTAGCCGCGCTGGATGGGGAGAGCGGACATCCTCCTTGTCAATTTCAGGTAATGGCTGATGGACCCTCCGATCCATCAGACATCTGAAATTTACACATTTGCAATGTTTGATGAGTCCTCCCCTCAAAGACTCATCAAGCTAAAGAGAATGTCAGTGTTTAACAGCTTCACAGAGCTGTCAAATGCTGTCATTTCTTCTTTCAAGAAGTCTTGACAGTTGACGTGATCTGTCAGTGACTTCTTCCCTAATTGGCCTGCTGAGCCCGCAGGGCGGGTTTAACAGGCTCAATCAGGGGATAATCCCTCTGAATGGTAAGGCGAGGATGGAGGCGGGACATTGACATGACAAGAAGCAGTCCCGCCTCCATTCACAAAATCCGGCCCATTGTAATTCTTTTTTTTTACAGTTCATGAGAAATTTTGTTGGGGAAAATAAATCACTGTTACAGTGACACAATTTTGAAATATCTGACACTCATCACCAGCCAGTGAGACCATGTAAATGACAAAGTAATCTCCCTGTGCCAAACTGTAAATGGCTATGTCGAAGCAATAACAGCAGATTCAAATAATCTAACCCATGACTGAGAATTAAAGCAACCAAGTTGATTCTTGAACAAAGTGTTCGACAATAAAATGGCATTTAGGAATGTTGCACAAATAGGATGTTAATATTTTTAATCTTGTTATCATAGAGTCAGAATCGTAAAATATTTTAATATTTCAAAACTACATTAAATAACTGTGATTTGTTGATGTTTTCTTGGCATTAACATTACTGTTCTCTTTACATTTGTTGATGGATTTGATTCAGTATTTTGACTTGTAAAACAAACAGGCAGTTGGGAAAATAGGGCGGAAGTGGGCTGTGGAATTTTGTCCAGCCAAGAAGTATTGGAATAGGATTTGGGATCCATTGCTTTAAGAAAAGCACCGTTGCTCTATTTACAGGCTGACACCCAAACCTCGCACGTTATTACCGAAAATGAGGGGAACCACTTCCCAGGCCTCGGTCTGTGAGGTTGTTGCTCACAAGCGGCCTGTTATGATGTTTGTTGCAGTCCCGGGCACTGGTGCAGTCTGTGAAATCTGACCTATCCAGCTGCAATTTGTTTGTGTTCATGCCCAGGCTGGTGGTGGCAGTGAGAGAGGGTAAGGCGTCTCCTGCATCCCGGTTACAGGAAGCGGATGAGTGCTAAGAACATGTTGTTTGAAAGGAGCTATCAAACAGAGCAGTCTGTTTGTATTGCTCACAATTCGTTTTCCTGAAGATTTTGATTGAAATCTCGATCTGGATTTTTTTTTTGCCAGAAGTTGAGTCTAATTGTTGCCGCAATTTGTTTGTGTTCCTGCCCAGGCTGGGGGTGGCAGTGAGAGAGGGTAGGGTAGCTTCATTGGCATACTGCCAGCCAAGGGGATTCCTGTTGTTGCTACTTTCTTACTCTTCCTGCCTGGGGAGCAAAATAAAGTAAGTGTGAAATGACAAGAAACAGGCCTTTATTCTGGCACAAATGTTATTTTGCTCAGACAGCTTGAATTGTTTTGCAGTCAAGTGCCCAGAACTGAGCCAGACACTCTCCCCAGGCCTTACTGAGCAGAGTGAAAGTGCAATTATAAGTGTGCATGTTGGGTGCTAAATCTCCAAAATATCACAGTAGAGAACCTTTTCAGTAAAATTCTATCTTTTTGCCAGCCGTCAAATTATAACTCTGGTTCGAGATCTTTAATGTGTAAAACACCCTCCCCTCCTGCTGACATACTGCTAAAACATATGGCGGCCAATTACAAAAGCAAAATATTGCGGATGCTGGAAATCTGAAATAAAAACAGAAAATGCTGGAAACACTCAGCAGGTCAGGCAGCATCTGTGGAGAGAGAAACAGAGTTAACGGCCCAGAAATTGATCTCGCTCTGTTCCCGCGGGGGTAAGGCTTCCCCGCGATCTCTCACCTCGCTTGTGCTTTTTCAGATCCAGCTCGCATGAACTTGATGTTCCAGACATCAGCTGGGCAGTGCTTGCGTATCCCAGCGGCGTAGTGAATTCGTGCGAGCTGTGGGATCACGTGACTCAGTTAGAGCCAATGGCAGCACACCATCTTCCATTCATAAGTTTCACATACGTGCTGTGAAATCTATGCATCTTACACCCCCCCAAAATAACAGCTAAACCTCAATTAAATTAAAAAAAAACCATCACATTAATAAAATAAGTATAGTTAAATAAATTAACCATTTTAAATAAAAAATTAAATTTTTGAAAAAATTTAAAATCTTTTAAAAAGTTATAAAAATAAACTTACCTGTCTTTAAAGTCTCTAAAAAAGATATACCTGTTAAAAAAAATTAAAAAAAATACTTAATTCACTACTTACCTTGTTAAAAGTGGGTCTTACTCCTCCTTTTTCCATTTCTAAAATCTTCCGTACTTACCTGCGCGTCCAAAGCATGAAGTGCACAGCGTGCGCGCAGCCTGTAGCGCGCACGCGATGCACCGAGGAACCGCCCCCTTTTCAAAAGAGCAATTGCCGGTTTTCAGCGCATGCGCAGGGCATGCAGAAAACCGGCAATTGGAGTGGGATGAATTTTCGGCCCAACGTTTCAGGTCGGTGACCTTTCGACCCCGTAAACCCAGACAGTATTAACAAAAAACAAAAAAAAAGCAAAAATCCATACATGTAAATGTTCTGACAAAAGGTCATCACACCTGAAAGGTTAACTCTGTTTCTCTCTCCACAGATGCTGCCTGACCTGCTGAGTATTTCCAGCATTTTCTGTTTATATTGGCGACCATTTACACTCTCCACCACCCTCTCCCCCTACCCCCCAGGGCAGTAGCGCGATGAAAATAGCAGCGCAGCACATACCACCCTGTTCTCGCCAACTTCCACGTCGCCACCATTTTGGTGGGGCCTTGAAATGGGAACCAGATGGAATCCTCATTACAACAACAACAACAATTTGTATTTATATAGCGCCTTTAACGTAGTAAAACGTCCCAAGGTGCTGCACAGGAGTATTTTAAGACAAAAAATTTGACACCGAGCCACATAAGGATAAATTAGGGCAGGTGACCAAAAGCTTGGTCAAAGAGGTAGGTTTTAAGGAGCATGTTAAAGGAGGAGAGAGAGGTTTAGGGAGGGAATTCAAGAGCTTAGGGCCTAGGCAACAGATGGCACGGCCACCAATGGTTGAGCGAATATAATCAGAGATGCTCAAGAGGGCAGAATTAGAGGAGAGCAGATATCTCGTGAGGTTGTGGGGCTGGAGGAGATTACAGAGATAGGAAGGGGCGAGGCCATGCAGGGATTTGAAAACAAGGATGAGAATTTTGAAATCGAGGCGTTGCTTAACCGGGAGCAAATGTAGGTCAGCGAGCACAGGGGAGATGGGCGAACAGGACTTGGTGTGAGTTGGGACATGGGCAGCCAAGTTTTGGATGACCTCAAGTTTACGTAGGGTGTAATGTGGGAGGCCAGCCAGGAGTGCTTTGGAATAGTCAAGTCTAGAGATAACAAAGGCATAGATGAGGGTTTCAGCAGTGGATGAAGTGAGGCAAGGGCGGAGACGGGCGATGTTACGGAGGTGGAAGTAGGCGGTCTTTGTTATGCTGCAGATATGTGGTCGGAATCTCATTTCAGGGTCAAATATGACACCAATGTTGCGAAGAGTGTGGTTCATCCTCAGACAGATGTTAGGGATATAATTAGCCATGTAAATCAGGGCCCTATGGTACTCTGCTATGAACATAATACATAATTTACAACAAATATACATTCCTTAAAAACCCCACAGGAAAAGTGGTCCAACCGTGGCTAACAAGAGAAGTTAAAGATAGTACTAGATGAAAGGAAGAGGCTTATAATGTTGCCAAAAAGAGTAGTAAGCCTGAGGATTGGGAGGATTTTAAAATTCAGCAAAGGAGGACCAAGAAATTGATAAAGAAAGGGAAAATAGAATATGAGAGTAAACTAGCGAGAGACATAAAAACAGATTGTAAAAGATTCTATAGGTATGTAAAAAGGAAAAGAGTAGTGAAAGTAAATGTGGGTCCCTTACAGGCTGAGACAGGAGAAATTATAAGGGGGAATAAGGAAATGGCAAGAGAAATTGAACAAAATACTTTGGGCTGGATTTTGCCGGCGCTCAGAGGGTCGGTTCGAAAGCAGGTCCGCTTACAAAATCAAAATGATTGACAGCGGGTTGGGGGCCCGCAATGAACCCGCCTCCATGTAAGTTTCCCAAGTGTCGGGTCTGTCAGCGCTGAACAGACCCGACACCAAGCGGCGGGGCAGGCAATTAAGATAATTAAAAGGTCGTTAAAAGCTTGTTAGAAACAATTTTACCACCCATTTACTATTTTTACACATTTTTAATGAGGTTCACGGCTATCGGAGATCATGTCAGGTAAATAGGTTGCGAGTTCAATCACTATTGATTCTGCTGAATAGTTGACAGCTGCAAATGTAGTATAAAAGCTACCATTTCACAGCTGGTCACTTTCCAATATCAGAAGTTGCAGATTTCAGGATTCGGAAGACACATTTGATCTTTATGTAGGTTGTAAGTGTGTGGAGTAAACTCTATATTCACTGTCACCTCCTTGGAATAAGCCCCATTGACAGATTATTTCTATCATCTCAAGCTGTCCTGCCATATATAACATCAGAATGGGCACGATTTATACTCTCTCACCCTGGTCCTCAGAATCTGACCACGATCAGCCGCAACAGCAGCAGAACCAGGCACACCAGTAGCACCAACACCAAGAATGCCAACCTTCTCCTCAACTACATGATGCTGCACAGGGCAGAGGGCATCAGTGCAGGGCTGCACCGCGCCACAGGAGATACCCCCAACACAGGGTTTACAGGCAGAGGATGAGCTTCCTCAACATGACTGAGCAGCAGTGCCAAAGGAGGCTGAGACTTTCGCAAGAGGTAGTCGCTGACATCTGCACCAACACCTGGAGCCCAGAGGAGCGGGTAGACACCCGTTACCAATGACTGCCAAAGTCACTACTGCCCTCAACTTCTTCACCTCAGGCTCCTTCCAGGGAGCTACAGCAGACTTTAGCGGCATCTCCCAGTCAGCCACCCACAGATGCATCACACAGGTCACCGATGCCCTCTTTGACAAGTCCGCTAATTATATCCACTTTGCCACTGATGAAGCAAGTGTTACCGAACGGACACTCGGCTTTGTCAATCTGCCTAACTTCCCACGGGTGCAGGGCGTCATCGACTGCACACATGTGGCCATCAGGGCACCCCATCAGAACCCAACAGTATTTGTCAACCGCAAGGGCTTCCACTCCCTTAACGTGTAGCTGGTGTGCAACCATAGGTAGATCATCATGCATGTGTGCACCAAGTTCCCTGGCAGCTGCCATGACTCTTACATCCTGCTCCAGTCCACTGTCCCTCAGTTCTTCGCACTGCCAAATGGACTTTCCGGCTGGCTGCTTGGAGACAAGGGCTATCCCCTGAAGACGTGGCTAATGAAACCTTTGAGGAGGCCAACAAACAAGGCTGAGGAACATTATAATCAAAGCCACATCCCACCAGAAGTGTCATAGAGTAAACCATAGGGTTGCTCAAAATGCGCTTCAGATGCCTGGACAGATCCCGTGGAGCCCTACAGTACGCACCAGCCAGGGTCTCCAGAATCGTCATTGTCTGCTGTGCCCTGAACAACATCGCACTGCAGCGAGGATTAGCGCTGCATGAGGAACAAGGCGCAGAGCGCACAGCCTCTTCAGAGGAGGAGGAGGAGGATGAGGAGGAGGAGGATGAGGAGCAGCATGAGGCTCATGATGAGGAAGACCTGGAGGATCTGGCTGTCTCAATGCAACCAGTACATGAGCACATTGCTGCCCATTATGCCAGGGATGGCCTAATCAATGCCAGATTCACCTAACTTTATGCAGCACAGACATGTGGCTGCCACATTTACATGAAGCTTGGCATCACCCCACTTCAACACCACAGAGCATCTCTACAATGAACAGTGCATTCCTTGCACTGTCACCACCATTGCTGGACATAAAAGGCAGCCTGAGCCTTCACTCTGCCACTTTCAATTGTGAGCACACATATGGCAATGAATACAAACATTCAGAACTAAATAATGTATTACAACAAAGTAAAACAACATAAAGTTAACATGAATTGTTCGCTAAACACCCAAGTGACTACCCTTGTGTCTATTTATGTGGTATCTTTCGTTTCCGAATGCTGCTACGAGGTGCTACCCCTGTGGCTTCAGCAGAGGTGGAAGCAGCCTGCTCACTTCCCTGCTGTGCTTGCTTAGATGCCTTTGGCGGTCGTCCTCTGGGTTTTGGTGCATGTGAGGGCCCCGCCAAAGTCCGCTCCTCCTGCAGCTGTGCAGGGGCAGACTCGGCCATCACTGTCCAGGGAGGCATCTGGGGCTCTAACCAAGGGGTTGGCAAGGGGGTGGAAGTTTGAGCACTTGGAGAAGAGCCCCCACTTCAATGTCCCCTCCCACCATCATCCCTCTCATGGGCCACCCGCACATCTCTGCACATCAGTGGGGCCATGAGGACCCATGTCTGTAGTGACATTCCTCATACATAGGACGTCCATGAACCTCTGGTTTCTCTCCTCAATAGATGCCCATCTATCCTCCATAGATGCCCATCTATCCTCCATAGATGACCATCTATTTAGAAGTGTTACCATGTTCTCCTGAGAATAGCGATTTATGTCCTCCATGGAGGTTGCCATCCTATCCATGGCGGTACCTACAGTTGCCAGTGCGTGTGCCATGGTGGTGCTCATATTTGAGAAGGACTCCTCCATTCTCTGCACACTCGCAGTCACTGCAGTTGCAAACCCTGCCAGAGTCTCCTGCACTTGTTCCTGAAGCTCCAGGATCGCCCTCTTCCTGAATGCCCCCTGAAGCTCAGCGTCTGCATGCAGCTGAGCAGAGCTAGGAGAATCCCGCGCCCTCTGACAAGGAATCTCCACCGCTGACACCGTCTCCACCAGCTGATCTTGCTCACTTGTGACTTGTGACACACCAGGTGACAACACTACTCTATCTCACATTCGACCCACCGAGGTATCTGCGCTGGTGCTGGGTGCACTCATTTCTGGTGACACTGCTCCCTCAGAGGCTGAAGGCTTCTCTGAGGAGTCCTCCTGGTCTTCCTCATGGACAGTGGTGGGGGGCTCTTGATGGCCCTGTGGGAGAGTAAAGACATCAGTTAGACATATGATTTGTCGATTGCAGACACATCCCATTATGCACATGATGAGCATTCGATTTCTCTTGACATCAGACCCCATATGAGTCACTCATGAATGCCAAATAAGATGTATGGAAAATAATTCGGTCACCAAGTTGTTCTAATGAGCCCCTCTCTCCATTCCCCACTGCCGGCTGGTCAACCACTCCGATGAGTTCCAAAGCTGCCTCCTCTGCATGGGTCAGAATTACCATTGATGGCAGTCCTCCTCCCGTTCTCTTCCTCTCCCTCTTATTGTGGGCTCTCTTTTCCTGCAATGAGGGAAAGAAGAGAAGTTTGAGTGAGAGTGATGGAATGAGTGTAAAGAATGGGTGGAATATATGTTTAGAGGGAGACTATGATGGAGTGAGGTGCCAATACCAAGTTGCCTCCTTTTGTGTTGTTAGTTAGTGTCATTGCATTAGGATGAGGGTGAGTGTGCGGGCTGCATAGTAAGATGTGGATGTGATACTGTAGAGGGATGGGTGAAGATGCAAGGGATGTTGGGGTGAGTAAGGTTAGGGTTAGGGTGATGGGGATGTGATGACAGTTACAGCAGCATGAAGGTAAGTGTGGCTTTATACTCACTTTTCCTGATTATAGAAGATCATTAAAACTTTTTTGGCACTGCACCTAGGTCCGAACAACGATGGACCTGGCCGTCACCTCCTCAGCAACATGCAGCCACGCTGCCTTTGTCTGCTGGGGAGGTCTCTTCCTTCCATCAGTAGGGAAGAGAACCTCCCTACATCCTCTGACTACCTCCACAAGAACATGGAGGGAGTCATCGTTGAACCTGGGAGCAGCCCTCTGTCTCTCTCCACTCATGATGTGGAGATGCCGGTGTTGGACTGGGATGGACAAATGTGACTTCACCTGACGAAGGAGCAGCGCTCCGAAAGCTTGTGATTTCAAATAAAACTGTCGGACTATAACCTGGTGTTGTGCGACTTCTCACATCTCTCCACTCACATTTAAGTAAATGACAGAGCTGCAGCACTGAAGCCCCTGAAATGGCAAGTGAGAGCAAATGGGGACATGGCCCTATTAAATATACCGGCAGCAAACGCGTCATCAGATGACGTTTCCAGACCCGCACCTTGTAATTGGCCCGGGTAACACGCAGGGCGGGCCTAACAAGGTCAATGAAGGCAAAATCTTTTTTCACAGACGCAGCTACACAGAAGCAGTGTCGGATCCCGGCAACGCACTGTCCCGCCGTGAACACGCACAAGTAGGGGAAATCGTGGCCTTTGTGTCTGTCTTCACGGAAGAAGACGCAAAAAGCTTCCTGGAAATAGTGGAGAACCAAGGATCTAGCGAGAATGAGGAACTGAAAGAAATTAATATTAGTAAAAAAATAGTACTGGAGAAATTAATGGGACTGAAAGCCAATAAATCCCCTGGACCTGATGGCCTACATCCTAGGGTTTTGAAAGAGGTGGCTATGAAGTTAGTGGATGCATTGGTTGTCATTTTCCAAAATTCCATAGATTCTAGAACGGTTCCCGCGTATTGGAAGGTAGCAAATGTAACCTCGCTATTTAAGAAAGGAGGGAAAGAGAAAATGGGGAACTACAGACCAGTTAGCCTGACGTCAGTAGTAGGGAAAATGCTAGAATCTATTATTAAGGACATGGTAACAGGGCACTTAGAAAATAATAATAGGATTGGGCAGAGTCAACACGGATTTATGAAAGGGAAATCGTGTTTGACGGGATAGTGCAGGAAACTGGAGTTGAGGTAGAAGATCAGCCATGATCTTATCGAGGGGCCGAATGGCCTACTCATGCTCCTATTTCTCATGTTCTTATGTCCTAAGTAGCAGTCCTTCAAAGGACCACTGCAGACTGCTCAAAGAAAGGTGAAAAAAGAAGTTTTAAGAGCATTTTCTGTTGGGCCAGCGAGAACATGCATGCTCACACTGGCCCCAGCCCTGGGATTGCCATCCTCCCCTCTTTATCTTACCTGCTTCGGGTGAGCTCCACGATACAGCTGCCGGGTTTCCTACCCCCTTCCAATTGTGGTGAGCTACTCCACAACTGCGAGCGTTTCACCAATTGAATGCTAACGAGGCCTCTGAACGCTTCCATTGGGTGGGTGGTGTGCCCACTCCACCCACCTCCTGCCCGATGGAAGTAGTTTTGAAAATCAACCCCACAGTAATGTTTGGGAACCTGAACGGTACCAGTTGGTGGCGGAAGATGTTGCAGGGGGACATTTAAGCTCTCCCCGCCTGATGGAAACCAGAGGGGGGGGGGGCAGTTAAAATGGAGTGGGAAACTGCTGGTCGCAACCTTCTCGGTTCCTGTCAACAGTCATTTTAAATCGCAGGCACTAAAGTCACCTGCCGGAAGCCGGTGGGGTCCTTGTTTAAATATGCAGTTCAGGTCTCGATGATATAATCAGGACCTGACTGTAATACTAACCCCAGGCCTGAGCGGGGAAGCTCTCGTGGCTTCCCTGTCAGGTCAAACCTGCTGGAAGCAGGAGCCGGGCCAGAAGATGCCCCAACAAGGTAGGTGGATTTCAATTATTTGTAGTTTCCTAGCTGGCCAGAAGGAACTTCTCTGCCCCAGGCTTCAGTCCCCCTTCCTCAACAACGATTGCCTCCAGTTCCCCCACCCCCACCCGCCCCTTACCATCTGCCTTAGTGCCGGGGGACCGCTCCTCCGGGTCCCTGGTAGCGTTCTCCTGCCGCCCGATATTTAACAACCGAGCAGTCGCTTAACGCCGACTACTTGGCAGTTTTGGTCGGGAAGTCAGCCAGTGGCATCTTAATGAGGCCCGGCCATTAAAACTGATTGAGCCTCCCTGCTGCCAGTCCCAGGCGAGCCCACCGCTCACGAGGCTGTGTTCCTGCCCAGGGAGTTAAAATCGACCTCGCAAACTCAGGCAGTATTAAAAGAAAAACAATAAAAATGTAAAAATCCATATATATATATATATATATATATATATATAAATGTTGATTTGCTGTGACATTACTTGCAGACAAAATTGAGAGAGAAAAAAACTAGCTCTGTCTCTTCCTGTGACTGTCTCTCTAGGGGGGAGCTCTAATTGTCTGGGTGAGAAACCGTCATGGCAACCGCTGCGCTTCAAAAAGTGCTTTTTCTAGCAATATAATTGGGCCGAAATTTGTGGGGAGAGAATAGCTTTATATGAAATGTGACCGAAATAATGAAAGTAGAAAATAACCAGCTAGACAGCGGAAAGACACAAATACTGAAGAAAATGTACTTAACCAATGAAGAAAAAAAATTGATATGCAAGTTGAGAAAAAAAGTTGCTGCCTGAACTATCCACCTTAGATGGGAATGAATGCCTTGGCTGAATCTAATCAGTGGCTTTACTTTCCAGCATCACCCTAGCTACCTTATTGCTGCTGTCACAGCACCACAGAATCAACTCCATTCTTATATGAATGTGCACATAACTCGACCTTCCTTTGCACAAAATGTCATTCTGCCTGCTGCCTTTAGCAGTAACGCACTTTAGGGGAGAGCCTCTGCAGTTGTCCAACTCCTTGTTCTTCAGCTATTCATTCTTGCATTTGTCCAGGAGCAGCCACTAACACTTGACTACTGTTTGTGGATAGGTGTGAGGTTAAATTCAGATCAATAATCTAAAAGCACTGCAGTTTTCAAATCGCCTCGTAGTGAAGTAGGTTCCTTGATCCCTGCCACTTCAGCCTGCCAGCCCATATTTTATGCTCCGTCAATGTTCAACCACACCGGCAATTATTAATTATCCCCACCTGCTTTGAATCATTTTTTTCATTGCTGACAGTCAAATCGATGTAATCGCAGACAACGCTGCTGTGATATATTTAGACGTCAAAAGAAAAGTTTGACATGGCCTTCACAAGAGATTACAGGTTATCGCATTGGAAACCGATTGGGTAATAACAGGCAGTGTGTACTCGTAACTGGGGACTTTTTCAGATGGGAAGGAGCGACAACAAGTGGAGTTCCACAGGGATTAATCCTTGGGTTTCTGCTTCTCACTGTCCTAATTAACATGCTCAGTGAGATGATATAAATTACTTATGGCATAAAATGGAATACAACTCAGTGGACTGAGGATAATATTGAAAGGAATTTAAAGAGATTGTACACCTAGGATTATGGATAGCAAATGGCTTTCAATGGAGATATCGGTGGGGCAAATATTAAGCATAACTACAAATTAATGGGAGACTTTCAGCTGCTGCACCGCCCCCCCCCCCCCCCGCCCCATTTCTCGCCTGAAATGTGGGTTGTCGGCAGTTGGTAGTCTGGTGGGGACCTGGTGAGCCCATTTGCCCACCTGAATCAACTTTCAGGCGGGCCTTTAAATGGGTGACCAGCAATCTCAGCTAAAACAGGCAGGAACTGTTCAGCTACACAACTCGGGATCCTACGCCTGTTGTAGGACCCCAATTGCAACTTTAAAAAGGAAATGGGCGGAGCGCGCGTGGCACAGGCCTGTGCTATTTCTCCAGGCATCGACAGGCTTAGTTGGCGATCCTTGGAAGCCTCTCCCAAAAAAAGTAAGTTTTATGGAGGTTTGTTTTTTGAAAGACTTTTGTGAGGCCGGAAGGAGTTGGTGCGCTCCTTCAAGCCCCACAAACATCTTCTGGCTCACGACCGTCTCGTACTCATTACCCATCCATCAGTTCACCCAACAGGCTGTACCTGCTGGCTGGCTACATCCTACAGCCGGCCCATTTTCACGGCTGCCCCACTGCCACGTTGGCGGGCACGGCAGGCGCATCACCAATATCGCGCCCGTTCGGCATCCAAGCCAAAAGTTTCAAACTTTGAAGAAGATCAAACAAAAAAAATGATAAGCAAGTGATAGCAGGCAGTTCATCAAAACATTCCATGGCAAAACCTCAAAGTGGGAGCAGGGTAGGAGGTAACATTAGTCTAGATTCCCTGAATATGGGCGCAATTTGCAGCTGGATGGTCAGAAATGGGTTTTGCATTGACACGATTGGAAGTGCACTATTTGTACCCGATTTTCTGAGGGCAGCTCATTTATGCATAAGTCTTGGTGAAGATTTGGATGAGTTTAGGGAGCACTGTACTGATTGCACATAAGTGAAATTCAGGGTTGTATTCACCCGTTTATATGAACATGTCTTCCAAATGTATTAAGCGTTTACAGATTCATGTTACAAAGAGTCAATTTTACACATAAATATTCACTAGCAGCATTCCATTCAGTGCTCCAGAATTTCCCACTGTGCACTGCCCATCCTTTAAATACGATCTTCACCACCCTCAAGTCTTCGACTACTGCCTCAGGTTTTATAGAGTTCTGAAAAATCCATCCTTCCTTCCTTCCTTCTCGCTCCTTCTCTCCTTCCTTCCTTCTCTCCTTCCTTCCTTCTCTCCTTCCTTCCTTCCTTCCTTTCTCCCTCCTCCCTTTCTCCCCCCCTTCCTTATATCTTAGTCATAGGAGTGATTCGTGGGTGAATTAAATCCAAATATCACTGGACTTATGACCCAAACAATTATATCAAACGATGGCGGTCTCTGCATTAAAAAGAAGCATCGGCCCTTTTAGTCATGCCCCTCTCTCTCAAAATGCTGCATCTAAATGCAAGAGGCTTTTAAGATAGGTTTCTTGTTATTGACAGAAGCTTTAGACGTTGCAATTTTCAGACGTTGCAATAATAAGATATCTGTTTTGCAAGGTTTTGCAAAGTCTCTCAATCTGCTTACCACAACAGTTCAATCGTGTCAGGTTGGACAACATACAGGTGAATTCAGGCTTTAGGTTAAAATCCACGCTGCCTGAAATCTGAAACAGAGCCTCCAAATCTGAAGGGTTAAAGGAATTGTCAGTTTACATGTAATCTTCTCGGTTTTCTTTTCCTCACTACCATTGGATTCCATTCAATTTATCTGACTCCTTTTGGAAACACTCACTGCTCATGACATGTGTCAGCCGTGGCTCAGTGGGTAGCACTCTCGCCTCTGAGTCAGACAGTTGTGGGTTCTAAGTCCCACTCCAGAGACTTCAGCACAAAAATCTAGGCACGACACTCCAGTGCAGTGCTGAGGGAGTGCTGCAGTGGGGCAGCCGGGAAAATCGGCCGGCTGAAAGTTTGTCAATGAATTATGATCAACAGTCAAACAAACATCAGAACTCCTGGAATGGTCCGATCACCCTACCAGGGATGAAGAATGGTTCAGAGACTGAAGTTGTGAAGCTTTCTATTTGCGTGTCCCATAAAGTAGATGGTACAAATAAGAATTTCCTTTCCAAATGATTAGATTAGGTTAATTAGAGTTGTCAACTTTTACCAAGTTCAAAATGAGTTTGGGGATGATAGGGGAGGGGTGGGTGGGTGATAGGATATCTGTTTTGAATGAAAGTTTTGTGTATGAGTTTCTTGCAACTTTTTTGTTATATGGAGCTTTCATATTTTGCTAAAAATTATGAAGGATTTTCATCCTCGACTGCACTCAAATTGTGATCTGGAATGTGATGCCTGAAAGGGTGGTGGAAGCAGATTCAGTAGTAACTTTCAAAAAGGGAATTTTAAGCATACTTGAAAAGGAAAACATTTGCAGGGCTGTGGGGAAAGAGCAGGGATGTGGGACCAATTGGACAGCTCTTTCAAAGAGCCGGCACAGGCACGCTGGGCTGATTGGCCTCCTTCTGTGCTGTAAGATTGTATGACGCCAATACTTATGGGGAGGCGGGGAAGGAGCGGAGGAGGCTGAAAAGGGCTGAAGAACCTGGCAAGGCCGGGGATGCAGAGGTCCTGCCGTTAACATTTTGAAGGGTCCATCTCCTGCCCGGCAGCCAGCCAAATGGGCAGCCTGGCCGGCGGGAGGGAGGGATCAGGAGGCTTCAGCCGGGGATCCTTGGGGACGGTCCCCGGCAATCGGAAGGGAGGGAGAGGCCCGTGATCGGGAGGGCTTGGGGGAGGTCGCCAATTGGGGCTGGGTGGAGGTTGGAATCGGGGCTGGGGGAGGCAGAAGGCTTCCTTGAGTGGCCTGGGGGGACAAGGAATGCTGGGAGAGGCACTTACCTTGTGGAGCCAGCAACTCCCTCCTCCCTTTCATTGCCGGGTTTCCCGACCCCTGGGAAACCCGCGCAGCACCAGTAAATTTAAAATCAGGCTCCCAACTGTACTGTGGGAGCCTGAATTAAATATGTTAATGAAGTGTCCCACCTCCCCACGGCAGGACACTCTGACGCACCGATATCCACTGCCGTAACAAAGTCGCAGGCATGTTAGCAGCAGGTTAGGATTGCTTTCCCCATATTTCACTTTTGAATCCCCCCTCTCTGACCCTCTCCCACCCATCATGGAGGGCGGTGGTGGGGGGGGGGGAGGGTGGTGCGGGGGTTAATATCGAGGCTTATAATTCTATGAAATCCTTTAACTGAGCTTAAAGGCCACTTTTTAAATAAAAGAAAATTTGAAGTGGCTGGGGCCGATGACATTTGTAAATGTTAAGCTTGCTGCATTTCCTTTGACTTTCACTGATTGAAGGTACAAGATAACATTTGTGTTTATATTTTTGATTTCAACATTGTGGAGGTTCCTGTGGCAAAGTCAGGATCAGCAGGTCAGAGGTCAGCCAGAATGTCTGCAAATCTGTTTTCACTGTGCTGCTCTTCAGTTATTGTTTGATGCTTTGTAATTTTATATCCAAGCATTCGCACTACATGGTTTAATTAATGTTGCCATTCTGATTTAGCAGCAGGCACCTAAATACTGAGTAGCTCATATATGTTGGCTTACCAGACCTTGTTTATTTTACAACGTATGAACGGACACCGCGCAACAATCGCCAGGCAGGATTGTCACCTCCCAGTCGGGGAACACTTCAGCAGTCAAGGACATTCAGCCTCGGATCTGCGGGTTAGCGTTCTCCAAGGCGGCCTTCGAGACACACGACAACGCAAAATCATCGAGCTGAAACTGATAGCCAAGTTCCGCACCCATGAAGACGGCCTCAATAGGGATATCGGGTTCATGTCACGCTACAGAACATGACTTGACATCGTTGTCTGTCTTTCCAGTTTTAAAAAAAAAACACAAAAAAAACACTGCAGACAGCAGGATTTGACACGTTGGACCCCCTGTGACACATCTCATTGTCTTGGCTGTGCTCTTGGTGTGTCTTTGATGTAAGGACACCTTCCCTCAAAGTTTGTATCTCTGCAGTTTCTGTGTTTATATACTGTGAAATATTGTAGATTCACTCATTGTAACTTTACCTGAGGAAGGGGCAACAGCTCCGAAAGCTTGTAATTTTAAATAAATCTGTTGGACTATAACCTGGTGTTGTGCGACTTCTCATTTTTGTTTATTTTAGGAAGTAGCCATTTTCTACTCATTCCTCTTTGTGCTTTCCACCATCCTTGGCTAGGTTTCGATCTGGCCGTATTAATGTGGCCTGTGTTCTCCAGACTCCGAACAAACTCCGAATTAAACGTCAAATCTAAATTGGCCTCTTATGGGCTGATTCAAGTACAACCAGCAAACGACACAAAGAAGGGAGGTCCTAGGTTTAGAATGACTAAACTGTAAAGAGAGATAAGGGAATTCAATTTGTTCCCAACGGACAAAAGAAGAATGGGAGAGGAGATGATTCAGTTCCCTATGCAATTGCTTTACAGTCACCGGGCAAGGTCCATACAGATTAGCGGGAGCAAGCTGACTTTATTGTCTGTACAAAGGCAGGCAGGAGGGTTTTCGCCACTGACACTGAGCCACATGAGGAGATATTAAGACAGATGACCAAAAGCTTGGTCAAAGAGTTAGGTTTTAAGGAGCATCTTAAAGGAGGGGAGGGGGGTAGAGAGGCGGAGAGGTTTAGGGAGGAAATTCCAATGCTCAGGCAGAAATAAAAGTGGATGGCCAAGCATAATGCTCCCCCTCGGCCAAAACAGTTACTTGCACTCAGTATCCTACAAATTCAGAATGTCAAGCGATGCAATTCCTAATGAGTCTTTGCCTGCTTCCACTCCATTACCCCAATCCCTGATGGTTCCCTCCATAAACCATTAGCTCGCTCAAAAATGCAGTTGATATACCCAACTGTATCATAAACAATGGAACTGCGCAATATTCCTATCATTAATATAGAGTTTAAATGCTTTTTATCAATCAGCCAGTTTCAACTAAAATGCTTACCTAATTGTTTACTTGGAAATGTTGGGAGTGTGGCCAAAACAAATGATACCAGAACCAATAAGAAAAACTCTGCATGTTACAGATGGGAATAAAAAGAGAAAATTCTAGAAATACACAGCAAATCTGTCAGCATATGAAGAGAAATGACGTCTCCGTTCTGATGACAGGTTTCCACCGGGAACTTGAACCTGCCTTTTCTCTTTTCAGGTGCGGACAAACCTGCTGTATAATTCCGACATTTTCATTTTTTTTGAACAAATGACAGTTTAACCAATGCCTTTCAACAGAGGTTAATTGTGATCATGCCGAGACTCATTACTGTAAATTCAAACCTTACGACGACTGCGACATACCATTGCCAGCTCTTTCCTGTTCAGGACGATTTAAACACAGTCTTAAATTGCCAGTGTGATAATGGGAGCGAGGTGGAAATGCCTTCTGAAAACAAAGCAGGGAACGTTAACTCGCCACGATTGGCGGGAAAGGAGCAGGAGACCAGTTAAAATGGTTCTGGTGTCGGTCTCATTAACAAATGCAAATTGATGACATTTTAACCCGTTCCTGAGCAGGGCCCCCGCTGTGGCCGCCCCACTAGGTGAAGCCAGCGAAGCCTGCTAATAGTAAGTTAAATAAGCTTTTCTTAGTGGGGCCAGGAGGAGCAGGAGTGAATCTCTGGACCCTACAAGGAAAGTCCAAGCCTCTGCTGCCCCCAGGCGCCTTCCTCTTCCCGCCCACCCCAGACATAGGACCCTCACAACAAGCCACTACTGGGCTTATATTGCTGCCAGCGGGTCACCCCTGGGATGCCAATCTTTGCCCCACCCCTTCCCCACTGGCCAGCTGCTGCTTTCTGCCCGAAATGAGGGGCAGCTGACCAGCGGCGTTCAATGAGGCCCGTCGGTTAAAATCTCCGATGAAGGCTTCCGAGCAGGAAAGTCATCCGGGCTGCTCACACGGAATTATAATCAGCCTTAAAGTCTTTTTGACCACATGATGGCCCAGAAACTGGGCTACTTACCGCCACCCGTTTGCGCCGCTATCCTGGCGAAAAATGGAGCCGTCACTCTAGCACCCTTCTGTGGCGCGGGACTTGGCGGCCACCATTTTGGTGAGGGTCTTAGCGCTGCCAATAGCAGCGCTGGCCCTGGAAATGTAAATGAAGAGAGCGTGACGTCAGTGAACGCTGACTTCACGCCAAGTTGCGAACTTCGACCTTAGCGTTGAGTTCAAAGCTGGATCCTAAGCTTGCTCTGAAAAGCGTGTGTTCAGCAGACTGACAGAGATGCTGTCAGTTTGTATTAAACCTTTTGGACTGGATTTTTTTTATTTTATTGAAGTAGTGGCTTGGTGCAATACATGTTAATAGTTTTTTAAATGTGCAGGGAGTACTGCTGGACACTTGCAAGGCTTCAGATGGTAAAGGAAGGCCTCTGAGAAGACAGTAAATGCTGGAAATACTCAGCAGGTCAGGCAACATCCATAGAGAGAGAAACAGAGAGAGAATCATGTCTCAGGTCGAGATGCTGCCTGACCTACTGAGTATTTCCAGCATTTTAAGCTTTTATTTCAGATTTACAGCATCTGCTTGCAGAAGGAACAGGAAGACACAGAAGAGGAAGACGCAGAAGAGGAGGAAGTAGAAGAGGAGGAAGCAACCCAGACAGCCCCTTTCTGGTGGGGATATCCAGGATGGAATCATCCGCCTGTGGTGCCAGTCACCACAACCCCAATTCCCCTTTCAACATTTGTCCCACACCTTACCTTCCCTCTGTTACTGACCATCACTTGGCCACAATGCTGAAATAAAAGCCACCAGAAAGCAAACTTTCCAATCCAACTTTATACATCTATCCATCCAATATGACATCAAGAAATCAACTAATCATCCTTATGCATTCTCCTAGTGACTGTCTTGTGTGTGCCTTTGCCTATCCTACTGATGTCACGCAGTGCTACCCCAGTGCCTGCAGCATGGCTGATGGAAGACTGCTGACTTTCAGTGGGGGACACTGCAAATGGCCTTGCAGGTCGACCTTGAGGAGCTGGTGGCTGGGAGTGTCAAATCGAGTGACGGTGTTTCTTCTTCTTCTTCTCCTTCTTCACTCTCCTCTCCCTCTTCTTGGTCAACCACTGGCTGGGCAGGCTGTATTTCTTGGGTGTGTGAAATGAGGAAGGCACAAGGGTGGAGTTGTGCTGAAGGGAGGGCAGGAAAGCAAGAGGTGCATGCGAGAAGGAGGGTAACATATGAGGATACCAGCATCTTGTATCCTTTCAGCCCCACTGCTGGCCAAGGGCTCAGCCATGCCCCTGCCAAGAATGGCCAGCACCGTCTCCTCCAAGGAGGTGAGGTGAAGCTCGGAATGTGAGGTGTGCCTCGTGTTTGGTACAGATTGTTGGTAGGTAAGTGATTGGGTGGGGGGGGGGGGGGAGTCGTGCATTGAGCAGTGTGTGAGGCTAGTGGTGCAGTTGGTAGGAGATGGCTCTTGAAGATGCATTCACTGACCTTGACCAGTGGTCTGAGGTCATGAAGCTTCTTTGGGCACTGGCAGCCAGGTGGTGGGGGTGACACTGCTGGCAGTGACGGCCTCGGTGATCTGGTCCCACATCCTTCTTTCTGGAGAGCCTCCTGGCCCCTGTGGGTTGAGGACATCTCTTGCAGTGTTGAGCCCCTGTACAAAGCTGGAGTGCTGTGTGCAAGACCCTGGGTGCCCCTTCCCTGGCTTGCTGAGCCATTTGTGTTAGTGCTGAAGCACTTTTCCCATTTTTTTAGGTGCAGAAGGGAAGTCAGCTTTAAGAGCTGAAGACTTCCATTTGGGAATTCATTTTAATTTTAATTTTCAGAAGGCAGTTGAGCTGTAAGGGCTAAAAACTGCCTATTTTTACATGATTTTTGTTGGTTTCATTTCAGAAGGTAATTCCCCTTTAAGGCACCGAACTGCTTTCTGAAATGACAGCCTTGCTTTCAGAGAGGCTGTTCTAGCTGCGATGACGCTACGGCCACGCCACATTGGAGCCTCCAGCCGGGACCAACGCCACCAGGATGGCGTTGCACAGTGAGTCTAGCGCTGGGCTAATGTTAATTAGTCCCCAGTGCCAATTTTTCGGTCCTGCCAGCACCACCATTTTTGGTGGCCGTTAACACCGGCCCACGGTTTTTAGCATTCACGAATTTCTAGGCCATAGTTTTGTGCCCATTCAGTGAATTCGTCAATGGCTAATTTTTATTCCTCCAAATGTGTACTTGCAATATATGTGAAGATGCTAATACTTTGATTATAAAAATACATCAGTTGGTAAGTTCAATCATTTTTATAATTACTGAAATGCAGGAACTAAGTCCTCTGTACCATATTGGTCACAATACACATTCTAGGCATTGTGGGGTGGAGTTTCTGACTGTCAGGATGGTTCACACAAGAGCAGCTCAGACATACGGGGGGCCAGGGAAAGGCAGTTTGCCAACTGCCTGTTGAAGTAGTGCATTCAGCTATTTCCCAAGGGCCTTTTTACACCAGCAGACAGTGCTTTTGAACAGAATGGAGTTGATTTTCACTGCCTTCGCCTGGCAGTAACAAGGCAGTAACAACCTCAAAATGGGGTCGGTAAACTCACCGACCCGCTAACACCGGCGATGCGGCTGGCACCACTTTGACAGGGGCCTACCGCCGGGTGTCCAAAAGGCCTGCCTGTTTCAGGCGATGGGCCCCTTTTAATATGGAAATCAAGGTCCTATGATGTAAGTAGGAACTGGTCAGAGCCTGTGCACACCCAGTTCCATGGGCACTGGAAGAGAAGAGTTCCTCTAAAGACAAGTAAGAGATATGGGTGGCGGGGGTGTGCGTGTGAGGGTGAGGGTGTTAAAGTGGAGGAAGGGGTATTGGTGCTGTGCAAGGCAGCTGTGTATTAGGAGAGCTTTGTAGCTATAGTGCGTGACAGGGAGTTGGATGTGCCCTTAACCAGAGAGCATTATGAAGGATTCGTTGTGGAAGTGCTGCTTTAAGAGGGTAAAGAGTATACTGATGCCCAAGGGCGAGGTGGGCCGTGTGTTGCCTTCCTTGCTCTGCTGAAGACGTGGAACTTCTTGCGGCATTGTCTGCGGCCCTGGGGGGTGAGGGAGTTGGCAGTCAGTGGCAGTGCTGCCTCTCTCCAGGCGGCACAAGTGATAGCTCAGGGTGACCTGGCGGCACCCACGTTCAATAGTCCGCTTGTCCTGCCTTCAGTGTCCTCCAGGAGGGCTTGGAGGTCGGAATAAGTGATGTGCATTCTTCACCTCTGGCTTCGTGCCATGCCCCTGCTGCAATCTGGGCACAGATTTCACTAGAATATTCATAGTCCTGTTCAAGGGTAATAAAAAAAATAATTGGTATGGCATGCAGTGAAGTCATTTCTCAGAGAAATGAAAGAACCAAGCAGTGTTTTTGCCTGACCTTCTTGTCCCCCAGTGTTCAGATGAATAGCGCCGGCTGAACAGTGCAAGTAAAAGTCTGCACAGAAGTTTCCTGTTGGTTCAGCTACTTGCACCAGCTTTGCACTGGTTTTACACTGGTGGGTATGCAAATAAGCATTCAGGTGGCACCGAGAAGAAGGAAACTTCCATGTATCTCTCTCTAGAAGCCTGTAGCAAGTGTAACTTTTTTTTAAAAGAAGGTGCAACAGCAGTGTAGATCACATTGAGGAAATTCTGGGCCACAGTCTTTTAACCCTTGAGTACCAGGATACTGCTGTTTCTTCCTAGTAAACTGGCACAAATTTCATGATTTATAATCCCTTCCCCCAACAGATTCTAAACGATAAATTTTGTCTTGCTCTTCAGATGTTTTAAAAAAAAGTCAGTTCTTAAATTAAACTTCTCATGGGGAAAAGAAATCTGAGTCAACTACAATAAAAAAAATAAACCAATGTTCAATGAAGTGAGGGGAAAAGGAAGAATAAACATCAGCTAACAACAGGAAAAAGGGAACAAAATGCCTGCAACTTCAGAAAGGCAGGAAGGGGAGAGCATAAGAATTTTCAGGAACAGGAAAAAAGTCAGTCATGCACCAAATCCGGCCCTCTTTGATTGATTGAAAGATTTTGCATTCCCTCATCTAGTTGCCCCAGCTCTAAATAAAAAGGTGTTGCTATGGGAACCCGCATGGGTTCCTAGCTATGCCTGCCTTTTCATGAGATATGTGGAACATTCTTTGTTTCAATCCTACTTAGGTCCCCTCCCTCACCTCTTTTTCCGGTACATTGATGACTGTATCGGTGCCATTTCCTGGTCTCGCCCTGAACTAGAAAATTTCATCAACTTTGCTTTCAATTTCCACCCTTCCCTTGCCTTCACATGGTCCATCTCCGACTCTTCCCTTCCCTTCCTCGACTTCTCTATCTCCATTTCTGGGGATAGGCTATCGACCAATATCCACTATAAGCCCTCTGAATCCCACAGCTACTTTGACTACACGTCCTCCCACCCTGCTTCCTGTAAGGACTCTATTCTATTCTCCCAGTTTCTCCGTCTCCGTCGCATCTGCTCTGATGATGCCACCTTCCATACCAGTGCTTCCGATATGTCTTCATTTTTCCTCAACCAAGGATTCCCATCCACCGTGGTTGACAGGGTTTGTTCCATTTCCCGCACTTCTGCCCTCACTCCTTCCCCTCCTCTCCCAGAACCACGATAGCATTCCCCTTGTCTTCACCTTCCACCCCACCAGCCTCCACATTCAATGGATCATCCTCCGCCATTTCCACCACCCCCAGCGTGATCCCACCACCAAACACAACTTCCCCTCCCGTCCCCTTTCAGTATTCCAAAGGGACCGCTCCCTCCGCGACACCCTGATCTACTCCTCTATCACCCCCAACACCCGATCCCTTTCCCACGACACCTTCCCGTGCAAGCGCAGGAGATGCAACACTTGTCCTTTTACCTCCTCCCTTCCCATTGTCCAGGGCCCCAAACACTCCTTCCAGGTGAAACAGCAATTTACTTGTACTTCTTGCAATTTAGGATACTGTATTCGCTGCTCACACTGGGGAGACCAAATGCAGATTGGGTGACCGCTTTGCGGAACACCTCCATTCAGTCCATAAGCGTGACCCGAGCTTCCGGTCACCTGTCATTTTAACATCCCGCCCCATTCCCACTCTGACCTCGGCCTCCTACACTGTTCCAATGAAGCTTAATGTAAGCTCAAGGAATAGCACCTCATCTTTCTATTAGGCATTTTACAGCCTTCAGGACTCAACAATTTCAGATCATAACCTCTGCTCCTATTTTTTTCGGACAGCAGCTGTTGCTGATGATTCTGATATTGCCATTTACACCTCCTCTTTTGTTTCTTTACTAGTCCCATTACCATCTCCTTTTGCCTCGCACCATCATCCCTTTTGTCATTTAATCGCTCCTGCCGTCCACCCTATCACAGACCTTCCCTTTTGTTCTTTCCTCCCCTCCACCCTTTCCCTGCCTCTGCACTTGCTTAAAACCTGTTACATATCTATCTTTTTCCGGTTCTGCCGAAAGGTGATCGACCCGAAACGTTAACTCTGTTTCTCTCTCCACAGATGCTGCCTGACCTGCTGAGTATTTCCAGCATTTTCTGTTTTTATGTCCCTGCTACAGTTGTGTGAAAGAGAAACATGCTGTCAAAGGCTATAGGGAAAGTCGGTGTTGGGGAGGAACCCCAGCCCCAGTCCCCCGCCCCCTTCCACCCAAGACCACACCCAGCTCCCCCTTGGTCCCCTTTGCATGGGGGCTAATCCCAATTTTTTAAAACAAAAATTGCCTATCTTTTCTTCAGGGTCCAGGCCACTTGTCTTGCTTTGAGCCCCCCACCTCACCCCCTCTACCACCCCCCCGCCTGGTGGGGCCCACGTGCGCTCATCTGGAGGCCGGTTCATTGCTCGGGTCGGATACTCCAGTGGCATCCTTGAGGAAATTAGGGGCCTAGGTGTAATATCATGAGATTACAGCCAACTGAGGATAAACTGAGTTATGTTATTATGATCAGGGAATGAAATCATGCAGGCACAGTAACCTAATAATTCATGTTTTACATCTCTCCTGAAATTATTTAGTTTAGTTGTCACTATTATCTCTTTCAGTATAAAGGAGGGTTTCAGCAGCAATGGGCCAGAATTTCCTGTCAAAATAACGGTGAGGCTAATGGCTTTCTGGTTATTAATGGGTAACTAGTACGGCAACTTCAGCAGCTGCCCGGTTAAATGCGAATATCCAAAAGTTCTGTCCGAATTGCGCCCCTCCATCGTTAGCTTCGCAAATACGACATCTCGCCCTTAGCCTTGCCTTTTTTTTTTTAGGAACCTGCTGTATTTGCCCATTAAACTCGCCCCAGAAAGTTGAGTCTCATCATCACAAGCGTAAGTACCCTTTTAACAACGTGATAAGTGTTAATGACTGCCAATCAACCTCTCTGGCACCGAAAATTAACTATTGCAAGTGTGGAGTCTCATTCCTTCAGGTTTTGAACTTTTCGGGGTGATTTTAAAAATGTAAACTTAACATTTTTTTTCTTACATTTCCTTTCTGTCTATTTTCTCTCTCTTATTAGTGTTTCTTTCCCTCTCTTTATTTCTCTTCCTTCCCAGTCCTTCCTGTGTTTATTTCCCAATCCTTAAATCGGATTGGTTAAGGAGATACCCTGTTGCTTGCTCTGTTCACTCAGGTCCCAGGTGCCCTGTTTCCCTCGCTGCACCGTTATCAGCTCGCAATTTCCGCAACTTTGTGGGTAAAAATATTTTGAGCTGAAGGGTGCAGGGGCAAAAAAATTAGAGCAATTTTGAAGTCAAAGTCAGGTTACAAGATCAGTTCAGATGAAGAACAACCTTCAGCCCATTAGAGTTCTTTCTGCCAGAATAACAGCAGATAGATGTTCTAAGATGCCCTGCTACAGTGAAATCTGGCCCAATAATGCAATATCCCTATCCTGATTTTAACCACTCTCTCCCCTCCTGCTAGGCCTCTTCTTGAAGTTTGGTTTTGAGCTTCCTGCTATTGTTTCCAATAATTGCCATTTCATTCAGACCCTTTCAGTACCTTCACCCCTCTTTGTAAAAGTCATTCTTTAGCTCCATAATAAAGCTTCTCACCTTCAAAATAGTTCTCAACAGCACCATCTGGTGGTATTAGTCACAATCGTATCTCACAGCCTTCAATTAATAATTTATCTCTACTTTTCACTGTGTAAAAAAATTATCAGACCATTTCCTTTATTAAAATTAATGGATGCAAATAAGTGGAAGGTAGTCATTTAATCTCAGGCTTCAGTCGCGATCCCTAAATCCCTAAAGCCTCACCGCTGTGGAGTATTACCTCAAGCAAATCCATCGTTAAATTAAAACCTTCTTACTTATTCGAAAACAACTAGTGTCATATTTATTGACAAATATATATTTTTGTCCATGTACTTGAGACCAAAATTGGATTCCTAGCCCACGTTTCCCATTTTTTCTCTGAAGCTGTTGAATAAGGCTGATGTATGGTTCCCTGACTGCCAGTAAAATTCCCAAAGGGCCATGTTTTGGGGTAGATTTTAAACCCCCCTGCTTGACATGAATGGTGCAGGCCGGGCGGGGGAGGGGGGGGGGAGGGTGCAGTTAAGGTGCTGGGGGTGTGTCACGCAACATTCCCACCCTCCCACCACCTTTACTTATCTGAATTCAGCCTACTTTACATCAAGACGTCATCGGCGTCACAACAGCATTTTAACTTCTGGATTCGGGGGGCTGGTAGGGGTTCAGTCAGCAGAACCTCGCCGTGAGTCGCCGGGTGATCAGAGAGGCCAAGGTAAGTTTAAAAAAAATCACTATTCTGTGGAATCCTTGTGGGCCGAGAGGAACAGGAGTGCTCCCCCTAGGAGTTCTTGGGCCTCCACAGCTTCAGCCGAGCCTCTCCCTCCCAGAGGCAGCATTGGTTTCCAAATCCCCTGCTCAGCGCTAATTCTATGCTGGGGGCTTTTCCCTTGGGTCCCTGGTGTCCTTGGGCCTCCCAGTTTTTTTGTGGGAGTCTGTCCCGGATTACTTAAATGAGGCCCAGGATTTTAAATGGCCTGAACCTTACACTCCACTCGCTGTGGGGGTTTCCCTTCCGTTCTGCACCCTCACGCACCCCAATCGCGCCCCCAGTTAAAATCACCCCCTGATCCTGACCGTGAAAGAGGTCAAAGCAAAGCCTATTACTGTCATCAATGTCTTCATGTGTGCGTTTCAAACTGGGATTAATGGACAATAATCAGGAGCAATCGCATCAGCTGATTTTCTCCACTCTAACATGGGAATGTTATAGCAAACTTTAACACACTCATTACTGCCTTGATTGAGATCATATAAGACCAAGGATTGAGCCCGGGCCTTATTGATTTGCAACACTCAGTTCCACACCACATGATAAATGTACTCACTTAGCCATTGGTCAGATAATTTGCTCCCTTTTAAGTACGAATTTCTGTTCACCTATTCTATATTTGTTGAGGAAGATGTTCTAGTCACATCTATTGGACATGTACAATCCTTACAAATGTTGTTTTTGAACAAATATTAAAACTTGACAAACTGCCTTTTTATTTTATTTGTTATTTGGTCACAGAATGTTGAAACGGCCATATTTATTGCCGATCTCTAGATGCCCTGAGGTAGTGGTGGGTCTTCTTGAACCACTTCAGTCCTTTTGGTGGTGATGCTCTCATGGTGGTGTTAGGTAAGGAATTCCAGGATTTTGACCTGGCAACAATGAAAGAGGGGTATATTCCCAAATTGAGATTGTGTGCAGCTTGTAGAGGAACTTGGAGGTGATGGTACTCCCATGACATTGCTGCTCTTGTCCATCTTGATAGTAGGTGTTACAGGGCTGGGAACTGCTGCTGGGTATCCTGAAGACAGTACATACTGCAGTCACACTGGATCAATGGTGGAGGATAAGCATATCGAGTCTAGTGACAGGGGCACTGATCAAGTGGACTGCTTTGTTGTGGTTGGCGTTGAGCATCTTGAACATTGTTGCAGTTGCACCCATCCCTGCAAGTAGTGAGTATTCCATCACATTCTTGACTTGAGCATTGCAGTTAGTGGAGGCGCTTTGACAGGTCAGGAGATGAGACACTCGTCGCAGAGTACCCAGCCTCTGCCCTGTGCTTGTAGCAACAGTGTTGAGATGTCTGAGATTTTGACAGTGGGGGACTAAGCGATAGTTGTGCCCTTGAAGGTGGTTTGGCTTTCTCTTGTCTTTGCCTCATGTGGTCTTGCTATCAGACTTTCATGTTATGTCTCAGTCAGTGTGCATCAAACACAT
Source organism: Squalus acanthias (assembly GCA_030390025.1). Classification (NCBI taxonomy): domain Eukaryota; kingdom Metazoa; phylum Chordata; class Chondrichthyes; order Squaliformes; family Squalidae; genus Squalus; species Squalus acanthias. The sequence goes on along the minus strand of CM059436.1, from coordinate 82,346,968 downwards.
TCAAAGTACTGCTCCTCTATCGTTAACAATGCCACGTTTCCCTGATACAAATAAAATCCAACAACATGCTCTGATGACACGTGGCACTCATCGTGGATGATAATATTATTGGCACTCATACAACAAAAAGCACTGTACTCAATTTCAAACTCTGAGTGACTTGAATTGGGGCACTTAAATTTAATTTGAAAATATCGAAGTTTTACCCAGGTCCAAAATTTGGGAAAGAAACAACAACAACAGATGCTGCAAATCTGAAACAAAAACATTCCCGCAGTACTGCACTAGAGTGTCAGCCTAGATGATGAGCTCAAGTCTCTGGAGTGGGGCTTGAACCCACAATCTTCTGACTCAGCAACAAGAGTGCTATCATCAGCCAAGGCTGACATTCCAGGGCTGAAATTTCTTGAATTAAACCCAGTAGCATCTTTGCGTTACTTATTTCAGCATTCATTGTGTGCAATGAAAGCACATTTGAAGTAGATATTGTCATCTCTTCAAGAGACTGCTTTGTCACAAATCTGCTTCTTATGACAATGCAACAGTCACAATTATTTTAGAATTTGTAAGCAGTATACGATTTTGACCATCTCCACAATTGTTTAAAAAATTAATTACTTCAACTTTTTATAGAATCAAAAAAAGGAGCAATGATGAAAAATGAACTGTTTAACAGTATTCAATTAGAAAGTTTGCATATCTACGTTACAAATCTTGCATGTAGGACAGACTTTCTGTAAGTAGCATACTTCTTATTAGCTATCACAGTTCAGATGCCATGCTTTAGTGTGCCCTCTAACTCACCTCGAGAAAAGCCATGGGAATAGTAGCGGAACAAATAGTAGATTGATTGTATATGTAGAAAAATTGCAGACAACTTGACAGCATGTGGATCCTCCCTAGGACCAGTATCTCTGAGCAGTGGATTATCAACCATAGACTGTCCCTATAATCCTGCTAGACTGGTCAGCTGATGATTGAGAAGGGAGTTTACTTGTTCCTAAGTATTTCCTGGGGAATCTCTGCCGCCAGGCAAAACCGAAGGACAAAAAAATGTTATAGCATTCAAAGCATACACTGCAGTCTAAAATTCAGCTACTTGTTCATTGTTCACTTGTTCAGCTACCTTCATACAGACAAAGAAGGACATCATTTCAAATTTGGAATCATCTGTTATGAGAGATATGAGGCAGCCATCCACTTAACATTACTTAGGTTTTCACTGCATTCTTTCTCCTGGCCCCTGATCTAGTTTGGTTGAAGTATGCATTAAAATAGCAACAATGCAAGGTATTCAGGTGGTTGACAGACTAGGCCACGGACTCTGTCATGAACCATCCGCAGATTTTAATGATGAACATAGGCTTACTTATATAGCTCTCAAGCCTACATTGTCAGGCTTCACTTTGCTACACTTCTTATGCCCAATAATTTGAAATACTTCCCTGTCCATTTGTTGTACACCAAACATGTTACTTTGTTACAGAAACTACACATTTTTTACTATAAAATGTTAGCTTGATTCTCTTGACAGATGAACTGGTCTCTAATCTAATTCATCTAATTTGCTATTTGTGACATCTTGCTGTACTCAAGTTAGTTGCTGTGTTTGCCTACATAACAATGGCGATGAAGTGCTTTGGGACATTCTGAGGACACGGAATAGTGCTATATAAATCCAATGTTTTTTCTATATTTTCAAAACATATCCGCGCCGGGAACGGTAGCATAGTGGTTATGTTACTGGACGAGTAATCCAGAGGACTGGATTAATGATCGAGAGATGTGAGTTCAAATCCCACCACAGCAGCTGGGGAATTTAAATTCACTTATTTAAGTAAATCTGGAATAAAAAGCTAGTATCAGTAATGGTGACCATGAAACTACCGGATTGTCGTAAAAATCCATCTGGTTCACTAATGTCCTTTAGGTAAGAAAATCTGCCGTCCTTACCTGTTCTGGCTCATATGTGACTCCAGACCCACAGCAATGTGGTTGACTCTTAACTGCCCTCTGAAATGGCCTAGCAAACCACTCAGCTGTAACAAACCGAAACGATAAACAATAATAAGAATAAAACTGGACGGACCACCTGGCATCGACCTCAGCACCGGCTTCGGACATGACAACGGCACACCCAGCCCAGTCGACCCTGCACACCAACATCTGGGGACTTGTGCCAAAATTGGGAGAGCTGTCCCACAGACTAATCAAGCAACAGCATGACAGAGTCATACTCACAGAACCATAGCTTTCAGCCAATGTCCCAGACTTCTCCATCACCATCCCTGGGTATGTCCTGTCCCACCGGCAGAACACCAGGGGTGGCGGCATAGTGGTAAATAGTCGGGAGGGAGTGGCGCTGGGAGTCCTCAACATTGACTCTGGACCCCATGAAGTCTCATGGCTTCAGGTCAAGCATGAGCAAGGAAACCTCCTGCTGATTACCACCTACCGCCCTCCCTCAGCTGATGAATCAGTACTCCTCCATGTTGAACACCACTTGGAAGAAGTACTGAGAGTAGCAAGGGCACAGAATGTACTCTGGGTGGGGGACTTCAATGTCCATTCACAAGAGTGGCTTGGTAGCACCACTAATGACCGAGCTGGCCAAGTCCTGAAGGATATAGCTGCCAGACTGGGCCTGCGGCAGGTGCTGAGAGAACCAACATGAGGGAAAAACCTACTTGACCTCGTCCTCACCAATCTACCTGTTGCAGATGCATCTGTCCATGACAGTATTGGTAGCAGTGACCACCGCACAGTCATTGTGGAGACAAAGCCCCGTCTTCACACTGAGGACACCCTCCATCATGTTGTGTGGCACTACCACCGTGCTAAATGGGATAGGTTTAGAACAGATCTAGCAACTCAAAACTGGGCATCCATGAGGCGCTGTGGGCCATTAGCAGCAGCAGAATTGTACTCCATCACAATCTGTAACCTCATGGCTCTGCATATCCCTCACTCTACCATTACCACCAAGCCAGGGGACCAACCCTGGTTCAATCAGGAGTGCAGAAGAGCATGCCAGGAGCAGCACCAGGCGTACCTAAAAATGAGGTGCCAACCTGGGGAAGATGCAACACAGGACTACATGCATGTTAAACAATGGAAGCAGCGTGCTATAGACAGAGCTAAGCGATCCCACAATCAACAGATCAGATCAAAGCTCTGCAGTCCTGCCACATCCAGTCATGAATGGTGGTGGACAATTAAACAGCTAACGGGAGGAGGAGGCTCCATGAATATCTCCATCCTCAAATGATGGCGGAGTCAGCATGCGAGTGCAAAAGACAAGACTGAAGCGTTTGCAAGATCTTCAGCCAGAAGTGTCGAGTGGATGATCCATATTGGCCTCCTCCTGAGGTCCCCACCATCACAGAAGCCAGTCTTAAGCCAAATCGATTCACTCGACATGATATCAAGAAACGGCTGAGTGCACTGGATACAGCAAAGGCTATGGGCCCTGACAACATCCCGGCTGTCATGCTGAAGACTTGTGCTCCAGAACTAGCCACGCCTCTATCCAAGCTGTTCCAGTACAGCTACAACACTGGCATCTACCCGACAATGTGGAAAACTGTCCAGGTATGTCCTGTCCACAAAAAGCAGGACAAATCCAATTCGGCCAATTACCGCCCATCAGTCTACTCTCAATCATCAGCAAAGTGATGGAAGGTGTCGTCATCAGTGCTATCAAGCAGCACTTACTCACCAATAACCTGCTCACTGATGCTCAGTTTGGGTTCTGCCAGGACCACTCAGCTCCAGACCTCATTACAGCCTTGGTCTAAACATGGACAAAAGAGCTGAATTCCAAAGGTGAGGTGAGAGTGACTGCCCTTGACATCAAGACAGCATTTGACAGAGTGTGGCATCAAGGAGCCCTAGTAAAATTGAAGTCAATGGGAATCAGGGGAAAAACTCTCCACTGGCTGGAGTCATACCTAGCACAAAAAAGGAAGATGGTTGTGGTTGTTGGAGGTCAATCATCTCAGCCCCAGGACATCACTGCAGGAGTTCCTCAGGGCAGTGTCCTAGGCCCAACCATCTTCAGCTGCTTCATCAATGACATTCCCTCCATCATAAGGTCAGAATTGGGGATGTTCACTGATGATTGCAGTGTTTAGTTCCATTCGCAACTCTTCAGATAATGAAGCAGTCCATGCCCGCATGCAGCAAGACCTGGACAACATTCAGGCTTGGGCTGATAAGTGCCAAGTAACATTCGCGCCATATAAGTGCCAGGCAATGACTATCTCCAACAAGCGAGAGTCTAACCACCGCCCATTGTCATTCAACGGCATTACCATCGCCGAATCCCCCACCATCAACATCCTGGGGGTAACCATTGACCAGAAACTTAACTGGACTAGCCACCTAAATAATGTGGCCACAAGAGCAGGTCAGAGGCTGGGTATTCTGCGGCGAGTGTCTCACCTCCTGACTCCCCAAAGCATTTCCACCATCTACAAGGCACAAGTCAGGAGTGTGAAGGAATAATCTCCACTTGCCTGGACGAGTGCAGCTCCAACAACACTCAAGAAGCTGGACACCATCTAGGACAAAGCAGCCCGCTTGATTGGCATCCCATCCACCACCTTAAACATTCACTCCTTCCACCACCGGCGCACCATGGCTGCAGTGTGTACCATCTACAAAATGCACTGCAGCAACTCGACAAGGCTTCTTCGACAGCACCTCCCAAACCCACAACCTCTACTACCTAGAAGGACAAGGGCAGCAGGCGCATAGGAATACCATCACCTGCAAGTTCCCCTCCAAGTTACACGCCATCCTGACTTGGAAGTATATCACCGTTCCATCATCGTCGCTGGGTCAAAATCCTGGAACTCCCTCCCTAACAGCACTGTGGGAGTACCTTCACCACATGCACTGCAGCGGTTCAAGAAGACAGCTCACCACCACCTTCTCAAGGACAATTAAGGATGCACAATAAATACTGGCCTTGGCAGCGATGCTCACATCCTAGGAACGAATAAAAAAAATTTTATGTCTATTTCAAAGGTTTTATTACTGTAATATAAATCCTAAGTATTTGAAGTGAACATTTAGAAAACAATTTTCAGTGTCAGCTGTGGCTCAGTGGGTAACACTCTTACCTCTGAATCAGAGGTTGTGGGTTCAAGTCCCACTCCAGAGACTTAAGCACAAAAATCTAGGCTGACAGTCTAGTGCAGTGTTGAAGGAGTGCTGCACTGTCGGAGGGGCCGTCTTTCGGATGAGACGTTAAACCGAGGCCCCGTCTGCTCTCTCAGGTGGACGTTAAAGATCTCATGGCACTATTTCGAAGAAGAGCAGGGGAGTTATCTCCGATGTCCTGGCCAATACTTCTCCCTCAACCAACATAACCAAAAACAGATTATGTGGTCATTGGCCCAGAAATTGATCTCGCTCTGTTCCCGCGGGGGTAAGCCTTCCCCGCGATGTCTCACCTCGCTTATGCTTTTTCTGATCCAGCTCGCACGAAATTGATGTTCCAGACATCAGCTGTGCTGGGCTTGCGTATCCCAGCGGCGTAGTTAATTCGTGCGAGCTGTGGGATCACGTGACTCAGTTAGAGCCAATGGCAGCACACCATCTTCCATTCATAAGTCTCACAGCATGGCTGTGAGACTTATGAATCTTACACCCCCCCAAAATAACAGCTAAACCTCAATTAAATTTAAAAAAAAAACCATCACATTAATAAAATAAGTATAGTTAATTAAATTAACCATTTTAAATAAAAAATTAAATTTTTGAAAAAATTTAAAATCTTTTAAAAAGTTATAAAAATAAACTTACCTGTCTTTAAAGTCTATAAAAAAGATATACCTGTAAAAAAAAATTCAAAAAAATACTTAATTCACTACTTACCTTCTTAAAAGCGGGTCTTACTCCTCCTTTTTACATTTCCAAAATCTTCCCTACTTACCTGCGCGTCCAAAGCATGAAGTGCACAGCGTGCGCGCAGCCTGTAGCGCGCACGCGATGCACTCAAGCCCCGCCCCCTTTTCGGAAGAGCAATTGCCGGTTTTCAGCGCATGCGCAGGGCATGCAGAAAACCGGCAATTGGAGTGGGAATACGCGAGAGTACGCAGTGCGTACTCTCGCGTCCCGGGATCAATTTTCGGCCCAATATCACATTGCTGTTAGTGGGAGCTGCCGCGTTTCCTACGTTATAACAGTGACAGCTCTCCAAAAGTACTTAATTGACTGTAAAGCGCTTTGAGACGTCCGGTGGTCATGAAAGGCGCTATATAAATGCAAGTCTTTCTTTTTTCATTAAATATGCTAAATATGGAACATTGTATTCTGCTCCCCTGGTTATCTCTTTCTTTTCTCATTTTTGTTTCGTACTTATTTTTGTTTTTAAATTTTTAATTATACCTTTTTTCCACCTAGTCTGGCTTTTAAATTTAAATAAAAACAGAGAATGCTGGAAATACTCAGCAGGTCAGGCAGCATCTGTGGAGAGAGAAACAGAGTTAACGTTTCAGGTCGATGACCTTTCGTCAGAACTGCAAAAAAGTTAGAGATGTAACAGGTTTTAAGCAAGTGCAGGGGCAGGGAAAGGGGGGAGGGAAGGAAAGAACAAAAGGGAAAGTCTGTGGTAGGGTGGAAGGCAGGAGAGATTAAATGACAAAAGGGATGATGGTACGAGGCAAAAGGAGATGGTAATGGGACAAGTAAAGAAACAAAAGAGGGGTCGAGAGGAGGTGTAAATGCAGAATCACCAGCAACAGCTGCCATCCGAAAAAATGGGAGCAGTGGTTATGATCTGAAACTGTTGAATTCAAGAGGGCTGTAAATGCTGCCTGATCTGCTGACTATTTCCAGCCTTTTCTGTTTTTATTTCAGATTTCCAGCATCCGCAGTATTTTGCTTCTCCCTCCACTGTTCATTTCGATAGCCAAAAGATTGAAACTTGCTGGCATGTTTATGTTCAAAACAGGATGGGTCTGCTGACAAGCAACTGCACAATGTTTTGAAAGGTTTCTTTTTATTAATTTATGTATGGGCATTAAACAGCATTTAGATTTATATATGGGCTTTAGACAGGAATGCTGAGCCATCAGTTACATTATTTACCTTAATTCTTCACAGGAATTGTGACAATCCAGGTTTTCCAAATAAACAATGATAAACTGTTCTAATCAAAAGGAATACGAAACGTCTGAGATACATTCACAATAATTAATATAAATGGAAAGTGCTGTAATAAAATGAATGACCATATTGCTGGCATTTAGTTACATTTTAATAAATTGTTTTCTAGATTGATTGTAAAGCTGCACATTAAACTGTAACCTGAAGCTAAAATACAGAGAAATACTATTGCTGAAGTTTCTGTGCTCAACAAGGCAAGGGATTTCCGCAGCGGTAAATGGAACGATTTCCTAATTCAGCCACCCCGGTATCAAGCACTCCCAAGCCAGATACAGTACAAGCCACAGCTGCCTTCAATGAAAAATTCAAAAATGGGTTTAGAATGCATGTACGTAAACGCACAAAGTGTGGTGAATAAGGTTGGTGAAGTCTGGGACATTGGTGGGCCATATATTTCTGTATCTAGTTTTCTGCTGTCTTATTTCTTTGATTTTCCTACATTTATTTTTTTGCAATAAGTCTTTCTTGTTTTCTCCTTATATGGACTTCTAAATTCTCTCACTATTAATGGCTCTATTCTTTCTCGATCTCTACTTCCTTTTGTTTTGTTTTCTTTCTTCATTTCTGACTGCCTTTTCCCCTTTCTTGATCTCTGATCTTTCACATTGTTTCCTTGATGTTATATATTTCATCTTGTTGCCTGCCTATCTATCTATTCCCATGCTTCCTATTTAATTACTAACTCTTAACATAAGGCGCCATGAGAGAATAGGGCAGCAGGACTATCCTGATACGTCTCCTCTCCTCCCTTCCCAATATGTCTCATGATTAATGAGAGAATGGGAATTGCGGATGACCCCGTTAATTATTCTATATTTGAATTGCTTTGGCATGAAAATGCCGCACATGTTGTACTAATTTCACTCCGAAAGATAAAGTTAGTCAGGCACACACCATGAGGGTTGGGCAGGAGATTTTAGCTTTTTGTCAGATAACATATGGAAATGTAGCTTGAAAGTAGCAATAGGAAATGAGGAAATCATTATTAAACAGTGGCCTTATTCCGATGCCATGAACTTGAGTTGCGTGGGAAATGAGTCAAAGTGTAGGAAATGAAAGAGAATTGTGTAAAAGAAGGTGTTGATGGTTAAGCCTAGAAGTGGCACTATACCATGTGCAATGTCTTCCTGGAACAACTCACCACACTCAAAATAGTCCTTTCTATTGGAAACAGTCGAAGGACATGATACTGAATTCAATTGTTGTCTTAATCACAGCAATACAATTTCCTTTCTACACTGCACAAAAGAAAGTTGGCAGGTGTCCCTCCCAGTTTGCATTTCGAAAGAGTCAGTCATAACATACTGAAACATTTACTCCACTACAATCTGGTGTCTATTAGAAAAGGTAAGTAAAACTGCACAAGCAGAAAGTTCCAAAAGTCAGAGAGTCATAGAGACATAACGGCACAGAAGGAGGCCATTCGGCCCATCAAGTCTGTGCCGGCTCTCTGTAGAGCAATCCAATCAGTCCCATTCCCCCGCTCTATCCCCATAGCCCAGCAAGTTTATTTCCCTCAAGTGCCTATCCAGTCTCCCCTTGAAAACATTGAGTGTGTCCGCTTCCACCACTTCCGTCGGCAGCGAGTTCCAGGTCCTCACCACTCGCTGTGTAAAAAAGGTTTTCCTCACGTCCCCCCTATATCTCTTACCCAAAACCTTAAATCTGTGTCCCCTAGTCCTTGTACCATCAACTAGCGGGAACAGCCTTTCCCCGTCTAGCCTATCCAAACCTGTCATAATCTTGTACACCTCTAACAAATCACCCCTCAACCTCCTTTGCTCTAATGAAAACAAATCCAGCTTCTCCAACCTGTCCTTGTAGCTAAGATCCCCCATCCCCGGAACCATTCTGCACCCTCTCAAGGGCCTTCACATCCTTCCTAAAGTGTGGTGACCAGAACTGGACGCAATACTCCACTTGTGGCCTAACCAGCACTTTATAAAGGTTCAGCATAACTTCTCTACTTTTGTACTCAATACCTCTATTTATGAAACCCAAGATCCCATATGCTTTGCTAACCACTCTCTCAATATGTCCTGCCACCTTCAGGGAACTATACACATTAACTCCCAAGTCCCTCTGACCCTGCACTATTTAAAACTGTGGCATTAAGTGTATATTGCCTCTCCCTGTTCCTTCTGCCAAAATGCATCACCTCACACTTCTCTGTATTAAATTCCATCTGCCACTTGTCTGCCCATTCGGCTAGCCTTTCTTCTATGTCCTGTTGCAGTCGATTGATATCATCCTCACTGTCACACCCCCAAGTTTAGTGTCATAATTTTCCTTGATTATTGTTTCCAAAACTTTACCCACCACTGATGTTAAACTGACCAGCCTGTAGTTACTTGGATTGTCCTTACACCCTTCCTTGAACAATGGTGTCACATTTGCCACCTTCCAATCCTCAGGCACCTCCCCCGCAGCTAGGGAAGATTGGAAAATTATGGCAAGCCCTTCCGCTATCTCCTCCCCCAATTCCCTTAGCAATCTGAGATGCAAGCCATCTGGACCAGGCGACTTATCCACTCTAAGCATACCCAGCCTTTCTTGTACATCCTGTCAATCAATTTTCACCCCTTCCATTATTTCTACCTTTTCCACTGCTACCGATACTTTGTCAGCATCCACCTCCTTAGTAAACACCGATACAAAGTACTCATTGAGTATTCTAGCCTTGTCTTGCGCCTCTAAGCATATAACACCTTCTTTGTCGCTAATAGGCCCCACCCCGCCTCTTACTACCCGCTTACTGTTTACATGCTGGTAGAAGATTTTTGGGTTCCCTTTTATGTTAACCGCCATTCTACTCTCAAATTCTCTCTTTGCCAATCTTTTTTTCATCTTCACTTCCCCTCTCAACTTATTGTATTTGGTCTGGTTCTCCCTTGAAGAATTCACCTGACATGCATCATACACCCTCTTTTTTTGTTTAATCATCTTCTCTATCTCCCTCATCATCCAAGGAGCCCTTGCTTTGGTTCCCTTACCCTTCCCTCTTGTTGGAATGTACCTAGTCTGTACTTGGAACATCTCCTCCTTAAAGATCACCCATTCTTCCATTACAGTTTTTCCTGTCAGTCTTTGGTTCCATTTTACCCTGGCTAGATCCCTTCGCATCCCATTGAAGTTAGCCCTATTCCAGTTTAGAAGTTCCACTCTAGATTGTTCCTTGCACCTCTCCATTGCTAATCTAAATCTTATGATACACTCGTACCCAAGTGTTGTCCCACAGACACTTGGTCGACCTGGCCCAGCTCATTCCCCAGCACCAGATCCAGCAATGCCTCCTTCCTAGTTGGGCCAAGAACAAACTGGTCAAGGATATTCTCCTGAACACATTTCAGAAATTCTTCCCCCTCCTTTCCCTTTACCCTAGCATTATCCCAATCGATATTTGGGTAATTAATGTCCCCCAGTATCACCACTCTATAGCTCTTGCACATCTCTGCGATTTCCCTGCAGATTTGCTCCTCTACCTCCCTCTCACTATTTGGAGGCCTATAGAATACCCCCAATAGCGTGATCATACCCTTTTTGCTCCTCAACTCTAACCAAATGGATTCTGTCCTTGTTCCCTCAAGAACATCCTCTCTTTCCAACACTACAATGTCTTTCTTAATCAGCACTGCCACCCCACCTCCCTTTTTCCCTTCCCTATCTTTTCTGAACACCTTGTACCCTTGAATATTAAGTGCCCAGTCCTCACCATTTTTAAGCCACGTTTCTGTTATTGCCACAACATCCTATTGCCACACGGCTAATTGTGCTTGTACCTCACCAACCTTATTCACCACACTTTGTGCGTTTACACACATGCATTCTAAATCCATTTTTGAATTTTTCGTAGTCTTTCTTACTCTGCTCCTATCTAATGTGGTACTACTTCCGCCTCTAGTAATACTTTCTTCTCAAGTACTATCCAAAACAATCACTCTTTTATGCACCTTATTCCTCTTTTCTACTCCTATATGCTGGTGCCCATCCCCCTGCCAAGCTAGTTTAAACCCTCCCCAACAGCACTAACAAACCTCCCCGCGAGAATATTGGTCCCAGCTCTGTTGAGGGGTAACCCGTCTGGGCTTGTACAGGTCCCACCTTCCCCAAAACTGTCCCAATGCCTCAGGAATCTAAAGCCCTCCCTCCTGCACCATCTCTCCAGCCACGTATTCATCTGCTCTATCCTCCTATTCCTGTACTCACTAGCATGTGGCACCGGGAGTAATCCGGAGATTACTACCTTTGAGGTCCTGCTTTTTAATCTCTCTCCTAGCTCCCTAAACTCTGCCTGCAGGACCTCATCCCTCTTTCTGCCTATGTCATTGGTACCGATATGGACAACGACCTCTGGCTGTTCACCCTCCCCCCTCAGAGTGTCCTGCAGCCGCTCAGTGACATCCTTGACCCTGGCACCAGGGAGGCAACATACCATCCTGGAGTCACGTCTGCGGCTGCAGAAATGCCTGTCTGCTCCCCTAACTATCGAATCCCCTACCACTATTGCTCTTCCACTCTTTTTCCTCCCCACCTGTGCAGCTGCGCCACCCGTGGTGTTGTGGACTCTGCACCAAAAACCCAAAAAATCCTACTTACTTTTACAAACTAAGATAGTTTGCAGATAGAAGATGAAATGAGTTCTCATCTATCTATAATATATTAAAAGTATAATTCTTGCGTACAATTCCTGTCTGCACCACTTGACTTCCTGTTGTCACAGTTTGGCCACACTTTTTGTGTCAACCTTTTCCCATTTTAAGTTCCCATGTCCACATTTATAACAGGTTTACACCTATGTAAACCTATCCTGTTGTAGTTGCAGCCTCCCAGCAGTTCTGCAGCGGAGGCACGTCCATCTCCTGTCGTCTCGCTCTACTTTCCATGGTGGCTCTGTTGGTCCTGGCTCCTGTGTCCTCTAGCTGATGAATCACTATCTCCCCTGGTGGATGGGACTTCTTCTTCCTCCTCCCAATGGCCCAAGGACTGGCCTCGGTGGAGTAAATCTTGTTTCCTCTACAGACAATTTAATATGCTCTTTTTTTTGCATTGCTCCTGCTTTATTTTTAACAGTTGTTTTATTATTAATTCCTATAACCTTTTCTGTTCCATGATGATTTATGTTATCTTTAAATCTTTTTATGCAATTGGATTGGTTTTGATTGGACTGGATTGTATTGGATTGGAAATGGATTTGGATTGGATTTGGATTAGAACTGGATTGGTGTATTGGATTTGGACTGGATTTGGACGGGAATGGACTGGTGGGTTCAATTTGATTAAATTATTATCAGATGGATTTAAATTGATTTCTTTCAGTTATTTCTATTGCGCAGTTTAATTTATTTAGCCTATTAAGTTTATTGGTGACATTAAATTTATTTTATGATTGATTTACTTATTTGTAGCTGATAGTTAGGAATTGATAAATAAGAGGCAAGAGCAAAAATCTATTTTTTTCTACATTAAATAGCCCTTTAATTTACTATTTAGTCAAATATTAAACAGTGAATAAATAATTAATCGCTTAGCATTTATTCCTCAGGCATAACCTCTCCTCCCTCACTTTTTCAAATTCTTCCCTCCATTTGTTTCTATCTTAGTTTGTAAAAGTAAGTAGGATATTTAGGGGTTTTTTGTGGAGGAGGGTGGGTGGGATAGATATTGTTCTCTGCAGCTGAGAGCGTGAGTCCCAAAGGCTGTGTTGCCTGCCTGGTGCCAGGGTTAAGACATCTCCTCTGGGCTGGAGATGAACTTGGAGTGGGAGGGGAAAGATCCAATTGTCATGGTCCATGTAGGTCCCAATGACATAGGTAGGACAAAGAAAGAGATTCTGCTGAGGGAGTATGAGCAACTAGGGGCTAAATTAAAAAGCAGAACCACAAAGGTAATAATCTCTGGATTACTACCTGAGCCACGAGCGAATTTGCATAGGGTAAATAAGATCAGAGAAATGAACGAGTGGCTCAAAGACTGGTGTAGGAGAAATGGGTTTTGATTTGTGGGGCACTGGCACCAGTACTGGGATAAGAGGGAGCTGTTCCGTTTGGACGGGCTTCACTTGAACCATGCTGGGGCTAGAGTCCTGGCGAATCGAATAACTAGGGCTGTAGAGAGGGCTTTAAACTAAATAGTGGGGGGAGGGTCCAGGTGAGCGGGAATTTAAAAAGTCAATGACAAATGAGAAAACAATAGAGCAGGATAGAGATGGGGGAAATAATAACCAGAGTGTGACAGGAAGGGACAGAATGTTTAAAAATAAGAGTGCAACAGAAAACAAGGCCAAAACGAGGAGAAATGGTAAAAAGACAAAGTTAAAAGCTCTATATCTGAATGCACGCAGCTTTCGTAACAAGATAGATGAGTTAACGGCACAAATAGATACAAATGGGTATGATCTGATCGCCATTACAGAGACGTGGTTGCAAGGTGATCAGGGTTGGGAACTGAATATTCCAGTGCATTTGACAACTTGGAAGGATAGACAGAAAGGAAAGGGAGGTGGGGTGGCTTTGTTGGTAAAGGATGGGATCAGTGCAATGGTGAAAAGTGACATTGGCTCAGAAGATCAAATTGTAGAATCGGTTTGGGTGGAGATAAAAAATAATAAGGGGAAAAAGTCTCTGGTGGGCGTAGTCTACAGGCCCTCGAATAGTAGCAATACTGTTGGACAGAGTATAAATCAACAAATAATGAGGCCTGTAAAAAAGGTACGGTAATAATCATGGGTGATTTTAATCTCCATATTGATTGGATAAATCAAATTGGCCATGGTAGCCTTGGGGAGGAGTTCATAGAGTGTATCCGGGATGGTTTTCTGGAACAGTATGTAATGGAACCAACCAGGGAGCAGGCTATCTTGGATGTGGTACTGTGTAATGAGACAGAATTAATAAATGATCTCATAGTAAAGGATCCTCTCGGAAAGAGTGATCATAGCATGGTTGAATTTCAAATTCAGTTGGAGGGTGTGAAAGTTGTATCTCAAACCAGTGTCCTGATCTTAAACAAAGGCAATTACAATGGTATGAGGGCAGAACTGGCTAAAGTGGACTGGAAAAATAAATTTAAAGGTAAGACAGTTGAAATGCAGTGGCGGACATTTAAGGAGATATTTTATAACTCTCAACAAAAATATATTCCAGTGAGAAAGAAAGATTTTAAGAGAAGGGAGCACTATCCGTGGCTAACTAAGGAAGTAAAGGATGGTATCAAATTGAAAATGAAGGCATACAATGTTGCCAAGATTGGTGGGAGGCCAGAGGATTGGGAAATTTTTTTAAACCAGCAAAGGATGACTAAAAAAAAAGAGAATGAAGATGAATTATGAGAGTAAACTGGCAAGAAATATTAAAACAGAAAGTAAGAGCTTCTACAGGTATATAAAATGGAAGAGAGTAGCTAAAGTAAATGTTGGTCCCTCCCTTAGAGGATGAGAATGGGGAATTAATAATGGGGAACGGGGAAATGGCAGAGACTCTGAACAGATATTTTGTATCTGTCTTCATGGTAGAAGACACTAACAACATCCCAATAATGGACAATCAAGGGGCCACAGGGAGGGGGGAACTAAAGACAATCACTATCACTAAGGAAAAAGTACTTGGTAAAGTAATGGGACTAAAAGACGACAAGTCCCCTGGACCAGATGGCCTGCATCCCAGGGTCTTAAAAGAAGTGGCTGCAGAAATAGTAGATGCATTGATTGCAATATACCAACATTCCCTGGACTCTGGAGAGGTCCCAGTGGATTGGAAAACCGCAAATGTAACACCCCTATTTAAGAAGCAGTAAGGAAGCAGTAGCAGGGCATTTGGAAAATCATAATGCAGTCAAGCAGAGTCAGCATGGTTTTATGAAAGGGAAATCATGTTTAACAAATTTGCTGGCGTTCTTTGAGGATGTAACGAACAGGGTGGATAAGGATGAGCCAGTGGATGTGGTGTATTTGGATTTCCAGAAGGCATTTGATAAGGTGCCACATAAAAGGTTACTGCATAAGATAAGAGCTCACAGAGTTGGGAGTAATATATTAGCATGGATAGAGAATTGGCTAACTAATAGAAAGCAGAGAGTCGGGATAAATGGGTAATTTTCCGGTTTGCAAACGGTAACTAGTGGGGTGCCACAGGGATCGGTGCTGGGGCCTCAACTATTTACAATCTATATTAATGACTTGGAGGAAGGGACCGAGTGTAATGTAGCCAAGTTTGCAGATGATATAAAGACGGGTGGGAAAGCAAGTGGTGCAGAGGACTCAAAAAATCTGCAAAGGGATATAGACAGGTTAAGTGAGCGGGCAAACATTTGGCAGATGGAGTATAATGTGGGAAAGTGCGAGGTTATGGAAAAATAAAAAAGTAAATTATTTAAATGGAGAGAGATTATAAAATGCTACAGTTCAGAGGGACCTGGGGGTCCTTGTGCATGAAACACAAAAAGTTAGCATGCAGGTACAGCAAGTAATCAAAAAGGCAAATGGAATGTTGGCCTTTATTGCAAGGGGATGGAGTATAAAAGCAGGGAAGTCCTGCTACAACTGTACAGGGTATTGGTGAGACCACACCTTGAGTACTGCGTACAGTTTTGGTCTCCTTATTTAAGGAAGGATATACTTGCATTGGAGGCAGTTCAGAGACGATTCACACGGTTGATTCCTGAGATGAGGGAGTTGACTTATGAAGAAAGCTTGAGCAGGTTGGGCCTATACTCATTGGAATTTAGAAGAATGAGAGGTGATCTTATTGAAACATATAAGATACTGAGGGGCTCGACAAGGTAGATGCAGAGAGGATGTTTCCCCTCGTGGGGAAATCTAGAACTCGGGGCATAGTTTCAGAATAAAGGGTCTCCCTTTTAGAACTGAGATGAGGAGGAATTTCTTTTCTCAGACGGTCGTAAATCTGTGGAATTCTCTGCCCCAGAGAGCCGTGGAGGCTGGATCATTAAATACATTTAAGGTGGAGATAGACAGATATTTACAAGATAAGGGAGTGAAGGGTTATGGGGAGTGGGCTGGGAAGTGGCTTTGAGCCTAAGATCAGCCATGATCTTATTGAATGGCAGAGCAGGCTCGAGGGGCAAGTGGCCTATTCCTGCTCCTATTTTTTATATATGTATGTTCTTCACTCACAAAATCGACTGCAGACGAATTTTTCACCCCCAGGCCTCTTACTGGTCTCATGACACAGAACTTGCACAATAAAACTCCGCAGTTAATGGATGCAGTTAGCACTGGTAAGCGAAAAACTGCTGGTGGTAACATCAAAAGAAAAAAATCAAATACCTTACAGATTGTAAAAAATTAAAAATGACCTAAAATATAAACTAAATGGTACAATTCTAATGGAGGTGCAGGAACAGAGAGACCTGGGGGTGTATGCACACAAATCTTCGAAGGTGACAGGACAAGTTGAGAAGGCTGTTAAAGCATACAGGATCCTTGGCTTTACAAATAAAGGCGTAGAGCACAAAAGCAAGGAAGTTATGCTAAACCTTTATGAAATACTGGTTAGGCCTCAGCTGGAGTATTGTGTCCAATTCTGGGCACCACAGCCTTGAAATTCCACAGCGCTAAAAACCTTCATGTTAGTTAGCCACCAGCACCAATTTATCTGTCCTGCCAGTGCCACCATTTTCGGCGGCTGTTAACACTAGCCCGTGCTAAACTTACCATGCAACGACGTTTTGGTGGTATTAGTCACGGCAGGAGGCCCCAATGTAGCATGGCCGTAGTGTCATTGCAGCAAGAACAGCCTCTCTTAAAGCAAGGCTGTCATTTCAGAAAGCAGTTCAGTCTCTTAAAGGGGAACTGCCTTCTGAAATGAAAAAAATAAAAATCATGTAAAAATAGGGAGTTTTAGTCCTTACAGCTCACTGCCTTCTGAAAAAAAAATTGAAATTAAAAAGATTTCCGAAAAGGGAGTCTTCAGCATTTAAAGCTGAATTGCCTTCCGCAACTAAAAAATTGGGAAAAGTGCTTCAGCACTAACACAAATGGCTCAGCAAGCCAGGGAAGGGGCACCCAGGGTCTCGCATGCAACATTCCAGCTTTGTGCAGGGGGTCAACACAGCAAGAGATGTCCTCTACCCACAGGGGCCAGGAGGCCCTCCAGAAAGAACGATGTGGGACCAGATCACCGAGGCCGTCACTGCCAGCAGTGTCGCCCCCACCACCTGGCTCCAGTGCCCAAAGAAGCTTTATTACCTCAGACCGCTGGTCAAGGTCAGTGAATTGCTCCACAAGCAGACCTGAGCGGCAGCAGCAGCGGAGGAGCTGGCAGAGAATAAATAGAGTGGGACCCGAGGACAGCGCGGACCTGATAGGAGTTGTAAGCTTCGCAAAATCCCCCAGAAACTCGTATAGAACCCTAAAGGGGTGATTTTTGGATTTTTCATATGAATTTGGGATGATGGGACCTAAATAAAGTGAGTTGAGGCAAAAACCTCAGTTTTGGACATTTTTAAGGTTCAGGGAAGAAAACCCCTGAGGAAAATGACTTTTGGATATTACTATTGGGAAAAACACCTTTCACAGACACAAGACAGGCTGCGGAGGGGTGTGGCGAGGCAGTGGACAGCTTTTGATTATTGGGGCCCAGTCAAGCTGTCTGGAAAATGTTTGCACTGCAATCCAAGCAGGAGGAAGAGCCTCACCCAAAACCTCACAAACACATCCAAAATTGAATAATTCAAGGCCCCTTTTGATTATTCCCAGGCCCAAACAGGATGCTAGAAGCCTGAAAACAATAAAACATTCAGTACACCCATCACCCCATCAAAACCCAATTAGCCAAGTATCTACAGGGACAGATTGACAAGCCTGCCAAAAACCTAAGACAATAGAATGAACAGGCCTCAACTGAAACCTAAATCACTTCAACACGAAACCAATCACCTGTAATCAACCGAAGAGATCGACAGGACGCAAGCCATTTGACACTTAGTAAAGTCATTACTGTTAACGAGGTCTTACAATGACCAGGATTTGAATTGGTTTTGACAAGGCCACTTCAATTTAGTATAATTGAAGGCCCATCAAGCAGTTACAAGAGTTACAAGTTCAAAGTTCTCCAGTAAAACAGTTCAAGTTCAACAGAATTGAAAGCCTGTGTTGAACAGAAGTCAGGGCTAGAGTTACAGAGTTCAGGACAAGCAGGCAGAAGGCAGTTTCCACAGTTCTGCAAGCAGGCAGTTCCACAGCTCGGAAGAAGACAGTTTAAACAGAGGCAGAGTTACAGCAAGAAGTTCAACAAAGAAAGCCAACAACTTCACAAGCAGACCGACACGCAAGAAGAAACCAGAGCGACTGCCTCAGTGACCATCGGACACCTCGCGGCAACAAGGGCCTTACGAAACCTTTTACTCAAAAGACTCTAAACCCCAACTCTAAACTGTCAAGGATTCGTTTGGTGAGCATTATCCCTGGTTCTCCAGAGTCCAACCTAGCTAGTGAAGTGGGATTGGGAGGGGTGAAGTATTCTTCTAATGTTATTTCCTTTGCTTGTACTGAAGTGTTCCCCACCTTTAGAGTGATAAGAGTGTTTGTGTTATGTTTTACTTCCTTTAATAAAAGTCAAAACTCTTTCATCCAAACCTGTTGTCTACTGCATCTTTGTTCACAACCCCCAAATAAGTCCAAGGTCTAGAACCAGGGGCGTGAGAGCGATTCGAACCACTCACTGAGTCAGAGGTGAGGCTGACTCCCCATACACCACCCCCTACAGAGTGACATCACAGGAAAGCAGGTAGTTGATTGGTTGGTGAGTATTAAAGTTTTTTTCCCTCTCTAAGCTAGGAATGTGGATTATACTCCGTGCGGGAAATCTATAACTCACTTTATTAAATTAATAACTTAACTAGGTAAACTAATTAATATAACTATAAATAATTGTCTGAATAAAGGGGGGAAAATTCAGTTGATTTGCGCCTCCCATTAGCGCCCTACGAGGGCGCTAATGGGGGGCGCAAAGCAACTAGCGTCTGGGCGCAGCACCGCTAATGCCTCCCGTGAAATTCAGCGAGAGGTTAGCGGCGGTGGTAACCGTTAGCGCCCCGCAGCGCTGCGCCTCCAGCGATGATGTCATCACCGTGCGCAGCGCCCCTCTCGTGCTCCAGCCGCGAACTTCGGTAGCGCCCCCTGACTTACTGCCGGATGCTATGTCCGACAGGGTCGGGGGGCCTACCTGCAACCTGGGCGGCGCAAATTGAAGGGGAGGTGCCGGGCAGCCATTTTTGTTGCTGGCACTCTGATCCCTGGTGGCCCAGCTGGGCCCCGGGTCATGCTGCGCTAGGCCCCTCCCCTTTAATAAGGGGAGGAAGGCCTGCAGTACCGAGGCACGACGTGCCGCAGAGCATGGCGCTATGACACATAGCGCCGTGATATTCACTCGCAGCGCCCCAAGAGGGAGGTGGTGTGCTTCCAGTAGCGCCCTGCTTCCCTCTTGGAGCGCTACCAGTGTATTTCGGGCACGGGGACACTAACTTTACTAAAAGTAGCGCCCTGGCGAAGTTAGTGCCCTAAAGGGGGCGCGACCCAATTTTGCCCCCAAAGACTTTAACTAAGAGAGTGAGAGGAGCGGCCGGAGGTAAAGGTAGGCCCAAGAGCGGACCTGCGGGAGAGAGAGAGGAGCAGCCGGAAATAAAGGTAGGTTCGTCTTTTAAGACTTTTAGGGTGGAAAATTCATTATAGTCCCGATTGGGGCGCTAAAACATCAAAAGTTGAAAAGTTAGCGCCAGGCGCTAAGCAATCTCGCTGCCCACTAAATTCAGTCTCAGCGCTGAAAGAATGCAGGGGAGTGCTAAATCAGGCACTATTCGGGTCACTGAAGTCTGCACACCAGCCCCCAATGATTCGGGGAGTGCAGAATGGCGATATGCTGTGGGATGAAATGCGAAGTTCTTTGACGGCCCGCTACACTCCGGGGACTCTGCAGCCTTTATTTGGCTGCAGATACATCCTGCGCTCTCTTCCACTCAGACCTGATCTTTGGAACGGAAGTTCTTTGACAGCTGGAGCGCATCAATTTAAGTAGCGCCCCGCCAGTCGCCAGCCAGCTGTTTCGCACCTCCGCTCCCTGGCGCTGTCGGCGCGAGACGGGGGGTGCTACTGAAGCCTTGCACGCTCACTGACGTCACAATCTGCATGGCGAAAGGTGCCAAGGCGCTAACTGTTAATGCGCTACAGGGCCGGTGAATTTGCCGTGCGGCGCGGGATTTGCCCTGCCGTGGCGCTACTGCCTGAGCGTCCCATCAGCGCCCCCGCGAGGCACTAACTAGGGGTGCTAACCTACTGAATTTCGCGGCCTTAGTCTTAAGTTTATTTCTGTTAAGTTAGTTAATAGTCTATAAAATAGAGGTATGGCAGGGCACCTCAGTCCCGTGGAATGCACATCTTGTGCCATGTGGGAACTCCAGGACGCTTCCCGTGTCCTTGACAACCACGTGTACAGGAAGTGTCGTCGCTGGAGGAGCTCAAGCTCCAGGTTACGGAGCTTGAGCAGCAGCTGGCATCACTGCGGTGCGTCCGTGAGGCAAAGAGCTACGTGGATAGCACGTTTCAGGAGGTGGTCACTCTGCAGCGTAAGAGTGTGCAGCCAGAGAGGGAATGGGTGACTGCCAGACAGACAAGGAGGACCAGGCAGGTAGTGCAGGAATCCCCTGAGTGCATCTCACTCTCTAACTGGTGTACTGAATACTGGTGAGGGCGATGGTTCCTCTGGGGAGTACAGCCAGAGCCAAGTCCATGGCACCACGGGTGGCTAAGCTGTATGGAGGGGGGAGGAGGAAGATCGAGAAAGCAATAGTGATAGGGTATTCAATGGTTAGGGGAACAGACAGGTGTTTCTGCGGCCACAGGCATGATTCTAGGGTGGTATGTTGCCTCCCTGATGCCAGGGTCAAGCATGTCACTGAGCGGCTGCAGAACATTCTGAGGGGGGAGGATGAACAGCCAGCGGTCGTGGTCCATATCGGTATCAACTACATAGGTAGAAAGAGGGATGAGGTCCTGCAGGCAGATTTTAGGGAGCTAGGCAAGAGATTAAAATTAAAAAAGGTAGTAATCTCTGGATTACTCCTGGTGCCACGAGCTACTGAGTATAGAAATAGGAGGATAGAGCAGATGAAAGCGTGGCTGGAGAGATGGTGCAGGAGGGAGGCTTTAGATTCCTGGGACATTGGAACCGGTTCTGGGGGAGGTGGGACCTGTACAAGCTGGACGCCTGAAAAAGGAAATAAGAGGGGCAAAGAGAGAGTATGAGAATAAATTGGCAGCTAACATCAAAGGGAATCCAAAAGTCTTCTACAGGCATATAAATAGCAAACGGGTAGTAAGAGGAGGGGTGGGGCCGATTAGGGACCAAAAAGGAGACCTACGCATGGAGGCAGAGGGCATAGCTGAGGTACTAAATGAATACTTTGCATCTGTCTTCACCAAGGAAGAAGATACTGCCAAAGTCATAGTGAAAGAGGAGGTAATTGAGATACTGGTGAAGGGATATTTACTAGTCCTAGCCCCTTTGGGGCTATCCCGGATCAGGCGTATTGCTCAGATGTTCACCTTCAACTAAAGGTTGAGGTAGCCGAATCCTAAAGACACTTAACTGGGTCTAAAGGTCTGGGCTATCTCTCCCTAAAGGAAAGGAACAACCCGAGAATGTTACCGTCCTCCAAATAGCACTTTTAATAAGTTTAGCCAGGCAGTAAAGTACCGGATATTATGAGGGCCCGGAGATTTCCTTCAGAAATTGTAACTCTTCACCAAAGAGTGTACAAAGATTGGGTTCACGAGTTATTGATACAGAAGACTTATATGAGACAATTCTAAAAATATATAGAGATTTATTTTTTAAAAAAAGACATGGGGGGAAAAATTCAGTTGGTTGTGCCTCCCGTTAGCGCCTTAAGAGGGCGCTAATGGGGCGCAAAGCATCTAGCGCCCAGGCGCGGCAAAGTTTGCGTCGCTCGCGAAATTAACTATACATTTTGCAGCGGCGCTAAACACTACCGTCACGATCTCCTGCGCCCGCAGATCGTGACGTCAGTCGAGTGCGCAACGCCCCGGTATCGCCCCGGAGCGGATATTGAGTGGCGCCCCCTGCCTTACCGCCTGACGCTAGCAACGACAGGTTGAGGGGAGCGTACTGCACTCATGAAGGGAAAGGGGGAGCGCTATTTAAAGGTGCCCGCTTCCTGCCTTTTATTGTTGGTGCCATTTTTGAACTACGCATTCTGAGCGAGAGAGAGAGAGAATTCTGGAGAGATTCAACGTTGTGTGAAGGAGTTTTGGGTACTGAGCAGCACTTTGCAGGTTCATTTTGATTTGCCATTCCTTGTATCGATTTAGAAGAGACTGTGGGGGCTGCACTCTGAGCTCTTTGCCTCGTACTCTCCATTGATCTTTCCAGCAGATTTGATGTGCAGGTCTCTCCAGGCCGAGATTCAAGGCTGCAATGAGCAGGATGTGGATGGAAAGCAAGATTAACCATCCCCTTTAAGAACTGGCCCGTGTCATTGTGTGTGTGTGTTCCATTGTTGACTGACATTACATGGGCTTCGCCAGCGCTCTGAGGTAGCGCCTCACTCCTCGGCCTTTGCACCTTAAGACAGGTGTGAAGCGCCTGATTTAGCGCTCCAATCACCTCCAGGGGCGATAAAAGTCAAGTTTGCAGTTGGTGGCGATAATTAGCGCCAGGCGCTAATCTTTGCGCCCGGCCGATAATTGCGCCCCAAATGGGGCGATCCTGAATTTCTCCCCCATGCAATTTACACTAGAAACAAACAGTAAACAGTTTTAAAAAGAGAAAAAATACAATCTTATTCTTAACAGAGAATCCTACTTATAAATCTTAACTTCGCTACAGTATTACCGTTCTTAAACTTGTCTCTTACAGGATATCCATCAATTGTCAAGGTAGCAGTTACCTTCAATCCCCGAGGTACAAAAGAGTGAAGAACTACAGAGCCACCCCTGCAGTCGAGAATCGCTTTGCCCAATTAAAGCGAGTCTGATTTTCTCATTCGAGACTCCAATATTTATACCCCTTTTTCAGTTGCTTTTCATAAGGTTTCTGTTGATCCAAGTTAATTATCACTAATCATCTTTTAGCTGACCTACTGAAATTCTTACTGCCACATCATCAATAGCTATTGGGAGTTTACCATATGTGGGCAAAGGGCAGATGTACCGTCCTGGGATGGCAGGACTGTTGTATGAGAAGAGATTGAGTAAACTAGGCCTGTATTCTCTTGAATTCAGAAGAATAAGAGAGGATTGCATTGAAGCATACAAAATTATTACAGGGCTTGATAGGATGGATGCTGGGAGAATGTTTCCCTTGGCTGAGGAGTCCAGAACCAGGGGCCACAGCCTCAAGATAAAGGGTAGGCCATTCAGGACTGAGATGTGAAGAAAATACTTCACACAGAGGTCGGTGAATCTTTGGAATTCTCTACCCCAGAGGGCTGTGGAGGCTCAGTCATTGGGTATATTCAAAACAGAAGTCGATAGATTTCTGACTAGTAAGGACATCAAGGGATATGGCGATAGGGCCGGTGAATGGAGTTGAGGCAGAGGATCAGCCATGATCTCATTGAATGGCGGAGCAGGCTCGAAGGGCCGAATGGCCTACTCCTGCTCCTATTTCTTATGTTCTTATATCATGTTATTCTCAAGAGGTTTTAATCAAGATCATTCATCCAGGGTTGACCATTGTCTTGTTTTAATAAGGTTACCCATTCGGGGCCACCCATTCTTCTGTTTCAATAATGTTACTTATTCAGGGTCAACAACTTGTCCTATTTCAATAGCCAGAATTCTTTCATAGCTATTTCATAGTTAGGTTTTTAAATTTCCAAACCCAGTTTGTCATGTTCCAAAGAATTTATAAGGTAGAGTTCCTTATAAGGTACTCTTCAGGGTTAACCACTGTCTTATCTCAACGAGGCCAGAATTCTTTCAGAAGGTAGGATTTCCAAATTTCCAATTCCAGCTTGCCATGCCTTCCTTTAAAAAAGTTATATAGTGTATTTTTCTAAAAAGGCTATAGTGTATTTATCTTATATAGTACATTTTTCTAAAAAGGTTATATAGTAGAATTCCTTCACACTGGATGGGATAAAAATTGATAAAGAGGAGGTACTAGAAAGGCTGGCTGTACTTAAAGTAGATAAGTCACCAGGACTGGATAGAATGCATCCTAGGATGCTGAGAGAAGTAAAGTTGGAAATTGGAGGTATTGGCCATATTCTTCCAATCCTCCTTAGATATGGGAGTGGTGCCGGAGGACTGGAGAATAGCAAATGTTACACCCTTGTACAAAAAAGGGCGTAAGGATAAACCCAGCAAATACAGACCAGTCAAGTTAACCTCGGTAGTGGGGAAGCTTTTAGAAACAATAATCAGGGATAAAATTAGCAGTCACTTGGACAAGTGTGGATTAATTAAGGAAAGCCAGCACAGTTTTGTTAAAGGCAAATCGTGTTTAACTAACTTGATTGAGTTTTTTGATGAGGTAACAGAGAGGGTCAATGAGGGCAATGCGGTTGACGTGGTATACATGGACTTCCAAAAGGCGTTTGATAATTTGCCACATAATAGGCTTGCCAGCAAATTTGAAGCCCATGGAATAAAAGGGACAGTGGCAGCATGGATACGAAATTGGCTCAGTGACAGGAAACAGAAAGTAGTGCTGAACGGTTGTTTTTTGGACTGGAGGAAGGTATACAGTGGTGTTCCCCAGGGGTCGGTACTAGGACCACTGCTTTTCTTGATGTATATTAATGACTTGGCCTTGGGTGTACAGGGCATGATTTCAAAATTTGCAGATGACACAAAATGTGGGAGTATAGTGAACAGTGAGGAGAATAGTGATCGACTTCAAGAGGACCTAGACAGGTTGGTTGAATGGGCAGAATGTGGCAGATGAAATTTAATGCAGAAAAGTGCGAAGTGATACATTTTGGTAGAAAGAATGAGGAGAGGCAATATAAACTACAGGGTACAATTCTAAAGCGGGTGCATGAACGGAGAGGTATATGTGCACAATTCATTGAAGGTGGCAGGGCAGGTTGAGAAAACGGTTAAAAAAGCATACGAGATCCTGAGCTTCATAAATAGAGGCATAGAGTACAAAAGCAAGGAAGTAATGATGGACCTTTACAAAACACTGGTTCGGCCTCAACTGGAGTATTGTGTCCAATTCTGGGCACCAGACTTTATGAAGGATGTGAAGGCCTTAGAGAGGGTGCAGAAAATATTTACAAGAATGGTTCCAGGGATGAGGGGCTTCAGTTATGTGGATAGGCTGGAGAAGCTGGGGTTGCTCTCCTTAGAGCAGAGAAGGTTGAGAGGAGATTTGATAGAGGTGTTCAAAATCATGAGTGGTCTAGACAGAGTAGATAGAGAGACACTGTTCCCATTGGTGGAAGGGTTGAGAACCAGAGGACACAGATTTAAGGTGATTGGCAGAAGAACCAAGGGCAACATGAGGAAAAACTTTTTTACACAGCGAGTGGTTATGATCTGGAATGCACTGCCTGAAAGGGTGGTGGGAGCAGATTCAATAGTTACTTTCAAAAGGGAATTGGATAAGTACTTGAAAAAGAAAACATTTGCAAGGCTATGGGGAAAGAGCAGGTGGGTGGAACTAATTGGATAGCTCTTTCAAAGAGTCAGCACAGGCACGATGGGCTGGATGGCCTCCTTCTGTGATCTGTGATTCTATGATTCTGTTAGGGTAAAAATTATAGGGCTTAAAGCAGCAATGTAAAAAGTTAAAGAATGTGCTGTAAAAGGTAAACTCGTAAATACAGAATGGTTTCGCTGACACAGTGCGATGAGTAATGTCTGTGATCAACATGCGCACGTGCGAGGCAACTTGAGGCCCATTAAGACAATAATAGTACAACGGTTACACTTGAGAACCAATCACCACATGACCAGCCAGTCCGCCGGACAGATATGACGCAACACTCTATGTTTATAGTTTTGGAAGGGAAGTAACAAGGAAATTTAGCTTGAAGTGCAGATTATAATTAGGAGCTTGTTGCTGGGGGAATGTGATTGGGTGGAGACATTTGTATGTAATGAATTGTGTACCTGACCCTATAATGTATAAAAGAAGTTCCGATACCACTGTAACGATGAGAAGTGGATCACTAGACCATGGGGTCTATGGCTCTTCTCCCAGTGTGCTCTGTTAAATAAACTGTGATCTTCTGCTTTGAGACAGATTCGAGTGAATTCATTTTTCACCAACAATTGGCGTAGTCAGCAGGATGCACCGGAACTGAAAGACCGCCCGCACCGGTGAACCCGGACGAGAAGTCAATTTTGACCGTCCAGAAATTGAGTCACCTGGAAAGGCGGAGTGACAGTGCCGTAGCATCACAAATCAAGTAAAGTCTGTGAGAGGTAGGAGAACACAGTTGTGAGAGTGTGGATTGCAAATACTAAAGGGAACACTGTGTAGCGATAAATGTCGCGAAGGAATGAGTGAGTGATGAAACGACACGGACAAGGAGGGTACCTGTCTCAAACATCTAGCCTGAGCCTGAATTAAGAGGACATAGTCCCACGTGACGGCCAGGATCAAGTAGGCATAGAGGCTCCAAAGCACCCTGGGATCGTGAAGTCAGCAAATATATATGTGTGTTGTGACTGATTAACCGCTTGAAGGTCTTTAAAGTATCAAGAACAAGCCCGAGTAGAGAAACTCAGCATTTGGTAAGACTGTAAGTTGGACTACAAATGGCGTCAGGGGAAAGAAATAGAATGGGGACCAATGGGGTCCCTTACTAGGTTCTATGCAGACGACCGGAAGGGTTTAGTTGATAAGATGACGAAGGAGGGGTGGGACCCGCTCCAGAATCCGAAGGTAAAAGAGAGTGGTAGAGGGTCAAAAACAGAAAAAGACAAAAAAGGCGCGGGTAATACTAGTAAACCAATTAGTCGCATTAACGAACAAGGTGCAGCGACTCCACACTAGACTTGCAAGTAAAAATAAAAGAATTCTTGAATTAGAACAAGCATCAGAAGACAGCAGAGGGCATGTCGCCGCCCTGGTGGTGGTTCTGCAAGCCCTAGAAACAGGAGGGTTTAAAGTAAACCCGAAAAAGGCACAGATTGGGCAGACTATGGTCACATATCTGGGACAACAATTGTCCCAGGGGGTAAGGACCATGCCACAAGATCGACGGAAGGCGATCCAAGAGATGCCAAGACCCGTCTCGGTAAGGGGGGTCAGAAAAGTGTTAGGACTCTTTAATTACAGTCGGAGTTATATACCAAACTTTGCCATAATAGCAGAACCAATACAGAAACTAGTAAAAGGAGGCTAAACCAGCAATAGCACCCATTGACCGGGGACCCGAACAAGAAACGCCATACGCGAAACTGAAGGAAGCCCTAATAACAGCGCCAGGATTAGGCTTACCAGATATGAAGAAACCGTTCCACATACATTGTGAGAACGAGGGTGGATTTTACGCTGCAGCAGTCACCCAAAATCACGGTGACAGACGACGTCCCATCGCCTATTATTCTACCCAACAATCACCCGTGGCAGCTGGGCTATCACGATGTGTGGCGGCCCTTGACTGTGCCGCCTGGGCAATCAAGGTCAGTGAGCCCACAGTGATGACCGGAGAGATTATTCTCCATACCAAACACACACTGGTAGAAATGCTGAATACGGGAAAGTTGCGAGCGATCTCTGATATACGCCGGGCCAGATGGGAAGCAGTACTGCTCCCCGTGGATCAGTCAGTCAAAATAGCACGCGACACTGGGGAAAACCCAGCAGAAGGATTGCTAGGACAGGGAGATCCCCACAGATGTTGCGAGCCACAAGGGGAAGAAGAGGAAGGATGCTTACAAGATGAGCCCCTCCCCGAGCCCCAGATTACTCTGTACGTGGACGGATCTAGAAAATATGTAGAGGGATCCCCACGAACCGGATGGGCGGTAGTACGGAAGCTCAGCGTAAGCTCGAGGAACAGCACCTCATCTTTCGTTTAGGCACGCTACAGCCCTCTGGACTCAATATCGAGTTCAACAATTTTAGATCATAACCTCAGCTCCAATCACATTTATATTTTATTTTATCCACCCTTTTATTTGTCCCCCCCACCTTTTTTTTCCTCCTAGAAGCTGGCAGCTGTCCTTCATTCTGCCAGTGGATTTCACACTTCATTCAGCCTTAATCTGTCACATTAACACCACCTCTAGCCTTGCATATCTCTTAATGTCTCTTAATGTCTCTTCATCTCCCCCTTTGTTCCTTTATCCCCTCCCCCTTTTCCCAGCTTTACCCTGGCCTTAAATCTATTTGATTTCCAGCTCTTCCCAGTTCTGATGAAAGGTCATCGACCTGAAACGTCAACTCTCTTTCTCTCTCTACGGATGCTGCCTGGCCTGCTGAGTTTTTCCAGCGTTTTCTGTTGTTAGGGCGGTAGTAAATGATCAGTTAGAGACTGAATTATCAGGAAGGCTGGACGGAGGACTATCAGCTCAAGTGGCCGAGATAGTGGCGCTGACGAAGGCGCTAGAATTAGCAAAGGGCAAAACGGCAAATATCTACACGGATAGCAGGTATGCGTTTGGGGTCGTACACGATTATATGACTGCATGGGGAAGAAGGGGGTTTGTAACAACAGGAGGGGATCGTATAAAACACCAGCAGCGGATAGAGGCCCTCTTGGAAGCTGCAAAGGCCCCAACACTAGCAGCAGTAATAAAAATAAAGGCGCACCAGAAAATACTAAATCAGGAACAAAGAGGGAACCATGCCGCTGATTTAGCAGCACAGCAAGCTCTTGAACAAGAAGTGGTTGAAGAAAACGTAGCCAGTGCACAGGTGGAAGAAATAGATATTAGGAAATTACACAAAGAGACCCAAGAAGGGGAGAAACAGGAATGGTATCGCACAGGAGGTAGACCAGACAAGGAAGCTATATGGCGGAAAAACGGGAAGGTGATAGCCCCCGCATGTATCAGACAAATGCTCTTAGAACTACACCACGGAGACGCCCATACAGGAAGGGGGCCGATGATTGACCTAATAAGTAAAGAATGGTGGTGGCCTGGGTTAGGAAGAGAGGTGGCAAAACATTGCCAGCGGTGTATTGCGTGTGCCCAGCACAACCCAGGACGACCCGTTAAGATACGGATGGCCCACCAACCACGCCGAGGGGCCCATGGGAAAATATACAAATAGACTTCACCGGAACCCTCCCCACGTCAAGGGGTAAGAAGTATTGCCTGGTAATAATAGACCGGTTTACTAGGTGGGTCGAGGCATTCCCAACCCGGAACTGTACTGCCACCACCGTGGCACGAATAATGGCAGAGGAAATAATTCCCAGGTGGGGAATACCGATCCAAATTGACTCAGATCAGGGAACTCACTTTACGGGAGCAGTAGTGAAGAATGTATGCAAGTGGATGGGCATAAAGCAGAAATTCCACATTCCGTATCATCCCCAAAGTTCTGGAATGGTGGAACGAATGAACCGAACCTTGAAAACAGCCTTAGCCAAGGCTTTAGGGGATAAACATCAACAGTGGGTAGATATGTTACCAGCAGTCTTGATGAAACTAAGAGCCACCCCAAACCGAACAACGGGCTTATCACCAAATGAGCTAATGACGGGGAGGGCAATGCAACTCCCCCACGGCATAATAACTGGAGAGGATGTGGGTCCTCTAAAGGATAAGCTCCGAAGGTATGTCCTCGAATTAAGCAGTCAATTAAAGGAAATGAGGCAGCA
Source organism: Squalus acanthias (assembly GCA_030390025.1). Classification (NCBI taxonomy): domain Eukaryota; kingdom Metazoa; phylum Chordata; class Chondrichthyes; order Squaliformes; family Squalidae; genus Squalus; species Squalus acanthias. The sequence goes on along the minus strand of CM059436.1, from coordinate 82,317,025 downwards.
AACGCGGGACAGACAGGAAGAAAAGGATAAGGATTTAGAATTGACCTAGTTCCCATATATCCCTCCAGCTGGGACTAAGGTAATGGTTAAAGGTTTACCAGGGAAACCCGGGGTTGCCCCAAAATGGTCAGGACCATATCAGATTCTAATTAGTGGAGATACGTGTGCTTGCATTGATATGAAGGGCATGGGACGATGGAAGCACTGGACACAGCTAAAAGTCTATGACCCTTCGCCAGCTTAAAAATGGCTACACCAGAGCAAGTACCTTTTGTGGGAAGTGAAGAATACGCTAGACAATACAAAGAATGGGAGTGGGTGCTAGTACGAACGTTGGTATGGATAATATGCATTGTCATAATGGGATACACCATGGGATGTATCGTGAAGCATGTATGGGAACAAGCCCATTGACTCCAATCGGTCGAGCAGGAGGAGGGAATCCAAATGATTATTATCGAGGAACCAGCCTAATGACAGTATTCTATTCACCCCCACAGGAAAATAGAATCTACAAGCAACAAAGCGGTTCGGTTGGCGATATAGCCTTTGGGACATTGTTAACATAAAGTGATAAGATGAACGTGTTACGCAATATCATATGTAGTTTGCTAGTTTGTATAATCATAATATGTAGCCTTGGGAGGACTCAGGCTAGAGTACCCCCACGGGCCAAAAGAGGGTTACGGGTGAACACCTTTTTATATATGTCATACACATATGCCAAGAGAGTTGATGTTGCCAGCTGTTGGGTCTGCGCCCATGTCCCCACGCACTCGGAGGAAGGAGTCCCCCTACAACCAATCCCACTTAGTGATGATGAGATGGTCAGTTGGATGTTTGGAGTTAGAGCAGGATGCACAAGTGTGGGCTGTTATGAAGCCAAGACAGACGGCAGAACTATAGCAAAGCTCCAACGTCATGGGTACAACCCAGAATATTGTAGTGGGTGGACACGGTCAACATATAACGATTCCTATCTACCACCGTTCCTGAGAACGAGGAGTAAGAAGGGACAAAGGGGGGACTATGTCTCGTAAAGAGGGGACAACCGACAGATCCTATTGTGGGCTACAGTAACTGCACATATAACATTGCCTTGCCTGGTGAAACAGGTAGTGTAAAACTCCCATCACTAAACAGAAGCGGTGACTTCTCAGTACAATGGGACCCCCAGAGGTAAATAAGTATACCCCCTACAACGGGACTCATTTCATGTGCGATCATAGGGCCTATCCCTGGTTGCCCTGAGAATGGAGCGGGTAAATTGGCAAGGGAATCCATTAACCTGACCTCCGTCTTGGAGCAGGTGGCCAACGATACAGCTGAAACCCTAGTTAAGGTTAATGCAGAGATGGTAGCCCTCCGCACAGTAGCTCTACAAAATCAGATGGCCCTTGACTATGTGTTGGCGGAAAAAGGGGGAACCTGTGCCCTAATAGGTACAGAATGTTGTACCTACATACCAGATAACTCGGAAGCAATAACTAACTTGGCAGAACACATACAGGAAGAAGTAAAGAAATTAAAACAACCTCCGGCATCCACCCTTTGGGGCTGGGCAACTGGATGGTTGGGATCACTCGGGACATCAGTAGTACAAGGATTGATTTTGTTCTTTGTTATAATATTAGTGATGTATGGTTTGGCCCTATTGTTAAAATGTTGTTGCGCTCAAATGTCACGGCCTCCTGTAAGTGTCATGATGGTTAATCAAGTGACACCCGGAGAGAGAGATGTCTGGATATGAGTCCCTATACAAGGATGCCACAGTCTGACTAACGGACTGTGAGCCCCTGGAATGTAAACATATCTACTTACATGACCAGAAATCCGTATGATGCTGGTTCCCTGTCACAAAAGGAGTTTTGGTCAGGGACCAACAGGAGGGACTGTTAGAGTAAAAATTATAGGGCTTAAAGCAGCAACGTAAAAAGTTAAAGAATGTGCTGTAAAAGGTAAACTCGTAAATACAGAATGGTTTCGCTGACACAGTGCGATGAGTAATGTCTGTGGTCAACATACGTACGTGCGAGGCAACTTGAGGCCCACTAAGACAATAATAGTACAATGGCTACACTTGAGAACCAATCACCACATGACCAGCCAGTCCGGCCAGACAGATGTGATGCAACACCCAATGTTTATAGTTTCGGAAGGGAAGTAACAAGGAAATTTAGCTTAAAGTGCAGATTATAATTAGGAGCTTGTTGCTGGGGGAATGTGACTGGGTGAAGACATTTGTATGTAATGAATTGCGTACCTGACCCTATAATGTATAAAAGAAGTTCCGATACCACTGTAACGACGAGAAGTGGATCACTAGACCGCGGGGTCTTTGGCTCTTCTCCCATTGCGCTCTGTCAAATAAACTGTGATCTTCTGCTTTGAGACAGAATCGAGTGAATTCATTTTTCACCAACAGATTCTATGACTGGCAATGTGTCACAAGGTGCATCACACCCTCAGAGGTTGAATGACTAGTTCAACTGCTTCCACTTTGCTCTTGCAAGTTACGTCATCATCCAACTCCCTTGTTGTAATAGACTCCTAACCGTCTGTTGTGCTTGATATTACATTACCTAACCACAGCATCCAGATAAACCCACACACTGTAGAAATCTCTAGGAATGTTGTCCAGACTGTATTGGCACAGTGTTATAAGTCTGACTAGCTGCAACCACATAGTCTGTGGAACAAATTTTATTTAAGCAATATAAGAAGACTACAATATGGAAAACATTGTGATTACTGAGTTTAAGAGTGGTTTTGGCAAAGGTCTGAGAACAGGTTGTTCCTGGTGTGTCACACAGGTCTGGCTAAAGAAATGGAAAATTACATAAAAGTTACAACACAGAAACAAGCCATTTGACCCAACCAGTCTATGTTGGTGATTAGCCTCCACACCAGCAAATAGTTCTAATCACATTTACCCATCCTGTTCGCATATCCCTTCAGCCCCTTATTCTTCATCCACCTTTCCAATCAAATCTCAAATGTTGACATAATTTCTGGCTCGACCACTAACCCTGGAAGTGTATTCCACAGCCTCACAACTTACTGTGTGGAGAGGTTTCTCCTGCCCTCACTTCTAAATCTCGTACATTTAATTGCCCATAAACAAGATCTCCGCTGCACTTCTGGTGAAGTTATGGTCGTCGAGCGGAAACAACTCCAAGGAAATTCCCAGCCAATATTAAATGAATGGGAAGGGGAAATAAATAAGTGAATTGTTTTAGTATGTTTTCAACTGTGGTTAGGACAAGTCTTTCCATTCCCGTTTAGTGTAGGGGTATCTATGACTACAGGAAGTTACAGCCCTGCTTCTTCTTCTTCTTTCGTATGGTAGTAGCAAAGCAAATCAAATGTAAATATCTAAGTTGGATATCCAGGCCAACGCTTCCTGTGTAACAGCGTGGATATCTTGTAGGCTGCCTGTGAATTTCCTCTGAGGGCAGTGCTCATTGATGTGCTCCAGGGTCTGATTAGGAGCTCTGCAGTCGCATGATGGGGATGCGTTAATCTTCCATCTATGGAGAAGGTGGCAGCATCTACCATGACCGGTTCTGAGGCGGTTGATGGTTGTCCACTGTTTGCAAGGAAGGTTTGATCCTTCAGGTTGTACTGTGGGGTTCTCTATAAGGAATCCATTTGGTATGTCACAGTTCTTCCAAGCATTTCGCCATCGGTCATCAAGGCTGAGAGGAGATCACTGAAGGGCTTCGGCGATGGTCCAAAATGTCCTTCTAGATTTAAGATGGGTTGGTCCGCTGTAGAGTACACCAGGACGAGTGCTGCCGTACGGAAGGTTTGAGCATCTACTCCCCATGTGGATCCGGCGAGTTTCTGAATTAAGTTGACCCTACTGTTTAGTTTCTTCTCAAGGTTCTGGAGATGCTGTCTATACGACAGGGTGCGATCGAGCGTGACTCCTAAGTAGGAGGGGGTTTTGGCATGGTTTACCTCTGAGCCGCAAAAGGAGACTTTCAAAGCTTGGTTTGCTTGATGGGTGTTGAGGTGGAATGTCGAGGTGACGGTCTTTTGCGGGTTTGGCCAAAGTCGCCATCAGCGGAAGTAGGCCTCCATCCTCTGTAAATCACTGGTCTCCTCGGTGACGGACAGATTCGTGTTTTGCGTGGCCAACTGCTGAAACTTCTGTTTGGAAACTAGGGTTTAAGTTTAACTGGATTTTCCTCTTCATACCACCAAAATCAGATGGTATTCCAGTGGGTGGGGAAGGGAAATGAAGCAGGGATCTGTTATATCATATTTTTGTCCAATTTTCTGCCAGGATTTCGAGATGGCGCCAAAAGCTTTTACCCATAATGGGTGGGCATATTTAATTGAGGTGGTAATCATGTGTTTATTTTTATTTCTTCTCTGGAGGCGAGCAATGCTGGCAAGGCCATATTTATTACTCATCCCTAGTTGCCCTGAGATGTCTGTGATGGATCGTCTCCTTGAACTGCTGCAGTCCTTGTGGTGACAGTGTTCCCATAACGGTGTGAGGTAGGGAATTCCAGGATATTCACCCAGTAAGAATAAAGGAACGACAGTATATCTCCAAATCTGGATGGTGTGTGACTTGGAGGAGAACTTGAAGGCGATGGTGTTCCACAAAATTACTGCGCTTGTCCTTTTCGGTGGTAGAGGTCACAGGGGAGGGAGGTGCAGTCAAAGTAATCTTGGTGAGTTGCTGAAGTATGTCCTGTAAATTGTCCATATGGCAACTACAGTGATGGAGGGGGTGAATATTGAGTTCAGTGGCAGGGCACCAATCAAGTAGACATCTCTGTCCTAGAAGCTGCCAATGTTTTTGAATGTTGTTGTGGTGGTACCCATTCAGATGATTGCTGAATATTCCATCAAAGTCCTGACTTGAGCCTTGGAAGATGGTGGAGAGATTCGAGACGTCAAGAGGTGAGCCATTCACCGCACAATACCCAGCCTCTGACCTGTTCTTGTAGCCAAGGTGTTGATATAGTTGCTCCATTTTAGCTTCTGGTCAATCATAAGCACGAGGATGTTGCTGGTGGGGGCATTCATGATGGTAGTGTGATGAAGGTCAGGGGGAGATGGCTAGGCTGTCTCTTGTTCAAGATTGGTCACTACCAGGCACTTATGTGGTGCGAATGCTACCTCCCATTTGTCATACCGAGCCTGGATATTATCTGGGTCTTGCTTTCACCTGGCATGGGCTGCTTCATTATTGGAGGAACTGTGAATACTGTATAGTTGTTGGCAAACAATCCCACTCTTGACCTTATGATGGAGAGAACGTCATTGAAACAGCTGAAGATGTTTGTGCCAAGGACACTTCCATAAGGAACTCTTGCAGCAATCTCCTGGGGTTATGATGATTGGCCTCAGACAAACACAATCATCTTCCTTTGTGTCACATATGATTCCTGCCACTGGGCCCTATGACCCCCAATGACATCCATTTTGCTAGGGGTGAGATCACACCAGGATGCTAAAGGATGTGTTCTGGGTTTGATTCCTTATTTACTTATCTCTTGAATTTTGTTACAGTGCTGCCTCCCTAATGTTGAGGGTACATCATGCCCATATAAAACAGATGTTCAGCGTTGCTAGGCATTAGGTAGATTTAAAGTGCCCTGTAGCTATTATGAAAGGATTAATAGGAAGCTTATTTCTTAGCCAATTTTGATTGGGCCGAAAATTGATCTCGGTGCGCGAGAGTACGCACTGCGTACTCTCGCGTATTCCCACTCCAATTGCCGGTTTTCTGCATGCCCTGCGCATGCGCTGAAAACCGGCAATTGCTCTTCTGAAAAGGGGGCGGGGCCTGGGTGCATCGCGTGCGCGCTACAGGCTGCGCGCACGCTGTGCACTTCATGCTTTGGACGCGCAGGTAAGTAGGGAAGATTTTGGAAATGTAAAAAGGAGGAGTAAGACCCGCTTTTAAGAAGGTAAGTAGTGAATTAAGTATTTTTTTGAATTTTTTTTTACAGGTATATCTTTTTTTGAGACTTTAAAGACAGGTAAGTTTATTTTTATAACTTTTTAAAAGATTTTAAATTTTTTCAAAAATTTAATTTTTTATTTAAAATGGTTAATTTAATTAACTATACTTATTTTATTAATGTGATGGTTTTTTAAAAAAATTTAATTGAGGTTTAGCTGTTATTTTGGGGGGGTGTAAGATTCATAGATTTCACAGCAGGTCTGTGAAACTTATGAATGGAAGATGGTGTGCTGCCATTGGCTCTAACTGAGTCACGTGATCCCACAGCTCGCACGAATTCACTACGCCGCTGGGATACGCAAGCCCAGCACAGCTGATGTCTGGAACATCAAGTTCGTGCGAGCTGGATCTGAAAAAGCATAAGCGAGGTGAGACATCGCGGGAAAGGCTTACCCCCGCGGGAACAGAGCGAGATCAATTTCTGGGCCAATATGTTTTCCTTGTTTTTCCAATGCTAACAACTGCTTCATCATCTACCATTGTGCCTCAGCGGGAGATTAGCAGCGGTGGTAGCCGGTAGCGCCCCGAGGTGCTGCGCCTCCGGTGATTACGTCATCACCATGCATAGCGCCCCACTCACGCCCCGGCCATAAACTTCACTTGCGCCCCCTGACCTACCGCCAGACGCTATGTCCGACAGGGTCAGGGTGCTGTGTTTGCGGCCGCGGTGGCGCAAATTAAAGGGCAGGTGCCGGGCGGGCATTTTTTTTGGGCCGCCTGCCAGCACCTGCCCCCTTTTGCCTGCTCATGCGGGTTGCCGGCCACGATCGATCAGCCCGGCACTCCTCTTGAGTGCCGGGCACTTTTCCCGGCTCCCCGCTCCCCGGTGGTCCAGTAGGGCCCCAGTGCGCACTGCGCTAGGCCCCTCCCCTTTAATCAGGGGAGGGAAGGCCTGCAGTACCGTGGCTCTACGTGCCGATGCGTGTGGTGCTGTTGCATGTAGCGCCATGATATTGAATGGTAGCGCCCCAAGAGGGATGGGGAGTGCTTCTAGTAGCGCCCCGCCTCCTGCTTGGGGTGCTATTCATTCAATTTCCGGCACGGGGGCGCTAACCTTTTCCAGGTGCTAAAAGTAGCGCCCCAGCGAAGTTAGCGCCCCAAAGGGGGCGCGACCTAATTTTTCCCCCTTGGTCTCTAACCAAAGAAAACGCGTCCTCTGTTTAGAAAGCACAGCAGCCCTTTAAGAGCTGCTCCACTCCGAATTCCCCAACCCTCCAGTTTACACAGGCTTCCCCGTTCACAGGAACAATGTGCAATGAACTTATTTAGATCATTCAAATGATCTGAGCCCACAGATATCCAGTGGTTAGTTGGCTAAACACACATATCGCGCAGGGGTTCCCAGGAGTGTTGACCATTTTCTGACCTGATTGGAGAATCTGCTCTGTCGTTGCAGAATATAATGGACCAGGGTTTGTGTGGAAAAGGGAAAAATGTTTGGTGAAATGAGGAGAAAGATACACAAGCAATTGAATCAAATCATTTGAATGGAAAGTATAGGTGCTCTTATTCAATCTGAGTGGCAAACATGTTGTATAAAAAGGGACATCCTCAACTCAGTATTGACCTTGCAGCAGAACTACCATTCCTGAATCAGAAGTGGCTGCAATTTATCAGAATATGCACATCAGCACTCCCATGTACCTTTTGTAGCACCAGCTTTCTGGCCATTTTTATGAATCATATTTTATATCCAAAACCCCAAGAAAGAACTGTACTGTTGGGCAAGCTTGTGGGAGTGGCTTAGGGAATAGGATTGCAAGCCAGGCTAACCTGACTAAGGTGCATTCATATGCAAACGGCCATCTCACACTGACAGGCTGGGTGGAAGGGAACCCAGGCCGATTGACGTCATCACCATCTAACATGATTACTGGGAACAATACCCTGAGAGGTAACTCAGAGACACTATGCCCTCACATCAATAAAGCACAGTCCCAACCGAAACTGGTGGAAGGCAGGAGATGGCCAGGCCATTGTCTTCCAGGAGATAAGCCAGTTAAGCAAGTTTGGTTTGAGATTGAAACCCATTACCTGCTAATGAGGGCCATCAACTCAGGAAACGACAGACACCCAGTAATCAGCACTCATTGTCTCTCCAGGTGCCAGGCCTGGGAGCGGGGAAACAGAATATCATTTTTCACAAAGATTTCAAAGGTCATGAGTCACTCCAGACCACAGGGGGGTCCAGACAGATCACCTGAGTCAATACATCGATCAGTATTGGCGGGAGAAAAAGGTGATGGGTTTAGGGTATATAAGGAGCCATTCGGGAGCTGCTCTCTCTCTCTCTTCTACTCGGCATCAATCTACAGCGAGTCTCCAGAGTGGGGCTCAGCTCGACGGAACACCGCCAGAAGCTGAGCGCTGCTCTTCATCCCTCATCAACGGACCTCGACTCAAACTGGAACTTGGATACCGCGTCGGCGGTGCGGAACCAGGAGCGAGACGTACAGGAAGAAGCTGCAAGCAAGACAACGGGCAATCGGGGTGAGCATATTGCCTGCGCCTACACATCCACAAGACCACTTAGCTGTGTGAGGGGGTGATTGTAAGTCCCAACCAAACCTTAGAGGGGTTTAGTGCTGGGGTCCTGTGTTAGTTTATTTCACGGTGGGGGGGGGAGGGGGGGGGGGGTTCTTTTATTAGACCATGGTAATTTAGCATGGTATGGCTTGTTGGACAAGCCAGGGTTGTATTGTTTTGTACTGTTATGAGTGTTATTGTTAATCCTATTAAACACAATATGGTTGAGCTCAAACGGGTGCCCGAGTCTGATCTGTCCATATAATCCCTATCATCCAGAACTTGTAGTTAGAGGTGTGTTTTCGGTGTGCCCGAGAAAACCACTTACACTTTCACCTTGCTTCTTTTACCAATATATTAAACTGTACCCCGACATTCGCAGTTTTGACACCATTAATACTTTGAGCACTTTATCGCTGGAGTGAGATTGTAACTTAAAGTGAACTTTTACATAAAAACATCTGAAAGTGTTTTCAAAGAAGCATCAGCAAAGCAGCTGGACCATGGGTAAGCAGTGAGACCAGTGTGAAACAGGCATATTCCAATTTTAACTGCAATCTTCGGATAATCTGGACATTCTTGCCAAGCCTCCAAGCTGTTATTGTGATCCTTTTCCCATGATTCATACCTTGGCCACAGTTGGAGGATGAATATTTTATAATACTGAGGTATGGTATTACACACCAGCTAAAAAATAAATCTGATAATAAATAACTGTGACAAGGCTGTAATTCAACTAAATAATTTTGTTTGCACCGTAAAATCAAGAGCGGTTTATAAACATAAATAGATCCTTGTATTAAATAACACCCTAATCTTGAGCCAGCTATTAGTTACTGTGTGTTGTATATACTGAGTAGCTCTTGTGATAAGTAATAAAAACCGAAAATGCTGGAAACACTCTCCACGTTCTAGATGTAAATAATCAAGTATCAGTTTCTTTATTGGACAGAATTTACCCAATATATACATTGTAAATGGAGTTATCTCTAATAGCTGGTGGCACTGAAAAAATAAGTAATATTACTCCTAGGGAAGAAACAATCGAAAAGTTCTTTTGAATGCTGAAAAAGGTTTCAGTCCTCAAAGTGTTACCATTTTCAGTGTGAGCTGGACTGGAGACTTAAGGGTCGATGTTAACTCGGGACGAGAATCATGGGTGTGGGACCCAAAGTGGGCAGCAAATCGTCCCAACACCACGAAGCGCAGGGCCTGGGAGATTTTAACTCAGGCCACAACTGGGGACCCACGGAAACAGTCCTCAGCAATGTAAATCTGAAGTACAGGTTGATGTGGGTTGGGAAGGGGGGTGGGTGGCAAGTCCACGATCATGGGAGGAGGGCAACCCAGGGCAAGAGAGGCGAAAGGAATCCTTGTGTGGGCCAGGAGGTGTGGGCCGTTGACGGACGTTGCAGATGACTACGGTCAAAAGAGTGGAAAAGAGCGTGAAAGAACTTGCATGAAACTTTGATAATTACAAACAGAACGCAGTCCACAAGTAACAACTATTTTGCAAGATAAAAAAATCAGTTGGCAAGTAAATCATTGTAGCTGGAACCCCTGCATCATTCCACTGGCTCACTAACATTTCCTCTTAGGATTGCCAACTTTGGTTAGGCGTAGATCTACAGGTTTCACCGCATCACCTCCTTCCTCCAAACGCCCCTCCCAGCCAAACAGCCTTTTTACCCAGCTCCACTATTTTTATAATTAATAAACAAAAGTGCAATTTTGCTAATGCCCCCCCCCCCCCCTCCCCCACCCCACCCCGCAATGATTTTTCTCCTGGGTTGCCGGCAGCAGTGTTGCAGGAGATTAATCTTCAATTCCTGGAGGGTTGGCAACCCTGCACCCGCAGGATGCCAATCGGACTGTTACCGATCGCTCAGTCAAGACTGAAAAGAGTAAAACAGATGAGGTTGATATGGAAGTGGTGAGTAGGCGAGGCCATGCTTGAATTTGAAAAGCCTAAACACGAGGGGAGAAGAGAAAGAAAGAGGAAAGAGTTTTGAGGTCTTGGAGAAACAATGATCATGGGAGGGGGGCAACCCGGGGCAAGGGAGGCCCATGGTAACGTTGTGGGGCCAGGAGGAGCTGTGTCTCTTGAGGTGTGGGCTGCTGACAGATCGTCTTAATTTCAAAACAGTAAGCATATAAAGAAGAGGAAGAGTATGTAGGACCGCATATTTGGAGTGTAGGAAGAGAATTCAAGGCGATGGAGAATTTCAGACTTAATAGCAGCTTCCTGTATTTTAGAAAGTCCTTATGTAATGCTTTTAAGGCAATGATTTGAAGGGTAAAATTGACCATCTCTCTTAGTGATAAGGTGAACACAATTAATTTCTAAGGAGCAGCTATTACAGACTGAAGATAAGAAAAGACAAATGGTACAGGCATTAACCAGAGGTTTTTTTTAAACTCCAAAAGCTTACCTTTCATTGGCAAAGCTGCCAGCAGCTGCCTTCTGCCACAGTCAATGGCCTTTCTTTCCAGTGTATGACCACGCTATCCGGATGATTTCAGATAGGTGATTGGTCGAAAGTGCTTCTTCTTCTAGTTACCAGGAGATACAACAAAGTCAGTTCGCTGATAATTGAAGAATATTGATGACGTAAACCAGCCCATATCAGTGGTAAAAGGATGTCAAGCTCAAATTAAAACATGGACTCACCATCCCCTGTGACCTGGTTGACAGACAAGCTTGTCACTTTTAACCATGTTTGTGTTGTTAATGTGGGGTGATGTATGGCACATTGCTGAACACCTCACACCTACGATTTGTCTAATGTTGACAGACGTACTCTGACCTGTCGATAGCAGCGCTCTGGAAATTATGCACAATCATGAAAAGGGGATTAAAATCGATTTGTGAGAGGACAGGAACACAGCAGTGCTCTTTCATCTGGTTTCCTTATAACTGTAGTACTGCAGGGAGGATAGTATAAAAAGCCTTTAGTCATTGCATATACATTTGCCTGTGTCACGTGCTGCACTCTGCAACTTTTGGCATTAAGAAAAGTGTCAGCTATGAATGAATACATCACAAATAAACCATTAGGATTCCAGATTTGTGTGCGGGTAAGCTGATAAGAAAATAACCCAGGACTCCCACTACAGACTGCCATTCAATGACCCCTGCTGAAAATCACATGGATGCCCAGAGCCAGGGTTTTTCTATCAATTTGTTTATATAATTATAAGTACCTGACATATCTTCAAGGGAATAGCACTGAAGGCTTTACTGATGGCACAAAAAGAAGACAATGGTGCCCATTTGTTCTAATGTAAAACCAATAGACTGAATGAAGAACACGGAGATCGTATCTGGTTGAGAAGACACTGCAGAGAATGAATGATTAGCTCTGTCAAATTTTTTTTTTTTTACCAAGCGGCTCAACTTTCCAATATTGTTACTCAGCCAAGAGAAATGCATTGGGTCGATCTTGACTTTGTGTGATGGTGTAAAATGGGTGATAGCGAATTGCCAGCCCGTTTTACACCTCTCCCGACCTTTATTTCCACTGACTTCAATGAAAATTCAAATATGAAGAGATGTAAAACGGGCTACCAACTCACTATCACCCGTTTTACACTATCACACCAAGTCCAAAATGATCCCTATTGTATTGCCACAGGTGTGGTGGGCTGAGGGGACAGGTCAGAAGCCTGGTACGTGCTATTGTTCTGAGGGACGGCAGCCTGAGGTCGGTCACCTCCAGCCACCACCATTCCACTTGACCCTGGATCTGTGTCCCTACTTACCAGCAGGCTGGCTGGTAAAATGGCAGCTATCAGACCCTGAAAGCTCTGAGAGACAACAGCATGTATCAGGGCCACCAAGTTCTGAATGCCAGTGTGCAGGGTACTGTCTTTTCTGTTCCCTGCTGCCACTAGGCCTGTGGTCTGTGCTTCCATGGAATTGGTGGCACCGAATGGTTCCTGGCCATTTTTTACAAGGATTCCTGCTGCAGATTCCATTGCAGTTGCCACATGATCCATTGATGCCTGCAATGCAGAGAAAAACTTGTCCGATATTGCGGCAAATTATTTTGTAGACTCCAGTCGCACCTGCCAGTTGCCGAATATCATCAGAGATGGACCTCAGAGCCTGCACATAGGTGGGGAGTGGATAGGTGTGATCTTCATCGTACCACCTTCTTTTCAGGCAGGTACCCATGAGTTCTGAGTGCAAATACTCTGAAGCCATGGGTAGCCTTCTTGTTGGCCTCTGCTGGGAAGATGACACATCCTCACCCACTCCCCACTCTTCCGGCCTCTGCATGCTCTATGAATCACCCGGTGCCACATCCTCATTAACGTTCTCTACTTTCCCCCAGGTGAAAGTATCTGAGCTAGTAGGTGGTAGAGAAAAAGGAAGTGAGAAGTAGGGGGTGAGAATGAAGGGTTGTGGTAGAAGACCATGGGGCAGGACCTCTTTGTTGGGATTGAACTTGACTTCCTTTCCCTCATCACCATCAGCCTCCTCGCCTTTGCATCTTCATAATCCACAAGGAAGAAGTTCTGTCTCTCTTCTTTCTGGTCCTCCTCTTGCCCCTTATCATCATCACCAGCATCTTCCTCCTTTTGCTCATCCTCTGTCCCCATTGTGGATATGCAGGAATGGAGAGTCCAAGTTAAGACTGGGTGAGCATCACCCCCTTGGGATTAAAGAGACAGAGAAGGGGGCAAAAGCTTGTGGCCGTGTGGTACTTCACAAGGATGCCACAGTGACCAAGTAGGTATTCAGTCACTAACCGGGCACTGGCACTATGCACCGACATTGTCATCTTCCAAGACAAGTACAGAGCGCATCCCCATGAGCTCCATGGCCTGCTCCTCATAGAGAGTGAGCTTGTGAATGTCAGGGATCCCCCTCTGGTGGATTGTCTCTCATTGGCCTTTTAGGCTAAAATAATGTGAAGGGCACTTAAAGGAAATGTGAAAGGCGTTAGGGTGCAGTAATCAGATTTTGATAGGATCAACGCCATATAAGATCATAAAAAATACACGGTAAGCAAATTATATTGTATACGTTTAGTGAAAGTTAATGTAGGTTGGATAGAAGATTTGCTTTAAGCAATTAGACAGCATTTTAAGTTTTTTGAGGTTGTTTTAAATAATATTTTCCCTCTGTTTTTCCACAAGATTGGGCCTCAGCTGCCGAATGAAATGGAACTGAATGCAATTTGGTGTGAGATATATACTGCTGTCAGACTTAGATTTGACTACTATTGTGAGCATTGGATGCTAACCAGGGTGGCGAAGGATAAGATAGTAGAATTAAAGAGTAGGATTTGTTAATTTATGCGATTTGGTGGACATGAAAAAAATCAGGGACAACATGTGGCTGAGATTCGACAGAAAAGGGAACCAGCTGAAGGAGGAGAAAGGAAAGCTAGGTAGGTGGAGCTGATGGCGAAGGTTGGATAGGAATATAGTGAAGGGAAATGAAAAGAAGGTACACAAAAAAATCAAGACCAAAGTAATACAGGAAGTTAGAGTGTCAAATAGGTTTCAAGCACTAGATGATAGGACAGTTGTCACTCGGGGAGAATGTAATTACCTACATTATTTTTTTCAGCCAAGTTACCTCAGAAAAAGTTGAAGATTTCATGATTTGCCTTGTTTTACTGTTTTATAAAAATTCCAGTTATTTTCACTCCTCAGTAATTTTACATTGACACGTAGTACAAGAGGAAACTCCCAATAGCAAGGCCTGGCCTGCCCTGTGAAGGGCCAGCCTTGCTTTCAATCACAATACGGTTCCGGGAATCATAGCCACAGGTCCAATAAAATTTTAAATGGAGAAATGAAGAAAAAGGAAAGAACCAAAATCAGAAGTTTGACTACCACCTCCAATACAAGTAGCGGCTCAGGTTAATAAGGCCATAAAAAAAGCAAACAAAGCATAGTGGTTCATTTCCAGTGGGATAGAATTGAAAAGCAGAGAAGTTATGTTGAACTTGTATAGAACCTTGGTTAGACCACACTTAGAGCACTGTGAACAGTTCTGGTCTCCATATTATAAAAATGGATATAGAGGCACTGGAGAGGGTGCAAAAAAGATTTACTAGGACGATACCAGAACTGTGAGGTTATACCTATCTAGAAAGGAGAAGACTGAGGGGTGATCTGATAGAGGTCTTTAAGATTATGACAGGTTTTGATCGGGTAGACATAGAGAAGATGTTTCCACTTGAGAGGGAGACCAGAACTAGGGGCAATAAATATAAGATAGTCACTACTTGACCTCGTCCTCACCAATCTACTTTGTTTCAGCCAATGTCCCAGACTCCTCCATCACCATCACCATCCCTGGGTATGTCCTGTCCCACCGACAGGACAGACCCACCAGATGTGGCGGCACAGTGGTATACAGTCGGGAGGGAGTGGCCCTGGGAGTCCTCAACATTGACTCTGGCCCCCATGAAATCACATGGCTTCAGGTCAAGCATGGGCAAAGAAACCTCCTACTGATTACCACCTACCGCCTTCCCTCAGTTGATGAATCAGTACTCCTCCATGTTGAACACCACTTGGAAGAAGCACTGAGAGTAGCAAGGGCCAGAATGTACTCTGGGTGGGCGACTTCAATGTCCATTACCAAGAGTGGCTCGGTAGCACCACTACTGACCAAGCTGGCTGAGTCCTGAAGGACATAGCTGCCAGACTGGGCCTGCAGCAGGTGCTGAGAGAACCAACATGAGGGAAAAACCTATTTGACCTCGTCCTCACCAATCTACTTGTCGCAGATGCATCTGTACATGGCAGCATTGGTAGCAGTGGCCCCCGCACAGTCCTTGTGGAGGCGAAGTCCCGTCTTCACACTGAGGACACCTTCCATCATGTTATGTGGCACTAGCACCGTGCTAAATGGGATAGATTCAGAACAGATCTAGCAGCTCAAAACTGGGCATCCATGAGGCGCTGTGGGCCATCAGCAGCAGCAGAATTGTATTCCACCACAATCTGTAACCTCATGGCCCGGCATATCCCTCACTCTACCATTACCATCAAGCCAGGGGACCAACCCTGGTTCAATAAGGAGTGTAGAAGAGCATGCCAGGAGCAGAACCAGGCAAACCTAAATATGAGGTGCCAACTGGGGAAGCTGCAACACAGGACTACATGCATGCTAAACAGCGGAAACAGCATGCTATAGACAGAGCTAAGCGATCCCACAACCAACGATCAGATCAAAGCTCTGCAGTCCTGCCACAGCCAGTCGTGAATGGTGGTGGACAATTAAATATCCCCATCCTCAATCATGGCGGAGCCTAACATGCAAGTGCAAAAGACAAGGCTGAAGCGTTTGCAATCATCTTCAGCCAGAAGTGCCGAGTGGATGATTCATATCGGGCTCCTCCTGAGGTCCCCACCATCACAGAAGCCAGTCTTCAACCAATTCGATTCATTCCACATGATAACAAGAAACGGCTGAGCGCACTGGATAGAGCAAAGTCTATGGGCCCGGACAACATCCTGGCTGTCATGCTGAAGACTTGTGCTCCAGAAGTAGCCATGCCTCTAGCCAAGCTGTTCCAGTACAGCTACAACACTGGCCAGCATTTATTGCCCATCCCTAATTGCCCTTGAGAAGGTGGTGGTGAGCCGCCTTCTTGAACCGCTGCAGTCTGTGTGGTGAAGGTACTCCCACAGTGCTATTAGGTAGGGAGTTGGTTGTAATCTACCAAAATTCCCTGGATTCTGGAGAGGTCCCTGCGGATTGGAAAACCGCAAATGTAACACCACTATTCAAGAAAGGAGGGAGACAGAAAGCAGGAAACTATAGGCCAGTTAGCCTAACATCTGTCATTGGGAAAATGCTGGAATCCATTATTAATGAGATACTGTAATAGCAGGACATTTAGAAAATCATAAGACAATCAAGAAGAGTCAACATGGTTTTATGAAAGGGAAATCGTGTTTAACAAATTTGCTAGAGTTCTTTGAGGATGTAACAAACAGGGTGGATAAAGGGGAACCAGTGGATGTGGTGTATTTGGATTTCCAGAAGGCATTCGATAAGGTGCCACATAAAAGGTTACTGCACAAGATAAGAGCGCACGGGGTTGGGGGTAATATTTTGGCATGGATAGGGGATTGGCTAACTAACAGAAAACAGAGAGTCGGGATAAATGGGTCATTTTCCGGTTGCAACCAGTAACTAGTGGGGTGCCACACGGATCAGTGCTGGGGCCTCAATTATTTATAATCTATATTAATGACTTGGATGAAGGCACCGAGTGTACTGTAGCCAAACTTGCTGATGATACAAAGATAGGTGGATTAGCAGGTTGTGAGGAGGACACAAAGGGCTGGATTTTCATTGACCCATGGAAGGCGAGTTTGGAGGCTTGTGGGGGGTTAAAATTGCGAAAACTGGCGGGCGGGCACAAGTCCGCCTCCATCCCCCCTCCACGCAATTTTCATTAAATCATGTCTGCTGGTCCCGACTCCGTCCTGCCCTGCCTTTAAGAGGCGGGATAGGCTGTTAAGGCCCTTAACAAGCACTAAATTGGCTCTATAATGCTATTTTGAAAGGCCTTTGTGATTTTAACCCTTGTTCTACGTGAAGCACGCCTATTCTGAACCACGATTGTGAAACCTGGCGGGAGCACATTTGGATAGCTGACTATCAGCTGCAGGTCCACTATTACAACGGAGTAGTAGTAGTAAGAAAAATATCTGGGAGCAGACCTAGCGCTGCTGCTGCTGCTCATTTTCCCTTCAGGTCCTCTCACAGCAAAGGCCAGACAGTCTCTGAAGACCTTCAATGCAGCAGTAATGATGACATCATCAGAGGCGACTTTCAGACTGAAAACACTAATTGGTTCATGGGTTCCCACATGCTGGAACTCAATTTCCCAATTAGGTGAAAATCGCATCAATCTCCCACATCCAATTGCAGTCGGGGGGATAACACGAAAAGTAGATGACATGACCCCAACCCACCCCAGTATCAAAATCCAGCCCAAAGAGTCTGCAAAGGGATATAGATAGGTTAAGTGGGCAAAAATTTGGCAGATGGAGTACAATGTGGAAAAATGTGAGATTATCCACTTTGGAAGGAAGAATGAAAAAGCAAATTATTATTTAAATGGAGTGAGACTACAAAATGCTGCGGTACAAAGGGATCTGGGGGGTCCTAGTACATGAAACACAAAAACTTAGCATGCAGGTACAGCAAGTAATTAGTTAGGCTAATGGAATGTTGGCCTTTATTGCAAGGGGTATGGAGTATAAAAGTAGGGAAGTTTTGATGCAACTTTACAGGGCGCTGGTGAGACCTGCACCTGGAGTACTGCGTACAGTTGTGGTCTCCATATTTAAGGAAGGATATACTTGCATTGGAGGCAGTACAGAGAAGGTTCACTAGGTTGATTCCTGGGATGAAGGGGTTGACATATGACGAAAGGTTGAGCAGGTTGGGCCTATACTCATTGGAGTTTAGAAGAATGAAATGTGATCTTATTGAAACATATAAGATTCTGAGGAGGATTGACAGGGTGGATGCTGAGAGGATGTTTTCCCCCGTGGGGTTATCTAGAACTAGGGGGCATAGTTTCAGAATAAGGGGTCGCCCATTTAAGAAGGAGATGAGAAGGAATTTCTTCTCTCAGAGAGTCGTGAATCTTCGGAATTCTCTACCTCGGAGAGCTTTGGGGGCGGAGTCACTGAATATATTCAAGGCGGAGATTGACAGACATTTGAACTACAAGGGAGTCAAGGGGTATGGGGAGAGAGCGGGAAAGTGGTGTTGAGGACAAGATTGGATCAGCCATGATCTTATTGAATGGCGGAGCAGGCTCGAGGGGCCGATTGGCCTACTCCTGCTCCTGTTTCTTATGTTCTTATGAGTTCCAGGATTTTGACCCAGCGACGATGAAGGAACAGCGATATATTTCCAAGTCAGGATGGTGTGGAACTTGGAGGGGAACTTGGAGGTGATGGTGTTCCCATGTGCCTGCTACGTGGAAGAGGTCGCGGGTTTGGGAGGTGCTGCTGAAGAAGCCTTGGCGAGTTGCTGCAGCACATCTTGTAGATGGTACACACTGCAGCCACGGTGCGCCAGTGGCGGAGGAGTGAATGTTTGAGATGGTGAATGAGGTGCCAATGAAGCGGGCTGCTTTGTCCTGGATGATAGTAAGGGTCTTGAGTGTTGTTGGAGCTGTACTCATCCAGGTAAGTGGAGAGTATTCCATCACACTCCTTACTTGTGCCTTGTAGATGATGGAAAGGCTTTACGGAGTCAGGAGGTGAGACACTCTCCACAGAATACTTAGCCTCTGACTTGCTCTTGTTGCCGCTTTATTTATGTGGTTGGTCCAGTTGAGTTTCTGGTCAATGGTTACCACCAGGATGTTGATGGTGAGGGTTTCAGCGATATTCATGCTGTTGAATATCAAGGGGAGGTGGTTAGACTCTCACTTGTTGGAGATAGTCATTGCCTGGCACTTGTGTGGCACGAATGTTGCTTGCCACTTATCAGCCCAAGTCTGAATGTCATCCAGGTCTTGCTGCATGTGGGCACGGACTGCTTCATTATCTGAGGAGTTGTGAATAGAACTGAACACTGCCGTCATCAGCGAACATCTTATGATGGAGGGAAGGTCATTGCTGAAGCAGCTGAAGATGGTTGGGCCTAGGACACTGCCCTGAGGAACTCCTGCAGCAATGTCCAGTGGCTGAGATGATTGACCTCCAACAACCACAACCATCTTCCTTTGTGCTAGGTATGACTCCAGCCAGTGGAGAGTTTTCCCCCTGATTCCCATTGACTTCAATTTTACTAGGGCTCCTTGATGCCACACTCAGGTCAAATGCTGTCTTGATGTCAAGGGCAGTCACTCTCACCTCACCTCTGGAATTCAGCTCTTTGGTCCATGTTTGGACCAAGGCTGTAATGAGGTCTGGAGCCGAGTGGCCCTGGCGGAACCCAAACTGAGCATCGGTGAGCAGATTGTTGGTGAGTAAGTGCCGCTTGATAGCACTGTCAGCGACACCTTCCATCATTTTGCTGATTGAGAGTAGACTGAGAGTAGACATTGGCTCAGCACCAGAGCGCTTTACCTGTAGACAAGGGCCAATCTCTGGCACACGACTCCTGCGGACTTTGAAGCACCACTGGTATTCATTTTAATAGCCAGATACACTAAAGGTAAATCTTTTGCTGAATGGGGATTACTGATGTAGTGCGGTGCTTGGACAGTATTTAGACTGACTCATTTTATGTGTCGCGAGTGGCTTGTCGATAGTGCCCCTGTGGGTATTGAAATAGAAACATGTTCATCCTCTGTCAAGGCCAGTGCTTTGTAACAGTTTGAGGTACACCAGCAAAATCGACCATAGAGTAAATTTTGTGAGGCCCTGTACTGCCCCTGGTAGGGCCTCACACGCAGCCAGCACCCATCAGAAAATCGGAGGCAGCGTACTCACGATTTTCCACTATGTGCTGACTGCCGGTGAGGCCTTGCTGCTGGTCTCACAAGATTTACCCTCAGGTACCCTGAAATTCAGCCTGCATAACACGCATAACTCTCGGGCAGTACAGTTTCTCACAGGAATCTAATTCCATGTGCATCTGTGAAGCACTGCTTGCTGTGAAATTGGATGCAAGCTACAAAGGGCATAACAAATCAAGAGCATGCCTGAGCTGAGATCATTTTTAATTACATTTAGAGCCTATAATGTAACAAAAACATACATGATCTAAATAAGTGGCACAATTTAAATAAACAGACCACACTCAGCACACCTCACTTACCACAGTCAACCACATCTTCTGCCAATGCTTTCAATGTAAGATTCCACTTGTACAAGCTTCACAATCATTTGCACAAGCCATAAATTTGAAGTGTTAATCAGGTAAGCTTTCATTTTAACAATTCAAACAGCAAAAGGCGTGTGGTCCCAAAATGGTAAGACAGTCACAGAATCAGAGGAAATGTTTCAATGACTGTTCAACCAATGGTCATTAATGGCTCACCAATACTGAAAGTTCTGAATCTGTCCCAAGGATTTGATTGCACATTAGCAACAGAAATTGTGTGGGTGAGTCACTGATGCTGTTACCGATAGTCAACTTCAAATAAATGTGCAACCAAGCCAAGCATAATTGTGACCTTAGTCCTTGAATTGTAATGTCTAATGTGCCAATCCCATTCTGATTCATCCCCATTGTTCACAATCTCAAATCCAAGCATACGATTTAAATGCAACAATCGAATCAAGTATAAAATGTTCCCCAGTTGCTTATAAAAACAGTTTTTCCTCCTTTCCTGAAGGCAGTGACTCTCTGGTATCCAATTTTATTAGCATTGGCAAACATCTGGTAGCTCTCCCAGTTAATCAGTCTTCATGTGTAAGCTTAACCAATAAGTGGCAGCAGGCTATCCAGGGAGATATCAGGTATTGAGCCTGATCTTTGCCCTCGGTTGACATCCACATATGCACGCTTTCCAGCAGAGGTCTATGGGGAAAGAGTGGGTAAGTGGAAATAATTGGATTGCTCTTTAAAAGAGCTGGCACAGGCACGATGGGCCAAATGGCCTCCTTCTCTGCTGTAAGATTCCAGGACGCCGCATAGTGTTTACGGGTTGGGAACCCAGACTGAATTTTCTATCACTGACCCAGGGATACTGAAGACAGTTGTCATGTCGTGGCTGAGATCTTCCTGGTTCAGTATTACAACTTGCAGCCTCTTTCACTGCTGAGCTTCAACACACACGGCACTAAAGATAGTAGCCTTGAAATTCTGTGAGAATTACTCCGTGTCTTCTGCTGTAACTCCAATGGGAGACCAGAGGGACCCTCCGCCTCCCCACAAAAAATCAATGGAGACCCAGGTTACGCTGTGACTCTGCCATTTTATGGAGTGTTCTGCCAGTCTCTTGCCAAAGTTACAGTGGGAGATCGGGAGAACCCCCATGGAATTTCAATTGAAAGTCACGTTTCAACTACGTTCAGCAACGCGTAGCAGAAGTCTAAGGGGGAAAAATTTGGTTGCTTTGCGCCTCCCATTAGCGCCCTAAGAGGGCGCTAACAGGGCACAAAGCAACTAGTGCCCGGGTGCGGCGCCGCCAACGTCACCCGTGAAATTCAGCGGGTGGTAACTGTTATCGCCCCGTGGCACTGCGCCGCCGGCGATGACGTAATCACCGTGTGCAGCGCCCCGCTCGCGCCCTGGCCACGATATTCAATAGCGCCCCCTGACTTACCGCTGGACGCTATGTCAGACGGGGTTGGGGGGCCTACCTGCGGCCGGGGCGGCGCTATTTAAAGGTAAGGTGCCGGGCGGCCATTTTTGTTGCTGGTCGCCTGCCAGCACCTGCCTCCGCTGCCGTCCCTGGCCTGCTGACCCGTCCCCCCCCCGCAGAGTGCCGGCTGCACTCCATGAGCCCGGCACTTCTCTTGAGTGCCGGGCTCTTTTGCCGGCACTCCGATCCCTGGTGGGACCCGGGTCGCGCTGCGCAAGGCCCCTCCCCTTTAAGAAGGGGCGGAAGGCCTGCAATACCGCGGCATGGCGCTGCGGCACGTAGCGCCACAATATTCCCTCGCAGTGCCCCAAGAGGGAGGTGGGGCGCTTCCAGTAGCACCCTCGCTTCCCTCTTGGGGCACTACCACTCAATTCGGCCGCAGGGGCGCTAATTTATCCGGGGGGCGAAGTTAGCGCCCCAAAGGGGCTGCGACTCAATTTTTCCCCCTAAATACTTTGTGTGAAAAGTATCAGTTTTCAGTGTTTCCGACTGTTTTTTTTTATCCCGATTGAATTGCTGAATGAGCAATTTTTATGAGTACTTTACAAAATTCCTGATTCAGGCATAATCCTGATCCAAGTATAACATTTCTTATCAAACAAGTGGTTGTCAGGATTCAACTTGAACTAAACTGGCACATCAGTACTAACAGCGGGGGATTGCTGAGTGGTCTGACATAGGAACACCTTTGCTGTAAATGCTTCACTTAGGGTAATGCAACCAGTCACATGATCAATTTGGATATTTCAGCACAATATTTGACTGGCAAATTCCCATTTGCAGAGAGATTATAAATCAATTTCATGGGGAGTGAACTATTAAGAAGACACACAGATGCTTTGAAGGGAACTGTCAACCATGGAGACAGGGAGAAAGAGAGAGCGAGAGAGAGAAAGAGAGAGAAAGAGAAAGAAAGAGAGAAAGTGAGAAAGAAAGAGAGAAAGATTGGAAGAGAGAGGGGAAGAGAGAGGAAGGAAAGCCCCACAAACAACAATGAGATAAATGATCAGATAATCTGCTTTTTAATGACATTGGACCAGAATTTGCGGTTGGTATGAGGGCCTACTCCCAGAGTACAGCGTCATACCGCCTTTGAAATTCACTGCAAATTGAGGATTTCCGCATGCATGCGCTAAATCCTGAACTTACAATCTGTCAAGTTCCGACTTGACAGATCATCCACTCCAACTGTGAAATCCTTTTTTCAGGCGCAGAGTTGGGCTAATTACCCATCAACTACCCAGCAATTAGGCAGTAAAATTTTACGGCTGTTGCAAACAGGCACAGGAGCCTGCTTGCACAGCATAAGGTCGGGGGGGGGGGGGGGGGGGGAGGGGTAAGAATGCTGCAATTTCGAGGCCATAAAATAAAATCGAACACATAAAAGAACCTATCAGGCAGCTGTAAAGGCTCAGTTTGAGGGATTAAATTTTTTTTAAATCTTGCAGAGTCTTCCATTAAATAACTGTACTTACTCCAAAGTATTCCCTGTGCTTTTTAAAGCCAAGTACTGCACTCAAATAAATATGGTTGATGTCGGGGCATCAGAGATTTCTGTCTCCTGATTGGCTAGTGAAAGGAGCACCGCCCCATGTGATTCCAAGTAAGCTTACGCACACGGTGCGCCCCTGGGATCCGTGGGCCACTACGCTGCGCAAAACTCTGCAGCATTTAAAAGTAAGTTTTCATTTGGGGCCTCGCGCCAGGTAAGTGCGGATTTTGTTCAGAGGTCAGCGCTGTACTCCTTAGTTATGCCACCGAGTGCAGTTTCAGGGCCAATGATTGAGGATGAGCGATAAATGTTGGCCAGGACACCGGGGAGGACTCCCCTGCTCTTCTTCAAATAGTGCTGTGAGATCTTTCATGCCCACCTGAGAGAGCAGGCGGGACCTCGGCATAGCGTCTCCGTGGTAAAATATGATGTTATTTATGGGGAAAATATTTAATAAGAACCACACTACAGCTCACTGAGCCTGGTGTTTTGTAACTCTAAAATTTCTCTTACTTTTCCCATGAACCTCAATCTTAACTCTTCAAAAAGTAACACGGCTGTTTAGAATCTAAATATGACACAATGTGGCGTTGCTCATTTTACATAAGGTTAATAGTATGGTATTGCACAAATACACTGACATCAGTATGTGAGTCACTGAAAGGGTCATTTCCAATATTCTTCCAAGTAAAATGTTTGCGGTTCTCAACTAATGGAGATGCCTGCTAATGTATACATCTCATGCTTTTTGATCTACTTATTACATGGAAACATGAAACAGTCAAGAGTTTCAGTGATAAATTCTCTTGTTTTGATTTGATACAAACATACTAAAATTAAAATCTTCTGAAAAACTGTGTTTACACAGCTGAGTCTTCAAAGCTGTGCATGCAACGCTAACATTGTAAATCAAGTGGCTCGACAGCTGTGGCTGTGATAAATTCAGGAGAGACACTGCAGCCACGCAAATAGTTATCATCTGTCTAGGCCAAAAGGTTCTACCATTCTTTTGTTGACTGAATGGGACAGATACCTGGTTCCTGCAGCTGTGCATGTTGGGGAAGAGCGCATGCCTCTGAGGGAGTCTACCTGATCTTCTGTCCTTTGACTAAAGTGGATGGAAAATTGAGCATGGACTCCTCCCTGCCGAATTTTATTTGACGCATTGCTCCTAGGTGATTCAATGGGTCCAGGTACAATAATTGGAAAATCTGTCCCAAAGCTTATCTGTGATTGAAATGATTCTTGGATACTTGTTGAAAATAATTAGACCGTTTGACCATGTTGGATTCTTGAGGAGCTAAAACAGAAAAGTATTCATGCAATGCCTCAGTTCACTACCTGGCATGGTACCGGGATATACAGACAGGCGAGGTCCCAGATTTTATCGTTGGTCATTGCAGATCTCAGTTGGGAGTAAGTAAGGGTCCCACTATTGACCTCTGTGTTCAGGAGGAGGGAAAACAATTAGACTTGACCATTATCCAGCTGCAGACATGCAAACGTCAGGTGAGGACAGAATTAACTTTGGTTGTGTTGCCTCTCGTGGTTAAATTGCCTGACAACACTTAGGGGGTGAAATTAGGTGCCTTTGCACCTCTCGTTAGCGCCCCCGGCAAATGGCTTTGCGACCAGGCACGGCGCTGACATCGACTCCCACCATTTGCGGCAGGAGTTTTGCGGCGGCCCTACGACGTTGCGCCCCGATCTCCTTCGCCCAGAGATCGTGACGTCATCGCCGTGCGCATCGTCCCGGTAGCGCCCCGGACCCGAAATTGACTTCCGCCCCCTGCAGCAGCTGCAGGAGGCGTTTATCGGGTGGCCGGCCGCTTCGGGGGTGATGATTAAAGGCGAGGTAGCTGAGGTAAGTGGAAAAAAAACTTACCTTTCCTGTTCTAATTTTTTTCGCGGGTTCCTGCCCGCCATCGATCAGCCCTGCACTCTGCTTGAGTGTCGGGCTGATCGCGGCTGCCTTGGTGGTCCAGGTAGGTACTTTTTATATTGCAGAGGCTGCAGCGATGGCCTTACACTTTAAGGGAGGGAAGGAGCCTTTGAACGCGGCAGCGCTGCGCGGCCCAGTGTGCAGCGCTGCTGAAGTCTCCGCCCCACTCTCCGACGTTAGTGCCCTAAGAAGGAAGTGGCGCGCTTAATTTAGCGCTCCACTTCCCTCTTGGGGCGCTAAAACTCAATTTCGTGGTTGCCGGCGCTAATTAGCGCCGGGTGCTAAAGTTAGCGCCCAGGCGATGTTAGCGCCCCAAAATGGTCGATACTGAATTTTTCCCCCTTACTGTCTAGGCTCCCACTTAAAGAGTGGTCACTTAGGCAAGGTGCTGCAGGGTAGCTGACACCTGTGGAGTCATAACTCAGTGTTGGCTTAATAGGAGAAAAATGGGATTGGGGTTGGTTGGTTGGCAGAGAGTCTCAGCTGGAAAAAAAAATAACATTTGACCTGACATTAATTCATTGAAATAAATGTTAAGAACTAATTTCAAAATATTTTGACTTCAGAAACATTCAGAACAAAACACTATAGATAGAGGATATATAATGGACATGCTTGAGCTAAATAAGTTATCATCAGTGACCAAATCCCATTCACCCATCACTCCTATGCTCACTGGTCGCATTGGTTCCCACTCTGTCAACACCTCAATAATAAAATTCTCACCCTCATGTTTAAATCCCTCAATGGCCTCGCCCCGCCCTATCTCTGTAAACTCCTCCAGCCCGACAACCCTCCGAGAACTCTGCGCTTCTCCAACTCTGGCCTCTTGTGCATCCCCCATTTCCTTCTCCCCACCATTGGCGGCCGTGCCTTCAGCTGTCTAGGCCCTAAGCTCTGGAATTCCCTCCTTACCTCTTTACTGTTCTCTCCTCCTTTAAAATGCTCCTTAAACCTACCTCTTTGACCAAGCTTTTGGTCACCTGTCTCAATATCAACTTCTCTGGCTCGGTGTCAATTTTTGTCTGATTACTGTTTGCTGTTGTTGTTAAAGATGCTATATAAATGTAAGTTGTTGTTGTTGAAATATAAATAGTATTGCACAGTGGCTCATTCTTATTTCGTACTTATACCATGGGATGCAGAAATTCAATAAACAGTGTTTTTTTTGTGAGGTACAAGATTTGTTTTGTAATCCTCTGGTATCAGAAACATTGAAGATAGCGTGGTCAGTAAAATGTCAGTTTATGTTAAAGATGATGTATCATAAGATAAATATGAATGAGAAAGGTCATTCAGTCCATCTTAACTGATCCATCTGTATAATCTCCTCCTGCCTCCACATTAATACTGCCGGCCCCTGCTCGCCACTCCACACCCCCCCCCACCCACTTCCCCCTCCCATTTGCCAACCCCCACCCCCAATACTGTAAGGTGGCTCTGCTTCTGAGCTGGCCAAGATTGGGAAGGCTCGGTACGGGAAGCTGCACTGTAGCTTGCCGCGATTATTACAATCAGGCCCAAGGACAAATTTCTCATGATCTTCAGGCCTCCGTCTTCTGTTGCAGGGATGGTTTCCTGTGCCAATTTGGCATCCGAAAATGGGCTGAAACCAATATCCATCCCTAAGTATCAACCGTGTAGAGTGGGACTGCAGTCACATTTCAGCCAGACTGGGTACGGGTGGCAGGCGCCGTTCTCTGAAAGGTGCGAGAGAACCCAGTCGGCCTTTTATGTCAATCCAGAAGCTTTCATGCTTTCCATATGTGGGATCGCAAATTAGGCCTGTGAAACGAAACCTATATCCCCTAGTCTTTAAATATATATTAACCAAGGCTGTAGGGCAGTAATATTAGAAATCAAGTTTAAAGGATAGTTAATTCACTTATAGAGAGATATCAATACGTACATATAGCTTTTAGATAGTTGCAAAGCATGATGAACTATTTGGTTCATTATATTAACTCTTTTAAATAATACTGAAAGAAGTGTTGCTCCCTGCAGCCTGATTGTCGGAGTCATAGCTTATTTTCTAGGCATTTTAGAAGGTCATTATCAGTGCTATAGAAGCAGTGTTTATACGTAGTTGGCCTCTGGAAGAGATAAGGGAAACTGAACTGTACAGGGAGTCGACCATTTCTCTCTTGGTCTCAAACACCTTATCTCCCTTTGGAGTGGACCTTGTTTATCATAATAAGCTTTTCTCGAGAATTAATGACGTATTGGTAAGGAACAACAGCATGGGAACAGGAAGATAGGAGTGGTATGACCTTGTTTACGAGACAACATGGAGCCTGGTAAATTCTGCCCCTAGAGACTAGAAGACCCCATGTATGACAGTTGAGTGATTGATCATTAACCAATAAGGGAGTAATGGTATTGATGATGTTTGTAGGTGCATGCCCACTTTTGTAACCTGTGGGTGTTGCCTATCGAAAGGTATATCAATGCTTGTATGTAGTTTTTCCTTGGAGAGTTGGGTTCGAGTCTGAGGAGATCAACCTCTCTCCCTTTGTGCACAAAGCCTTCTGGCTAGTTTCTAATAAACTTTTACTTTGTCTTCAGTTCCGTCTCCGTCTGGTTTTGCTCCAAAATTCGATGTAACAGTAAGGCCCGTTGGTGAGTAATTGGGATGCCGGGAGCAGGGGTGACCTCTTAGGACTTTAATTAGTCCCGGTGGACTCGAATTGGGACCCTGTGTAAAACCCGGAGCAGGGGTGACCTCTTAGGACTTTAATTAGTCCCGGTGGACTCGAATTGGGCCCCTGTGAAAAAGTCCCAATTCTGATCTAACACATATTTATTGAATTCAGTTTCTCAACTTGCCAAGGTTGGATTTGAACTCATAACCTCTGGGTTGCTAGTCCAGTACCATAAGCACTAGGTTAACTCCAATTGTTCAAGGGTTTATTTATCATGTTTAATTATCTGTTTGATGATGAAAATGGGAGTTGTGTATAGGCCCCCTGCTAGCAGCTGTGAAGTGGTAGATTGAATAAATGCAGAGATTAGACAAGCATGTAGTAAAGGAAGAGTGGTTTTAATGGGTGATTTTAACTTTCATATAGATTGGGATAAGCAGTCTATCACCTGTCAGAGAGGTACTGAATTTCTTGAGTGTGTCCGGGATAGTTTTCTGCAACAATATGTCCTAGAGGCAACAAGGGGGCATGCCATATTAGATTTCATAATGAGCCCAATTTAGTTAACAGCCTAACGGTGCGTGAACATTTATCTAATAGCGATCATAACATGATCGAGTTCAACATAGCATTTGAAAGGGAGAAACGCGAAACAGCTACTAAGATTCTAGATTTAGGTAAGGCCGACTTCAACGGGATGAGACAGAGACTGTCCACAGTAAACCGGGAAAATCTGTTAATGGGTAAAACGACAGAAGATCAGTGGGAGGTGTTCAAAAAAGAATTTAATGTCATACAGAACCAGTTTAAACCCCTAAGGTGCAAGAGCTCTACTTGCCAAATAAAACAGCCATGGATGACTAAAGATGTAAGAGACAACATAAAACTAAAACAAAAAGCATCCAAAAATGCAAAAAATAGCACAGATCCTGGCGAATGGGAAAGATACAAAGAACAGCAAA
Organism: Squalus acanthias; assembly: GCA_030390025.1. Classification (NCBI taxonomy): domain Eukaryota; kingdom Metazoa; phylum Chordata; class Chondrichthyes; order Squaliformes; family Squalidae; genus Squalus; species Squalus acanthias. Next base: position 82,288,213 of record CM059436.1, on the reverse strand, counting down.
CGGTGACAAAACAGATAGTAAGAGCTACAAAAAGGGAGTATGAAAAGAAACCTGCAAGGGATATCAAAATCAACACAACCTTTTTTTACAATTATATTAGGAAAAAGAGGATGGTCAGGAGGAATGTTGGCCCCGTAAAAACTGAAAGCGGTGATATTGTCAATGATAATAAGGAAATGGCGGACATGTTGAATAATTACTTTGCGTCAGCATTTACAGTAAAAGAAGGGGATAGCATGCCGGAAATCCCAAGGAAACTAATATTGAATCAGGGACAGGGATGCAACAAAATTAATGTAAGCAAAATAATAGTAATGAAGAAAATAATGGTACTCAAGAGTGACAAATCCCCAGGACCAGATGGTTTCCATCCCAGGGTATAAAGGAAGTGGGTGAGCATATTGCAGATGTCTTAACTATAATCTTCCAAAGTTCTCTCGATTCAGGAACCGTTCCTTTAGATTGGAAAATTGCGCATGTCACTCGTTATTTAAGAATGGTGAGAGAAGGAAACAAGGGAATTATAGACCAGTTAGCCTAACATCTGTTGTCGGGAAATTACTAGAGTCTATAATTAAGGATAGGGTAACTGAACACTTTGAAAATTTTCATCTGATCAGAGAGAGCCAGCATGGATTTGTAAAGGGTAGGTCATGTCTGACGAACCTGATTGAATTTTTTGAAGAGGTGACTAAAGTAGTGGACAGGGGAATGTCTATGGATGTTATTTATAAAGACTTCTAGAAGGCATTTGATAAAGTCCCTCATAAGAGACTGTTAACTCAGGTTGAAGCCCATGCAATTGAAGGCAAATTATTGACCTGGTTAGGAAATTGGCTGAGCGGCAGGAGACAGAGAGTAGGGATAATGGGTACGTACTCTAATTGACAGGATGTGAGTAGTGGTGTCCCGCAGGGATCTGTGTTGGGGCCTCAACTATTCACAGTATTTATTAATGACTTAGATGATGGGATAGAAAGCCAAATATACAAATTTACTAATGACGCAAAGATAGGCGGTATTGTAGGCAGTGTAGATGAAAGTATAAAATTACAAAGGGATATCGATAGATTAAGTGAATGGGCAAAACTGTGGCAAATAGATTTCAATGTAGGCAAATGTGAAGTCATCCACTTTGGACCTAAAAAGGATAGAACAGTGTACTTTCTAAATAGTGAAAAGCTAGAAACAGTGGAGGTCCAAAGAGACTTGGGTGTCCAGGTACATTAAAATGTCATGAACTGGTGCAGAAAATAATCAAACAGGCTAATGGAATGCTGGCCTTTATATCTCGAGGATTAGAAGACAAGGGGGTAGAAGTTATGCTACAGCTATGCAAAGCCCTAGTTAGACCACACCTGGAGTACTGTGAGCAGTTCTGGGCCCCTCACCTTAGGAAGGATACATTGGCCTTGGAGGGAGTGCAGTGTAGGTTTACCAGAATGAAACCCGGACTTCAAGGGTTAAATTATGAGGAGAGATTACACAAACTAGGGTTGTATACCCTGGAATTTAGAAGGTTAAGGGGTGTTTTGATCGAAGTTTTCAAGGTATTAAGGGGAACAGATAGGCTAGATAGAGAGAAACTATTTCCGCTGGTTGGGGAGTCTAGGACTAGGGGGCATAGTCTAAAAATTAGAGCCAGACCTTTCAGGGGTGAAATTAGGAAACACTTCCTACACACAAAGAGTGGTAGAAGTTTGGAACTCTCTTCTGCAAATGGCAATTGATGCTCGATCAATTGTTAATTTTAAATGTGAGATTGATAGACTTTTGTTAACCAAAGGTATTAAGGGATATGGGCAAAGGCGGATATATGGAGTTAGGTCACAGATCAGCCATAATCTCATTGAATTGCGAAACAGGCTTGAGGAGCTAAATGGCCTACTCATGGTCTTATAATAATTTTTCTAATGAAAAAGCTAAGTGAGTCACCTAGCACTTGCTTGATAACTGTCATAGATTGGCATTGCAAAACGTTTGTGTCAGAGGATGAGCACACAGCTGTTAATGATGTCCGAATTTTTGTTTCATGAGTTACGGTAGCCTACTAAACCATGTGGCACTAGGACATTGGCCAAAACTTGTCTAACCTAATTGAGAAATATTTAACTCGAAACAGAAGGGCATTGAAAGGGGGCATAAGTATTAAATAGAGAACCGTTAAATATATTTATTGATGAGGTGAGTAGTTATGATTACAAAGGTATTAAGAAATTAGGAGGCAAAAATCAACATGAAGATCTGGTGTGAAATATCCTATTTAACTTCAACAACAAAATAACTTGCCTTTATGTCACACCTCTAACGTAGAAAAAGATCGCAAGGTGCTTCACAGAGGTGTAATCAGAGCCAAAGAAAGAGATATTAGGAGGGGTGGTCAAAAGCATGTTCAAAGAGGTAGGTTTTAAGGATAGTCATAAAGGAGAACAGGGAGGTAGAGAGACGGAGGGAATTTCAGAGTGTGAAATGAATGAAGGCACGGACACCAATGGTGGGGGTGAAGGAAGAAGGAGAATGCACAAGAGGTCAAAGTCAGAGGAATGCATAGCTCTGGGAAGGTTGTAGGGTAGGAGGAGGTTACAGAGATAAGGGAGGCAAGCCAATGGAGGAATTTAAACACGACGATGAGAATTTTAAATTTGAGGCACTGGAGGATTGAGCTAATTTAAGTTAGCAAGAACAAGAGTGCTGGGTGAGTGCGATTTTTTGCGGACTTTTGGACAGCTGACTTTTACAGAGTGTGTAGAGCAAGAGGCCAGCCAGGGGAGCATTGGAATAGGCAACTCTTAAAGAAAGACTTGCATTTCTAGAGCGACTTTCATGACCTCAGGACGTCCCAACGAGCTTTACAGGCAATGAAGTGCTTTTTGAAGTGTAGTCGCTGTTGTAATGTAGGAAACATGGCTGCCAATTGCGCACACCAGTTCCCACAAACAGCAATATAATAATGACCATATAATCTGTTGTTGTTACGTTGTTTGAGGGATAAATATTGGCCAGGACACTGGGGATAACTCCCCTGCTCTTCTTTGAAAAGCAGTATAAGATCATTTACGTCCACCTGAGAGAGCAGACGGGGCCTCATCTGAAAGACGGCACCGCCAACAATGCAGCACTCCCTCAGCACTGTACTGGAGTAGCAGTCTAGATTTTTGTGCTCAAGTCTCTGGCGTGGGACTTGAACCCACAACCTTCTGACTTCAGAGGTGAGAGTGTTACCAACTGAGCCATGGCTGACACATATCATGTACAGTGAGTGTTTCCAAAAGGAGTCAGCGAAATTAGATGGAATCACTCGTGCTGATGTAGTGAGGTAAAAAAAAACCCGAGAAGATTACATGTAAACTGAAAATTCCTTTAATCCTTCGGATTTGGAAGCTTTGTTTCAGATTTCAGGCCGTGTGGATTTTAAACTAAAGCCTGAATTCACCCAAGCATGTACTGCAACCTGACACGATTGAACAGTTGTGGTAAGCAGAGTGAAAGACTTCACAAAACAGATATCTTGTTACCCACTGAAAATTGCAGCATCTCTTCTTCTTAGGCAGTCCCTCGGAACCGAGAATGACTTGCTTCCACATTAAAAATGAGTTCTCAGGTGACTGATGAGTCCAAGGCGGGACCTACAGTCTCCGTCACAGGTGGGGCAGACGATGGTTGAAGGGGCGGGTGTGTGGGGTGTTTGGGTTGACGAGCGCTCCTTCCGCTGTTTGCGCTTGGCTTCTGCTTGCTCCCGGCGAAGAGACTCGAGGTGTTCGGCGCTTTCCCGGATGCTTCTCCTCCACTTTGTGCGGTCCTGGGCCAGGGATTCCCAGGTGTCGGTGGGGATGTTGCACTTTTTCAAGGAGGCTTTGAGGGTGTCCTTGAAGCGTTTCCTCTGCCCACCTGGGGCTCTCTTGCCGTGTCGGAGCTTCTGAAGCTTCTGTCAATAACAAGAAACCTATCTTAAAAGCCTCTTGCATTTAGATGCAGCATTTTGAGACTGGAGTGTCAGCCTAGATTTTTGTGCTCAAGTCTCTGGACCCACAACCTTCATGACTCAGAGGTGAGAGTGCTACAACTGAACCACAGCTGACAAAGGCGACAAAGGCATGGGTGGTATTTTCAGTAACACCTGCATTTAAATATGTTAATTTAAGAAAAAGTGAAGGCTGGGAGAAGAAAAAAAAATGTATTTCCTCTGGAGATATCACTGACACCAAACAAGTGAAGAGTTGTGCGCCATATATGGACAATTATATATTTTATAAGGCTGATTTATTCTGTCTAACTGTTCTATTATTCCCTACTGACACTGCAGACATGCAGTCATCTGACGAGTAGATGATAGCAGCATAACAGCCAGACTGAGATAATGGCCCTGATATTAATGGCGAGGCAGGGAGGGTGTGGGGAAGCGCGGTTTTGCGGGGTAAACGCGGCAAGGCCGGATATTTGGAGACCCTGCTGATCGTAACAGCAGGGGCTCATTTCAACAACATGCTGCAGTCTCCCGCCCGCCAGCCTGGAGAGCAGACAGACGGCAAGAGGCTGCTGCCAGGGACCTGTGAGGACGGGACCCAGCAGTTAGTGGCGGGTGGGGGGGGGGGGAAGCTCTGGGCAATGATTGGGAGGGGTGAAGCATTTCAAAGCTCAGGGCCGTGATTGGGGGAGGGGATTGGGGGGAGGGTGGTGGGGGGAGGCTGAGAGGCTGGGCATGTGAATGGGAGGGGGCGGTGTCTTACCGCAATCGGGGGGGGGAGGAAGGGTAGACCGGTTCAAGGGAGGTCCAAGGCTTCCTTGTGAGGCCCGGGAGAGCACTCCTGGTCCACAATAAAACCTGGAAAATAAATTTAAAATTGACCTTCTGGGCCAGGATCTGGCTCCCGGCAGGTTTTGCCTGACGGAGGAGTCGACACTGCCCACCTGCTCCCCCGCTCAGGCCTCAGGTTGAAATTGCAGATCAGTTCCTGATGACTTCCTGTGGGTGTCCTGCTCGCCTGCTCAAAAGATCAGGTTAATATGGGGACACGGCGGGAAGGAAGTGGGAGTGGAGGGGGTAAGTCAATCCCGTTAATTTAACTGGTGGGGGCTGTTAAAATTGGGGCCAATAATGATTCAAAAGCACTCAAACCACAGATTAAGGTACTAGATTGGATCAATACTATTTGAAGTGGGCATGCATTCGTATATGTGTTTGTAATCACTATGATATCAACGTATTTGTTAGTTAGCAGTCCGTGGTTGATCAAATTAGCAGCACATAAGTGAAATGGTTTTCGTATTTATCACAAGGTTCAGGAACTGCTGCAACAATAAGATTAACCAAACAAAATATAAAACGAGATAAGTATGTATGGTAACAGTTACAAAACTGCGAGGGGGGAAGTATCATATGAAACAAACCAGACAAAATCAATAGCAGATGCAGAGCTACAGAAGACAAGTTTTCTTGGAGTAAAATAATAAATAAGATTTTCATTCTGCGTAGAATTATTTAAAACTGCAGTTAAATTCCATGCATACCTATCCTGATCTTATTATCTACCCTCAGCCTTGGGCACTCTTAGAAATTCCTGAGGATGAGAGGAAGTTCCCGGAATGTTGCAGACAGAAGAAGTGCAAACTCAGTTCATGTTTTATTTCAGTGACTGTAGAGGCAACAGTGTCAGGGTGTCAATCAGTGTCGCCACCACTTTTCTAGCCATGGGTAGAGCCCTTGCAACCAGGTTGTAGATACTGTTTTATTATTGCTGGCCTCTATAAGCCTGCAATAGCTAGCAGGGACGGCAAACAGCCAGAAATAATTGGGGGTATGACCTGCAGACAGTCATCTCAATGTTCAGATCAAATTGCAGCTCCAAGTTTGAGTGTAAACAGGATATTGCACCAGAAAGCAGAGATCCATTTGAAGTCTAAACCTACAAAACTACATGCCAGGAATTTCCACGAGGATTGTCCCGATCAGCGGAAACCTCGGATCCACATGTAAACGGAGTTTCTGCCAGCCTTCTGCCAAAGTTATGGTGGCCGATCAGGGGAACTAATATCTCATTGAATGGCGGAACAGGCTCGAGGGGCTAAATGGCCTACTCCAGATCCTATCTTCCTATCTTCTTATGTTTCTCTAGACTTGACTATTCCAACGCACTCCTGGCTGGCCTCCCACATTCCACCCTGCGTAAACTTGAGGTCATCCAAGTCTCTGCTGCCTGTGTCCTAACTCGCACCAAGTCCCGTTCACCCATCACCCCTGTGCTCGCTGACCTACATTGGCTCCCGGTTAAGCAACGCCTCGATTTCAAAATTCTCATCCTTGTTTTCAAATCCCTCCATGGCCTCGCCCCTTCCTTTCTCTGTAACCTCCTTCAGCCCCACAAACCCCCGAGATATCTGCACTCCTCTAATCCTGCCCTCTTGAGCATCCCTGATTATAATCGCTCAACCTTTGGTGGTCGTGCCTTCTGTTGCCTAGGCCCCTCCCTAAACCTCTCCGCCTCTCGCCTCTCTTTCCTCCTTTAAGACACTCCTTAAAACCTACCCCTTTGACAAAGCTTTTGGTCACCTGCCCTAATTTATCCTTATGTGGATCGGTGTCAAATTTGTTGTCTTAAAATACTCCTGTGCAGCGACTTGGGAGGTTTTACTACGTTAAAGGCGCTATATAAATACTTGTTGTTGTTGTTGTTCTATATAATTTTAACCTTATTGGTCAGGTGGGAATCCCACGGGATCGGGTGGCTTCAACAGAGAGTAAAATCGGGTGGGGTGTAAAACCAGCATTGTGCCTGACCCCGTCAGTTTCCCGACGGGCATTTTAGGTTAAAATTTCCCCCATTCCGTTGCTGCAGATTCTGCCCTTGAATATAAGGGAGGCAGATTCCACAGCATCAGGAGCCCAAAGTATACTTGAAGTAGTTCCATTACATAAATACAGCATGAGACAAGCCTGACAGCGCGATGGAGTTGAGTTAACATACACAGGCCAAATGACAAGGTTAATAATGCATCCTGAGTTCATTGCCCCATCTACTGAGGCCCATGTAACTCTTTCAGGTCCAAACCTTGAACTTTCAACTTATAATGGGCGGATCCTCTGATGATAAGATGACAGCAACATGTCCGTTACCATATTTTTCCCGTCCCCGCCAAAGTTGAAAGTTGCGGCAAATAACAGCAATCACAGAGCATCCCATCATCGACGGTCGTTTTTCCGTGAGTTGTACTCTAGCTCTGATTTTGTTTCAAATGAACAACAAAAAACTGCAGAGGCTGGAATTGGAAAAAAAATTGTTCAGGCAGACAGCATCTGGGGAGAGAATGTAAATGACAAATTAATTGGAGCAAAGTTGAACTTACCTTTCAGTCCCATCAACCGCTCACCTATATTATTGCGTTATAGAAACATAGAGTCATACGGCACAGAAGGAGGCCATTCAGCCCATCAATTCCATGCCAGCTCTCTGTAGAGCAATCCAGTCAGTCCCATTCCCCGCTCTATCCCCGTAGCATATAAAGTTTATTTCTCTCAAGTGCCTATCCAGTCTCCCCTTGAAAACATTGAGTGCTTTCGCTTCCACCACTTCTGTCGGCAGCGAGTTCCAGGTCCTCACCACTCGCTGCGTAAAAAAGTTTTTCCTCACATCCCCCCTGTGTCTCTTGCCCAAAACCTTAAATCTGTGTCCCCTAGTCCTTGTACCATCAACTAGTGGGAACAGTCTTTCCCTGTCTAGCCTATCCAAGCCCGTCATAATCTCGTACACCTCTATCAAATCACCCCTCAACCTCCTTTACTCTAATGAAAACAAATCCAGCTTCTCCAACCTGTCCTTGTAGCTAAGATCCCCCATCCCCAGAACCATTCTGGTAAATCTCCTCTGCACCCTCTCAAATGCCTTCACATCCTTCCTAAAGTGTGGTGACCAGAACTGGACACAATACTCCAGTTGTGGCCTAACCAGTGCTTTAGAAAGGTTCAGCATAACTTCTCTACTTTTCTACTCAATACCTCTATTTATGAAACCCAAGATCCCATATGCTTTGCTAACCACTCTCTCAATATGTCCCGCCACCTTCAGGAAAAAATGCACATTAACTCCCAGGTCCCTCTGTCCCTGCACACTCTTTAAAACTGTGCCATTAAGTGTACATTGCCTCTCCCTGTTCCTTCTACCAAAATGTATCACCACACACTTCTCTGTATTAAATTCCATCTGCCACTTGTCTGCCCATTCTGCTAGCCTTTCTATGTCCAGTTGCAGTCGATTGGTATCATCCTCACTGTTTGGTGTCATCAGCAAATTTAGAAATTCTACTTTGTATTCCAATATCTAGGTCATTTATATATATCATAAAAAGCAGTGGCCCCAGCACTGACCCTTGGGGAACACCACTGTCTACCATCCTCCAGTCTGAAAAACAGCCATTTACCACAACTCGCTTTTTTCTGTCCTTAAGCCAATTCCTTATCCAAGCTGCCACTGACCACCTATTCCGTGAGCCTCAATTTTGTTAACCAGCCTTCTATGTAGTACTTTGTTAAACGCCTTCCTAAAATCCATGTAGACAACATCCATTGCATTCCTTCATCAATCCTCCCTGTTACTTCATCAAAAAATTCAATTAGATTAGTCAAACACGATCTGCCTTTTACAAATCCGTGTTGGCTCTCCTTAATTAGCTTAAACCTCTCCAAGTGCCCGTTAATTTTTTCCTTGATTATAGTTTCTAAAACTTCACCCACCACTGATGTTAAACTGACCGGCCTGTAGTTACTAGGATTGTCCTTACACCCTTTCTTGAACAATGGTGTCACATTTGCCACTTTCCAATCCTCAGGTACCTCCCCCGCATCTAAGGAGGATTGGAAAATTATGGCAAGCCCTTCTGCTATCTCCTCCCCCAATTCCCTTAGCAAGCTGAGATGCAAGCCATCTGGACCAGGCGACTTATCCACTCTAAGCATACCCAGCCTTACTCGTACATCCTGTCTATCAATTTTCACCCCTTCCATTGCTTCTACCTTTTCCACAGCTACCGATATTTTGTCAGCATCCACCTCCTTAGTAAACACCGATACAAAATATTCATTGAGTATTCTAGCCTTGTCCTGCGCCTCTAAGCATTAACACCTTCTTTGTCGCTAATAGGCCCCACCTCACCTCTTACTACCCGCGTTGTACTCATCTGGTGAGTTATTTGAATTAATGGAATCTTTCGTAGTCAGCCATGGCTCCGTGGCAGCACTCTCGCCTCTGAGTCAGACAACTCAGTGGGTTCAAGCCCCACTCCAGAGACTTGAGCATATTATCTAGGCTGGCACTACTGAGGGAGTGCTGCACTGTCAGAGGTTCCGACTTTTGGGTGAGATGTTAAACTGCGGCACTATTTGCCTGCTCAGTCTGACGTAAAAAAAATCCCATGGCGCTATTCAAAGAAAGCAGGCGTGTTCTCCCACTGTCCTGGTCAACGTTTATCCCTCAACCAACATGGAAAAAAACAGTTTGCGGGTGAATTTCCATTTGGCTTCTGCTGCTTATCTGCTGTAACTTCGATGGAAGAGCCACAAGAACAGACAAGCGAGAGAACCCCTTGTGGAATTCACCACTGTTATTTTGTCATCTATCTCATTGCTGTGTGTGGGACATTGTTTTGCACAAATTAGCTGCTGCCTTTGCCTACATTCAACGGTGACTCCACTTCAAAGATATCTAATTGGCTGTTAAGTGCTTTGGAATAATCTGAGGACATGAAAGGCACTATATCAATGCCAATTCTTTATTCTAATGAAGCAGCATTGGCTCATTATCCCCTGGAGCAGATATTAAGCTACCCCATTGAAAATTAGTTCATGCATAGCAAAGCACAGGATGTAGTGTTGCTACAATTCAGTTTATTAATTGAAGAAGTATGTCTGGTCAGGGTAGCTAATGTTACTATTGGGAGCAAAACTATCCTTATGGTTATTGCATTACTGAAACAATATCTCACAGTAACAAATCAGTTTTATGCTCACATTACTCAGAAGCATCCAACTAAATCTTCCATCATTTATAATTTGAGAGTTTAGACTTTTACCTGCTAATAGGTGGATAGGCAATGGCTAACATTTAAGGAACGAATGCATGAATTGCAACAGTTATACATTCCTTTCTGGTGCAAAAACACAAAAGGATAAGCGGCCCAACCATGGCTAACAAAAGAAGTTAAGGATAGTATTAGATCCAAAGAGGAGTCACATAAAGTTGCCAGAAAAAGTAGCAAGACTGAGGATTGGGAGCAGTTTAGAGTTCAGCAAAAAAGGACCAAGAGATTGATTAAAGGGGGAAAAATAGAGTATGAGAGTAAACTTGCAAGGAACATAAAAGAGGATTGTAAAAGCTTCTACAAGTATGTAAAAAGAAAAAGATTAGTGAAGACAAATGTAGGTCCCTTACAGTCAGACAATTAAACAAATTAAGACAATTAAACAGACAATTAAACAAATACTTTGGTTCTGTCTTCACGGAAGAGGACACAAATAACTTCCCAGAAATGCTAGGGAACCAAGGGTCTAGTGAGAAGGAAGAATTAAAGGAAATTAGTATTAGTAAAAAAATAGTGCTAGAGAAATTAATGGGACTGAAAGCTGATAAATCCCCAGGGCCTGATAATCTGCATCCCAGAGTACTAAAAGAGGTAGCCATGGAAATAGTGGATGCATTGGTTGTCATCTTCCAAAATTCTATAGATTATGGAACAGTTCCTGCAGATTGGAAGGTGGCAAATGTAACCCCACTATTTAAAAAAGGAGAGAGAGAGAAAACAGGGAACTAGCCTAACATCTGCAGTAGGGAAAATGCTCGAGTCTATTATAAAGGATGTGATAACAGGACATTTAGAAAATATCAACAGGATTAGACAAAGTCAACATGGATTTATGAAAGGGAAATCGTGTTTGACAAATCTACTGGAGTTTTTTGAGGATGTAACTGGTAGAATAGATAAGGGAGAACCAGTAGATGTGGTGCATTTGGATTTTCAGAAGGCCTTTGATAAAGTCCCACATAAGAGGTTAGTGTGCAAAATTAAAGCACATGGGATTGAGGGTAATATACTGGCATGGATTGAAAATTGGTTAACAGACAGGAAACAGAGAATAGGAATAAATGGGTCTTTTTCGGGGTGGCAGGTGGTGACTAGTGGGGTACCGCAGGGTTCAGTGCTTGGGCCCCAGCTATTCACAATATATATCAATGATTTGGATGAGGGAACCAAATGTAATATTTCCAAGTTTGCTGATGACATGAAACTAGGTGGGATTGTGAGTTGTGAGGAGGATGCAAAGAGGTTTCAAGGCGATTTAGACAAGTTGAGTGAGTGGGCAAATACATGGCAGATGCAATATAACGTGGATAAATGTGAAGTTATCCACTTCGGTAGGGAAAACAGAAAGGTAGAGTATTATTTAAATGGTGATAGATTGGGAAATGTTGATGTACAAAGGGACCTGGGTGTCCTTGTACACCAGTCACTGAAAGCAAACATGTAGGTGCAGCAAGCAGTTAGGAAGGCAAATGCTATGTTGACCTTCACTCCAAGAGGATTTGAGTACAGGAGCAAGGATGTCTTACTACAGTTGTACAGGGCCTTGGTGAGATCACACCTGGAGTACTGTGTGCAGTTTTGGTCTCCTTACCTAAGAAAGGATATACTTGCCATAGAGGGAGTGCAGCGAAGGTTCACCAGACTGATTCCTGGGATGGCAGGACTGTCATATGAGGAGAGATTGGGTCGACTAGGCCTGTATTCACTAGAGTTTAGAAGAATGAGAGGGGATCTCACTGAAACGTATAAAATTCTGACAGGGCTAGACAGACTGGATGCAGGGAGGATGTTTCCCCTGGCTGGGGGGTCTAGAATGAGGGGTCACAGTCTCAGGATACGGGGTAGGACATTTAGGACTGAGATGAGGAGAAATTTCTTCACTCAGAGGGTAGAAAACCTGTGGAATTCTCTACCACAGAAGGCTATGGAGGCCAAGTCACTGAATATATTTAAGAAGGAGATAGATAGATTTCTAGACACAAAAGGCGTCAAGGGGTATGGGAAGAGAGCAGGAATATGGTATTGAGATAGAGGATCAGCCATGATCATATTGAATGGTGGAGCAGGCTCAAAGGGCCGAATAGCCTACTCCTGCTCCTATTTTTCTATGTTTCTATGTTTCTAATATAAACATGTTATTCAGCTGTTATACTTAGTAATTATTAGCATATGATACAATTTAACAAACATCAAAATCAGTTTACTGATATATTAACTTCATACCTGCTATACTGTTTCTGTGTCACTGATCCTTCTGTTTTAATAGAGAAGAACTTTGTGAGGACATTCATTATTTTCACAGAGATACCCTTGTATTATTTGTCCAGCTTCCCCTGTTTGTACTTTCTTTACTGGATCTGCTTGCAGCTGAGGCCTAATTAAAGCGTGAATGGACCTATTAAAGAGAGGTTGCATTAATTTCTACCAGATTGTTGACTAAAAGCTTTCAGGGGAAGCAAGGAGCAGGTCACCTGAGGTGATGTGCTGGTAACTCATCCCTATAAAAGATGCTGCACACTACATTGATGTGGGAGACTTTGTCTGTGGTATATTTGAGGGAGCCCCCAGACCTATCCAGACTTTGTTTCAAGAACTCCATAGTGTGCTCAATGGTCATCCTGGTTGTCCCAGATAATGATTAGATAACCTGTTTTAGGGATAAGTATTGGCCTGGACACCAGGGAAAACTCCCCTAACATAAGAACATAAGAAATAGGAGCAGGAGTCGGCCATTTGGCCCTTTGATAAGATCATGGCTGATCGTCTTCCTCATCTCCACTTTCCTGCACTATCCCCATATCCCTTGATTCCCTTAATATTCAAAAATCTATCGATCTCTGTCTTGAATATACTCAATGACTGAGCCTCCACAGCCCTCTGGGGTAGAGAATTCCAAAGATTCACCACCCTCTGAGAGAAGAAATTTCTCCTCATCTCAGTCCTAAATGGATGACCCCTTATTCTGAGACTGTGACCACTGGTTCTAGAATCCCCAGCCAGGGGAAACGTCCTCCCTGCATCTACCCTGTCAAGCCCTGTAAGAATTTTGTATGTTTCAATGAGATCAACTCTCATTCTTCTAAACTCCAGAGAATATAGTCCTGCCCTTTGTCAAATCATACCACGGGATCTTTTACACCCATCTGAGAGCACAGACTTGGTTCAACATCTCATCTGAAAAATGGCACATTTGACAATGCAGCATTCCCTCAGTACTTGCAACCACAGCTTTTATGACTCAGAGTGCTACCACTGAGCCAAGGCTGACACCTCAGGGAGCACCAGCCAGAGATAGCCACACCTCATCATTATCCAGCTGGAAGTGCTCATGCCAGGTGAGGGCAGGAGAAGGCCCAGCTGTGATGTCCTCCGCAGCATGTTGGCACTCAGTGTCAAGGCTTGCACATGAGCAATGGTTACTTGGATAATGTACTCGGTGGCAATTGCATGTGGAACCCTATTTCAACATGCCTTCAGAGAGGAGGAAGGGAGGAAACAAAATTTACAGCCAGTGGTATCCTATTGCATCCACCGACAGGAATGTCACACCTCGGATAACCTGGAGCACGGAAGCAGAACTTTCATTCCTAACTCTCCAAAATCTATGCATAGCTGCCTGCTATGGTTCCTCAAATCAAAAATGCATGTTTATAGAGCACTTCAAAAAGACAGTGGGCCGCAATTGGCGGCCCCTACGGGTGCGTACGAGGTGCGCACGCGCCCGCAAGGGCCATGCAAGTTCCGGGTTTAGGCATGCGCTGTGCATGCTCTAAAACCCAGAACTTGCGATCTGTCAAGAGTCTTCTTGACAGATCCTCCGCATCCCCGGGAAAAGGGCCTCCGCGGGCGGAGAGTTGCGCTAATTGCCCAACTTCTGCCCAGCAAATGCCTGTGAAATTCTTACTCCTGATAAAAGCAGGCATAAGGCCTGCTTTTACCAGCGTAAGAGTTTTAAAAAAACAGAAAAATAAAATGTTATCAATAATTTATACATTTAAAAACCTGTGAAATAAGGTAAGTTTATTTTTAGCCCCGTTAAAACATGTAAATTTATTTTTCAAAAATTAAATTTTTGTTTTAAATATTTAATTAATTACCATTTTAATTAATTTTAAATATGTGAATTTTAAAAAAATGTATTTCAAGTGTAGAGGTATTTTTTGGGGTATCCCCATTCATACTTAGAATGGATTCTGTACGGAAACCCCATGTCGTTCATCCGGTCTGGCCCACGTGATCCCAGGGGTGCTCATGAACCACCTGCGCCCCTGGGGTACGTGCGCCTCTACCCGCGGGTACCCGGGGAGGCCCAGGACCGCGAGTCTCCGTACCTCCCGAAGCAGAAGGTAAGTCCGTAGATCATTTGCCTGTCGGAGGCATCCACCCCCCGGGGAAGCCTCCAACCGCAAATTCAGGCCCAGTGTCAATTTCCACAGATAGCCCAGTCGGCTTTGCCAAAGATTTCCCATGGTTTTCTATTGGATCTGATCATGTTCACAAGCAGAGCAACACTGAGGCCAACATATATTTGTGGAGCATCCTGTTATTGCAACAATGTGTTTTCATTTTCCTTCCTGTAGTTTAGGTTTTCTAAATATTCTCTTTCTGAATGCACAGGGCAAATCTCTGGCACCGACATCAAATAAGCAGTCAAAGGAGATAATTCATGCTAATGTTTGTATGGAGTTAAAAGTACAGAAGGTGTTTAGTTAGTGGGGATAAAAACTAGTTAATCTGGAAAAGCAATAATTGCTTGAAATAAGAACTTTGTTATTCTTGGTGGCACACGTGACAGATTTATTGCACTCAGAAAGCTGTTAAATACAGTTTACTATAAATATACTCAGACTTTACCCAAGCATAATTCTGATCCAAACTGCTTCCTGTTTGTAAATATTTTATTGAATTTCTGATCCAAAGGAGATGTTCAGGAATTATTGCATTTTTTAACACTTCACACTTTATACAGCCATCTTTCGGGGACTCTGGCCAAGAAATTGGAGCCCTTGGCGCTGGCTTTTAAGGCCGGTTTGGAAGAAAAAATGGTGGCCGCCTTGCTTCTGCCCGCTTCCAGCGCGGAACGCGTCAGCCGCCATTTTGGGCAGGTCGGCAGCGTTGCCGTTGCCTGCGCTCGCTTCCCATATTTAACTGATCCAGATTGTGACGTTAATCAGCGTGTAACGCCCCAATTGACGCACAATCTGGGATTTTGGACATCGCTGCTCTTAATAACGCCCTCACCAAGCCACACACGGAAGAAGGTGCGTGCAGCAGTACAACAGAGACACTGCCACCACTTCTTAAACGGACACACGCAACTTTCAGGTAAGTTTAGATTTTTCCTTTAGGACAGGTTTCTTTACAATTTATTGGCTGGTGTAATACATTTAAAAAGTTGTTAATGTGTGCAGGGAGTGCAGGGAGTGCAGCTGGACATTTGTAAGACTTTGGCTGTTAAAGGAAGGCCTCTGAGAACACCACTTGCTCCCAGTCCTGGGGGCTCTAGTTGCAGTCCCCCTTGGGCTGCAGCATGATATGGAGTTGGAGCAGATGCAGCAAAGGGGACAAGCTGCTCACAGAGGGAGGAGGAGGAGGGCGAGGAAGAAGCAGAAGAGGAGGAAGCAGAAGGAAGGAGGCAACCCAGACAGCCCCTTTCTGGCCGGGATATCCAGGATCAAATCATCTGCCTGCAGTACCAGTGACCACAACCCCAATTCCCCTTTCAACATTTGTCCCACACCTTACCTTCCCTCTGTTACTGACCATCACAGCATCCTCTTGGCCACGATGCTGAAATAAAAGCCACCACAAAGCAAACTTTCCAATCCAACTTTATCCATATATGCATCCAATATTACATCAAAAAATCAACTAATCACCCTTGCGCTTTCCCTGAGTGACTGTCTTGTCTGTGCCTTTGCCTATCCTACTGATGTCATGCAGTGCTACCCCAGTGGCTGCAGCATGGCTGGTAGAAGGCTGCAGATGGCCTTGCAGGATGACTTCGAGGAGCTGGTGGCTAGGAGTGTGAAATTGAGTGATGGTGTTTCTTCTTACTATTATTATTATTCACTCCTCTCACCCTCTTCTTGGTCAACTACTGGTTGGGCAGGCTGGATTTCTTGGGGGTCTGAAATGAGGAAGGCACAAGGGTACGGTTGTGGTGAGGGGAGGGGGTAAAGCAAGAGGTGCATGCTTACACCATGTGCAGCTTGTAAATCAGAGGAGATTGTGGGATGAGGGGGAAGTGGGATGTAAGAAGGAGGATAACGTATGAGGATACCGGCATCTTGTATTCTTTCAGCCCCGCCGCTGGCCAAGGGCTCAGCCATGCCCCTGCCAAGAATGGCCAGCACCGTCTCCTCCAAGGGGCTGAGGTGAAGCTAGGAATGTGAGGTGTGCCTCGTGTTTGGTAGAGATTGTTGGTAGGTGAGTGATTGGGGTGGGAGGGGTGGGAGGGATGGTTGTGTATTGAGCAGTGTTTGAGGATAGTGATGCAGTTGTTAGGCGATGGCATCTGAAGATGCATTCACTGACCTTGACCACTGGTCTGAGGTCATGAAACCTCTTTGGGCACTGGAGCCAGGTGGTGGGGGCAACACTGCTGGCAGTGACTGCCTCGGCGATCTGGTCCCACATCCTTCTTTCTGGAGGGCCTCCTGGTCCCCTGTGTGTAGAGGACCTCTCTTCCAGTGTTGACCCCCTGCAAAAGGCCTCGCGTGCTGCATCCGAGACCCTGGGTGCCCTTTCCCTGGCCTGTTGAGTCATTTGTGTTTGTGCTGAAGCACGTTTACCATTTTTGACAGCAGAAGGCAGCTCACCTTTAAGAGGTGCAGACTGCCTTACAATCAGGCCCAAGGACAAATTTCTCATGATCTTCAGGCTTCAGAGAAAGAGAGAAAGTGAGAGATAAAGTAAGAGGGCATGAAGGAAAGAGAAAAAGAAAGAGAAAGAAAAAGAAATAACTTGCATTTATATAGGGCCTTTAACGACATCAGGACGTCCCAAATGCTTTAAAGCCAATGAAATACTTTTAAAGTGTAGTCACTGTTGTAATGTAGGAAACGCAGCAGCCAATTTGCACACAGCAAACTCCCACAAACAGCAATGTGACAATGACCAGACCATCTGTTTTAGTAATGTAGGCTGAGGAATAAGTATTAGCCAGGACACTGGCGATAATTCCCCTGCTCTTCTTTGAAATAGTGCTGTGGGATCTTTTACATCCACCTGAGAGGGCAGACGGGGCCTCAGTTTAACATCTCCTCTGAAAGATGCCACCTCTGACAGTTCAGCATGCCCTCAGTACTGCACTGGAGTGTCAGCCTTGATCTTGTGCACTATTACAATATTAAGACTCATATTATGTTTTAGTCAAATATAATTTCTTATGTTCTTATGCAATCTGCCAGTTCGAGAACACAAAGAGAAAAATAAGAACGAAGAGAGGCATAAGCCTAGAAATTACTGTTGCTGTAAAGGCAAATATGCACTATCTAACTGAGACAAGCAGCATTATTTTATCCAATACTATAATTTCCAAAGTATGCTTTTAGATTTGTAAAATGCCCCTCTATGGGTAGTTGTCTGAAAGCACAGATATGATGTTTTGTTCATGGAGTTGATGGTGTGAGTACGTGATTGTCGTGTACCGTGCTGCGCATTCCAGAGTTCTGTTTTTCAGTTTGACTCTCGGGTCGGCTCATTATTGGATGTGGCAGGCAATCGCGGATTAAAACTTCATGTTTGCATAACTAAGCCCTTATCTCAACTGAGCAGGAGCTTGATTCACAACAAGGGTGGTGAATTGTTCTGTTGGACTGGCACCAACTCAATCCAGACAAACAAGTGCTTTCCAGGAGAATACAAAATCTAGTTTATCGCATTCTGGTTGAAAATGGTGACAAGTCCACTGACAACCCAAAATGTCCTATACTCTCTCCGACAAATCTATTAACGCCCCAGGGGCTCGAATGAAAAAACTTGCAGAGAGCCCCTTGAGTTCAAATTAACAACTGGAATTCATTTTTTAAGATTCAGAAGGCAAGGATGTGACATTTTGGTACTTTCTCCTGCGAGTGTTAATAAGGTTAATGTTGAGATTCTTCTCTTCAGCAGCAGGATTTGTGACAGGGCAGGACTTCAGCCAGCCACCCTGACACTCCTGTGACCGTGACCCATTTTCCAGGGTCCAGCTGTTTATCTATGCAGGGTGGAAGGGAGCCCGCCGATGACGGGGTGAAACATCACGAGGGTGCGACCGCAGCACCAGCATAGAAACATAGAAACTAGGAGCAGGAGTAGGCCATTCGGCCCGTCGAGCCTGCTCCACCATTCAATACGATCATGGCTGATCATCCAAATCCAGTACCCTGTCCCTGCTTTCCCACACAGAATCCCCATCGAGCCTGCACCGACACATATCCCACCCTATCCCCGTAACCCCACATATTTAATCCCCCTAACACTAAGGGTCAATTTATCATAGCCAAATCAACCTAACCCGCACATTTTTGGACTGTGGGAGGAAACCGGAGCACCCGGAGGAAACCCACGCAGACACGGGGAGAATGTGCAAACTCCACACAGACAGTCACCCGAGGCCGGATTCGAACCCAGGTCCCTGGCGCTGTGAGGCACCAGTGCTAACCACTATGCAGAGGTGGATGTTCATTTAAAGGGGGCAGAAGAGCCCCGAGGAAAATGTCAAGAATTTTATTTAGGCCTCAGGCCAAGATTGAGGCCTTGTCCCTGCGGCAAGCAACCGGCAGCGGTCCTAGCAGGGGCGGGAAGCAGGACATGGGGCTTCACTGCCCAATTTTGCCCCCTTTCCCACCACAATCTTGCTTGATTTACATATGAACAAGACATCATAGGCTGAATTTTTCTGATTCTGCTCCTACAGGGTTGGGCTGGAACTTCTGCCTGCTGCCGTGACCCTGCCATGATCCCAGTCCAGTTTCTTGGATCGAAGGTCATTAAGTAGTCATGGCGGGTTCCCAGTGGATTTTCTGCCAGCAAGTCGGAGTTAGCCAATGGCCCCCAGGAGAATCAATCCCGTGCTGCAGCGAGGCCATTCCCACCACTACTCCAGGCCTATCACTATGGTTCATGTAGCGACCCCAGGAAGCGGCAGGTTCAGTGGTAAGTAACATGGGAGCCATCGGCAGTCTCAGCAGAGGTGGGAGAGGGATAGCAGAGGAAAGTCCACCCCCATCTCTATAATTGCAGCTCTGGGTGACATGCCAAAGTAGGGCAGTGAAACTGGAAGAAGCAGTTATAGACTGTAAGACTGTTATAGACTGGGCAACAAGAATTGGAGGACAAGGAGGAATAGGAGGAGAAGTAAGTACAGGGCCAGCATCGACCACCAGTGCCCCTAGCTGCCAGAGCTATCAGAGAGCAATCCCTCTCACCACCATCCTTACTATCCAATTGCCTTCCTTCAATCCAGCTTCTGAGTTTCGCCCTCACTTGACAACAAATATTAACACCAACATCAAATCCACAGAACTCCATTCTACATGTATATAATAGTTAACAGGAATAATTAAGAACCCTATAACCCTAGAATATTGGAGTTCCATCAGCAACTCCTCTTAATTCAAGTCACTTAATTCAACTGATTTGACCATTCAACATTTTTTGGCATTGAATTCCCAATTTGCTGTGTTATTTATGTCGCTTAATTCAAATTATTGGATAATTATTTATTTTTTTAAGTACAAAGAATGCTTTTGAATTATCAGGATTAGACAGTCAAAATAAGGACTGGCAAAACTCACCCAGTGCAGACAGAAATGAAAAGCAATTGGTTCCAGATAGAATTGGTTCTCTCCACTCCCGAGGAATTTCAGGGCCCATGACTCTCATTGAGAAGCCTATTGAAGTCGCAATGTTATATCCCCCCAGTGGCATAATCAGTAAATGGAGCCAGACAGCGAAGGAAAGTCCCAGGTTTGATCTGTAGTTGTATGTAGGCCTGAGTGTCAGTGAGTGTGAAGGTGGACAAGACACAAGAGATGGAAGGTCCTATGCCTGAGCTTAGGGAAGTGGCTCCAACTTCCTGTACTGTCGCCACGCTCTTAGATGCAAGGATGTCCAGAGTAGTTCCTTCAGAGAATATGAGCTCTCCATGCTCATTGTGTGCAGGCAGTCCTGTCCTATCGATGCTGCGACGGGACTACATAAACAGCCCCGATTTCGACTCTCCACTGGGATCAAAATGCAATCTTTGCTATTTAACCCATTTCTGTGCACCTAACCAGCTATTAATAAAATGATGTTTTTACTGTCACTTATCACTGCTATGCAGTAGGAACCCATTCAACCTATGGCTTAGGCAAAATATTGTAGATAATGATCCATCAAAAAAAAACCTTCATCAAAAGATATTGAGCACAATTTACATAGAACTTACAGCACAGAAACAGGTCTATGCCGGTGTTTATACTCCACGTGCGCCCCCGCCCTCCTTACTTCATCTCACCCGATCATAGAATCATAGAAGATAGGAGCAGGAGTAGGCCATTCGGCCCCTCTAGCCTGCTCCGCCATTCAATGCAATCATGGCTGATCATCCAAATTCAGTACCCTGTCCCTGCTTTCTCCCCATATCCCTTGATCCCTTTAGCCTTAAGAAATATATCCAACTCCTTCTTGAATCTAGTTAATGAATTGGCCTCTACTGCCTTCTGTGGCAGAGAATTCCACAGGTTCACCACTCTCTGGGTGAAGAAATTCCTCCTCATTTCTGTCCTAAATGGCTTACCCCTTATCCTTAGACTGTGACCCCTGGTTCTGGACTCCCCGACCATCGGGAACATCCTTCCTGCATCTAGTTTGTCCTGTCCTGTCCTGTCAGAATTTTATAAGTTTCAATGAGATCCCCTCTCATTCTTCTATACTCCAGCGAGTATAAGCCCAATCGACCCAATCTCTCTTCATACGTCATTCCTGCCATCCCAGGTATCAGCCTTGTGAATCTTCGCTGAACTCCTTCCATGGCAAGAACATCCTTCCTCAGATAAGGTGACCAAAACTGCACACAGTACTCAAGGTGTGGTCTCACCAAGGCCCTGTACAACTGCAGCAAGACATCCTTGTTCCTGTACTCAAACCCTCTTGCTATGAAGGCCAACATACCATTTGCCTTCTTAATCGCCTGCTGCACCTGCATGCTTACCTTCAGCGACTGGTGCACAAGGACACCCAGGTCTCGTTGCACTTCCCCTTCTCCCAATCTATTGCCATTCAGATAATAATCTGCCTTTCTGTTTTTGACACCAAAGTGGATAACCTCTCATTTATCCACGTTATATTGCATCTGCCACGCTTCTGCCCAATCACCCAACCTGTCCAAATCATCCTGGAGTTTCTCGGCATCCTCCTCCCAGCACACACGCCCACCCAGTTTTGTGTCGTCTGCAAACTTGGAGATATTACATCTAGTTCCCTTGTCTAGATCATTAATATATATTGTGAATAGCTGGGGTCCAAGGACCGATCCCTGCGGTACCCCACTAGTCACTGCCTGCCACTCGGAAAAAGACTCGTTTATTGCAACTCTTTGCTTTCTGTCTGCCAACCAGTTCTCTATCCAAGTCAATACCTTGCCCTCAATCCCATGTGCCTTAACTTTACACGCTAATCTCTTATGCGGGACCTTATCAAAAGCCTTTTGGAAGTCCAAATACACCACATCCACTGGTTCTCCCTTATCTATTTTACCAGTTACATCCTCAAAAAATTCCAGTAGATTAGTCAAGCATGATTTACCTTTTGTAAATCCATGTTGACTTTGTCCGATCCTGTCACTGTTTTTCAAGTGCTCAGCTATTACATCTTTTATAATGGACTCTAGCATTTTCCCCACTACCGATGTCAGGCTTACTGGTCTGTAATTCCCCGTTTTCTCTCTACCACCCTTTTTGAATAGTGGGGTAACATTAGCTACCCTCCAATCCATGGGTACTGTTCCAGATTCCATCGAATGTTGGAAGATGATCAGCAATGCATCTACTATTTCTAGGGCCACTTCCTTAAGTACCCTAGGATGTAGATTATCAGGCCCTGGGGATTTATCGGCCTTCAATCCCTTCAATTTCCCTAACACCATTTCCCTACAAATACTGATTTCTTTCAGTTCCTCCCTTTCATCAGATCCTATGTTCCCCAACATCTCTGGGAGGTTATTTGTGTCCTCCTTTGTGAAGACAGAACCAAAATATGTATTTAATTGGTCTGACATTTCTTTGTTCCCCATTATAAGTTCCCCTGATTCTGACTGCAAGGGACCTATGCTTTATTTCACTAATCTTTTTCTCTTCACATATCTATAAAAGCTTTTACAGTCAGTTTTTATGTTCCCTGCAAGCTTACTCTCGTATTCTATTTTCCCCTTCTTAATTAATCCCTTTGTCCTCCTTTGTTGAATCTTAAACTGCTCCCAATCCACAGGGTTACTGCTTTTTCTGGACAATTTATATGCCCTCTCCTTGGATCTTATGCTATCCCTAATTTCCCTTGTTAGCCATGGTTGAGTCACCCTTTTTGTCTTATTCTTATGCCAAACTGGGATGAACAAATTCTGTAGTTCGTCCATGCGGTCTTTGAATGTTTGCCATTGCCTATCCACCGTCAACCCTTTGAGTGACATTCCCCAATCAATCCTACCCAACTCGCACCTCATACCATCCTTCTATTCCTTTCCCCCTCATGTACTTAATTAGCTTCCCCTTATGATGTCCACAAACCATTGTAAATAAACCTCAAAGTCTCCACATGTCCAAACCAGTGATTTTTTTAAAGAACATTTCATCTTGCTTGTTAACAACTGAGTATAAAATCTTTTCAAAAGTCACTGGATTGACATATATGTTTAGGGTTGCTGCCAATCTAGTTTGGGACCAGACACATTGATTTACATTTTAGCAATGTGCGGACGTCCCGGAGTGTGAGTTTTATATTGGAAGTCCATGTTTTTCCATTTACTTTGGTGTCTTGTGTTGTGGCAATGTGAGTTGTTAAGATTTTCAATTACATTCTCATCAGCAACAAATAAAGCACCTGAACTCAAACCTAACCCCATCTCCTGCCTCCTGTTTCCATGGTAATACATAGCAACCCTGTGTGCACGACCTTAATAAGATGATTGGAGGCAATGTGATGGCAGCATAAAACCAGGAATAATGTGGCCAGCTGGTCAGACTGGATGGCAGTGATTGCAAGGAGACAGAGAAGCATCAGGCGATTGGAATCAGGAAGAACTTGCAATGAAGAACGCAGGTGGAGAGGGAAATTCCCCGCTGTGGAACAAGTTAGGAAGGGAGGGAATTCCTCACCAATGGGAAGACTACATTTGCGAGGGTGGAAGAACTGAACCGAAATCTGCCTTGTGATCTGTTCCACGTGAAAAATACAGACTGGGCATGTGAGATCACATGGTTCCCCAATTTTAGTTTTTCAAGTTTTCAATTCAAGGTTAAAGAATACTTCTCTGTGAAAACTTACAGGACAAGTATTCTGAGATAGCATCAAGTGTACTATGACATTACTGCGAGCTGTGTCACTTTAACCTGCAGTAAGCCTACCTGACTTGTGTACCTTTACACTGACATAGTAATGTAATAAAGCCATAAGATATGTTATCTACTAAAAGAAAATCACAAAAAACTTGAAAAAATTCAAAAACAATTTGTGAACTTTAAAAATAACTAATTTCACCATCACAGTAACACTTCCAGCTCTATGGCTAATAATGAATGTTCTAGCTTAGAAAAGGTCAGAATAAAGGTGCAGGAATAAAAGTTAGGCAGGGACGCTGCAGATTAAAGTGACGCAGAACATTGTAAAATCACGAAACATCCCAAAACAGAGAAAGAACCATTGGTTCTATGGCTGTTATGGCAGTGAGCACTGGAACAATTTTATTTGGCTGGTTCTGGTCTCCTATTCATGGTATGGCACCGAGGGGGCTAAAGAAACATTGATTTAATGCACTATTCTCTGTAGCAACTGGATTAAAAGGAAACATTCAGGGTGTTCTGGGATGCACTTATAAAGTCTGAATGGAGTTGAGTAAAAATGATTTGTAATGGGTATGGTTTAGAAATTCGATGGCGCCTGAAAACGGGCTCGCGGGGGGCGTGGCGCGCACTGCAGGTGCCTGTTAATGTTAGCTCAGGCAGCACCTAATATTCGTGCTGCCTGCTGATTATAATCTGCCTTCTCCATCTCCACCACTCATTGGCTGCACGCCTGTCTGGAGGGCTGAGCGTCACGTGTCTTGGATGCCACTAAAAGGCACCCAGCACCTCTTAAAGGCGAGGTGCACTCTGGCTGCCGGAGGAAAGAAAGAAGCGCTTCTAAGCTAGATAGGTACATCGTGCCCCCAGGTTCTCAGATGCTGTGTTGGAAACCCTGGCAGTGGACAGGAGGTGGGATATCCTCTTCCCCCCCCCCTCAACCCCTGCCCCCCAGTGGGTTGGAAGCCCTCCAGTTGAGTAAAAATGATTTGTAATGGGTATGGTTTAGAAATTCGATGGCGCCTGAAAACGGGCTCGCGGGGGGCGTGGCGCGCACTGCAGGTGCCTGTTAATGTTAGCTCAGGCAGCAGCTAATATTCGTGCTGCCTGCTGATTATAATCAGTGAGACATGCTGCCTTCTCTATCTCCGACCTCCGACCTCCCTCCCCAGGCCCCGACCTCCTAGCACCCACAACAGCACTCCCAACACCCCCAACTGTACTCCTGAGGCCTGTGATCTTCCTACCCAATCCCCCACCGAAGCCCTAACACCGACTCTGAGGCTCACCCGTTCCTCCTCCAGAACCCCGCGATCCAACCCGATGACCTACCTGGAACATGGAGCACTAACCTGTGCAGCCTCCTACCGCAGAAACATCTTTTTTTTAATTCATTCACTGGATGTGGGTATCATTGGCAAGGCCAGCACTTATTGCCCATCCCTAATTGCCTTTGAGAAGGTGGTGGTGAGCCGCCTTCTTGAACCGCTGCAGTCCGTGTGGTGAAGGTACTTCCACAGTGCTGTTAGGGAGGGAGTTCCAGGATTTTGACCCAGCAACGATGAAGGAATTACGATACATTTCCAAGTCAGGATGGTGTGTGACTTGGAGGGGAACTTGGAGGTGGTGGTTTTCCCATGCCCCTGCTGCCCCATCCTTCTAGGTGGAAGAGGTCGCGGGTTTGGGAGATAATGTCGAAAAAGCCTTGGCGAGTTGCTGCAGTGCATCTTGTAGATGGTACACACTGTAACCACGGTGCACCAATGGTGAAGGGAGTGAATGTTTAAGGTGGTGGATGTGGTGCCAATCAAGCGGGCTGCTTTGTCCTGGATGGTGTCGAGCTTCTTGAGTGTTGTTGGAGCTGCACTCATCCAGGCAAGTGGAGAGTATTCCATCACACTCCTGACTTGTGCCTTGTAGATGGTGGAAAGGCTTTGGGGAGTCAGGAGGTGAGTCACTTGCTGCAGATTACCCTGCCTCTGACCTGCTCTTGGAGCCACAGTATTTATGTGGCTCGTCCAGTTAAGTTTCTGGTCAATGGTGACCCCCAGGATATTGATAGTGGGGGATTCGGCGATGGTAATGCCATTGAATGTCAAGAGGAGGTGGTTAGACTCTCGCTTGTTGGAGATAGTCATTGCCTGGCACTTGTGTGGCGCAAATCTACATTATGATGAGGTCCGAAGCACAAAATCCGGGGCTTCTCGGACCTCATCATTTGAGCGCAGGCTGTTAACACTGTGCGTCTGAGGCTTTAAGAGCCAAGTTTCAGAGTTCAAAAGACTGTGGGGAGCCTTGTGACCCGGCTGTGCATATCAGGGAATCACAGACAAGCTGCCCATGAACTTCTGTTCCTTAATTTTAATCTAAACTCAGAAAATGGCTTCCTCATTGCTTATGGATAGAGGTTTTCCTTTTGTTGATGTAACCCTTATCCTGCTGATCATACTTTCATTGTTCCATTTTCAGACTTTCATGAGGCTTTGGGTTAAGTGATTCATATGAGGGAAGATTATTCCCTGTGAGTACAATTGTTCATCTGATGTGTTTGAATATTAGTAAGTCTGTACCCTTATTATTCAAAACTGTGTGTACCTGAAATGAATTCGAAAACGCTGAAAACGTTTCCCACTAAGCATGAGACTATAGCACAAAATTGTCCCTAATTAAGCATATTGGCACAAAATTGGCAATCTCACTCAGAAGAATCTCAAACATGGAAAAACATTGTATTAATTTGCAGAGGGCTCTCTTTTGTACTTGGGGCTAGAGTACATTGTTGGGACACATTAGGAGGTGATTTTGGCTTTCTGCGACTATGTAAAATGTGTGATCATGAATTGGCAGCCCGTTTTACATCGCTCCCGATTTTTATTTCCGTTGAAGCCGGCTCTATGACAATGAGGTCCGAGGCCCGATATCAGTGTGTCTCGGATTTCACCATTCTGCCACAGGGTACTTACCCTGCGCTCCCGCGCTCCTGCATTTCTAGGCCAAAGTTAGGGAATGAATTAACCCAGCTCGTTACAGGCAATGCTGTTTTGCTAACCAAACTACTGGCTGCAACTGGGATTGGTGTAGCCATATATTTAGCAGCTGGAAATCTCTTCCAATAATTTAACCAGACTAATCTGTGTCTAATAAGACCCTTCATAAATCACTATTCATAGATTTGAGAGAAAGGGCTGTTGTTTTTGTAGGCAATGTGGCAGACAATGTGGACACAGCAAGATCCCTCAAAGAGCAATGAAATAACTGACCAGTTAATCTGTTTTTGGTGTTGGTAGAAGGACAAATATTGGCCAAGACACCAGGACAATCTGCCTGCTCTTCTTCAAAAAGTGCAGTGGGATCTTTTATGTCTACCAGCAGACAGGACCTTGGTTTAACGTGTCATCTGAAAATGGCACCTTCAACAATGCAGCAACCCTTCACTACGGTATGGAAGATTATGGGAACATAAAGTCAACAGCTTTTCCAACATACTCCCACCATAACTATGGAAGGAGTACGGAGGAATAGCCACAAACCAGATATGCTTTGGATCCGGGCTTTGTACAGGAGTTTGGTGATGGCCTTGTAAGGGGAAGAGTTTCTGCACACCCCAAACAAAGCTATCAGCATAGGAAGGGGTGGGGCATCCCTCTGCCAGGAGTTCCCACATCCCCAGTCTGTCAGTAGCTGGGCGGATTGTTGGCGGCCAGAACACTGGATGAGACCAGATGTACATGTCTGCCAAATTTCAGGAGCATCCCGGGCAATCCGGGAGGGTTGGCAACCCTACTCCCTACACAACCCCAGGGATTACCACCCGTGGAATCTCAGGCCCAGTATAATGTTTTACTTTTCACTCTGATTTTCAGGTGGGAATTTTAACCCCCAAAGACTGGTGGGTTTGGGTCGGGTGGGATGTAAAAATGTTTAAAATCTCAAACCCAAACCGAACCCGCCCACTTCCGGTTTTAACGGAGGCGGGACGAGGGGCGGGAAATGACACCCACTCCCAGGAGAAGGGTTGCTCCTTTAAATATTTTAATGAGGCTGTGCACCTCAGATTTTTTTCTCCATTTTAGGTTAAACGCTGGCTGGCTGGGTTTCCTGGGCCTCGGGAGCTAAAGGGAGGCGAGGACTGCTGCATGGAAGAGTTAAGTGCTTTTCCAGCACTGCTTGTGGGCCAGGAGGAGCAGGAGTGTTTCCCTCCCCCAGCCCAACAAGCTAACTTGCTTCCCCCCACCCCCCAGAGATCAGACACGCCCCCGGCGATCGGAACTCCTCCACAATCGGACTCCCTCACTGCTCGATCTGACCCACCCACGATCCGATCTCCCCCCCGAGCAATGATCTCCCCCGAGCCACGATCTGCCCCCGACCCAGCCTTTCCGATCTTCCCCACCCTCCCATCCCGGTCTTTCCAATCCCTCCCTCCCTCTTCTCTGCTCCCCAGCTGCAGCCTTCGATCTGCACCCCCACCCACCCCGACACAGTCCCTTCCAATCTCTGCCCCCCGAATACTGACCTACGATTTCCCCTCGACACCGGCCTCCGATCTCCCCCCACCCCCGCACCCACCGATCCCTCCCTCCCTCCCTCCTCTCCACTTCCCGGCTACGGCCTGGTGCCAAAGGCCTACCCACCTAACAGCCAGCCAGCCTCTCAATCAGGCTGGCTGTGGCCAGGAAACGGAGAAATAAAATGTTAATCAGGTCCTGCTGTTGGTCCAGTTTTCCCAAACGAAAAACTGCCAACCCGACCCCCACTGCTAATATCAGGACCTCAATCCGTGCGGAAGGCACTAACTGTTTCTGTGATTTGTTCCACAGGTGATATGGGTGCTGTAAAAAAAAAAGAGTCTTGCATTTATATAGCACCTTTCACGACCTCAGGATGTCCCAAGGCGCTTCACAGGCAATGAAATACTTTGGAAGTGTAGTCACTGTTGTAATGTAGGAAATGCAGCAGCCAATTAGCGCACAGCAAGGTCTGCAATGTGATGACTAGATAATCGTTTTTTTTAGTGATATTGGTTGAAGGATAAATATTCAGCAGGATACTGGAGATAACTCCCCTGCTCTTCTTGAAGGATCTTTTGATGTCCACCTGAGAGGGCAGATGGGGCTTCAGTTTAATGTCTCAAATGAAAGACGGCACCTCCAGACAGTGCAGCATTCCCTCAGCACTGCACTGGAGTGTCAGCCTAAATTTGTTGTGCTCAAGTCTCATGGGGTGGGATATGAACCCACAACCCTCTGCCAGGGGAGGTGAGAGTGCTACCCACTGAGCCACAGCTGACACTGTAGTACCCTATTTAAGTGCCAGTCCTCAAGAGTGAACCTAATCAGCAAGAGCTAATGAGCCAATGTGATTCTGCTTATCTTATGTTCATAGTTCAGTTAAAAGTCACTGGCGCAAGAGACCTGTTTGATTTTCTTCATCCTTGACTAAGACGTAGAAGCTGAAGCCAATGCAGCCACTCCCTCTGACTGAAAACAGCTAACCCGCACAGACGAGGGATCAAACATGGATCTTTCCTGGTTCTGCATGGTGTTCTTACCCATTGAGCCTTCAGGGCAAGGGAGATCAGGGTAAATACATATACTACTCATTACGTATCTCTCCAGCAATGTTGGCACTCCAGCATATCATGTGCTGTGCATTAGGAGGCGCGGCATTTAAATATTTTAATGATCAAACTTGCATTATGGGGACATCCGATCCCCGTGCATAGTCCAGCTGTCAATAAACAGCAGCCTCGGCACTGTGTCGGGGCCACATTATCAACCACAATGCTTCAAGGAAAGAATGGGATAGGGGGCTGAGGCGGTGGCAGAATGAACACTGGCAAAATAGAAAGAGAAGGCACTGATCTTCAGTAAAACTTTATCACAGTTGAACTAATTGACAATTTTATCGCCATTTCCATTTCAAAAAAAATTAGGATCTAAGGATTTTATTGGCTCTAGGTTCAATTGATTTGACGTACTAGAACCCAAATGAATATTAAAATGGTCAGTCTCTCAGACTTGAAGGCGCCTGGATCTCTGTATCAGCAAGTTTCCAGCAGAAGAGGAAAGGGAAGTGAAAGCACATAAAAAAGCATGTGATCTATCAGTGAATTCCTTATTCTTGTATATTAGATTAATTGCAGTAAGCTTAGAGAATATTAATAGATTATTGTTAGCAGCTATATAAAAAGGGAATGGTAGCATAATGGTTATGTTACTGAACTAGTAATTCAGATGCCTGGATTAATGATCCGGCGATATGAGTTCAAATCGCAGCTGTGGAAGTTAAATTCAGTTAATAAATAAATCTGGAATATAAAGTTCGTTTCAGTAATGGTGACCATGTAACTACTGGATTGTCATAAAAACCCATCTGGTTCACTAATGTCCTTTAGGGAAGGGAATTTGTCATCCTTACCTGGTCTGGCCTATATGTGATTCCAGACCCACAACAATGTGGTTGACTTGTAACTGCCCTCTGAAATGACCTAGCAAGCCATTCAGTTAAGGGTAATTAGGGATGGGCAATAAATGCTGGCCTTGCCAGTGACGCTCACATTTTGTGAATTAATTAAAAAAAAACTTTTGACTTATATCTTTGCTGTATTAGCTGGCATTTTAAATTGAATTTCAGAAAGAATTGATATGTAATTTTTTTGGGCGCTCTGCCTACCCAGACCTAGGCTTGCTTCTCAATGCTTCAAGAGCAGGAAGGACATTCCCTATGGGTATGCCTACTGAGTCTGCAAGTAAGTGCGATGTTCCTCGAACATCCTTCTTTTTAGGACAAAACTCATGAGTTTGGGATCCCCGACTCTGAAGTTATGGGTAGCTTGTTCCTCAGCCTCTTCTGGGAAAGTAGCACATCTTCGCCCACTTCCCCGAGATCTGGGTCCCTCATGCTCTGTAAATCGCCCAGTGCTATATCCTCACTAATACTATCGAATACTCTTCTCTCCCCCTCCCATGCCTCACCAGATGAAAATATCGGAGTTGGTGCATGAAAGTGAGAAAGCCAATGACGCAGGGGTTGACATTAAGAGGTTGGGTCCGATATATTGTGGTTTGGATTTTAGACGTGCTGTACTGTTGTTCATGCTGTTGATTTGTTAAATGTGTTTTGTGTTGTCATTTCAGTCAGTCCCCAGCGTGGTCTCATGGTGTAGTTATCATGCATGCATTGGGGTTTAAGTACAAGTTGTGACCTTTGTTAATATAATAAAAGATCATGTGCTGATTCCTGGAAAATAATAAATTAAAGATCTAATGGCAAGTTAACTAACTGGAATGAAAACTTTCTTAGCAACAGATAATGTGGTAACAATGAATAGAATCATAACATCATAGAAATTACAGCACAGAAGGAGACCATTCGGTCCATCTTGTCTGTACCAGCTCTTCAACTGCAATTATTTACTCTAATCCCATTTTCCTACCCCTTTCCCTGTATCCTTTTTAGATTTTTTCTTTTAAAATAGCTACTAATTCCATCTTAAATTATGTACAGTCACTGCCTTAATATCTAT
The DNA here is from genome assembly GCA_030390025.1 of Squalus acanthias. NCBI lineage: Eukaryota > Metazoa > Chordata > Chondrichthyes > Squaliformes > Squalidae > Squalus > Squalus acanthias. The sequence goes on along the minus strand of CM059436.1, from coordinate 82,257,091 downwards.
TTGTGGTAAAGCATTTTTCTGATCTGGTGGGAATCCTGTGGATTAACCCCGGTGGATCTTCCAAGGACCTGGCTCCGTGTATGTTTATGCTGGGCTCCCAGCAGTATTATCACTGCCTCAGGGTCACCTGCCTCAGGTGGAGCACAGGAAATTGGTTGTGATGCATGGCACACTGTGGCATGGCTGTCAGTGCAACTGAAGAGAAAAAAACATGATAAATTTTAAAAACTATATCTTCAAATCAACCAGTCTGCCTCATGCAATCAATTGCTGTGCAATGGTAAATGTAGCCCTCTCTTTTTTAAAGCCACCCCCCACCCCCCCCCCCACCCTTCATTGGCCAATTTTCCAATTTTGTTGTGCCTGGGTGCACCTGCGCACAAACTCAGAAAAATCAGCCCTTCAATCTTTCACTGTTATTCTCTTAAAACCATTCCTGACAGGGGTGGCTTGCCAGGTGAGACAACTGAGCCACTGCCTCACCTCGAATCGTCACAGACGTCTGCTCCAAGGTCATTTGGGTCTCTTTAAAGGCTGCCGCAAAACTGTCACTTACCTTTAGTTCTCTTTCCTTAAACTCTTAGCAAGGGAGCGCCCCGAAACCATCGCCGCACCCTCACTGCTTTCAACTCTTAGCAAGGGAGCGCCCCGAAACCATCGCCGCACCCTCACTGCTTTCAACTCTTAGCAAGGGAGCGCCCCGAAACCATCGCCGCACCCTCACTGCTTTCAACTCTTAGCAAGGGAGCGCCCCGAAACCATCGCCGCACCCTCACTGCTTTCAACTCTTAGCGAGGGAGTGCCCCGAAACCATCGCCGCACCCTCACTGCTTTCAACTCTTAGCAAGGGAGCGCCCCGAAACCATCGCCGCACCCTCACTGCTTTCAACTCTTAGCGAGGGAGCGCCCCGAAACCATCGCCGCACCCTCACTGCTTTCAACTCTTAGCGAGGGAGCGCCCCGAAACCATCGCCGCACCCTAACTGCTTTCAACTCTTAGCAAGGGAGCGCCCCGAAACCATCGCCGCACCCTCACTGCTTTCAACTCTTAGCAAGGGAGCGCCCCGAAACCATCGCCGCACCCTAACTGCTTTCAATGCAGCCCGCTGCGAATTGGTCGCCAGCCAATGGGAGTCTTGTTGACACAGTTTGATTGAGAAGAGCCCAGGAATGCTGGCAGTGCGTGCCTCGTTGTACAGACAAGATATTGAAGTAAAGAATCACTAAAAGTAGCGACGCAGGTTAATAAGGCTATTTTTTAAAAAAACAAAGCACTGTGGTTCATTACTAGAGAGATAGAATTGAAAAGCAGAGAGGTTATTTTAAACTTGTATAGAATCCAGATTAGACCAAGTTGGAGTACTGGTCTCCATATTATAAAAAGGCTATAGAGGCAATAGAGAAGGTGCAAAAAAGATTTACTTGGATGATACCAGAACTGAGAGGTATACCTATCAGGAAAGATTAAGCAGACTGGGGCTCCTTTCTCAAGAAAAGAGAAGACTGAAGGGTGACCTGATAGAGGCCTTTAAGATTATAAAATGATTTGATAGGGTAGATGTAAAGAAGATGTTTCCACTTGTGGGCGAGACTAGAACTAGGGGCTATAAATATAAGGTAGTCACTAATAAATCCAATATGGAATTCAGGAGAAAATTCTTTACCCAGAGAGTGGTAAGAACGTGGAACTCGTTACCACAGGGAATGGTTGAGGTAAATAGTTTAGATACATTTAAGGGGAAGCTAGATAAATACATGAGGGAGAAAGGAATAGAAGGATAAGTTGATGGGGTTAGATGAAGAAGGGTGGGAGGAGGCTCGTGTGGAGCATAAACACCGGCATGGACCTGTTAGGCTGAATGGCCTGTTTCTGTGTTGTAACTAGTTTTTGTAACACTTTGTAAGAATTCTTTTATTGTGCCTGCTCAACTGCAACCTTTTTCGAATGCGTTGCATATCACGTATCATCCAGATAATTAAAATTTAATATTTTATTTTGCTCTTTCACAATAAAGCAGTTTATACTCGGAATTCAGTAAATACACATTTTTGCCACAGAAAAAGTTGAAATACAAACAGATATTTTAATTTTTTACAATAATGTCATTTTAAGTGTACCTTATGTATTCCTGTCTTTGTATTTTTATTAATGTAATGTACTCAGTAAACCGTTCTGCTGTGTTCGAGGCCTCGCTGTTGGCATAGGGTGTTGGGCAATTCTGCTCATGAACTCTATGGTCAAGGGTCCATGAATTGTGCTGCAAGCCCAGTCAAGTTCTGCGTGTGAATGTAGATCTTGTGGCAATTCCATCTAGGGTTTGAGTAAAAGAAAGAAAGACTTGCATTTATATAGCACCATTCGCAACCCCAGGATGTCCCAAAGTGCTTTACAGCCTATAATGTAAATTTGAAGTGCCGTTGCTGTTGTAAAGTAGGAAACTTGGCAACCAATTTGTACACAACAAGGCCCCACAAACAGCTCTGTGAAGCTGTCAAACACTGACATTCTCTGTAGTTTGATGAGTTCTTGAATTCAAGACCTCATCAAACCTCTTTCTTTTGCAGAAATTAGATGGTTGTTGCATTGGAGAATGAAACGGCCATCTGTCATCTCTACCTTGGAGGAGCGAGACTCTCCGCATACACACCGACTGAAGCCTGCAGGAAGAAACAAAGGTAAGTACACTTTTTCTAACACTTTGCACTTACCTCAGATACTCACCTCTCCAAACTTGCACCCATCACTTACCTTCACAGCGCACTTTTGCCCCCCTCTGACCCCCGCAGACCCACTACTCGCCTCGGTGACCCTGGCGGGTTTCGGAGCCTTCGGGAAGCCCGCACTTGTGAGGGTAAAATGGGGATAATCCTCTTATCTGCCTGTTAACTACCTGTTAACAGGCAGTTAAGTGGCTGTGATCCCTTCCCGCCTCCAAGGAGACGGGACCCAGCGCAGGACAGCTACCCGCCTCCTGGCAAGATGGCACGGAGGTGGGTTGGGCACCCGCCCCCAAATTCTGCCATTTTCCCAGCAGTCCTGCCTCCAAACCTGCCTCCCCTGGGCTGGCAAGATCGCGCCCGTTAACTCTGTTTCTCTCTCCACAGATGCTGCCTGACCTGCTGAGTATTTCCAGCATTTTCTCTTTTTATTTTAGATTTCCAGCATCCGCAGGTATTTTGCTTTTGTTCCTAATGTGATTGATTTGCAGCTCTTCAATCCGCAAGCATTTCATATCTTGCACACTTTATCTGTTAAACTGAACTCAGAGTTTTCGCAAAACCATCTGATTAAGGAGCTAAGGTTAATGGTGTTATATAACAGCCAGGCATTTCTCAAATTACACACTTCTCCTACACCTGAAATGCATGGAGAATAACAAAGCAAAGATGCCAGTTGTACTGGGAGTAACAACAATGAAGGGAGACAGTGACTGATTTAGTAGGAACACGACCATTCAAGGTAGAGGTGAGGGAGCAGTTGCGTGGTTCAACAATGCTAGAGGTGCTATGACTGGAGGAAGGCCAGAGGAGACAGAGTTAGGAGTCTGAGATAGAATTTGAGAAGGAGCCGGGGAAAGTTTTTCTCCAGACGCTGAGAGAGGATAGTGGGGTTGAAGGGGTAGAGGAAAACGGGTGGTAAGGGAGATGCGGCGGTGACGAGCGTCTTATTAATGCTGGAGACTTTGAAAGTAGAGAGGCCACATGAGAAGATGAGATCAAAGAAGTGGCTTTATATGTGGATGAGAGAGTTTATGCCAATGGACAGGAGGGTGAAAAGATTCGAGAAAAAGAGCTAGGGGACGTTAGACGTAGGTGTATGTGAAATCGCAAAAGGTGAGGAATCACTCTGTGTAAAGTCTAAAGGAGGAGTTCTTGCTGAGGAAGTCAGCATGCGGCTTGGGAGGATTTTAAGTGAGTAGTGGGAGGAAAGGAAGCGAGTGAGATGCTCGAAGGCTGAGAATATTTGAGAAGGGTAGGGCGAAAAGCCAAATTGTAAGTTGATGATAAGAGCTATGCCAAGTGCCATGACGGTTTGCGCAGTGCAAGTAATGAAATATTTAGCCTTGTTCGCTATGGAGAACGCATTCTGGAGAGTGATATGGAGTGGGTAGTGGTTGGTGATCCACCTGCAGGGTCAGGGCAGGCAGTGGAAGATGTAAGAGGGATGGGGAGTGGGTTAGAGAAGTTACTCTCAAGAAGCAAACTGGGCAGAAGATTTGCCAGGGGAGTTGGGAATGCTAGCAATGGGTATTGCAATAGGTGTGGCACCGAATGCCAAGGGAGGAACAGAAGAAGCCAGTGGGCTCATTAAAGGGGAACTCGTGGCTGAGATGATGTCAAGAGAGGATGCAAGTAGGAAATCACTAGGGCAGCGTTGGGAGAGGAAGACAGAACGAGAAGATGTGATTCTGAAATAAAGAAGCCTGGAGATCACAGGGATAAACTTGAAACATAGAAGATAGGAGCAGGAGCAGGCCATTCGGCCCCTCGAGCCTGCTCCGCCATTCGATGAGATCATGGCTGATCATCTAAACTCAGTACCCTGTCCCTGCCTTCTCCCCATATCACTTGATCCCTTTAGCCTTAAGAAATATATCTAACTCATCCTTGAATATATTTAATGACTTCGCCTCAACTACCTTCTGTGGTAGAGAATTCCACAGGTTCACCACTCTCTGGGTGAAGAAATTCTTCCTCATTTCTGTCCTAAATGGTTTACCCCTTATCCTTAGACTGTGACCCCTGGTTCTGGACTCTCCGACCATCGGGAACATTCTTCCTGCATCTAGTTTGTCCAGACCTGTCAGAATTTTATATGTTTCGATGAGATCCCCTCTCATTCTTCTATACTCCAGTGAGTATAAGCCTAATCGACCCAATCTCTCCTCATATGTCATTCCTGCCATCCCAGGTATCAGCCTTGTGAATCTTCGCTGAACTCCTTCCATGGCAAGAACATCCTTCCTCAGATAAGGCGACCAAAACTGCACACAGTACTCAAGGTGTGGTCTCACCAAGGCCCTGTACAACTGAAGAAAGAATGAGTAAAGAAAAGATAAAGATATTGGTTTGCACTGTGGGGGCAGCAGATCCCTTCCATACAAAATAACCAGCATTTCAACCCATCTGCCTTTAGGGCGCTTGTTCCAGCTTATCTTTCGGTAATAACTGATTCATGTTTTCAGTTCATTACCCTGTTTGCTGAGGTAATTATAGATTTGAACTTACTGCTGCAGAGCTCCTTAATAACATTTTTCGCATCAGTAGGGTGTGATTTTGTACTTTTTGTGGTAGATCTTATTGGCTTCTAATCATACATGAGGAAAAGGTGATTAAAGGATATCATAGATTTAAGGTCACACATATAATGTCCTTAACACACAGAGTGATGAACTACAAAAACTAAATAGTCACCTGTCACTGAAGAGACAAGTGGAAGCAGTGCCAGAATTCCACTCTCACCCTCAGGATAGTAAAACTATGGACCAGATTTTGCTCCTAAAATAACAATGAGGCTAATGGTGCTCACGGTTATTTATGCGCAAATGGTACAACAACTTCAGGCGAGGGTCAGATGTAAGGTTAATCGCAGATATCCAAAAGTTGCTGTCCGAGTTGCGCCGTTACGCCATTAGCTTCACAAAAATGGCATCTCTTTGTCTGCCTCACCATTGAAATGCAATGAATGGTGTAGGAATTACTTACGACTTTCACATCTCCCACATTAGGTGTTAGAGTAGGGTTCGTAGACCTGAATCCACTTTAACATAAAACTACACAGATGCACTATCGTCCAGAGATCTTTTAGTTAACCACGAACACACGGATTAACTAAGAACCCAACTTAACCTGTCCCGGAGTCTTCAAGTGCCCAGTTGGCCAAACCGTCACTCACTTGAAGTCGGTTGGAATCTTTAGATGTCTTCTCTTCGTTAGACCAGGATACATTTATCCTGGCCAACTGCAGTAAAAAAACTAGGTGTTGTGTCAGTTCTTGTATTTTTTGTGCTCTAGATTCTTCATGTGGCATTCTTAATGATTGGCTCATTCAAGCATGGCTTTTCTCCTTGTTGTTCATGATTGGTTCAAAGTTTAGTGGGGTTACTTCATCATGCATTTCACTTGTTGCAGTTTAATGAGGGTCTTATCTCAAGACAGTGCTGGTCGGTTCCACTGGTTGCATAGCAAATCCAGACCTGCCCCTGGCCACAACTGTTTCTTTTATCTGGGTACTGTCTGTTAAAAATGTTCCTCTACATTCTTTGTTCTCAACTTGCATTTTAAAGTGGTATAGTCATCATTAAAAGTTTTCTTTTGTATTAAAGTTCTTCTTGTTGTCAGAGATGTTTAAAATAGATTTCCCTTCAATGGCATGAAGTTGCTATATTTGCGCAGTAGATAGGAACTAAACTCGCCACAAAAAGTTAAGTCCTGTTATTTCAAGTCTAAGTACCCTTTTGACAATGTGCTAAGTATTAATTACTGCCAATGAACCTCTCTAGCACTGAAAATGAACTATTACAAGTGTGGAGTCTCATTCCTTCAGGTTTTAATTGTTGTTTGAGATTCTATAAATGTCAAGTTTAAATTTTTTATTTTATTTTTACTTTTACTTTCTGGCTCCTTTTTCTCTCTCAATCCAATCTTTCTTTCCCTCGTTTTATTTCTTCCTGTCCCTGATTTGACTTTGAATTCCCCCACTCTAATTTACACTTCCTTCTCAGCTCCAGTGCTGTTCATTTCACAATCCTTCAATCTGATTGGTTAAGGAGATATACAGTTGCTTGACCTGTTCACTGAGGTCCCAGTTGCCCGGTTTCTCCCACTGTGCTGTTATCAGCTCGCACTTTCAGCAACTTGACACGCAAAATATTAAAAAACATAAACATGCAAGGGCACATCTAACTAACAGCTATCACCATTAGATGCCCTGCTACCGCACATTCTGGGCCATTGATTATTTTGTCTTTTGGGGACTTGACCTTGCCAATAGTAAACAGATGCTGAAACCTGTGCTCCCGAACTAGCTGTACCCTTAGCTAAGTTGTTCCAGTACAGCTCTAACACTGGCATCTATCCAACAATGTGGAAAATTGCCCAGGTAGAGTAAATAAGGAGAAACTGTTTCCTCCGGCAGGAGGGTCGGTAACCAGAGGACACAGATTTAAGGTGATTGGCAAAAGAACCAAGAGTTGCTATGTCCTTTGACACTCCTGGCCTAAGGTCGCACTTGGAAATGTATCAGGTCACTCGTGCGCATGGATCCATAACCCAACATTAGTCAGCACCTCTAGGACACAAGTGGGTGGAAGTTTTTGGGCTTGAACTTGGCGCTGTCAGCCCAAATTGGGCCTCAGGCTTCATTAACATCATTTGGGTGAGGGTCCAGCAGCTTTCCCATTTTGAAAAGATCAATGTTGGGTTGCTTACCTCGCAAGCAGCGGCCCGAAGGTAAGTCTTGGGGGGGCGTGGCGGTGGTTGGGGGGCTGAACGCAGGCCGGCAGCAACCCTCGGGAGTCTGTGGCACCAGGAGGAACACTCCTTGAAAACCTGAGAGGAGCAGGCCTGATGTCCACACCACTCATAGCAGCCCAATTTTCCTGAGGTGTCCGGAAACAGGCGTTGGCCCCTCATTGGCATATGTAAAGGGCCTAATGCCTGTTCTATGTGGCTGCCCAAACACCTGAAAATAGCCTGACCTAATATCAGGTCAGACGTCTATCAGGCGTCCTTGTGGCACGGGACATTGGTCTGTGAAATTGGCACTCGTTGCACCCGTTTTACACCCATAAGGAGGTCCAATTTCGACTCCAAGGAGAGTTGGGGAAAATCAGTAGAAAATGTACTTGTTATAGCTAACATTTATAAATTGAAAAGCTGGCAGAAAAGACCCTAAATTCTTTCAGCGATTAATTGTAAGTGATAGGCAACTACTCTGAGCTTCTACTCCGATTGGACTTGCCATACTGGTTTCACATTAGCCTCAGGCTCCAGCGTCACAGAAGCAGTGTGGAAAGTCTGTTATCTTGGTCAACTGCACCAATATGGAGAGTCTGCATGGACCTCCAGTCATGCGTGCCCGCCTGACAAGCATGCATAATGCTGAAATATTGCATTACGAAAACATGCAACACAATGTTACAGATTCATTTCACAACATCTTCCAGGGATAAATGGCACCAGATCCAGCCTTTCACACTGACACTGCTGATTCAGTCAACTTTGGGGCCATGAATGCTGACAAGAGTCCCAGGGTAACTCAGAGTTCATGATCTCAGGGGAACCTGCAACATGTTTGGTATTAACACACAAAGGAGAGCTAAAGAAATGGAATGGATAAGATTACTTTCAAAACTTAATAACATTGAAATTTAAGTTTGGTTGAAATAAACGCCTATGGGCACTAGATCAGCCAGGGTTGTTGTTGCTGGCACTCAAATGTTTACTGGATCACGTTGTGGTGCAAATGCAGTTTGGAGTTTCTGACCAACAGTTACCCTGTAGCGCACAAGTGCTGATACACCAAATCTTATGGTTTTGTTATATTACGATTTTTTGTGTTGCATTTATACTCATCGTGGTAGACTCTGCGAAAAATCCAGGATTTACAATGGATATCGTAGTGCATTGGTTAGACTAGCAACCTAGTTGGCAAACCCCACCATGCCAAGACCTGCAATTGAATGCAATAAATCTGGTGGGCTGGTAGAAATAAATTTCTATGAAAGCTGTCACTTTATCATTAAAAAAAACAATTGATTCACTACTGTCCTGCAGGGAAAGAAATGTGTCACCCCTACCAGTCTGGCCTACAGGAGATTCCAGTCCCACTCTGCATGGTTGGACACTTCAGGCCCTCTCAAGTGACCTAGCAAACCAGCAGTTGTAAGAGCAATTGCTGTAGAAGAAGAGATGGGCAATAAATACACCCTAACAAGTGCCACCCACACCTCATGGTGGTGTACTGACACTTTGTTGGGTGTAGTCTCAATATCTGAAGCCAGCATGAGGTTCCACAATCACATGCTCAGCATGGCTATAGAGTTGTTGGCATGAATCTGACTTCCTCAGATCAGCAGTCAAATCAGTGCTAATGAAATATATACCAACTGTACACACTGGCACTCCAGCTGCCTTTGAAAGTGGGTCCAGCACTGCACATACACAGATACTGACACAGCACACGCATGGTAAAAGGTCAAAGTGCTCGACTACGTACAGCCTAGCCAACTTGGCCATTGCAACTTGATGTATTATTCAATATCCTTGAATCACACTAGCAAGCTTGATATAATAAAAGCTTTAGAGGTGATCCCATCTGGAAATGCTAGCGGTGAGGACACTATACTACATATTTGAGAGCGGGTTTATGAAAATAAGTGCTGTACAATGGGGTTATTAGGCTTTTCCCACTACACACCATTTAATATTCTTCGATATTGATTGGAAGCCAATTTATTCAGTGTTGATAAGCAGCAACTCTGAACAGATATTGAATGGCATCTCCCCTTTTATTACTATGTAACATCCCTGATATGTATAAATACCTCATTTGAACCATTCATATTTCAAAAGAAAAAAGAGAAAGCCATTTATATAACACTATCACGTTTCAAAAATGCCTCAAAGTGCTTCTCATACAATTAGTTGCTTTGGCTGCAGTGACTTATTACGAAGCACAGGAGATAAAAGCCCAACTCAGATTCAAAAAGAGTGCCCAGAAAGCAGTCACTTTTATACAGATGTATTTGAATTGTGATCCATCAGACTTAAAGGTAATGAGAGTTTCAAGTATAATTTAGGTACAACGTTTTCATTGGAAAGTAGAGTTTGCCTAAATTCTGTGACTATATAGGCCAAGAAATCTCTCTGTGTGCTATTGTTAGTACATTTGAGTGAAATTGCTTTGCTCACCTTTTGAAATGAATGGGTTAATGACTTTGTTATGACAGAAAACAGAGGAATTTCACCCCTAAAAGGATATTAATGCTGGAATGGATGCAAGTATGTAAAATCAGGCAGCATTGTTTGAGCCTTTGACACAGTATGGCTGCATATTTTTTTGAATAGTTTATGTGCATGGAATAAAACTGATTAATGTTATCTTCAGGGTGCTAAGTTTCCATGAACAAAATGATATCTTTCTGGCTTCAGTATTTAACAACACCAGTAAACTGCATTGTTTGACTTCACCGATCATTACTGTGTACAGGCAACCCAGTCAGTTCCTCTTTAATAAAACTGCTGTTGGTGCGTTATTCAGGGTTAACTGTGGGTCACTGAATGTTTTTGGGACTCACAAAGCCAACTGGTTTACATATCATTTTGCTGTGAACTAAATTGTGAGCTATATCTCTCATACAGCAGGCCAGCGAATGAGAAGGGAGAACAAGTAATCCTCTCAATAAGCTGTGAGTTGCAATTAGGAGTCAACAACAACAACAACTTCCATTAACTTAGTAAAACGTCCCACGGCACATCACAGGAGTGATTAGCAAACAAAATTGGACACCGAGCCACATGAGATATTAGGACAGATGACCAAAAGCTTGGTCAAAGAGGTAGGTTTTAAGAAGCGTCTTAAAGGAGGAGAGCAAGGTAGCGAGGCGGAGAGGTTTAGGGAGGGAATTAAAACAAGGATGAGAATTTTAAAATTGAGACATTGCTGGACTGGGAGCCAAGGTAGGTCAGCGAGCACAGGGGTGACGGGTGAACAGGGCTTAGTGCGAGTTAGGAGACAGGCAGCAGAGTTTTGGATGAGCTCAAGTTTATGGAGGACTCAAGGTGGGAGGCCAGCCAGGAGAGCATTGGAATAGTCAAGTCTAGATGTAACAAAGGCCTGGATGAGCATTTCAGCAGCAGGTGAACTGAGGCAAGGGTGGAGACGGCCAATGTTATGGAGGTAAATGTAGGTGGTCATAGTGATGGAGAGGATATGGGGTCGGAAGCTCAGCTCAGGGACAAATAGGATGCCAAATTTGTGAACAGTCTTGTTGCGCCTCAGACAGTGGCCAAAGAGAGCATTGGAATTGGTGGCTAGGGAATGGAGTTTGTGGCGGGGACCGAAGACAATGGGCAGAATTTTCATTGACCCGTGGAAGCGGGTTTGGAGGCGTGTGGGGGGTTAAAATTGCAGATTCGGGGGTCCCGAACCCATCCCGCCCCCAACCCGCCTCCATGCCAGTTTCACAGGAGGCGGGTACCCGACCTGTGCTGGGACCCGCCTCCCCGAGGTGGGAAGGGGATTAGTGCCAATAAACTGCCTGTTAACAGGTAGTTAACAGGCGGTTTTTTGCCTAATCCCTATTTTTAGCCCTGAAGTGTGGGCTTCCCGACAGGTCCGAACCACGCCGATTTAGCGAGGCGGACCGTGGGTCTGCAGCAGTTGGAGGGGTCGATATGTCCGGTGGGTAGGTGAGTGATGGGTGCATGTGTGCAGAGGTAAATGTGTAAGGTAAGTGTAAAGTGTGGAAAAAAGTTTTACTTACCTTAACTTCCTCCTGCAGGTGTCAGCCCTTCAGGTCTTGGGAGTCAGAAATCTCACCAGCACAGAAAGCAGAATGGCCGTTGAGCTGTCAAAAGCTGCAGCCTCTGCTTTTTGTTCTGCAGAGATCTCTAAATCAGCCTGAGAGGAAGGAATTAACTTAGAGGACAGATTGTCAGTGTTTGACAGCTTCAAGGAGCTGTCAAACGCTGATATTTCATCTGTCAAAAGCTCTTGACAGATGAAATGTCAATCTGTGACATCACCTGTTGCCAGGTGGCCCTTAATTGGCCTGCTGAGCCCGCTGGGCGGGCTCAACAAGGTCAATCAAGGGAAAATCGAGTGGGTTGGCCACAAGTCGATGGAGGCGGGACTACAACCCAAAAAGTGGGAGTTCCGCCTCCATCACGTCCCCATTGACAAAATCCAGCCCAATGACTCTGGTCTTCTCAATATTTAATTGGAGGAAATTTGTGCTCATACAATACAGGATGTCGGACACGTAGCATGACAAATCAGAGGCAGTGGAGGGGTAGAGAGAGGTCGGGGTAAGGTAGAGTTGGGTGACATAAGCATACATGTGGAACCTAAAGGTGTGTTTTTGAGTGATGCCGCTGTATTAAGGATGTGAAAAGGCTCTGGAAAGGCAAAGGTCGATGCTAACAACATGTATACACCCCTGCGTATACACACATGCCTTAAAGAAAAAAAGACTTGCATTTATTTTGCGGTTTTCATGCCCACAAAATGTCCCAAAGCGCTCTACAACCAATGAAGCACTTTTTGAAGTGTGGTCACTGTTGGAATGTCGGAAATGCGGCAGCCAATTTGCACAGAACAAGGTCTCACAAACAGCAATGTGATATTGACCAGATAATCTGTTTCAGTGATATTGGTTGAGGGGATAAATATTGGCCAATAATTGGGAGAACTCCCCTTCTGTTCTTCGATAAAGTGCCGTGGGATCTTTTATGTCTACCTGAGAGGGCAGACGGGGCCTCAGTTTAACATCTCATCTAAAAGATGACACCTCTGACAGTGCAGCACTCCCTCAGTACTGCCCTGGAATGTCAGCCTAGATATAGCCAATGTAGGGCTAACCTTTTTCTATATTATTGACAATATTGAGCATTACCAGCAATAAAAACATCAGAACCCAGAACATATCTCCACTAAGTAAAATGGAAAAAAAAAATAAGGAAATAATGGCCCAGAAATTGATCTCGCTCTGTTCCCGCGGGGGTAAGCCTTCCCCGCGATGTCTCACCTCGCTTGTGCTTTTTCAGATCCAGCTCGCACGAACTTGATGTTCCAGACATCAGCTGTGCTGGGCTTGCGTATCCCAGCGGCGTAGTGAATTCGTGCGAGCTGTGGGATCACGTGACTCAGTTAGAGCCAATGGCAGCACACCATCTTCCATTCATAAGTCTCACAGCATGGCAGTGAAATCTATGAATCTTACACCCCCCCAAAATAACAGCTAAACCTCAATTAAATTAAAAAAACAAACCATCACATTAATAAAATAAGTATAGTTAATTAAATTAACCATTTTAAATAAAAAATTAAATTTTTGAAAATATTTAAAATCTTTTAAAAAGTTTTAAAAATAAACTTACCTGTCTTTAAAGTCTCTAAAAAAGATATACCTGTAAAAAAAAATTCAAAAAAATACTTAATTCACTACTTACCTTCTTAAAAGCGGGTCTTACTCCTCCTTTTTACATTTCCAAAATCTTCAGTACTTACCTGCGCGTCCAAAGCATGAAGTGCACAGCGTGCGCGCAGCCTGTAGCGCGCACGCGATGCACCGAGGACCCGCCCCCTTTTCTGAAGAGCAATTGCCGGTTTTCAGGGCATGCAGAAAACCGGCAATTGGAGTGGGAATACGCGAGAGTACGCAGTGCGTACTCTCGCGTCCCGGGATCAATTTTCGGCCCAATGTATGAGTATGGAAAGCTTACCTTCAGAGAAACAAGAATTACTGCCATTAATAATATTCCTTTCTCTCACGATATAATAAAAAGTTACTGTTTAAAGATAAGTTCAAGTTTAGGTCCAGTTGTGTATAACATATTTGTCAAGAGTATGTAACACAAACTGCCCAATGAAAGTTATTCAAGGGGTGAGGTATAAAGGATACCATGCCAAGTATTATCCTTTTTCCTACTGTTATGTGCTTAGCATCATGCATGCCACCTTTCTTTATTGATATTTACTGAAGATTACCTCAGAAAATTCTTAAAGAAAAGGTGAAATGGTCCACGAGGCACTTGACATTTACAAGGTTCACATTTCACTCCCCGTCAATCACCAGCAAAAGGAAATGTAGATAATATGAACATCAATAATGAAACAGTTGTCAAAACTGAGCCAGATTTTCCACTATTTATTCAGAATGCACTACAGTAAGTAAAATCACAATTCTGATTTGCGGACTATAGACATGCCACTTTTACACTCAAATACAACATTTGGCGGAGGAGGTTATGAGTAGGCACTGGCAGTGAGGAAATTCACCCATCACCAGCACAAATTGTGGGCAGGCTACCCTCCACTTTTTGTCCTGTGATTTCAATGGACGGAATATCATAGGCAGTGCATGGGCAATTGTTGCAGATGTGCCACCAGTGCCCAATCAGAACATTTAAGTATGATCTTCTGCACCCTGCTTAATGATTCTTTGGACATCTTCTGACATGAATCTTGTCATTCATGTGGAAATGACTTATGAAATAATACTGGGCGGCCTGCTGGTGGCGCTGTCCAGGGAGAGTATAAATACTCGGGCATGGGCCCAGCTTGCTCAGGACATTCTTTAACAGGAACTAATGAAGGATACAACTAGACCTCCATGTTGAAAAACAGTTGATTAAAGCTTTGTTTAATGCTTAGACCAAGTGCCTAGTAGTTTTCTTACGTCATCTTCTATGTTAAAGGCACCATATAAATGCAAATTGGTCCTGTTGACTGCAAATGAAGGAAAACAAGCAAATATTTCATGTGTTCTGTTGCCGTAAACATTATTAATGTCATGTGACAGATGGGGGGTGGGGCCAGTGCGAAACAGAAGCAAGCACAACTAGAAGAGGCAATTCAACGAAATGTACAGCCTTCCTGTCTGCATTGTCAGCCATTTTGTTCTCCCTGTGGTTGGTTCCTTTGTTTTTCCTCAAGGGAAGGAAGTTTTTTCACCTTCCCTGGGTGTTTGATTATTCTTTTAGTGTTTTTTTTTAAATTGTCCTTTTTCCTAGTTCGCTCCTTCAGGTTTTTTTTTGTGTATTTAGTAATGAATAATGGGAAAATATTTGGGCAATTTCGTGGAAACATTTTAACCAATGATTAGTCCAGTTTATATTTTTCTTCAAATCGTTCAGTTTCATGAGCCCTTGTTTCTCCATGTCAGAGTAACTTTCTGTTTACATTTTTAAAGCTGAATTTTTACCCGGCAAACTCTCAGTGGCGGAATCGCAAGAATTGTTATATTGTCGACAGCAATAACATAATTGTAGAAAAAAAATAACTGGATAATCAACAAGAATTACAAAGTGTAAAAAAATGAATATGAAAACGTTCTTAGCTCTCGCATGCCTTTAATCTTTTCTTTGTTCGGAACATTTTCTTCTGTTTCTTGCATGACTTATGCAAAGAGCGCCACCCTTCACTGCAGCACCTCCTGGCCCAGGACCGCCAGTGCCTGAACACTTTATGGGGCTGTTCAGTGCTCAGTTATGTTTATTCAAGTTAAAACTGAGTTCATGATGCCTTATGCATGAGTCCATTCACTTCTGATTGCATGTGGCAGTGAAACTCTCACACTGGGAGGTTGTGCAATCAGCAATGGACGAAAGAGTTGAAAAACTTGTCCCACACCACTTCCTGGTGCCTGCACGCCCGCAACCTGCAAATGGGAACAGTGCACCAGGTGGAAAAGATACTCTTTAATCTCCTCTTATACCATAATATTTATAATTCGGTGTTTTCTGTTAATTTAACTATCCCTCCCACCTCTTTGATTTTCAATTTCTTTTGGGATTCTCACTGATGTTTGTTTCTCTCCCCTTTCCTCTCTCTTTAGTTTCTGTTTACACGTCTCTGCTTTACATGCAGCGTGCTTCTCCTTTGGTTTTGCTCTCTCCTTACAATCTTTGTTTTCAGAGCCTTTCATCTTTATGTTTCTCTGCTTTTTGCGTTGCTCCCCTCTGCTCTGTTTATCTCTGCTTTCACTTTGCTTGCGATTTTTCTTTCTTTCCCCTGTTTCTTCCTTTCATTTCTCACTCCTCTTTCACTTTTCTTTGCTTCTTTTTGATATTTTATTTATTTTTACGTGGCAGCTATTTTAGTGGTTCACTGGTGACAAAGAAATCCTGTAAAATGGACATTCATGGGCAGTCCTTCTTACATAGAAGTACATAGTATGTACAGCACAGAAACAGGCCGTTTGGCCCAATTAGTCCATGCCAGTGTTTATGCTCCACACGAGCCTCTTCCCACCCCTCTTCACCTAACGCCATCAACATATCCTTCTATTCCTTTCTCCCTCATGTGTTTATCTAGCTTCCCCTTAAATGCGTCTATGCTTGGGATGCTTTACTACATTAAAGACACTATTTAAATGCAAGTTATCATTGTTGCTCATCTCCTCAACCACTCCCTGTGGTAGCGAGTTCCACATTCTCACCACTCTTTGGGTAAAGAAGTTTTTCCCTGAATTCCCTATTGGATTTATTGGTGATGATCCTTTATTTATGGCCTCTAGTTTTGATTTCCCCACAAATGGAAACATCTCTATGTCTACCCTATCAAACCCTTTCATAATCTTAAAGACCTCTATCAGGTCACCCTTCAATATTCTCCTTTCTAGAGAAAAGAGCCCCAACCTGTCTTTTGCTCATTTCATAGATTTGCTTACATATTTCTTCCTCCACTTCCCTGCCACAAGTAGGTGGTCTGTAGAATATCCCTATTAGTGTAATCAATTCCTTCTCAACTTTTATCTCAATCCATATGCATTCTGTTTCTATCTTACTGTTAGTTATGTCCATTCTTTCTACCGCCATTGTGTTATCTCTAACTAGTTCAGCTACCCCACCTCCCCTTCTTCCTTCCCTATCATAGAATCATAGAACCGTAGAAATTTACGGCACAGAAGGAGGCCATTCAGCCCATTGTGTCTGTGCCGGCTGAAAAAGAGCCTAATCCCACTTTCCAGATCTCATTTAATTTTTTAATTGAATTTAATTTAATTTATTTGATTTAATATTTAATTGCCAGTCCTGTTCTTTATGTAGCCATGCTTCAGTTATCCCAACTACATTTTGGCTCCTCGCTATTAATTTTGCCTCGCTCTTAATTATTGCTTCCAGTTCCCCCAACATGTTTCCATGTTTGTGTTAGGAGAAAAAAAAATGATACCGAGACACATTGACATCTGAACCAACTGCATGGTATTGCCCCTCAGAGTGCATAATGCAAAATGTGGCAAATAGAAAATGGCCAATGCTGATGTGTGCATAACAAAAGTGTAAACAGCTGCATAACACACAAGTTGCAGGTATTTCAAATCTGTACGGATCTATGAATTATATAAATGATATATCGGATGATACAGGTAACCTTAGGTAGATTTATGAAATAGCAGTACTGAGAAATGTTAGTGTTTTCATTATTTCAAAAATGATTTACCTCAGTATAATAATCATTTAATTGTGCATACTACAGGTCTGAGACAAAGAGAGGCCACAACAACAACTTGCAATTATATGGCGCTTTTAACGTAGTAAAATGTCCCAAGGCGCTTCACAGCAGCGATTATCAAACAAAATTTGACACTGAGCCACATAAGGGGATATTAGGACTGGTGACCAATATATTGAAACAAATCTTGTACTTTACAAAAAAGAGGTAGATTTTAAGGAACATCTTAAAGGAGGAGAGAGAGGTGGAGAGGTAAAGAGGTTCAAGGAGGGAATTCCAGAGGTTAGGGCCCAAATGTCTGAAGGCACGGCCACCAGCCAAATAACCACCAATGTTTCTGTTGCATAAGAGATGTTCTTAGCTCTTTTGAAGATGCTCACTTCTTCAGAAGCATGACAGTACCAGGTACAGTCCAGAAACCCAACACGAGCCTTTGCTATGATGCAAAAAAATTTAGTCCAATGATAGCGTTCCAGGATCATGGCCAATACCATTGTATAATGGATGTTAGCCCTGATTTTAAAGCCTACACGGCCAACGAGAACAGCGTGTACGAAGAGGGTTTAAAATCGGAGTGCTCCTCTGGGCCCCACAAGGAAAGATAGGTCCCCAGGCTTCCCTCCCCCCACGATTGTTCCTGAAGGTCCCCGGCCACGTCCTCTTGCTGCATTCGCCCGACTATGGCCCATCGGCCTGGCGTCATTGATGCCAGGTTCAGGTTGGAGTCGGGCCTAGTATATTTCAATGAGGCCCGGGAATTAAAATGAGCTGGGCCTTATGTCAGCAAGCTTGACACTTGCCCCATCGCCCCCACGTTCACCCCCAGTTAAAATCCAGGGTTTAAAAGCTCAGTTACCAGACAATTCCCTGTCACTAAATCCAGACTGCAGCTCCCATTCAGGGTATTCTGATATCTGGGTAAGTACAACAAATCCACTGTCACATCATTAGGGTATATGAAGTATCTTATATGCTGCTGGATGCTGAGGATAGCTTTAAACAAGATGTTTCTGATTTTAAAACCACAAGACATTAAAAAAAAATGATTACCCCCTTCATAATGTTGTTTAGTTTTCCTTTGAGGAAAGAAGATTATTGGGTTATGAATTCCTTATGTCTCACATTTCCTTCTCTAAGTAATGCCCAATGGAGTTGAATAGAGAGTCATGACAACGCTTGCAATTCTGACAATTTCAATTTTCCTCCAAGTTGTCTTGTTTTTTAAATGGTAGGAAAAACTGAGATCGAAATTAAATACATACTGTAAACAAAGCCCTCTTTTAAATTTCTATTGGACGACATAATTTATATAGTGACAAATTTACATTCTTTGTTAGACTCAGTCCTTTTTGGAACTTCTTATTGTTCCATACCTGGTAAGGAAATATGCTTCTAACAATCTGTTATCTACTATTCCCACATTGAATGACACAAGATGCCAAAAAAGTTTGCAATCCATGCACAGTCTGAACCTGGGGCCAAACTAGTTTTGGGAAGCACGGGTTAAACACTTTATGGGTTTTGCTTAGAAAAAAAATATTAGTTGCTAGTTGCTCTCTTTAACAAAACCTTTCTTTAAAGGGCTTCTCTAATTCTGGAAGTACTTATTAATTTAAGTACTCAATGTCAAAAATGTACTTGTTGCACTAAAGTTTAAGAGATCAGCCTTCGTTCAATGGTGGCACGCTTGCCTCTGAGTCAGAAGGTTATGGGTTCAAGTCCCACTCCAGAGACTTGCGCACGATATTCTAGGTTGTCATTTCAGTGAGGGAGTGATGAACTGTCAGAGGTTGGATGAGACGTTAAACTGACGCATTTAATCCTCTCACGTGGATATAAAACATCCCATGATGCGATTTAAAGAGCAAGGGCGTTCTCCTGACCAACATTTTTGCCTTAACCAACATCACTAAACCAGAATTTGTGGTCACTTATCTCTGCTGTTTGTGGGACATTGCTGTGTACAAATGGGCAGCTGTGTTTGTCTACATTACAAAAGTAACTACATTTCAAAATTACTTAATTGACTATGAAGTGATTTGAGATGTTTGAGATGGAAGCGCATGATATAAATGTAAATTCTTACTTTTGAAGTTACATTTCCATTATGCTGTAAAATAGTGAATCAGATTGCTTAAATTAACCAATGACATAGCACAAAGGGTTCCACAAGTCACCTTGAAGCTAAGAAACATTTTCATGTTTATCTCATTATGTAGAAGCGTTTTATTGGCAGCAGATGGCAAGGTCCTAAGGTTTGACAGTACTGGGGAAGGGGTTTTAGTTTGGGACCACTGGGAGAGCTTGTGGTTTGGCATCATTTCTTTCAAGAGGAATTGGATGTATATTTGAAAAGGAAAGATTTGCAAGGCTATGGAAAAAGAGCGGGGGAGTGGAACTAATTGGATCGCTCTTTCCAAGAGCCTGCATAGGCACAATGGCCTCCTCCTGTGCTGTAAAATTCTATAACTCGTTGCAGAAAGGAAACTTGGGCTTTGGCAGAAGTCAGGGGTGGAGTGTAGGTTCTGGCACCATTGGGGGAGAGAAGAATTTGGAAATAAGTTTGCAGGAGATTTCCCCAGAGACACTGGGGGTGAAATGGTGGAGGGGAGGGTGGGGGGTGGAGAGGTGAGGTGGTGTACCGGGGGGGGGGTCGGTGGAGGGAGTTGGCCATCGTGGATCTGGAAGCAGGTAAGCTTGTTGGGCTGGGAAGAAACACTCCTGCTCCTCCTGGCCCACAAGCAGTGCTGTAACGGCACTTACCTTATGGATCCGTCTCTTCTTGCCTCCTTTTACCTGTCGGGTTTTCCGAGGCCTGGGAAATCCGGCCAACATTAGTTAAGAATAAAAAGCTTGCTAAAATTGAAGCACGCAGCCTCCTTCAATGCTGTTACCGACCACCCCGCCTCCTGAGAGCGGATTGGTCGCCCACCCCTCGACCCACCTCCATTGAAACCGGAAGTGGGCGGGGTCGAAGCGGGTTGGGATCAGGTTTGAAATTTTTTAAATCTTGGCCCAGAAATTCGTCCGAATACGGGAGAGTACGATATCGCGGGGGATCCTTACCCCCGCGGCAACCATCGAAGTCCAATTTCTGGGCCATTAACTTCTCACCCAACCCAAACCCACATGTTTTTGGGGGTTAAAATGACCCCCACTGAATCAATGGGGGGAATTTTAACCCCAAAAACCAGGTGGGTTGGGGCTGGGTGGGAGGTTAAAGAGTTAAAAATCTGAATTCCGACCTCAACCCGCCTCCAACCCGCCCATTTCCGGTTTTAACAGAGGCGGGATGGGAGCGGTAAGCCAACCTGCTCCCAGGAGGCAGGTTGGCACTTTAAATATTATAATGAGGCTCCGTGCCTCATGGTGATCCACCATTTTAAATTTAACTCTGGCTCCGCCAGCTAAAGGGAAGCGAGGACTACTAGATCCAAGAGGTAAGTGCCTTTCAATTTACCTGCTGGATACAGTATCCCCGCCTCGCCAACGCTCCCCCCCCCCCCACCCCCGACACTTCCAATCTCTCCACGAGGCCTCCAATCCCTGGCCCCCGGCCCCCAATCACCCCTCCGAATTTACGACCGCCAGCCCCTGATCACCTTCCAACCTGCCCCCCTCTGGACCCCAATCACCTTCTGACCTGCCCCCGCCCCCTCTGGCCCCCAATCCTCCTCCTGCCTCCGATCCCTGACCGCCCCCCCGCCCCTGATCCCTCCCTCTCTCCTCTCTGCGGCCTGGTGCCGCAGGCCTACTCACCCGACAGCCAGCCAGCCTCTCCTTCTAGCTGGCTGTGGGCAGGAATCAATGCTTTGAAATGCTAATTAGGCCCGGCCGTTAAATTCTCCCGGGTTTCCCAACTGATTGCCAGTCCCCCCACTCCCTACCCACCTCCAAATTAAAATTCTGACCAATGGCCGATTTTGCTGCCAATGTGACGGCAAGTTTAATGGTGGGCGCCGTTAATAATGTGTAAATCGTCCAACAACTTGTTATGCCAAAAGTTAGCTCATAAAAAATTCAAAAGTTCATATTTAGTGCTGTTTCCATGTTAATGTTGGTATATGGAAATGGGAGGGGTACACATCTTTAGTGAATTTGGATAATATTTAGTATTTCTCACAGCCACTGCATCTATATAAATGGTTTTTATGTAGTCGGTGACTGTAATTTTCAAATATGAACAACCTTTGTTTCTGTATTGCATTCCATATCCTAAGGAACTTCTGAATAATAAAAAATCCTAACCTCTCTCTTTGTTCTTTTGGTGGTGACCTTAAATTTATGCCTTGTAGTTACAGACTCACCAACCAGTGAAAATATTATTTCCCAATTTACCTCATCATAATTTTGACACTTCGATCTTAATCTTCTTTGCTCCAATGAAAGCCCCAGTTTCTCTAGTTTCTCATCATAACTAACGCCTCTCATTCCTAATATCATCTTAGTGAATCTCTGCTTTACCTTTTCAAAGGCCGCAACACCTTTCCTAAGGTAAGGTGCACAAACCTGGTCACAATATTCTCATGGCAGCCTAACTAATGATTTCTATAGGTTCAGCATTACTTCTGCTTTTCCACTCTATGGGCCAGTGGGGTAGGAGGAGGAAGTGGAGCAAATCATCCATGGGGGAAGGGTCAGAATTTGGGGCAGAATCTATATCCAAACAGTTCTGTGGGGGCATATCTGGAGTCTTCACAGGCTGGCCCATTATACTTTCCCTAGGCCCAAAAGCTGAGAGCTGGTATGAATTCCATTGTAGGTCTAGTAAAGGCTCCAAGACTGCCTTAGAGAAAAGCAATCAATTACCTTCCCCATTCTACTATTTTCATCACTGCTTGGAGAAGACAAATTTAAGAACCTTAAGTCTTTGGTCCTTCAAGGGCCTCTTGCTCCCTCCTTCAGAGCGTTAGCTGGCTGCTCCCCTTCTCTGGCTAACAGTTGGGGTATATGCCCCTGCTGTGCCTGCACAAGTGCGAGCCACCTGCCCTGACAATATAAATGACACTGTCCCTGAGATTTTAGACAGGGTCTACGCCGATGGCAATGGACACTGGAAGTCCCACTACCTCCCTCTTCCGGTGGTGCAGCAGGAACATCAGGGCCTATATCCTTATTTATAAAACGTCGGATCTCTGTTGCTTTTTTTCTTTACAGCTTTATCAACGTCCTCGAACTTTTAGAGATTTGTGTATCTGAATGCCTGAGTCTGCCTGCTCAGCTATTTCTTTTAAAGTTTTACCATTTACTGTATACGTCCTTAATCTTGCTCCCATAATGCATCACCTCACATTTCTCTACATCTACTGTCAATCTACGAACCTGCTGAAGTCACTTACAGTCCTCTTCACAATAGTGTCATCTCTAAATGTTAATATTTTGTCCCCATCCCTACACCCAAATCCAGATACTGATACATGCTGGGAAATTCTGCACACACTCAAACTGCAACATCCAGTGAACTATAGGCACTCTCGCCTCTGAGTGAAGAGGTTGTGGGTTCAAGTCCCACTCCAGAGACTGGAGCACAAAATCCAGGCTGGCACTCCAGTGCAGTACTGAGGGAGTGCTGCATAGTCAGAGGTGAGACGTTAAACTGAGGCACCATCTGTCCTCTCAGGTGGACATAAAAGATCCCACGGCACTATTCAATGAAGAGCAGGAGAATTCTCCCCACTGTCCTCGCCATCATTTCTCCCTCAAAAACAGCTAAAACAGATTATCTGGACATTTATTTCATTGCTGTGTGTGGAGGAGGAGGAGGATCGGGGCCGGAGGGGGGAGGTCGGAGTGTGATCGGGGTGGGTGGTTGGGGGTCAGAGGTGGATTGGGGCCGGAGGATCGAGCCAGAGTGTGATCAGGGCTGAATGGTTGAGGCCAGGAGGAGAATAGGGGCCGGAGGGGGAAGGCCGAGAAGGCAATCTGGAGCCAGAGGGGGTTGGTCGGACACCTCGTGGGGGGGGGAGGTCGGAGGCCTCGTGTGGGGAGGTCGGAGGCCTCGTGGGGGGGGGAGGTCGGAGGCCTCGTGTGGGGAGGTCGGAGGCCTCGTGTGGGGAGGTCGGAGGCCTTGGGGGGGAGGTCGGAGGCCTCGTGGGGCTAGGTCGGAGGCCTCGTGTGGGGAGGTCAGAGGCCTTGGGGGGGAGGTTGGAGGCCTCGTGTGGGGAGGTCGGAGGCCTTGGGGGGGAGGTCGGAGGCCTCATGGGGGGAGATCGGAGGCCTCGTGGGGGGAGGTCGGAGGCCTTGGGGGTGAGGTCGGAGGCCTCGGGGGGTGGGGGAGGGGGATGTCAGTGGGGGAGATCGGAAGGGTCGCAGAGTTGTCCTATCGCTGGGAGTGTGTGAACCAAGGACACTGGATCCAGCAGGTAAGTATAAAGGCACTTACCTCCTGGATCCAGCAGTCTTTGCCTCCCTTTAACTGGAGGGTTCCCCGAGGCCCACAGTTACATTTGAACTGGTGGATCACCATGAGGCACGCCAGCCTCATTATAATATATAAATGGCCAACATGCCTCCTGGGAGCAGATTGGCTTACCGCTCCCGTCTCACCTCTGTTAAAATTGGAAGTGGGCGGGTTGGAGGCGGGTTGGGGTCGGGATTCAGTTTTTTAACTCTTTAACCTCCCACCCGACCCCAACCCACCTATTTTTGGGGTTAAAATTCCGCCCCATGTGTTTCAGGCCTACACGCAGAGCCGTTAGTGAAGGTACTCAAAAATATAAAAGAAAAGTTTATACATAATTTGAATCATGTTTGTGCAAAATATGTTATTTCAAAACTTTCAGTTATTTTACAAACCTTATTTAAACCTGTAGTCTAGAGGCTGAGGGAAAAAGATGGACACAATATATATACTTTTTTAAAAGAATGTACAGTGATTTGTTTGGCTGGGCTTGTGCTTTCTTTTATTGGTAGAATTTTCAGACTGCTGATTGTTGATTTGTTCTTTTGTAAAATGCTTAGTAATTCATATTTGATTGTAATCCTTTAAAATGGTCCTTTTAACCTACCTCTTCCTGTCCTAATATCTCGTTACATGGCTTGGTGTCAAATTATGTTTGATAATGACTCCTGTGAGGTGTCTTGGGACGTTTTCCTACGTTAAAGGCGCTAGATAAATACAAGTTGTTGTTGTTAATTAGTAAATTGCAACGGTGTTGAATTGTAGTCTGTTCATGTTTTCTGAATATGTAATTGGGATGAATGAAGCACACATCTGACACATATAGATGCCGGAAGTTTGATGGGCATTCAAGTGCTACAGTTGGACAAATGAGAAATTAGGATATAGTTATACAGTGTATACAGACATACCATTTTTAATAAATGATAGGATAGATAGGTCAATAGCTAACCAGCTAGATTGATAGATAACTCGATAGCTTCTTTTGGGGACAGACACTATTATGGGGGTGATTTTGCCAATGGGAGCACATTGGAGGCGGGACTGCTGCTTGTCGGGTTTTAGTCCCACCTCCATCGACTTGTGGCCAATTCACGCTATTTTCCCTTGATTGACCTTGTTAAGAATGCCCAGCGGGCTTAGCAGGCCAATTAAGGGGAAGCCGGTGACAGAGAACATCAGCGTATGACGTTTCATCTGTCAAAAATTTTTGATAGATGAATTGTCATCGTTTGACAGCTTTGAGAAGCTGTCAAACACTGACATTCTCTGTTGTTTGGTGAGTTCTTGTACTCAAGACTCACCAAACCTATTTCCTGAGCAGAAAGCAGATGGCTGTTACATCGGAGAATGCAGCAACCATTCTGTCATCTCTGCCGTGGAGATGCCGGAGCCTCTGGATCCCCAACGATTGAAGCCTGCAGGAAGAAACAAAGGTAAGGAAACTTTTTCTAACACTTTTCACTCACCTCTCATACTTACCTCTCCACACTTGCACCCATCACTCACCTCCACAGTGCAAATTTCGACCCCTCTCACCCCCGCAGACCCACTGCTCGCCTCGCTGACCCTGACGGGGTTTCCTGATGTTGGGAAGTCCGCACCTCTGATGAAAAAATGCGGCTAATCCTCTTAACTGCCTGTTAACTACCTGTTAACAGGCAGTTAAGTGGCTGTAATCCCCTTCCCGCCTCCAGGAGACGGGACCCGGCGCGGGTCGGGTACCCGCCTCCTGGGAAGATGGCACGGAGGCGGGTTGGGGGCGGGATGGGTACCCGCCCCCAGATTCTGCCATTTTCCCAGCAGTCCCGCCTCCCCAGGGCTGGCAAAATCGCCCCCTATATAAACACTTTTGTAATGACAACTGTCAGACACAATCAACTTATCTTTAAACTTTTCTGACTCAAGTTTGTGTTGCTAGCAGTGAGAGAAAGTGATGTCTGATTGATTGATTTGACCGGCTCCAGTTTCACTCTCCAGTCCCATTCTGCACCCTTTAGTGCTTCTGATAGCATCCAATCGCACCTTTCACTGATGTGAACTGTTGATGTTAACAATCCCAGTGAAGAAAATTAACTTTTCTTTGAAATGCCAATAAGCTGGCATGTTGGTTCAAGCACTGCCTGTCACTTTAAAATATGAATAATTAGCCTGTATAAGTGTCACAAGTACTCCAACTTCCCAGGGTGACCAACTATTTTAATTTTCTACTTGTGCATCATGATGCTGAAACAAATTCTGATATTCGATAACTTCTCAACAGAGCAGATTGCTGCAATGTTCAGGTAATGTTACATCTGGGTTGTTCTCCTTGGAGCAGAGAAGGCTAAGAGGAGATTTGATAGAGGTGTTTAAAATCATGAGGGGTTTAGTTAGAGTAAATAAGGAGAAACTGTTTCCAATGGCTGATGGGGTCGATAACCAGAAGGCACAGATTTAAGGTGGTTGGCAAAAGGACCAGAGGCGACATGAGGAAAAACATTTTTTACGCAACGAGTGGTTAGGATTTGGAATCCACTGCCTGATAGGATGGTGGAAACAGATTCAATAGTAGCCTTCAAAAGGGAATTGGATAAATACTTGAAGGAGAAAACATTGCAGGGATATGGGGAAAGAGCGGGGGAGTGGGACTAATTGGATTGCTCTTCGAAGGAGCCGGTGCTGCACTATTCTATGATTCTACGATTCTTATAGGTTTTATAAAGCAGCCTTGTTCAAGACAACTCTCTGTTTTGCTAACTTTTTTTATTATCACAAATGCATATAAAAGCCAAGCTAGTTGAATTTTAAAGAGGAAAAAGGTACAATGCAGCAAGCATATTCTCGCCGGTTAAACGTTGCACAATTGCGTTATGAAAGAATTCAACAGGCTAAAGATATATTTCCTAGGCTGCTTTAGGTCTGCTTGCATAGCAAGATATCTATCACAATAAGGCTGATGTTTTCAGAAGAAACGTCTGTCTTGCAGGGTTCTAAGCAATCTGGTTTAAATCTTCCACATAACACAGACTTTATTTCCCTTGGGGAAGCATGTCAGGAAGCTCCAATGATCTCATCGGAGATGAGCAGCATGACGATAGTGAGAAATTGCCCTTTTCTCCCTTTGCCTCCTGCTGGGCTAGTGACACCATGAGGAATCTTACAGGGCACAGCCTGCCAGAAGTGGCACAGTTACACTCACAAGGAACTGCCACTTGGCAGGTTAGTTTATTCCTCCCGTCTAGACATTCTGGCTGCTTTAGATTTTTTTTCTCTAGTTGATAGTTTTTTTTTATCCTCGGGGTGTTTTAACTCAAATGCTGAATTAATTCAACTTAAGTTTCATTTAAAGATATATTAATTGCAGACAGCTGGCAATAGCTTGTATTGCTCACATGGAAAATGCTGTCAGTAATACTCTAATACCAACTCAGCAATAAGGGACAGCAATGATGGGAGTGTGGCAGCGCTTGTATAACACACACTTCCTGACCCCAAACAACATTGCCAGAGGGCAGAAAGCAAGTGTGAACGCTAGTGCACTCAAATCATGCAATCCACTCATTAAAGGGCCAGATTAAGGTGGATTTGCCATAAATCGTTGGTGCAATGTGTTCAGCTCCCAAAGGTGAAACAGACATTAGAAAATCTGCAAGGAGGAAGCTGGAATTTCTAGGGTTTTGGTCATTATGTGAACTGCCCCAGTAGTATTGGGCTTAATTTGTCTCTAAGATTGAGACCATCCGTTCAGCTGCCTCTGCCACTTCCCTTCCTTCCCCTAAACTTCCTCTAAGGTTCCCCCCTGCCCTAGCCCTGAACTCACATTTTTCTTCAGTTTCTCTCCGATCTCCCCTCATGACCTCTCCACGCTCATCTTGTCCATGAGACCCACTTCCTGCTCCCTCGACCCGATTCCCACCAAACTGCTGACCACCCAACTTTCTTTTCTGGCTCCCATGTTAGCTGACATTGTTAACGGTTCTCTCTCCTCAGGTACTGTCCCCTCTCCCTCAAATCTGCCGTCATCACCCCTCTCCTCAAAAAAAAAACCCTTGAGCTCTCCGTCCTTGCAAACTACCACGCCATCTTCAACCTCCCTTTCCTCTCCAAAGTCCTTGAACGTGTTGTCGCCTCCCCGATCCGTGCCCATCTTTCCCGCAACTCCATGTTTGAATCCCTCCAATCAGGTTTCCGCCCTGCCACAGTACCGAAACGGCTCTCATCAAAGTCACAAATGATATCCTTTGTGACTGTGACACAGGTAAACTATCCCTCCTCATCCTTCTTGACTTGTCTGCAGCCTTTGACATGGTTGACCACTCCATCCTTCTCCAACGCCTCTCCACCGTCGTCCAGCTGGGTGGGACTGCACTCGCCTGGTTCCATTTTTATCTATCTAATCATAGCCAGAGAATCACTTGCAATGGCTTCTCTTCCCGCTCCCGCATCATTACCTCTGGTGTCCCCCAAGGATCTATCCTTGGCTCCCTCCTATTTCTCATCTACATGTTGCCCCTTGGTGACATCATCCGAAAGCACAGAGTCAGTTTCCACTTATACCTGACGACACCCAGCTCTATCTCACTACCGCTTCTCTTGACCCTTCCACGGTCTCTAAATTGTCAGACTGCTTGTCCGACATCCAGTTCTGGATGAGCAGAAATTTTCTCCAATTAAATATTGGGAAGACCGAAGCCATTGTTTTCACCACAAACTCCATTCCCTAGCCACTGACTCCACCCCACTCCCTAACATCTGTCTGAGGCTGAACCACATTGTTCGCAACCTTGGTGTCATATTTGACCCTGGAATGAGCTATCCACAGCATAACTAAGACTGCCTATTTCCACCTCCGTAACATCACCCATCTCCGCCCTTGCCTCAGCTCATCTGCTGCTGAAACCCTCATCCATGCCTTTGTTACCTCTAGACTTGACTATTCCAATGAACTCCTGGCTGGCCTCCCTACATAAACTTGAGGTCATCCAAAACTCAGCTGCCTGTGTCCTAACTCGCACCAAGTCTCGTTCACCCATCACCCCTGTGCTCGCTGACCTACATTGGCTCCCGGTTAAGCAATGCCTCGATTTCAAAATTCTCATCCGTGTTTTCAAATCCCTCCATGGCCTCGCCCCTCCCTATCTCTGTAATCTTCTTTAGCCCCACAACCCCCCGAGATATCTGCGCTCCTCTAATTCAGCCCTCTTGAGCATCCCTGATTATAATCGCTCAACCATTGGTGGCTGTGCCTTCTGTTGCCTAGGCCCTAAGCTCTGGAATTCCCTCCCTGAACCTCTCCACCTCTCTGCCTCTCTTTCCTCCTTTAAGACGCTCCTTTAAACCTACCTCTTTGACCAAGCTTTTGGTCACCTGCCCTAATTTCTCCATATGTGGCTCGGTGTCAAATTTTTTGTCTTTTAATACTCCTGTGAAGCGCCTTGGGACGTTTTACTACGTTAAAGGCGCTATATAAAGTTGTTGTTGTTGTTAATGTAGGACAGCCAGCAAGAGCAGGAAAGAGCTGCCCATAATGTCAGATAACATGAGGCGCACCATTTAGTCCTGCCATTCCACTACACAGCACCTCTCCTGTACCAGGCAATGGTGATGACAGTAGAGATGTGCCTAAAGGACTAAAGTTTAACAGGGGGCATTGACAGAGCTATGCTATCTCCTTCACAAAGATCTCTGCACAATATATACAATCTATACAACACTGCCAATGGCCATGAAAATCAGCATTGCGCTCAATTTTTATGTGTCATGCTCTTTTCAGGTAGCACTAGGGACATCTACAATGTCAACCAGTCTGCTGCCCACCCATGTTCAGACTTGTTAAATGAATACATGTATCTGTTTTCACAGCAGAGGAAGAGGACACAATACCAGCAGTACATGGGAACCTAAAAATAAGTCAACTGGAGGAACTTATTGGATTTACTATACATTAAACAAAATAGTAATGAAGGAAACAATGGAATGGGAGTTGGGTTTTAACATATATCATAATGTCAAGTTCTGGTTTTTTTCTGGGATGTCAAATTATTTTCAAGAAAAGTGCAGTCATATTTTCACAGCTTCATGCAGAAGCCTTATTGGCAAGACATAAAGTGCTACTATATAATGGCAGTAATTATGAATTCAGGTCAACATTCGTTTACATTGAGAAGTTGGTTGGTGGACAGGGTGATGAGATTCATCCTTTGTCCTGTTCACGTATTGCTGATAAACCTTTACTGATGAGAAGGTGGAATATTGTAATTTATAGGGTGCATGTGCATTCAATTACATTTCATGGAGCAATGCATTAAAATGACAATTGCTTTACTTCTACCAGTAAAATTAATTTCACCCTACTGAAAAGTATAGATAAATTATATGGGGGGTATATCCATCTGCATCAGATTTTAATGGCATTGTATATCATGCCAATGAAAATGAGGATTGGTTAAAGGACAGAAAACAGAGAGTAGGAATAAATGGGTAATTTTCGGGTTGGCAGGCTGTAACTAGTGAGGTACTGCAAGGAACAGTGCTCGGGCCTCAGCTATTTACAATCTTTATCAATGACTTTGATGAGGGGACCAAGTGTAATGTATCCAAGTTTTGCTGACAATACAAAGCTAGGGTACAGTAGCATAGTGGTTATGTTACTAAACTAGTAATCCAGAGACGTGCGTTCAAATCCTACCACGGCAGCTGTGGTATTTAAATTCAGTTAATTCAAAATTCAGTTCATAAAAAAAAAACTATTGGATTGTCGTAAAAACCCATCTGGTTCACTAACTTCCTTTAGGGAAGGAAATCTGCTGTCCTTATGTGAATCTAGACCCACAGCAATGTGGTTGACTCTTAACTGCCCTCTGAAAAAGCCTAGCAAGCCACTCAGTTGTGCCAAAATGCTACGAAAAACAATAATAAGAATAAAACCAGACGGACCACCTGGCTTCGAACTAGGCACCAGCTTTGGACACGACAACGGCACACCCAGCCCAGTCGACCCTGCAAAGTCCTCTTCACTAGCATTTGGGGATTTGTGCCAAAATTGGGAGAGCTGTCCCACAAACTAGTCTAAGCAACAGCCTGACATAGTCATACTCACAGAATCATACCTTTCAGCCAATGTCTCAAACTCCTCCATCACCATCCCTGGGTATGTCCTGTCCCACTCGCAGGACAGACCCACCAGGGGTGGCGACACAGTGGCATACAGTCGAGAGGGAGTGACCCTGGGAGTTGACTCCGGACCCCGTGAAGTCTCATGGTTTCAGGTCAAGCATGGGCAAGGAAACCTCCTGCTGATTACCACCTACCGCCCTCCCTCAGCTGATGAATCAGTACTCCTCCATGTTCAACACCACTTGGAAGAAGCACTGAGGGTAGCAAGGGCACAAAATATACTCTGGGTGGGGGACTTCAATGTCCATCACCAAGAGTGGCTCGGTAAACCACTACTGACCGAGCTGGCCAAGCCCTGAGTTCATAGCTGCCAGACTGGGCCTGCGGCAGGTGGTGAGAGAACCAACACGAGGGGAAAACCTACTTGAACTCATCCTCACCAATCTACCTGTCACAGATGCATCTGTCCATGACAGTACTGGTAGCAGTGACCACCGCACAGTCCTTGTGAAGACGAAGTCCAATCTTCACACTGAGGACACCCTCCATCGCGTATGTGTCAGCTGTGGCTTCTGAGTCAGAAGGTTGTGGATTCAAGTCCCACTCCAGGGACTTGAGCACATAAAACTAGGCTGACACTCCAGTGCAGTGCTGAAGGAGTGCTGCACCGTCGGAGGTGCCGTCTTTCGGATGAGATGTTAAACCGAGGCCCTGTCTGCTCTCTCAGGTGGATGTAAAAGATCCCATGGCACTAATTCAAAGAAAAGCAGGGGAGTTTATCCCCGGTGTCCTGGCCAATATTTATCCCTCAACCAACATAATAAAAACAGATTATCTGGTCATTATCACATCGCTGTTTGTGGGACCTTGCTGTGCGCAAATTGGCTGCCGCGTTTTCCTACATTACAACAGTGACTCCACTTCAAAAAGTACTAATTTGGCTGTAAAGCTCTTTGAGACATCCGGTGGTCGTGAAAGGCGCTATATAAATGTAAGTCTTTATTTATTTCTTTACCACCATGCTAAATGGGATAGATTCAGAACAGATCTAGCAGCTCAAACTGGGCATCCATGAGGCACTGTGGGCCATCAGCAGCAGCAGAATTATATTTCACCACAATCTGTAACCTCATGGCCCGGCATATCTCTCACTCTACCAGTACCATCAAGCCAGGGGACCAACCCTGGTTCAATGAGGAATGAAGAAGAGCATGCCAGGAGCGACACCAGGCGTACCTAAAAATGAGGTGCCAACATGGGGAAGCTGCAACACAGGACTACATGCATGCTAAACAGCGGAAGCAGCATGCTATAGACAGATCTAAGTGATCCCACAATCAACGGATCAGATAAAAGCTCTGCAGTCCTGCCATATCCAGTCGTGAATGGTGGACAATTAAACAACTAACAGGAGGAGGAGGCTCCATTAATATCCCCATCCTCAATGATGGCAGAGCCCAGCATGCGAGTGCAAAAGACAAAACTGAAGCATTTGCAACCTTCTTCAGCCAGAAGTGCCGAGTGGATGATCCATCTTGGCCACCTCCTGAGGTTCCCACCATCACAGAAGTCAGTCTTCAGCCAATTCGATCCGCTCCACGTGATATCAAGAAACGGTTGAGAGCACTGGATACAGCAAAGGCTATGGGCCCCGACAACATCCCGGCTGTCGTGCTGAAGACTTACGCTCCAGAACTAGCCGCGCCTCTAGCCAAGCTGTTCCAGTACAGCTACAACACTGGCATCTACCCAACAATGTAGAAAACTGCCCAGGTATGTCCTTTCCACAAAAAGCAGGACAAATCCAATCCAACCAATTACCGCCCCGTCAGTCTACTCCCAATCATCAGCAAAGTGATGGAAGGTGTCATCGACAGTGCTATCAAGCGGTACTTACTCACCAATAACCTGCTCACCAGTGCTCAGTTTGGGTTCCGCCAGGACCACTCGGCTCCAGATCTCATTAAAGTCTTGGTCCAATCATGGACAAAAGACCTGAATTCCAGAGGTGAGGTGAGAGTGACTGCCCTTGACATCAAGGCAACGTCAAGGAGCCCTAGTAAAATTGAAGTCAATGGGAATCAGGGGATAAACTCGCCACTGGCTGGAGTCATACCTAACACAAAGGAAGATGGTTGTAGTTGTTGGAGGTCAATCATCTCACCCCCAGGACATCACTGCAGGAGTTCCTCAGGGCAGTGTCCGAAGCCCAACCATCTTCAGCTGCTTCATCAATGACCTTCCCTCCATCATAAGGTCAGAAGTGGGGATGTTCACTGATAGTTGCACAGTGTTCAGTTCCATTCGCAACTTCTCAGATAATTAAGCCTTCCACACCCGCATGCAGCAAGACCTGGACGACATTGAGGCTTGGGCTGATAAGTGGCAAGTAACATTCATGCCACACAAGTGCCAGGCAATGACTATCTCCAACAAGACAGAGTCTAACCGCTGCCCCTTGACATTCAACGGGATTACCATCGCCAAATCCCGCAACATCAACATCCTGGGGGTCACCATTGACCAGAAACTTAACTGGACCAGCCACCTAAAATCTGCGGCCACAAGAGCAGGTCAGAGGCTAGGTATTCTGTGGCGAGTGTCTCACCTCCTGACTCCCCAAAGGCTTTCCACCATCTACAAGGCACAAGTCAGGAGTGTGATGGAATACCCTCCACTTGCCTGGATGAGTGCAGCTCCAACAACACTCAAGAAGCTCGACACCATCCAGGACAAAGCAGCCTGCTTGATTGGCACCCTATCCACCACCTTAAACGTTCACACCCTCCACCACCAGCGTACCGTGGCTGCAGTGTGTACCATCTACAAGATGCACTGCAGCAACTCGCCAAGGCTTCTTCGACAGCACCTCCCAAACCCACGACCTCTACCACCTAGAAGGACAAGGGCAGCAGACGCATGGGAACACCACCACCTCTAAGTTCCCCTCCAAGTCACACAACATCCTGACTTGGAATTATATCGTCGTTCCTTCATCGTCGCTGAGTCAAAATCCTGGAACTCCCTCCCTAACAGCACGGTGGGTGTACCTTCACCACACGGACTGCAGCGGTTCAAGAAGGTGGCTCACCACCACCTTCTCAAGGGCAATTAGGGATGGGCAATAAATGCTGGCCTTGCCAGTGATGCCCACATCCCAGGAACTAATTTTTAAAAAGGTGGAACGTAAGTTGTGAGGAGGATGCAAAGAGGCTGCAAAGAGATATAAACAGGTTAAGTGAGTGGGCAAGAACATGGAAAATGGAATATAAAGTGGAGAAATGTGAAGTTATCCACTTTGGTAGGAAAAATAGAAAAGCAGAATATTTTTAAATGGTGTGATGCTGGTATTCAGAGGGACCTGGGTGTCCTTGTACATGAATTACTGAAAGTTAACATGCAGGTACAGCAAGCAATTAGGAAAGCAAATGATATGTTAGCCTTTATTGCAAAAGGATTGGAGTATAAGAATAAAGAATTCTTCCTGCAATTATATAGAGCCATGGTGAGACCATACCTGGAGTGCTGCGAACAGTTTTGGTCTTGTTACCTAAGGAAGAATATACTAGCCTTAGAGGGAACAAAGGTTCACCAGACTGATTCCTGGGATGGGGGAGGGGTGGGGGGGGGGGGGGGTGGAGTGATTGTCCTATGCGGAGAGATTGAAGAGACTAGGCCTATATTCCCTAGAATTTAGAAAAATGAAAGGTGATCTTATTGAAACATATAAAATTCTTACAGGGCTTGACAGGGTAGATGCTGGGAGGATGTTTCCCCTGGCTGGGGAGTCTAGACTAGTGTCACAAATCGTGGATTGAAAGAAATAATAGTCTGTTACGGGTTCCCTAGATCAGCAGTTTGTCTAAGTTGATGACACAGAAAGATTCCAGTCATTTCAGAAAAGGAGTTGTACAGAGAGCTGAATTACGAGGTCAGAACACAAAAACAGGCCTTCGAGTGGGCATAGCTAGGCCTGATAAGGGATGCAGCATGGAGCTGTATGATAAACAAGCTGTCTATGAGAGGGCAACAAGACCTTTAGAACAGAGATAAGCCAGAAAATGACCTCATGAGGCTGAGAGGGGGCTGTCAGAGGTACTCTCTCCATTGTAATTAGATAATGGGAGGGGTAAAAATGATTGACACCAGGTATCTACCAGCCCATCGAAATAAGGTATAAAAACAGGCGACCGAGAGAGGAAAACAGGTAGTTTGGGGCGAAGGCTTCCCCGAGGTGGCTACAGCCTAACACCTTGGTCAAGTTTAGCCTCTGAGGTGGATCAATGCTGGCTGATGGCCTAACACCTCCAACAGCTCGAGGGACGACCCAACGGAAGTGACCGCTACAGCAGACTGCAGGAATCCACCCAATCCAAGACCACCGTACTGCCTCACCGTCCGTCCGTCCATCCGGTCGTTTCGTTCCGTTCCAGGGCCGTAGATCGCCCTCATCTGTCACGGGTTGTATGTCTACTGTATCTATTTCAATTGCATGTAGTTGTATCTGATTATGCTTAAACTGTAGCTCTCTAATAAAAAGCCATACAACTCCTAAGACCCTTTGGGTAATCTGTGAGTGACCTGTGATCCAAATCTTACACTAGGGATCACAGTCTCAGAATAAGGGGTCGGCCAGTTAGGACTGAGATGAGGAGAAATCTCTTCATTCAAAGGGTTGGTGAATCGTTGGAATTTTCTACCCCAGAGGGCTGTGGATGCTCAGTCGTTGAGTATATTCAAGACAGAGATCGATAGATTTTTGGATATTAAGGGAATCGAGAGATATGGGGATAGTGCGGGAAGGTGGAGTTGAGGTAGAAGATCAGCCATGATCTTATTGAATGGCGGAGCAGGCTTGAAGGGCCGACTGGCCTACTCCTGCTCCTATTTCTTATGTTCTTATAGTTATGGAGCCAGAACAAGACCTGTTTGATCTTTTTACTCAAAAGCGTCAATAGGATTTTGAAAGTTGGAGTCTTGGCTACCAGCCAAAGTTCTATTATTTTAATTAACATGATTGCACGATGCCATAGTGGATAGTTTCCCAAAATAGATAGCAGAATGGTATATCCCTGTTTTTGAAATAAAGTTTTATAAAAATTGTAATTTTTATCATAATGGAGAAATTTGACACTCCACAAATATAAAAAACAGATTTTCAGGGCCAGAACATTTAGTTACCAGTCAATATGCTGTTAAAACCCCAATTACATCTATTCCAACAAGGCTTCACATTTAATGGAGTATTTAACAGCGATATTATCACGGAAAAGCCCAAGTTTTCGTCAGTTTAATTGATTACACTGATTGCCAGCAATTGGAGGCACGGGCCACAGTGCAGCCAGTGCTGGAGCAGTGAATGACTGGTCCCAACTTCAGGATTTCCGCGTTTAAATGCACATGTGTCAGTTTCAGAGGGGTAATGATGGTGAATGCTGGTAGTTCGCTGTCATTAACCCCCCCCACACCCCGCAAATTCCAGGCATTATCATCTGCAATAAATGTGCAGTAACATTACTCCACATGAAAAGATACAGGCAAACAATATGTATTTTTTGTTGAAGAGATAAGGTTGGACATTTACTTTAACAGTAGGTTCGCTAGTTGCAGTGAGCGGTTTAGAATGGGCTGAACCTGTTTTGTGGCTTTGGCAGCAGCTGCATAAACATTAAGACTGTCCACAGCTGTTCAAGTCATGTCTCTGGGGATTGTCCTAATTATACACTTGATGTTTGACTTAAGCACTGGACTGGTAACGTGTGTTAGATTCCTTATTATGATTCTATTATTTTCATTTGTAGTATCTCCCCTTTCAGCCTTCCTGCCTCAACATTGCTCTTTTTAAGCAATAAGGAAGACCTGGGTTGGGCTATGAATTTCCCCATGGCCTTCATGAATGCCATCTTGGTTCACAATTGTTTTGCAGGTCCCATGGCTGATAGGTTGAAAAGTCAATATTTCTTTCAGTGAGGCAAGCTCGAGCAGCATTTGATGTTTCATCTACCAGCCCAGCTAGACACTAGTGAAACTTGCCCACCGAGAGTGCTAGGGGTAGATCTTGACTTTGCGCGATAGTGTAAAATGGGTGATAGCAAGTCGGCAGCCCGTTTTACATCTCTCCAAAAGGATTTTTATGGGGAGAGATGCAAAATGGGCTGCCGACTCGCTAACATTCGTTTTACACTATCGCACAAAGCCAAGACCGACCCCGTAGAGTTTGAGTGCTAGTTAAGAATGGCAACTTCTGACATTCAAATCCAATGCTCTACTATGGTTAGAGCTGTAGGAGCATCTAATTTCTCCATTTCAAGTCTTACACTAATTGGATGTGCTTGACTAATATGTTTTACATATATTTCAAGTTCCTCTATTGTGACTGGAAAACCCCCCTTCCATTTTTTTTATGTGCAGTCGGGCGTCACATACAATCGGCACAGTAAGGGAGTGTAATCCCTCCTGTTCATGTAGCTCTGCGGGTTTACAAGGGGAGCCTTCAGGGCCACGTGCCTCCCATCAGTCACTCCAAGCACCTCGAGGCAGCCAGCTATACAATAGAAGGCCAGTGCCCTCCGCCTTTGCTCTGTCGGTGATATATCAAAGGAAATGAACTCGGCGGCCCTGCAGAACAGGGCATCGGTCACCTGCCGGATTCAGCCCCTTGGCTGATGCGCCACAGATCCTCCCGCTGATGCCAGGAATGAGCCGCACACAAAAAAGGTCAGGACTGTGGTGACCTTCATCTCCACCGTGATGGCCCTACCGCTCGTGGACCGAGGCTTGAGATTGTCCTGCAGCAAGTCAGAAAGTCGACCAATTGCGCCCTTACTGAGGCGTAGGCTGCATACAGCCAGCTCCTCTGACGTCTCCTCAGGGCTCATGCGGGGCCTGTAAACTCTGTGGGCTGGGGTACCTGCGAGTGGGGCAGGGCGCCGTATTTTACTGGGTCGCCTCACTCTTTGTGCCTCGAGCCTCCAGAACTCTCTCTGCTCCTTCTCCTCCTCCTCCTCCTCCTCCTCCTCCTCCTCCATTACAAAGAGGAGTTGGGATGGCCAGGAAATGAGCCACACTTCAGGTTTTTCTTACGGATCGACGATATCTGCAGCATCAGGGCAGGCCTGTGGCTTCAGTTCACTGCTGGTTGCTGCTGGTCAGCATATTAACGCTGGACTCGTGTGACCACTGGTGCCTGTGCATCTGAGAATCTGGGTTCAATTCAATGAAACACCCTCAGCCCCCCCCTCAACAAGTGCAATTGGAGGCAACTTGCTTTTCGGTCTGGGGGCGTGGCCAGTTTTGTGGGCGGGGTCTGGTTCGGGCGAAGGGTTCAGTGGGCGGACTTAAAAGATCCCGGATATTTATGCAGATTGTAGTTACGGGCACAACTCATTTCCGCCTAAATTTCCGCAATCTTACGCTGTTTGACTCGGTTGCGCCCAGATTGAGCTGTTATTGGCACAAATCAGAAGGAAACTCAGGGCCAACCTGCTTAAAACAAATGGGCTAATGTCTCCATTTAAATAGTAGGCAAAGGAATTTCATTTGAAGATGTTTAGGATTTATATACTCATATTCAAAGAGTTTAATTTCAAGGCTAAAATGATGTAAGAGGGATGAAAGAAGCGATACGTTCATGGAATCGACTTTTCCAGTTGTTTTTCATATTTGACTTCAATAACACCCCTGGAATTTGATTTAACAAGTTGTTTGGTCGCTATTAGGCATGAAGTCAATACTGTGGCTATGGGTATTCAGGAACCAACAACAACAACAACTTGTATTTATATAGCGTCTTTAACGTAGTAAAACATCCCAAGGCGCTGCACAGGAGTATTTTAAGACAATAAATTTGACACCGATCCACATAAGGATAAATTAGGGCAGGTGACCAAAAGCTTGGTCAAAGAGGTAGGTTTTAAGGAGCATCTTAAAGGAGGAAAGAGAGGTAGCGAGGCGGAGAGGTTTAGGAAGGGAATTCCAGAGCTTAGGGCCTAGGCGGGTAGATGGAGTTAAGATTCAGATCAGCCATGATCTCATTGAATGGCGGAACAGGCTCGAGGGGCTGCATGGCCTACTCCTGTTCCTATGTTCCTAAGTACACAAGGCCTTCAAGTAGCAATTGAAAGGAGCACGAGATTACATATGAAGCAAGCATAGGGAGCATCAAGTGTGTCATTCAAAGACATTCAATTTGAAAGATGGATGTAACATCTGGAATAGTGCTGCAGAAAGTGAGAGTACAATTATTAGTGTAAACGGCTTTTTGGTCCTTCTGGGTCATAAGTGTGACAGGGAATTCTGGGCTGAATTCTAGGGGGTAGATGCTTCAAGATCTGAATGCGATATAAAGAGAGAAGTTCAGGTTGGAAGCTCCCTTGGAGGGTTTGCTTTACCATTACTGATTGGAGAAGATGTTTCTTCTTATCTTCAGTGTCTTCCTCCTCTTGATGTTGCTCTCGGTTGACCCACACTTGGCTCATACTCCTCCTCTGGCACATCCATAACAAGTCCTTTCAGAAGAGTGCAATTGTGCAGCATACAACATCCCACCTCAAGATTCTCCTGCGGGTTTATTGGAAAACTGCTCCGGAAAGATCAAGGCACCAAAATTGTACCATCAGCATCCTAATTGTGCGCTCGATGCTAACACAGGGTGGCAGCACAGGTCTTATTACATCTCGCCAATGGCACTGGAGAAACACAAAGGGCTGCATTTTCCGGGGGGGTAGCGGGCGCGATCGTTGGTGGGTCGGGTGGGAAAGTTGTTATTTTTGGCAGCGGGTCCCATCTCGCTCCCACGCGCCTTTCCCTCAGGCGCATCTGTCAGCGTGGAGCCATCCTGACCTGCAGCGGCAGTGGACCCAATTCAAATCATTATAAGGCACTTTACAGGCACTTAAGGGCCTTTCTCCCCATATTTTTTAAATTTCCCTGCATGGCCACAGGATTCACACAGCTCGGGAACCACATCTGTCAACCTGAGGCGTGAGTTCCGTGGCCATTGCTCCAGCTGATTACTTGCCCGCATGAAAAACAAACCAAAATAAAAACATGTTGATTACATCGGCTAACAGATTGATGGAGATTCTGTACTACTTGAAAAGGTCGTGGTAAATGTTAATTTTTTCATTGGCCATTCTCGGCTGTTGCCTTCCAACTGAACAGTAATTGCAGTGAATTGATCTGCACTATAAAAATGACTTATACCATTTAAATACATTTTTGTGTTGTTTCTGGTCAGATGTTTCTCACAGTATACTGTGATTGTCCAGTTACACATTAAATCAAGTCATCAACCGTAACAATTTCATTCTCATCACTCATTCCACTGGTTCAATTTGCTTTCAGTCCCTGAATATAACTAATGTCATTTTTCAGTCTGAGACTTTGGAAGTGAATTTCTGCAGAGGTTCTCTCACTTGTTCATTGTTAACTTCAATGGAAGAGCTGCATAAATCCCAGAAACACATTGTAAGCGCCACTTATACTGTTTGTCAGGGTTTCTGCAGCTGTTCTGCTGAACTTGCATAAGATTGTAAATCCACCCCTTTCAATTACATTTAAAATCTGCTTAATTTTATATATTACCTATACACACACATTTTTTATTTGTACCAGTTACTGATACAAAAGTCTACAGATTTGTGACTAAAGCACCAATAACTTCCCAATTAATGTACTTTTTAATTATGATCTTGATCGTATTTGTAGATGGAGTCATATTACTTAATAATTTTATTTAAATATTTCTTTGGCATGCATATATAATTTTTATTATATGATTGGACAGTAAAGATTCCACACCCACTATGTTAGATTGAACTTAAAATCTAATATGGCCAGGGTCCCTTTAAGCATTCTAGCTTAAAACGCATCATGAGTGACATCACCAGACCCACTCCATCTCATTGGGCCAGGTAATGCGCTGGGCAGGCTTAAGAGGCCCCATTGAGGTAAGTTTATTCTATACAGTGGGATGGAGCCAGCAGTGGGGTCGGGACCCGCCACTGACACCGGCCACACCGACCCGCCAAGGTAAGGAAAATTCTGGCCAAAGGTGTCGTTAGCCAAGGGAACAGTGGGTATCCCTTGTCCTCCAGAAGCTGCTATTGTAACATTTGCATACTGAGTTGTCATTGGCCTGCAGGCATCTGTAAGGACTACTATTGTTTGGAAGACCCAGGCTAGGGGTCCTAATGCCATGCTTTTTCCCCTCTGGTGCTGCTATGAGTAAGAACACAGACCTAATGCTTAATGAACAAAGGTAAACCGTAATACTCCGTTGTCCTTCAATTTACAAAGCGTGCAAAAAACAAGACATGGTGTCAGAAGTAGGATTGTAAATGGACATCGTTGGAGCTTCCTTGCCTCGAATGGATTGGGAATCTTTGAACTTACCTGGAGAATGGCGCAAGTTCAAGCAACACGTGGAGTTGATGTTCTCGGGTCCACTGAAAAGCAAAGGGGAGGAAGAAAAATGCAGCTACCTACTCCTGTGGATCGGAGAAAAAGGGAGAGACATTTTTAACACATGGTCTCTCACCGTGGATGAAGCAAAGGTACTGAAAAGTTATTTTGACCGTTTTGAATCAGATGTGATGCCCAAGACAAATACGATATTCGCTAGGTACAAGTTTCAGGAGAAAGTACAAGGAGCTAGTGAGTCGTTTGAATAGTTCGTGACTGAGTTAAAACTGCTGGTGAAAGACTGTGAATATGCAGATAAAGATGAGATGGTCAGAGACCGCATCGTGTTTGGAATACATTCAACTAAAGTGAGAGAGAAACTTTTGAATGTTGGGTCCGGGCTAACGCTGGACAAAGCTATGGACATAGCTAGATCGCACAAGATAGCCCAAGCACAGTTGAAAACCATAACCGGCGCCACGAGCAGCTCGCGTGAACAGACAGTGCACGCAGTTAATAGACACGCACCAAAGAACACTGCCCAGAGAGCGTGTTTCAGAACAGAAAGAACAGAGAGAGTTCTAAAAATGAGCGACACAGACATAAAACGCTTCAAAAACTGTGGGTATTGTGGAAACAAGGTGCATGGGGAAAAGGAGCACTGCCCTGCCAAAGGAAGGCAATGTGCTAAATGTGGCAAACGGAACCACTTTGCGAAAGTTTGCAGGACTGTTTTTGGAAAAGCAGTACACACAGTGAGTGACAGCCAAATGCCAGATAGAGAGCCAAATGCAGAGGAACTGTTTATTGATTCTGTGTCACAGAAAAAACAGTTTTTAGAGATGGAGCAAGCCTTTGCAGATATTGAGATAGGAAAACAGGGCACAGAGCTTAAGTTTAAACTAGACACTGGAGCTCAGGTTAATGTAATTCCTCTGAGTGAGTATCACAGCTTGAAGGATGAGTGTGAGCTACAGCCCACCTCACGCAGACTGACCAGCTATGGGGGTGAGCAGCTCATTGTAAAAGGCACATGCGTGATGAAATGCAAGTACAAAGAA
This sequence comes from Squalus acanthias, assembly GCA_030390025.1. Classification (NCBI taxonomy): domain Eukaryota; kingdom Metazoa; phylum Chordata; class Chondrichthyes; order Squaliformes; family Squalidae; genus Squalus; species Squalus acanthias. Next base: position 82,214,946 of record CM059436.1, on the reverse strand, counting down.
AGCGACATGATGTTGGACTTTTAGATGGTTGACACTCGAGCACCTCCAGTGCTAGGTCTAAAGGCATGTTTAGACATGGACCTCGTCAAGCTAGTGCTATCATTGACAGCACCAGTTGAGAAGCAGACAGTCATGGAGGAGTTTGCTGACGTTTTCAAAGGAATCAGACTATTCCCAGGTGAATGCACCATTCACCTTGACCCAGCAGCAACCCCTGTGGTTTGCCCACCGAGAAGGATACCCCTTGCTCTACGTAGTCGCCTGAAGGAGGAGCTGCAGAGCATGGAGAATACAGAAATCGTCGTCCAGCAAACAGAACCGACAGAGTGGGTCAACGCGTTAGTAGTGGTTGAGAAACCACGTACAGGCAAGCTCAGAGTCTGTCTCGACCCCAGAGATTTGAACAAGGCTGTCAAACGCCCTCACTACCCTCTACCAACGCTAAATGACATCACACCCAAGCTAGTGGGAGCACGTTACTTCAGTGTAATGGACGCACGATCAGGATACTGGACTATCAAGCTCACAGAAGAGTCATCTAAGCTAACAACGCTCAACACACCATTTGGATGCTACCGATTTCTGCGTTTACCATTTGGTCTTAGCTCAGGATGAATTCCAGCGGAAGATCGACGAAACCTATGAAGGCCTCGATGGAGTAGTCGCAATCGTAGACGACATCCTCATCTATGGCAGGAATAGAGAGGAACATGACAGGAACCTCCGTGTGATGCTACATAGATCACGGGAGAAAGGTATCCGGCTCAACCCCAAGAAAAGCATAATCGGATCCACCGAGATCAGTTATTTCAGGCACTGCCTCTCAACTGATGGCATTAAGCCGGATCCAGAGAAAATCTCCGCCATCAAGAAGATGGAGCCGCCGAAGAACCGCGCAGAGCTAGAGACAGTACTAGGCATGGTTAACTACTTAGCAAAGTTTGCCCCGAGCCTCTCCGAAATAAACGCACCCATGCGTCAGTTGCTCAAACAATCCAATGAGTTCCTGTGGGACAAACAACATGACATAGCATTTCAGAAAATGAAAGACCTAATCACCAGAGAACCAGGACCAGTCCTTGCTTACTCCGACCCCAACAAAGAGCTCAGACTACAAGTGGACGTGTCAAAGTACGGACTAGGCGCAGTATTACTGCAAGAAGGTAAGCCCATCGGCTGCGCTTCCAGATCTCTCACAGACAGTGAAATCAACTATGCTCAAATCGAGAAAGAGCTATATGCAATTCTGTTTGGATGTAAGCGTTTCCACCGGTACGTCTATGGCTGACAAGTCATTGTGGAATCCGACCACAAGCCCCTCGAGTCAATCATGAGGAAACCACTAGCCGCAGCCCCACCAAGGCTACAGAGAATGATCCTTCAGCTACAGAAGTACGACTTCACCATCATTCACCGTCCAGGCAAAGACATTCCTGTCGCAGTCACGCTCTCCAGAAAGTCTCTTAGTTACCAGGACAGCAGCCTCAGTGAAGGCATGGATGTGCAGGTGCACATGGTATACAACAGTTTACCGGTGAGTGACTCAAAACTGAAGGAACAGAAAAAGATGCACAACTCACACTGCTGAGCAAAGTCGTACATGAAGGATGGCCTGAGGAAAGGAGGAAATGCCCTCAGAGCATATCTGAATTCTGGAACCACCGAGACGAACTGTCACAAATCAACAGAATCATTTTCAAAGGGGAGAAAATCATCATTCCTACCAGTCTCAGAGAAGAGATGTTGACAAGAATTCATGCTGGACATATGGGCATGGAAAAACGCAAACAAAGAGCACGTGACATTATGTTTTGGCCCGGAATGTGCAAACACATTGAGGACATTGTCGGAAAATGTTCCATTTGTCTAGAACGCCGCCCATCAAATGTCAAAGAGCCCATGATACCTCACCGTATCCCAGACAGGCCCTGGCAGGTCGCGGCAACGGATCTGTTCACATGGAACAACGAGGACTACATGGTAACTGTTGATTACTACAGCAGATTTTTTTGAACTGGACAAGCTTCACAGCACCACATCTGCAGTTGTGATCCACAAGCTAAAGGCAGCTTTTGCCAGGCATGGCATGGTGGAGACTTTAGTCTCAGACAATGGCCCCCAATACAAATCAAAAGAGTTCGAGTTGTTTGCCAAGGCATGGGATTTCACACATGTCACATCAAGCTCACATTACCCTCAAAGTAATGGCCGTGCTGAAAAAACTGTCCAGATTGCAAAAACACTCCTGGACAAAGCCAAAGCGGACAAAAGAGACCCCGACATCAGTCTCCTTGAGTACCGCAACACTCCGGTTGACAACTTCAAGTCACCAGCACAGCTGTTGATGAGCCGCAGACTTCGCTCAATCCTTCCAAGCACCAACCAGCAGCTGCAGCCAGAGGTCGTCAGCTGCCAGCAAGTGCATGCAAAACCTGTACCGAGACAGCAACACCAAAAGAGATACTATGACAGGTCAGCTAGACTACTGCCGTCGCTGCACAATGGAGAATCCGTCAGAATCCAGGAGCATGACTACTGGAAGCCAGCAGTCGTCATCCAGCCAGCTGACACTGAGCGATCGTATCACGTCCGCACCCCAGAAGGACAGGTGTACCGCCGCAATCGCAAGCACCTCCTGAACAACACCGTCATTCCGACGAGAGGATCAGTTCAACAGAGTGTGATGAACAGTGCAATACACAAAACACATCATGCTTACCTGAACCTGAATTGTTGACCGATTCAGGAGCATGCTCAGTTTCATACCACACAAGGTTGGAACGCGAGGTCAAGCCTAGAGTTATCCTTGACTTGTGAACTTTCAAAGGGTGTAGGCAGATCGCTGCCCTAAAAAAAAACTGTACATCGTTATTGAAACGTTGAGATGTTTTCAGTACTAGTTAAATGCTGAGTTTACTTATGTTTATGCTACCGAGAACATTATGTAGAAGAAGGGTTTAAAACTAATGCATAACATTTTTTTTTCTTCTCTTTCTTTTAAAAGAAAGGGGATGTATTATTTGCATATTGAGTTGTCATTGGCCTGCAGGCATCTGTAAGGACTACTATTGTTTGGAAGACCCAGGCTAGGGGTCCTAATGCCATGCTTTTCCCCCTCTGGTGCTGCTATGAGTAAGAACACAGACCTAATGCTTAATAAACAAAGGTAAACCGTAATACTCTGTTGTCCTTCAATTTACAAAGCGTGCAAAAAACAAGACAGTTATGATGCACCTTTATCTGCCTGAAACATGAAGGACTTGTTGTTGCTGGTCAATAATCAACTGCATATTCAAGGAGTGGAATCATTTGCAGTTCACATAGTTAAGGAATTGATGCATCGTGTCTGGATAGCCATATGTTTACCGTTCATAACCCTTTGAACTCTGGGGAAGCCAGCCATCCAGAAGAACGGCATGGCCCTGTCGTGCTGGGGCTCGGATGACTCTCTGAAGTGGATGAAACCTGAAGCCATGCTGAACAATGCGTACATGAGCAGCAAACTGACTTATATTCATCAGGTCCCACTATCACCATGGAAAGATCCACTGGCAAAGAAGTGATGCCTTTCACAGGAATGGTCACAGCCTTGCGGATGGTAGAGCTTGGCTGCAGGTCCGACGGCAGCAGGGTACACAGGTCCTGCAGTGCATATTGGGTGTCAGCCATGGCTCAGTGGGTAGCACTCTCACCTCTGAGTCAGAAGGTTGTGGGTTCAAGTCCCACTCCAGAGACTTGAGCACAAAATCTAGGCTGACACTCCAGTGGAGTACTGAGGGAGCACTGCACTGTCAGAGGTGCCGTCTTTCGGATGAAATGTTAAACCGAGGTCCCGTCTGCCCTCTCAGGTGGACGTAAAAGATCCCATGGCACCATTTTGAAGAAGAGCTGACGAGTTCTCCTCAGTGTGCTGGCCAATATTTATCCCTCAACCAACATTACTAAACCAGTTTATTATCACATTGGTCAGTATCACATTGCCATTTGTGGGATCTTGCTGGGTGCAAATTGGCTGCCGCTTTTCCTACATTACAACAGTGACTACACTTCAAAAGTACTTCATTGGCTGTAAATCACTTTGAGACGTCCTGAGGTCGTGAACGACGTTATAATCTTTGGGTGAAGCACAGTCTTCGAAAGCAAAGCTCGTGAGATGGATCACAGAATGCACAGACACTGCTACGCCTACAATCCACTGGGTACCTGCGAGATAAGTGGCTCCTCCTCCAATAGCAGATCAGCTTTGCCTCGCAATTCATCCCCCTGCTCCTCATCTTCCTACTCCATTAATATGCTGCACAAGAGATTCCGAATGCCCTATCACACAGCGAGGAACTGAGTAGCTGGGAGAATTGCCAAAAAATGGACAAAACTGTCTCCAAACAACAAACCCTTTCCAGCTCTGAACTCGCAGGCGGCTGCTACTGAACCACTGCTGCTTCCTAACACATCCGCTTTATTATTTTCATATTCGTTCTCAAGATATGGGCGTCGCTGGCAAGTCCAGCATTTATTGCCCAACCCCAGTTGTCCCTGAGTAGGTGGTGGTGGGCCGCCTTCTTGAACCTCTGCAGTCCATGAAGTGAAGATGCTCCCACCATGCTGTTAATTAGGGAGTTTCAGGGTTTTGACCCAGCAACGCTCAATCAAACTGGGGCAGTTCTGAATGTAGGTGTTCAATTAGGAGCAGTCTCGTGGTGTCCTTGATTTGCAATTCAGTCCCTTGTACACAGAAGATTAAATGCAGAGTTCATTTGCTCAACCAAGGTTAGTATCCTATGAAGATCAGTGACATGCCCTTTAGTACCTCAGGTGCAAATAAAATGCAAAATTCCACTAACAACTACCAGGGTCAATTTCACCCGACACCCGGCATTGTTACCGTTATCTCTGGCTGTACCATGTTGTTATTTAACCTGATAACTTGTCCTGGTATCTGGGTTGCAGCTCAGATTCAAATTCCTTAACTGTGGTTATGACCCAGTACGGATCCATTCAGTCTCGCATTTGTTTTGTACTTTATTCTGTATGCTACGGTGATTATACAGATTTTCAATGAAGTTTCTTTAGATTCTTTTCTGATATAATTATTTTAAAACATTTTTTATATACTGGGGAAAGAACACATATAAGTGAAATTTCCTCAGGGTTCTGTCTGCAAAGACAGGATGTGCAGCCTGAGCTAAATCTCTCATTTTTTTTCATCCTCTTACTTCTACGAGGCAGGGTGTACATGAAAACCATATGCCTAGAGGATTCACGTCAACTATTTGGAGGTTTTCAGTTCTGATGAAGTGTTACACTGGAGACGTTAACTAATCCGTCCTCTCCACAGATGCTGCTTGATCTGCTGTGTTCTTCCAACATTTTCTGTTTCTGTTTCAGATTACCAGCATTTGCAGTGATCTGCTTTATATTTGGAGTTCGTGCTATGTTCCACAACCTAATATTTTTCATCTTGATCCTGTCCAAGATACAAAAAATGGTCTAAGATTATCACAATAGAAAAGAAGGCACCAGATCATTTCATTTGCCTCATTCTGCAATTCCGATTCTGCAGTTAGCAAGGTCACTCTCATCCATGTACAATCCATGCAACAGATTCTCTTGAGGCAATAACTTTGGGGGGAAAACAGGCCTGGAATTTCCTCAGACCTGCTTTCATTTTGCCAGTGTAAATTTGCAGGAAGCTCCGAGAAAGTTCCAGGCCATAGCTTTCTGAACTGGCGACAGACTAGTTTAGTATTGGTCATTCCGAGTTTAAAACTAGGTTAAACCATGGGTAGAATCATAGAATGATTACAGCACGGAGGAAGGCCATTCAGCCCGTCGAGCCCGTGTCGACTCTCAGCGAGTCCCACTCCCCGCCCTTTCCCCGTAGCCCTGCAAATTGGTTTTCCTTCAGATGCTTATCCAACTCCCTTTTGAAAGATAAGATTGAGTCTGCCTCCACCACCCTTCCAGCCAGTGCATTCCAGATCTTAACCACTCTCTGCGTAAAAAAAGTGTTTTCTTATGTCGCCTTTGGTTCTTTTGCCAATCACCTTAAATCTGTGTCCTCTGGTTCTCGACCCTTCTGCCAATGGGAACAGTTTCCCTCTATCTACTCTGTCCAGACCCCTCATGATTTTGAACACCTCTATCAAATCTCCTCTCAATCTTCTCTGCTCCTAGGAGAACAACCCCAGCTTCTCCAGTCTATCAATGTAACTGAAGTCCCTCATTCCTGGAATCATTTTGCACCTTCGCTAAGGCCTTCACATCCTTCCTAAAGTGTGGTGCCCAGAATTGGCATTGTTTCAGAATAGTTGTTGAATATTAGAATTGAAACCTCAAACCTATCTTTTTGATCAAGCTTTTGTCCACCTCTCCTAACTTCACCTCCATTTCTGTGTCGATTCCATGATTTTTTTTTTATTCCCCATCCTCTTCCTATATAGAACCTATGTTCAAGGTGCTATACAAGTGTGCAATGTTGTGATTGCATTAGAATTTCAATGTGAATCATCCTCACCCAGCTCCATCTTCCCAAGTGATTTACACAAGGGTTCTATTGTTTTGCTACTGTCTGATACCAGGCTTAGTGACATCCTTTTCATTCTCTCTTGCATTTCCGACCAGGAAAGGCACAGTTCACCCAGGGAAGACTCTTGGGAAAAACAAGTAATTTTACGATCGTATAACGAGACTGATTAATGCCAAGGGCGTTGCTCTGAGCACGTTGATTTCCTGTGGAAGTTCCTGCCTTGGAACGTTGATTCTATTCCCTGTCTAGAATTCGCTCAGCTACTCTTTTTGAATTGATTGCTAAAATCTATTTTCCTTTTTTCTGTAAGCTGTAATGGCCATACCATTTTCAGTGAAGTTACCTCTTCATTGCCGCTCGAGTCCCTCTCGACCTTGCCCCACTGTTGGGGTATCAAGCATAAGAAATGGTGCATTCACCTTCTATACTCCTTGAGATTTACTTCTCTGATTGCCAACTGAAGCATCTTGTGGTCTGATGTTTACCTCCTTCGTGCAGGCTAATATCCAGCTCTAAAATCTGGTGCCCCCCTCTTGTATTTAAGAGAGAGAAAAGTATTTATGCAGAGGATAAATATTGAGGACTTTTTGTTTACAGGGAATAAACCATCGAGCTGTGCTGCTTATTTCAGTAAAACCACCAGCCCATGATGCGTGTACTATTCATACAACATATTATTAGCTTAAAAAACTTTATACTTAAATTACTTTTACATTTATTTTTTCATTTGAACTTACCACCTGCAGATTTAGTGAGATTCTGCAGACTGACTTGCGTGGTGACATTATATAAAATAGTGTCGGGTTTTTAAAAGAAGTTCTAAAATGATAATAGTTTACATTTAAACTCCCTCTCCTCCCATCCCTTCATTGGTGCAACTTTGGCAAAATGGAATTTCTACCCACCTCACGTTTGCGTCACTGACCCCAGCAACTTTTCTAGGATTAGGCTCATCTTAATCACTTTGGCGAGCTCCCACTTGGATTTGTATATGCGTCAGAGAGCTCTCCTCGAAGGGTGCTTGCAGCAGTGTACCTGGCAGGCTGCCTCTGGGACAGCCAAAGAAAATCCCATATTTTTTAAATAATAATAAATGGGACCAGATTGCAGCAATGATAAATCTGGCTGGGAATCATCTATGGCTAAAATGTCCCCCCCAAAAAATCCAAAATGCCAAACAAAGAACAATTCAGCTATGGTTCCAGGGATGAGGGATTACAGTTATGTGGATAGACTGGAGAAGCTGGGTTGTTCTCCTTAGAGCAGAGAAGGCTAAGAGGAGATTTGATAGAGGTGTTTAAAATCATGAAAGGTTTAGATAGAGTAAATAAAGAGATACTTTTTCCAATGGCTGAAGGCTCGATAACCAGAGGGCACAGATTTAAGGTGATTGTCAAAAGAACCAGAGGCGACAGGAGGGAAAACCTTTTTACACAACTAGAGGTTATGATCTGGAATGCACTGCCTGATAGGGCGGCGGATACAGATTCAATAGCAGCCTTCAAAAGGGAACTGGATAAATACTTGAAGGAGAAAAAATTGCAGGGATATGGGGAAAGAGAGGGGGAGTGGGACTAACTGGATTGCTCTTCAAAAGAGCCAGCGCAGACTCGATGGGCCGAATAACCTTGTTCTGTGCTGTACTATTCTATGATTCTATTACCAACTCAAAGTTAAGGGCCACTTTCAAAATTGTCTCATAATACATACAACCATCTAACAAAAAGAATAATAAACTGAAGATCGCTCACTGCCAGTGATACATTTAGTCTTAAATGATTTTTTCACTTGGTTTGAGCCTAATTTATTGAAAGTATGCCAGTGACCCGGTGCCTCCAAACTGATTTGTACTTGGGAAATTTGCCTTGTGGTCCAAATAAGCTGCTGCCCCATTAAATAGAAAGACTGGCGCAGCCAGAATGTGCCTCACCCTAATCGCCCGTTAAATACAGGCAACCTGAAAACACAGCTCATCCCCTCAAGAGCATTGGGGAATTGTGCCTGTGCTAATTTAAAATAGGATTTTCAATGACTTTCATGTAGAATTGAGGCTCTCGCCTGCCTTGGATGAAAGTGCCTCATCTTTCGATTAGGCACTTTACAGCCTTCTGGACTCAACATCGAGTTCAACAATTTCAGACTATAACCTCAGCCCCTATCATTTTTTTTCTTTTTTCTTTTTTCTTTTTTTCTCTCTCACATGGTAGCTGTTGTTAACAGGTAGTTAACAGGCAGATAAGAGGATTATCCCCATTTTGCCCACACAAGTTCGGGCTTCCCGAAGGCTCCGAAACCCACCAGGGTCACCGAGGTGAGTAGTGGGTCTGCGGGGGTCGGAGGGGTGCAAAAGTGTTCTGTGAAGGTAAGTGATGGGTGCAAGTGTGGAGAGGTGAGTATGTGACGTAAGTGGAAAGTGTTACAAAAAGTGCACTTACCTTTGTTTCTTCCTGCAGGCTTCAATCGGTGGGTATGCGGAGAGTCTCGCACCTCCGCTGTAGAGATGACAGATGGCCGTTGCATTCTCCAATGCAACAACCATCTAATTTCTGCAAAAGAAAGAGGTTTGATGAGGTCTTGAATTCAAGAACTCATCAAACTACAGAGAATGTCAGTGTTTGACAGCTTCACAGAGCTGTCAAACGATGACAATTCATCTGTCACATTTGACAGATGAAACGTCATACGTTGACGTTTTCTGTAACCAGCTTTCCCTTAATTGGCTTGTTAAGCCCACCCGACAAGCGGGAGTCCCGCCTCCAAAAGCTCCCCATTGGCAAAATCCAGCCCGTTAACTCTGTTTCTCTCTCCACGATGCTGCCTGACCTGCTGAATGTTTCCAGCATTTTCTGTTGTTATTTTAGGCCGAGATAAAAGGCCAGCGGGAAGATGATGAGCAGCTTACAATGGGGGACGCGAGAGGCGATTCTAAGCCAGTGCAACCATACAGGTGGAAATCTATGCTATAGCTTGCTTGCACATCCTGAAAGCCTCCTCAATTGAACCATATTTGTTGTTAACAAATGATAACAGTTGTATGAAACAAATAATTTTTTATATGAAACAGAACATACATCGTAGATTTATAATGAAACATTTATTTTACGGCGGGTGGGTGGGAGTGAATTAACCTTGATGTCAAATCAGTTCAAATGCAGACTTCAGTATTCAAAACAAGAGCTGCAAAATCATTACATCTTAATTTATTCCATTCTACCATGTCATTTTTCTTTGGATTTTCTATTTAGCCGGCGATACTTCATCTGTGGAATTAATTCACAGCGCAGACTGTAAACAATTTGATTTTTCACTAAGTTAGTGGAGATCAAACATACTGCCACCCAAGGTGAATGAATATCTGGCATCTTTCATATGCTGAAATACAAACAGTTTTAAAAAGGACAGTTGATATAACAAAAATGGAATTGCCTCATCCTACATACAAGCCCCCAACAGACCAGACAATTAGTTCCGATTTTAACTCGGGGTTGACAGTCGTGCGGGCGAGGAGCTGAGGCGGGCGGCAAATTCTTGCTTAACTTTTTGGGCTGCCTCTAGCCCCGACTCCACTTCCCGCTAGGTTGGCCTGGCAGGACAACCACAATGGCCTCCCACTGCCAGTTCCCCGTATAAGAACATAAGAACAGTCTTGATAATAAAGGATGACATAAGGACAGTAGCGAGAAAGGATCTTGGCTCGGAAGATCAGGAAGTAGAATCAGTATGGGTGGAGATAAGGAATAACAAGGGGCAGAAAACGCCGGTAGGAGTAGTATATAGGCCCTCTAACAGTAGCTATACTGTTGGACAGAATATTAATCAAGAAATAGTAGGAGCTTGCAACAAAGGTAATGCAATAATCTTGGGGGACTTTAATCTTCATATAGACTGGACAAATCAAATTGGCAAAGATAGTCTGGAGGACGGGTTCATGGAATGCATTCGTGACAGTTTCCTCGATCAATATGTCATGGAACCAACCAGGGAACAGGCTATTTTAGAACTTGTATTGTGTAATGAGACAGGGTTAATTAGCAATCTCATAGTAAAGGATCCTCTGGAGCAGAGTGATCATAATATGGTAAAATTTAAACTTAATTTTGAGAGTTACTTGCCTAAGTCCAAAACTAGAGCCTTAAACTTAAATAAAGCCAATTACATAGGTATGGGGGGTGAGTGGGCTAAGGTAGATTGGAAAATAGATTAAAAGGTATGGCGGTAGATAAGCAGTGGATAGCATTTAAAGAAATATTTCATGATTCTCAACAAAAATACAGTCCATTGAGAAACAAAAACTCCATGGGAAAAGTGATTCAACTGTGGCTAACTAAAGAAGTTAAGGATAGCATTAGCTTGAAAGAAGAAGCTTATAATGTTGTAAAGAATAATGGTAAGCCTGAGGATTGGGAGAGTTTCAGAAACCAGCAAAGGTTAACCAAAAAATTGATAAAAAGGGAAAAAATAGAATACGAGAGAAAACAAGCAAGAAATATAAAAGCAGATTGTAAGAGCTTCTACAAGCATGTAAAAAAGAAGAGAGTAGCATAAGTAAACATTGGTCTCTTAGAGGCTGAGACAGGAGAAATTATTATGGGGAATAAGGAAATAGCAGAAACGTTAAACAAATATTTTGTATCTGTCTTCACAGTAGAAGATACAAAAAGCATACCAAAAATGGTGGGGAACCAAGGGTCTAATGAGGATGAGGAACTTAACGTAATTAATATAAGTAGAGAAAAAGTACTAGAGAAACTAATGGGACTAAAAGCCAACAAATCCCCTGGACCTGACGGCCTACATCCTAGGGTTCTAAAAGAGGTGGCTGAAGAGATAGTGGGTGCATTGGTTTTGATCTTCCAAAATTCCCTAAATTCTAGAATGGTCCCAGCAGATGAAACATCGCTACTCAAGAAAGGAGGGAGGGAACTACAGGCCAGTTAGCCTGACATCAGTCATCAGGAAAATGCTGGAATCCATTGTTAAGAAAGTGGTATCAGGGCACTTAGAAAATCATAACATGATTAGGCAGAGTCAACATGGTTTTATGAAAGGGAAATCATGTTTGACAAATCTTTTAGAGTTTTTTGAGGATGTAACTAGCAGGGTAGATAAAGGGGAACCAGTGGATGTAGTATATTTTGATTTCCAAAAGGTATTCGATAAGGTGCCACATAAAAGGTTATTACACAAGATTAGGGCTCATGGGGTTGGGGGTAATATGATAGAGGATTGGTTAATGGACAGAAAACAGAGAGTAGGGATAAACGGATCTTTTTCAGGTTGGCAGGCTGTAACTAGTGGGGTGCCGCAAGGTGTTGGGGCCTCAGCTATTTACAATCTATATTAATTACCTAGATGAAGGGACCAAGTGTAATGTATCTAAGTTTGATGATGATACAAAGCTAGGTGGGACAGTAAGCTGTGAGGAGAACACAAATCTGCAAAGGGATATAGATAGACTAAGTGAGTGGGCAGTAAGGTGGCAGATGGAGTATAATGTAGGGAAATGTGAGGCTTTTCACTTTGGTAGGAAGAATAGAAAAACAGAATATTTTTTAAATGGTGAGAAACTTTCAAAGGTTGGTGTTCAGAGAGATTTGGGTGTCCTCGTGCAAGAAACACAGAAAGCTAGCATGCAGGTACAGCAAGCAATAAGGAAGGCAAATGGCATGTTGGCCTTTATTGCAAACGGGTTGGAGTATAAGAGTAAGGAAGTCTTGCTACAATTGTACAGGGCCTTGGTGAGACCATACCTGGAGTACTGTGCACAGTTTTGGTCTCCTTATCTAAGGAAGGATATACTTGCCTTGGAGGCAGTGCAACAAAGGTTCACTAGATTGATTCCTGGGATGAGGGGTCTATAACAAGGGGGCATAGATTCAAGGTAAAGGGCGGGAGGTTTAGAAGGGATTTGAGAAAGAACTTTTTCACCCAGAGGGTGGTTGGAGTCTGGAACTCACTGCCTGAAAGGGTTGTGGAGGCAGGAACCCTCACAACATTCAAGAAGCATTTGGATGAGCACTTGAAATGCCATAGTATACAAGGCTACGGACCAAATGCTGGAATATGGGATTAGATTAGACAGGGCTTGATGGCCGGCGCGGACACGATGGGCCGAAGGGCCTCTATCCGTGCTGTATAACTCTATGACTCTATGGGGGAAAAATTCAGTTGGTTGCGCCTCCCGTTAGCGCCTTAAGAGGGCGCTAATGGGGCGCAAAGCATCTAGCGCCCAGGCGCGGCGAAGTTTGCGCCGCTCGCGAAATTAACTAGACATTTTGCGGCGGCGCTAAACACTACCGCCACGATCTCCTGCGCCGGCAGATCGTGATGTCAGTCGAGTGCGCAACGCCCCGGTATCGCCCCAGAGCGGATATTGAGTGGCACCCCCTGCCTTACCGCCTGACGCTAGCAACGAAAGGTTGAGGGGAGCGTTCTGCAGTCATGAAGGGAAAGGGGGAGCGCTATTTAAAGGTGACCGCTTCCTGCCTTTTATTGTTGGTGCCATTTTTGAACTACGCATTCTGAGAGAAAGAGAGAGAGACTTCTGGAGAGATTCAACGTTGTGTGAAGGAGTTTTGGGTACTGAGCAGCACTTTGCAGGTTCATTTTGATTTGCCATTCCTTGTATCGATTTAGAAGAGACTGTGGGGGCTGCACTCTGAGCTCTTTGCCTGGTACTCTCCATTGTTCTTTTCAGCAGATTTGATGTGCAGGTCTCTCCAGGCCGAGATTCAAGGCTGCAATGAGCAGGATGTGGATGGAAAGCAAGATTAACCATCCCCTTTAAGAACTGGCCCGTGCCATTGTGTGTGTGTTCCATTGCTGACTGACATTACATGAGCTTCGCCAGCGCTCTGAGGTAGCGCCTCGCTCCTCGGCCTTTGTGCCTTAAGACAGGTGTGAAGCGCCTGATTTAGCGCTCCAATCACCTCCAGGGGCGATAAAAGTCAAGTTTGCAGTCGGTGGCGATAATTAGCGGCAGGCGCTAATCTTTGCGCCCAGCCGATAATTGCGCCCCAAATGGGGCGATACTGAATTTCTCCCCCTATGACTCTATGAGAGGGCTGTTCTATGATGAGAGGTTGTGTAGAATGGGCCTATACTCTCTGGAGTTTAGAAGAATGGGAGGTGATCTCATGGAAACATACAAGATTCTGAAGGGGATTGACAGGGTAGATGCTGAGAGGTTGTTTCCCCTAGCTGGAATGTCTAGAACTAGGGGGCATAGTCTCAGGATAAGGGGTAGGCCATTAAGACCGAGATGAGGAGGCATTTCTTCACTCAGAGAGTTGTGAATCTTTGGAATTCTCTGCCCCAGAGGGCTGTGCATGCTGAGTCTTTGAGTATATTCAAGGCTGAGATAGATTTTTGGACTCTAGGGGAATCAAGGGATATGGAGATTGGACGGGAAAGTGGAGTTGATGTCGATGATCAGCCATGATTTTATTGAATGGCGGAGCAGACTAGAGGGGCCGTATGGCCTACTCCAACTCTTATTTCTTATGTTAGAACATTTGACCCTTTGAGCCTACTCCGATATTCAACAAGATCATGACTGATCTTATACCTCAACTTCAGCTTCCCGCACTGTCGCCATATCCCTTAATTCCCCTCGTTCCCAAAAACTTATCGACCTCTGTCTTGAATATACTCAACGACTGAGCATCCACAGCCCTCTGGGATAGAGAATTCCAAAGATTCACCATCATCTGAGTGAAGAAATTCCTCCTTTCTCGAGAAATCATGAACATGTTCTTGTACGAATTTGCTAGAAATAGTGAAGATAAGACAACTTCTTTTGATGTCGCGCAGGCAACAGCATTTGGAAGCACTGTATACAATTTAAAATTTGCTGCCGCTACCCTTGAATTAGTGACTTTCTTACACTGTGAGGGCTTTCCGTGGGAGGATGTTTCTGTCTCCTCCTTGCATCTATTTCTATTTTTATATGACCCACGCTGCTACAGGCACATTTTCTTCAATGTCTAACTTTATGAATCTTTATAAACCTGGCTGAGGAGTTTAATTCATTTTCTTTGGTAGATTTTTCATTATCCATGCTTCTTTCATCTGTCTCTACTGGTTTCGGTAAGGTTTCTGGGCATTATATGCTAGCAACATCATAGACATCAAAAGAACATGTTCATGATTTCTCTAGAAATAGGGCTTTGAGGAAATCTTTCCGCTATGTTTATCAAGCTACTAGCACATAATAGCTAGAGGAAATCTTCTCCTAAATGTGTCGAGTGCTTCATGCACTGTCGTTGTTCTTCCTAACTTGTTCTTTTACTGGTAATTAGATTTGCTTCATCTGTGTTTATTAAGTGACCTGTTATAACAGCATGTTTCCCCAGTTGAGAATCTAGGATGCATCTCTTGGTTTCAGTTCTATGTTAATCTATTCTTGTATCCAGTTTGTTTCTCCTATTCACACAGCATCTCAGTCACCACGGGACTCTGTGAAGAGTTACATATAGTTGAGGGTGAGAGTCTGGAGTTTTGCTGGGTGTGTCACACAGTTTGGTCCCTTTCTTGTATATGATGCTATGGGACACTGTAGGCAACCGTAATTACACCAGAAACAGTGCTATAAACTGCCTGGGTAATTCATTCCAGTGATCATCAGATCAGATTAGATAGAAGCAGGCTGATTAGATAAAACCTATCTTTGGGGAGCACTGCTCAAGAAATCTTTTAAAAAGTTTCTTATTTATTATTGATTACCAAGGGTTTATTTTTGAATTCCCCTCAAATGGTTTCTTACTCAACAAAAACTGTCATTTAAACTTTAACAAGAGAAAATTGATCTTAAAAGTGAGTGCGTGGGATAAATGTAAATCTAGTTAATAGGCTGGTCGTACAACATTCAGTTGTTTAGAGAAAGAAACAGCATCTGTTTCTACATTGACGCTGACTTCATTTAGATTCCATGAGCGCAGTGTCTGTTAGCTAACTGCCATTGTTTACCCTGCTAAATAAGAACCTAAGAATTAGGAGAAGGAGTAGGCCATATGGCCCCTTGAGCCAGCTCCGCCATTCAATAAGATCATGGCTGATCTTCGACCTCAACTCCACTTTCCCGCACGATCTCCATATCCCTTGATTCCCCGAGAGTCCAAAAATCTATCAATCTATCTCAGCCTTGAATATACTCAAAGACTCAGCATTCACAGCCCTTTGGGGTACAAAATTCTAAAGATTTACAAGCCTCTGAGTGAAGACATTCCTCCTCATCTCAGTCTTAAATGGCCGACCCCTTATCCTGAGACTATGCCCCTAGTTCTAGACTCTCCAGCCAGGGGAAACAACCTCTCAGCATCTACCCTGTCAATCCCCCCTCAGAATCTTATATTTTTCAATGAGATCACCTCTCATTCTTCTAAACTCCAGAGAGTATAGGCCCAAGATACTCAAATCCAGCTCTCTTATGTCAGCAGCACATTCATAGGCCCAGTTCTTTATGGATCTATGATTCTACTGCTGTGATAAGGGAGAGCCATTCAGCAGTGTAAATGGCAGGAGCTGGTATCTAGCCACCAGGCTCCCTCAATCCAAATTAAAATAAGTTCAGTATAAAGAGAGCTATTGAAGGATGGGAGGCAGAGGGAGAAGATATTATTTCCACGCTGGTGAACTGTTTTGTTTCTCAGCTCACTGAAGTTGGAAGGAAACTGACACAAGCTTGTTAGCGCAGCATTTAGTCCAACTTAATATTGATTTCAGCCTTTGAAAAGGTTGTTATATAATCATACAGTACAGAAGGAGGCCATTCAGTCCATCGTGTCTCTGCTGAATCTTTGAAAGAGCTATCCAATTAGTCCCACTCCCCTGCTGTTTCCCCATAGCTCTGCAATTGTTTCCTTTTCAAGTACATATCCAACTCCTTTTTGAAAGTTATTATTGAATCTGCTTCCACCACCCTTTCAGGCAGTGCATTCCAGATCATAAATACTTGCTGCGTAAACATTTTTTTCCTCATCTCCCCTCTGGTTCTTTTGCCAATTACTGTAAATCTGTGTCCTCTAATTATGACCATCCTGCCAGTAGAAACAGTTTCTCCTTATTTACTCTATCAAAACCCTTCATAATTTTGAACACCTCCATTAAATCTCCCCTTAACCTTCTCTGCTCTAAGGAAAACAATCCCAGCTTCTCTAGTCTCTTCAAATAACTGAAGTCCTTCATCCCTGGTACCATTCTAGTAAATCTCCTCTACACCATTTCCAAGGTTTTGACATCTTCCTAAAGTGTGGTGCCCAGAATTGGACACAATACTCCAGCTGAGGCCAAACCAGTGATTTATAAAGGTTTAGCATAATGTCGTTGCTTTTGTATTCTATGCCTCTATTTATACAGCCCAGAATCTTGTTTTTTAACAGCCTTATCAACTTGTCATGCTACCTTCAAAGATTTGAGTACATACACCCCCAGGTCTCCCTGTTCTTGCACCCCCTTTAATATTGTACCATTTAGTTTATGTTGCCTCTCCTCATTCTTCCTACCAAAATGCATCACTTCACACTTCTCTGCGTTAAACTTGATCTGCCATGTGTCTGCCCATTTCACCAGTCTGTCTAGGTCCTCCTGAAGTCTGCTACTATCATCCTCACTGCTTACGGCATTTCCAAATTTTTGTATCCTGCTTTCTGCTCCAGAACATTCTCCATATAGAATAGCATTGCAGCATACTTGGAAGGAGCCAGTGAGAGAGGACTTGAGGGCACAGCTGGCCGTTACAGCCACTAGCAGTCCCAGCTCTGTGTAGTATGGTAGCTGCAGGTATCCTTTGCAGTAGATGGCTCATAAACTAGCTGCCTGCTGACCCAAAGTCTGTGTAGCCAGTTGTGTACAGTCATTGGCAGATTAGGGGTGCCTCTACCAGTAAATGTGGGTGGGAGGTACTGGCAGGTACGCACAGTCTGCCTCTGGTGCAGTGTGACGAGTCTACTGTCCCTCTATTGCTGCTCCTCTTCTTCCTCCAAAGAATATAAGTAACGGCGACTCCCACACTGAGAAATCCATTATTCTCATATCACAAACATACCAAAAGAACAGCAGTGACCAAACACTTGGCACAAAGCCTCAACTAAGTGGAAACAGGAAAAAGCAAGATAAAAGGTTGAGAAATAGCCACAAAATGATGTTACAAATCTTGCTATAGGGCTGCTTAAATCCCCCTCCATAAACAGCATGCCCTTACAACCTTCGACACCCAATTTATGTGGTTGGTACATGAGTGAGCACTGTACTGGTTTAACACCAGGAAATTGTGTGGTTGTCTAAATTATATTATCAAGGGCTAAGTTTAATATAATTAACTGTAAATTGGTGGGCACTTATTTTACCAGTACACAGTTTGCCCAGAAAATTCAACAGGGTGCTAAATGAGTAGAAATCTGACATAACAGATCTCCACCTAATTTTCTGATCATTTATGTCCATTAAATCAGGCATAACTATTTTGAAAATCTACTACAATCCCTCCAAACTAAATTGGTTAACATTTTCTGCAACTCAACCCATTTATTTTAAAAATGAAGAAATCCCAATTAAAGAAAAAGCCAAGAAAGGAAATTGATTCTGCAGAACTGTTTGCCATTTACTAAACAAAGCGCGGCATACAGTGTAACGATAGAAATACTCAATTACAGTCTATTAATTATCCTTGAATGGCAGCCCACATTTCAGATAATTCCACCTATTATTTGCTTAAGTGGTCTCTAATACATCAAAGATCTACTTTAACAATGGGCACACTCCAGGCTATTAATGCAACAGAATGTACAGCATGCATAATTAACAAAAGCGCTATTCATTTTAATTAGCCATTCAGAACCACTGGACTATTTTCTGTTGCACAACAGACAATCGTCACAGGAGTTGCCCTTTTGAAAATCTCTAATTCAGAACAGCACGACATGTTACACATCGATCACGACCAATCTCAAAACAGTGCAGCCAGAAACAATTGGCATTTGCCTGAGAGAGTTCACTTTGTTGTTGCAGTTGGGCGCAATAATAATAGTCACCATGCTTTGAGCTGCTTCCATGTAATAAAGGCAAGTGCGATTATTGATTATTAGTGCAGAATTCCAGCTACGTATTCCATGTTTCAGTGACCCCAGGTCAATAAGTGATGCTCTGCATACACGGCTCACAGTTTGAGAGTTTCACAAGCAGAAGGTGCAAAGCTTCATGGATAAGCAATAAGAAAGTCTGGTCTGACAGCTGCAGAGGATACAACTTTGCTTGATTCCCCCTATACAGAATTATGGAAATTGAACGAATAAACACTATAATTAATTATTTTGTGTGCAATCCTTACTTTACTCAAAGAACGCTATGAATTATAAACCAATCTATGGTTTTGCACCTCATCTTCTCTAATTATACTTTATCGTATTTGACATTTAAAATTTGTACAGCTTATTTACATGAATATTAATGTCATAAGACGTACATACTTTGAAAGCTAAAAATAACCTTTCATGTTCAAATGTTTAATTAAGAAATTATGACACCAGATGCAAAGTTCTATCAGAAAAACAATGAGTCATGCAGTTCATTCTTGTGTTTTATATCACGCATTTAAAAGTGCAAGACAACAAATTATTTTATTATCGAAGGTTAGAGGAATGTACGGACGTGGAGGCTCTGCCGATCATAACGGCAGGGCCTCATTTAAATAACATGCTGCAGTCTTCTGCCCGACAGCAGGCCAAATCGTTGGTGTTGAGGCAGGCCTGGCCGGCGGGCTGGAACACAAACGAGTGGCAGGAGTGGACGGTCCCTGCCAGTTAGTGCGGTTTCAAAGCTCGGAGCCAGAATCGGGACGGGGGTGTCCTCCATGTCCTCTGGTAGCCCACCCTCCTGCTAGTGAAAACAGTTTCTCACCATTTCTTCACCCTCTTTAGGTCAAAATGGAGATGAAGAGGTTGTCTTATGAAGAAAGGTTGAGCAGGTTGGGCCTATACTCATTGGAGTTTAGAAGAATGAGAGGTGATCTTATTGAAACATATAAGATTCTGAGGGGGATTGACAGGGTAGATGCTGAGAGGATGTTTCCCCTCGTGGGGGAATCTAGAACTAGGGGGCATAATTTCAGAATAAGGGGAAACCCTTTTAAATCGGAAATGAGGAGGAATTTCTTCTTTCAGAGGGTCGTGAATCTTTGGAATTCTCTTCCCCAGAGAGCTGTGGAGGCTGGGTCATTGAATATATTTAAGGTGGAGATAGACAGATTTTTGAATGATAAGGGAGTCAAGGGTTACGGGGAGCGGGCAGGGAAGTGGAGTTGAGGCCAAGATCAGATCAGCCATGATCTTATTGAATGGCGGAGCAGGCTCGAGGGGCCAAATGGCCTACTCCTGCTCCTACGTCTTATGTTCTTATGTAAAATCCTGGAACTCCCTACCTAACAGCACTGTGGAAGTTCCTTCACCATATGGACTGCAGTGGTTCAAGAAAAAGGCCCACCACCTTGTCGAGGGCAATAAATGCTGGCCTTGCTAGAGACGCACATATCTCCAAAATAAATGAAGAAAAATATTACCCAGTGATCAGCCTTGTCGCACGTGTCAAGCCACGTATGCTGCCGTTCTCACTCTCGCTGGAACAGTCAACATTTCTTATCAAAGTATTCTCACTGGGAAAGAGTTACCCACCTGCTCACAGCACGAGAGACCTTCAGAGGTACAGCCAAGCTTGTCTCTTGGAGACACATGATCTTAACTGAGACGTGTTCAGAAAATATCAACTTGGCAAAGAGACCTTTGGAAAGACCTTGGAAGATCAGTTGAAGATGTTGAATGTGAAGCGATACATACAGAGCTCACAAATTAAAAGATGGACAGGTTAAGATGCATAGAAATATGTCAAGCAGGCCATTCAGCCCAACCAGTCCATGTTGGTACTTAGCCTCCAAGCGAGCAAATAGTTCTCATCACATTTAACAGCCCTGTTCCCATTTCCCTTTATCCCCCTTTCCTTCATCTACCTGTCTAAAAGCCTTTCTTTCTTTCTCAACTTCTTTCAAGCATTTATCTAAGCTTCTCATGGCGGTGAACACGGATCTTGATTCAGTTCACGACTATGAGTACACTGGGGGTTTGCACTCGAATGGTAAGAGGCAATAATTCAAGGTAATGGATAAAGAAATTTAGTACAAATGTTTTCAGCTTTCACATGATAACAATGCAGACTATAATTTCCAGGCTACAGATTCTACTTATGTAGGTGTATAGGAAATATAATCAGTCATTTGTGTTCTACAGAGACAAAGCTTTGAGCTAACCGCTTACCAATAAAGATTTGCAAAATGTGGCATGGATGCATAGAAGAATGAATTTGGAAATTAAAAATTTACATTTGCACCCCTCCAATTGTTGAAGGGATTAATTCCAATTCACTCACAAAGATAATTGTAGGACAAATAGTCAAAGCCTCTTAGACTGGTGGGTTTCACTGGGGGGCTTTACTAGCGGGTTTCACTGGTGGGTTTCACTGGTGGGTTTCACTGGCGGGTTTCACTAGCAGGTCCGGCACTGTGAGCGATGGCCGCGATCCGGAGTGAAAGTCGTGTCGGGGTCCTAACTGCATCATAGAGCCCCCGTTATTTCAATATATAATGAGGCGCACGCTTACCTGCGCAGTTAAAACGGCAGCGGGCTGGTGTACGTCAGGAACGGACGCAACCGCCATTTTAACCACCTGCCCGCCCCATTCCCGACTGGCATGCAAGGTTAAAATCGGCCTTTAATGGGACCGATTTGAACTCCCACGTGCCCGATGAGAATGGAGCGTGCAGGGAGATTAAAATAGCGGCAGCGTCCTGCTCTTTGGCCTGGTCCCGCACTCTCACCATTTGTAACTTTAGCTGCTGGCTTTCGGGAGGCATGTGGTGCCCTCATCGCAGGCAGGCAAGGGCCCCATAAATATTCCAAATTCAGGGATGATGTCAATCGGACCCTGACTAGATTTTGACGCGTAGTCGTGCATTTGACACCTGGTGCCACTCTCACCGGGGAGGCCTGGTGCCAGAAGAGGCCCGATTAGGTAAATTACCTGAATGTTTTTTGGTTTCCTTGTGGGTCAGGAGGAGCAAGAATGCTCCTCCTGGGCCACACAAGGAAACCTTGGGCCTCCCCAGACCTGAGCTTCACCCCCTCCACTGATCGTGACCCCTGTCGGACTCTCGCCGAGGCAGTTACCTGACTGGCCAGGACCCCTTCCTTGGGTCCCCGGAGGCGGCCTGTAGCCGTGCGATTTTCCACTCCCACTCCCGCTGGCTTCCCGCCGAGTTCAGGCGGGAATCAGTCCAGGAATATTGTAATGATGCCTAGGGGTTAAAACGGGTCGGACCTCACACCGGTGAGTAGGGCCGAGTCCGCCGCTCGCCCCACCGGCCCCATGCCCGCCTCTCCCCTCAGGTTAAAATCGGGACTTTTCCATCTATACAGCATCTTATCACATCATCAAGATGTACCAAAGTACTTCACGTTCAATGAATGATCTTCTGACATGTTAGTCACAGTTGTTAGCAGCCAAATATGCGCACAGCATGATCCCACAGATAGCAGATGAGGTGAATGACCAGTTAATCTGTTTCTGAGAGTGCAGGTTCAGAGTGGAATGTTGGTCAGGATACCGGGAGAACTCCCTGTGTGTCCACCTGTACATGTAGACTAGCATGGTTTAACGCCTTATATAAAATCCCACACCTCTGACAGTGCAGCAGTGTCTCAGCACTGCATGCAAGTGTCAGCAGAGATTTTGTGCTCAAGCACTGGAGAGGAGGTTGAACTCGGAATTTTCTGAAAGTGAAGAGAACAAGAACCAAAGTATTATTTTTAGTATGATTTACTCCTTTTGATCTTTTCAGGATGACTTTCTAATTGGAATGGAGGCAAAAAGAACAAGATTACTTCAACCACTTGACTCATGGTAGACGTTGCTGCTTAAAATGTCTTAGACCTAGTCATCACATAAGTGTGTAATTTGTGGCTACGCTTAAAGTTCTTGACTCAACTTGAAGAACACGAAGCTGATGGGAATGTGCAGTAATCGGCATCGAGAGAAAGTTCCTGCACATTGCACTAAATTTGAAAATAGGGCTCAATTTAAGATTTAAACATTTTCTATTGTTGTGGGACAGCTCTGGGAACAGGTTTGGAATCCAACCTAGACTGATGGGAGGAAAGTCAACCTTCTCTGATGCAAGATTTGGAGTCTCACTCAGAGAGGTCACAGGATAACTGGTTTGGGTAAAAGAAATGTCACAGAGGTGCAATTGGTAGGGCCTTCTGAGGTTACACTGGCTGACCTACATTGGCTCCCGGTCCGACAATGCCCCAATTTTCAAGTCCTCATCCTTGTTTTTAAATCCCTCCATGGTTTCGCCCCTCCCTATCTCTGTAACCTCCTCCAGCCCTACAAGCCTTCAAGATCGTTGTGCTCCTCTAATTCTTGCCTCTTGCGCATCCCCGATTTTAATCACTCCACCATTGGCGGCCGTGCTTTCAGCTGCCTTGACCCTTGGCTCTGGAATTCCTTCCCTAAACCTCTCTGCCTCTCTATCCTCTTTTAAGATGTTCCTTAAAACCTTTGACCAGGCTTTTGATCATCTGTCCTGATATCTCCTTCTGTAGCTCAGTGTCAAAAATGTTGTTATTGATATCGCTCTTGTTAAGCTCCTTGGGACATTTTACTATGTTAAAGGTGCTATTTAAATGTAAGTTGCTGTTGTTGTTACAGTTCTGGCATCTTGTTGGGGCAGAGTGAAGGAAGATTTACACCCAACCCATGTTATACCAAAGCTGGAAGTGCTTGATGCTGACACCGAGGCCGCGATCTTTATTCTCAAGGCGGCTTGGAGTCGGGTTGTGTGGTGGGCCGGTTCCGGAGCCGCTTCCGGCGGGATCAGCTGTGATGTCCGATTTTAATTAAATCAGCTTGTTGAGTTCATTGGGGCGCGCTGGCCGGTCCAATGAGTGTGATCGGGTCGGCTGGCCACCTCTGATGACGTCATCATAGTAGCTGGTTTTAAAGCTCCCATTCAGCCTCGACCCAACACTCACGAAAATCGCGTGGGGGCGGGTTGGAGGCGGGTTGGGTGTCTGAAACCATTTTCTCTGATTTTTGCTGCCCACCCGCCTCCAAACCCGCCTCCTCAGGGCTATTAAAATCGAGCCCTGCATGTCACTGAGCAGCTAAACTCGAAAGGCATTGCATTCCACCCTGACTACAAACCCTTTCCTTATTAGCACAAAAATCCATCCTTCCTAAAAACTGAAGAAAAGAACTTTTAGCTCTAGACTTTGTGGAGATTTGTGATTCGTTTATTTCTTCGAGGGAATGACTAATTGCTTCCTTTCCGAAATCCCTATATGGAATGTTCCAGTGATCATACAGAAGCAATTACCATCCCATCTCTTTGGTGAGTGCAAAAGATTTTCAGTCAAATTTTTAGAAAAGATTTATATTAGTCATGACCATGTTTATTATAGATGAACAAAGCTATTCTTTGTTGCAGTATCAGGTAACAATAAGGGGTGAGTGCATCACCAAGTATATCTGGATCAAATTAAATATTTTTAAGGAATACATAATTTTCTTGTTGCAAACCCCTGTTCAATGTAGGATCATGAATACATTTGTGAATTGGCTCAAGGTTGGATACTGCCATTGAAACCCTTATTCTTTCCTTTGTCACCTGCAGGTTCAATTACTCCAACTCGCTCCTTTCCAGCCTCTCAAGTTCCACCCTTCAGTGATCGCAACTCATCCAAAACACCATCATCTGCATCTTATCCTGCACCCATTCCCCATCACTTCCTACCTCACCACCCTCCATTGGCTCTTTGTCCCCCAACTGATTGATTTCAAAATCTTTGTACTCATCTGTAAGTCTCTCCATGGCCTCAGCCCTCCCTGCAACCTCTTTCAGCCCTATGCTCCACCACGCACCCTCTGTTCTTTCGACTCTGGCCTCCTATGCACTGCCTCCTCCTCTCCACTTTTGGCAATAGAGCCTTCAGCTATCTCAGCCTCAACTCTGGAACCCTTGCCCCAGCTCTGTCTACCTTGCTAGCTCTGTCCCCGCCTTCAAAACCCTCCTCAGATCAGTATGTTGAGGAACCGACTAGGGAACAGGCTATTTTAGATCTAGTATTGTGCAAAACGAGAAAGGGTTAATTAATAACCTTGAAGTAAAGGGGCCTTTAGGGAAGAGTGACTATAATATGATAGAATATTGTATTGAGTTTGAAAGTGACTTAGTTAAATCCGAAACTAGGTTCTTAAATCTAAACAAAGCAAACTACGTAGGTATGAGGGGCGAGTTGGCTAAGGTAGATTGGGAAACTACGTTAAAAGGTAGGACAGTGGATGAGCAATGGCTAGCATTTAAAGAATGAATACATAATTTACAATAAATATACATTCCTTTAAGACACAAAAACCCCACAGGAAAAGTAGCCCAACCGTGGCTAACAAGAGAAGTTAAAGATAATATTAGATCAAAGGAAGAGGCTTATAATGTTGCCAAAAAGAGTAGTAAGCCTGAGGATTGGGAGGATTTTAGAATTCAGCAAAGGAGAACCAAGAAATTGATAAAGAAAGGGAAAATAGAATATGACAGTAAACTAGTGAGAGACATAAAAACAGATTGTAAAAGCTTCTATAGGTATGTAAAAAGGAAAAGATTAGCGAAAGTAAATGTGGGTCCCTTACAGGCTGAGACAAGAGAACTTATAATGGGGAATAAGGAAATGGCGGAGAAATTAAACAAATACTTTGGGGGGAATTTTCCCAGCCCTGGTGAGGCGGGTATGGAGGCAGGACTGCTGGGAAAATGGCAGAAACTGGGAGCGGGTACCGACCCGTGCCATCTTCCCGGGAGGCGGGTCCCTGAGTCGCACAGGGACCCATCTCCTCGAGGCGTGAAGGGCTTTAGAGCCAATTAACTGCCTGTTAACAGGTAGTTAACAGGCAGTTTTGAGGCTTTCCCCCATTTTACGCCGGCAATTGCGGGCTTCCCGATGGCTGCAAACCTCGCCAGGGTCAGCGGGGGTGAGAGGGGTCGAAATGTCCGCTGTAAAGATGAGTGATGGCCGCAAGTGTGGACAGGTAAGTATGAGAGGTGAGTGTAAGGTGTTGGAAGAAGTTTCCTTACCTTTGCTTCTTTCTGCAGGCTTCAACCTTTGAGGATCTGGAGGTGCCTAATCTCAACAGCAGAGATTCTCAGATTTAGCAGCCATCGGCTTTCTGCTGAGGAGAGAGGTCTTGGTGAGCCTGTGTGAAAGGGCTCACCTTAGAACAGAGATTGTCAGTGTTTGACAGCTTCTCAAAGTTTTCGACAGATGAAGCGTCATACGCTGACATCATCTGTCACCGGCTTTCCCTTAATTGGCTGGGAAACCTGCAGGGCGGGCTTAACAAGGCCAATCAAGGGAAAATAGCGTGGGTTGGTCAGACGTCGCTGGGGGCGGGACTGAAACACGGAAACCAGAAGTCCCGCCTCCAGCACGTCTCCATTGAGAAAATCCAGCCCTATGTGTCTGTCTTCACAGAAGAAGACGGAAAAAACTTCCCGGAAACAGTGGACAACCAAGGGTCTAGCGAGAATGAGGAACTGAAAGATATTAGTATTAGTAAAAAAGTAGTACTCGAGAAATTAATGAGACTGAAAGCCGATAAATCCCCTGGAACTAATGGCCTACATCCTAGGGTTTTGAAAGAGTTGGCTATAGAGATAGTGGATGTATTGGTTGTCATTTTCCAAAATTCCATAGATTCTAGAACGGTTCCCGTGGATTGGAAGGTAGCAAATGTAACCCCACTATTTAAGAAAGGAGGGAGAGAGAAAACAGAGAACTACAGACCAGTTAGCCTGACATCAGTAGTAGGGAAAATGCTAGAATCTATTATTAAGGACGTGGTAACAGGACACTTAGCACAGTCTCTGCTAAATCGATACAAGGAATGGCAAATCAAAATGAACCTGCAAAGTGCTGCTCAGTACCCAAAACTCCTTCACACAACGTTGAATCTCTCCAGAAGTCTCTCCCTCTCTCTCTCAGAATGCGTAGTTCAAAAATGCCACCAACAATAAAAGACAGGAAGAGGCCCCCTTTAAATAGCGCCCCCCCCAGCCCCACAGCGATTGATAGCGTTCCAGTCTTCCGGTCGTTGGAAGCGCCAGGCGGTAAGGCAGGGGGCGCCACTCAATTTCCGCTCTGGGGCGCCACAAGGGCGTTGCACCATGGAATGACGTCACAATCTGCGCGCGCAGGTGGTCGCAGCGGTAAGTTTTAGCGCCGCCGCACAATCTCAAGTTAAGTTCTCGAGCGGCGCAAACATCGCTGCGCCCGGGCGTTAGCGGCTTTGCGCCCCATTAGCGCCCTCTTAAGGCGCTAATGGGAGGCGCAACCAACTGAATTTTTACCCCTTAGAAAATAATAATAGGATTGGGCAGAGTCAACACGGATTTATGAAAGGGAAATCGTGTTTGACAAATCTGTTGGAGTTTTTTGAGGTTGGAACTAGCAGAATAGATAAGGGGGAACCAATGGATGTGGTGTATTTGGATTTTCAGAAGGCATTCGATAAGGTGCCACACAAGAGGTTAATAAGCAAAATTAGGGCTCATGGAATTGGGGATAATAAACTAGCATGTATTGAGGATTGGTTAATGGACAGAAAACAGAGAGTATGAATAAATGGGTCATTTTCGGGTTGGCAGGCTATAACTAGTGGGGTACCGCAAGGATCAGTGCTTGGGCCTCAGCTATTCACAATCTATATCAATGATTTGGATGAGGGGACCAAATGTAATATATCCAAGTTTGCAGATGATACTAAACTGGGTGGGAATGCAAGTTGTGAGGAGGATGCAAGGAGGCTTCAAGTGGATATAGACAGGCTAAGTGAGTGGGCAAGAACATGGCAACTGGAATATAATGTGGAGAAATGTGAAGTTATCCACTTTGGTAGGAAAAATAGAAAAGCAGAGTATTTTTTAAATGGTGAGAAATTGGGAAATGTTGGTGTTCAGAGGGACCTGGGTGTCCTTGTACACAAATCATTGAAAGTTAACATGCAGGTACAGCAAGCAATTAGGAAAGCAAATGGTATGTTGGCCTTTATTACAAGAGGATTTTAGTATAAGAGTAAAGACGTCTTACTGCAATTATAAAGGGCCCTGGTGAGACCACACCTGGAGTACTGTACAGTTTTGGTCTCCTTACCTTATACTTGCCATAGAGGGAGTGCAACGAAGGTTCACCAGACTGGTTCCTGGGAAGGGCCAAATGACCTACTCCTGCTCCTGTTTCTTATGTTCTTATGTTCTTAATACACACTCTATGATCTTACCTTTGGTCATCATCCCAAGTCTTCTCCTCCCATTACTTAGCATCCAGTTACTGGGATGTTATATTATTAATGATAAACGTTTATAAATCACTAGTTAGGTCCCAGCTGGAGTATTGTGTCCAATTCTGGGCACCACACTTTAGGAAGGATGTCAAGGCCTTGGAGAGGCTGCAGAGGAGATATACTACAGAGGAAATTTACCAGAGTGATACCAGGGATGAGAGACTTGAATTATGAGTAGAGACTAGAGAAGCTGGGATTGCTCTCCTTAGAGCAGAGAAGGTTATGGGGAGATTTAATAGAGGTGTTCAAATTTATGAAGAGTTTTGATAGAGTCAATAAGGAGAAACTGTTTCCACTGGCAAGAGGGTCGGTAACCAGAGGACACAGATTTACGATAATTGGCAAAAGAACCGGAAGCGAGATGTTAGAATTTTTTTCACGTAGAGAGTGGTTGTGATCTGGAATGCACTGCCTGAAAGGATGGTGGAAGTAGATTCAATAATAACTTTCAAAAGGGAATTGAATATATACTTGAAAAGGAAACATTTGCAGGGCTATGGGGAAAGAGCAGGGGGAGTGGGACTAATTGAATAACTCTTTCAAAGAGGCGGCACACGCACGTTATGTCAAATGGCCTCTTACTGTGCTGTATGATTCTATGAATGATTCAACTGCTTGTAAGTACTGAGAGGCATTAACAAACAGGTTATTTATCTTAAAATATAATCGCAGAACTAAAGGACGTTAGTACAAAATCAGCAAAGCTCAAGTGAAACTAAGAGTAGATTTTCTTCCATTATAGAAAACTCAGCCATGCTCCTCCCACAGCAGGGACAGAAAATTGCTCTTTCTGAGTGTACATAGTCCTGTACATATATGGTAAGATGCTTTCTTCAGTGTCCAGGTCGACATACTTTAGTACATTTTGCAGATTGCTATGGTGCTTCAGGTGGTGGAAGATTGTCAATGAGATTGCTGTTACTTCTTTTAGATCCCCTGGATGCCATGCACCAATGTTGACAGGGAAAGTCGATATCTAATTAGTTTCCAGCTTCTACCTCTGTAACTGCCACCAGAGTGGACTTGCTCATTGTATTTGTTTCCCCCTCTCCCCTTTGCTTCCCCGGAGAAGCTCCCTCAGCTCCATATTACATCTCCCCTCATTGGTGCGGCTGAGATCAGGAATTAGATTGGCCCAAAAATTCGGCTGAATACAGGAGAGTACGAACTGTGTACTCTCGCGTATTCAGTCCCAAAGTGCCGGTTTCCTGCATGCACTGCGCATGCGCGGGAAACCGGCACTTCCGGTATGGCGAAGGGGGCGGTTCCTAAGTGAACCGCGTGCGCACTACAGGCTGTGCGCACGCAGCACACTTAGGTTTTTTTTCAGGTTTCAACGTGAAGGTAAGTATGGAAGATTTTACACATGAAGAAAGGAGGCGTAAGACCCCCTTTTAACAAGGTAAGTAGTTAATTAAGTATTTAAAAAAATTTCAACAGGTTTATCTTTTTTAGAGACTTTAAAGAAAGGTAAGTTTATTTTTATAACTTTTAAAAAGAATTTAAATTTTTTCAAAAATTTAAATTTTTGTTTAAAGTGGTTAATTTATTTAACTATAGTTATTTTATTAATGTGATAGTTTTTAAAAAAAATTATTTGAGGTTTAGCTGTTCTTTTGGGGGCAATTTGTATTCATAGTTTTGACAGTTCTCCTGTCAAATCTATGAATAAAAGATGGTGTGCTGCCATTGGCTCGCAATGGCCCACGTGATCCCAGAGGTTGCATCGAACTAACTGCGCCTCTGGGACATGCACACACTGCGCGCCGGCACCAGGGAGAGGCCCAGGAGCTGAAGTTCGTGTGGGCCCGAAACACAACGGCCGGCGCGGAGTGCGATATTGCGGGGGATCCTTACCCCCGCGGCAAGCCTCCGAGTCAAATTTCTGGGCCAATTGTGTGGTTAAACACAGGCACAAACACATTTACGCAGGGCTATTGGAGGGATTATTTTCTCCCACAGATGGTCTGTGTAAACAGGCTGCCAATGTATCAAATGTTTAAATGATGGGAATGAGGGACTGTAGGAGACTGGAGGGATTTCTCATCAAAAGAAACACAACAGAGCAATTTTTAAATCTGGCAGAGCACTCAAGGCTTTTTTTCGCTAATTTTTTAAGGCAGGATGATTTTTTAAAGCTATTTTTTAAGATTATTATTTTTAAGCCATTTTTCAATAATTATTACTTTGTAGCCATTGTTTTGATTATTATTTTTAATAAATTCATTTGATAATTATTAGTTTTTAAGCCTTTATTTTGTTGATTATTATTTTTATGGCATATTTTTGAAGAGTTTTGTCTATTTTTAGTTGATTATTATTTTTAAGGCATTTTTTCAAAGATATGTTGTCGGCTAATTTTTGATGATTATTATTTTTTTAAACGGGAATTCCCTCTGGGATTGTCCTGATCGGCCGCTTTAACTCTGACAGACGATTTATTTACTCTATTTTCTGCTGATCTTCCGCCAAAGTTACTGTGGCCAATCGGGAGAATCCCCAAGGAAATTCCTGGTTAAAATAAAAATTGATTTAAAAAAAATTACATTCAAGCTCCTTGCTGGACGAGGATAATTATGAGACCATTTTTATTTTAAATACATTCCAAGCTATTAATTCTTTGATCTGTTCATTTATTTTTGTGGTAAAGCAAATATCCAAAATGACAGAGGATTGAGCACACCACTAAAGCATTGAAAATTGCAAACATAGACAACTGAAAGTTTCCTGCACCCACATATGGGCCTGTAGAAACGGGGCAAAGCAAAATCCTTCAGCAGTCACAGTTACTGCCCCGGCACTCGGATAGCTGCACCTTCAAGCCACAGGGAATGCACTGAGGTTTGGGCCTGATTACTCTGTCGCAATAAGATAGCGGAATGTTTCAGTGTCGCTGGGAGAAGAGTTGTGTTAGCTGTGGCTCAGTGGGTAGCACACTCACCTTTGGGTCAGAAGGATTGTGGGTTCAAGTCCCACTTCAGGGACTTGAGCACATAAATCTAGGCTGACACTCCAGTGTAGTGCGGAGGAAGTGCTGCATTGTCGCAGGTGCCATCTTTCGGATGAGATGTTAACCCGAGGCCCCGTCTGCTCTCTCAGGTAGACGTAAAAGAACCCATGGCACTATTTTGAAGAAGAGCAGGGGAGTTAGCCCTGGTGTCCTGGCCAATATTTATCCCTCAATAAACATAGCAAAAACAGATTATCACATTGTCGTTTGTGGGAGCTTGCTGTGCGCAATTGGCTGCTGTGTTTCCTACATTACAACAGCGACTGCACTTCAAAAGTACTTCAATGGCTATAAAGTGCTTTGGGATGTTCTGAGGTCGTGAAAGGCGTTATATTAAAACTGAGTTAATCTGTCTGTACGGCAAATCACACAGTGTCCGTAATAAAACAGGGGAGCTGGAGGCAATCATGTGTTGCAAGGACCCAGACACAGTCAGGATTACTGAGACATGGTTACAGAAAAACCAGGACTGGGAATTAAACATTGCAGGGTATAACATATTTTGAAAAGATAGAGAGGGGAAAAGGGAATGTGGAGTAGCTGTACTTATTAGGGATAACATAATGGCAGTAGAAAAAAGTGACGCAGCTATCAGCAAGACAAAAATAGAATCCATATGGACAGAGATAAAAGATAATAAAGGATCAATCACACTAATAGGGGTAGTCTACAGACCACCTAATAGTGGAAGGGAGATGGAGGAAGAAATATGCAAACAAATTAAGGAAATGAGTAAAAAACATAGAATAATAATCATGGGGGATCTCAACTACCCCGATATTAATTGGACAGAAGAGGTAGGTAAAGGGGATAAGGGAATGGAGTTCCTACAATGTGTACTGGACTCCTTACTAACCTAATATGTAAAAAGCCCAACAAGGGAGGATTCACTATTGGATCTAGTAATGGGGAATGAACCAGAGCAGATAAGAGAAATAAAAGTAGGGGAGCATCTAGACAATAGTGACCATAATATAAAAAAGCTTTAAGATAATAATTGAGAAAGACATAAGTATGGCAAAGACCTGGGTAATAGATTGGAGAAAAACTGATTTTGAGGGGCTGAGAATAGAACTTGGGAAAATAAAATGGACAACAATATTGACAAACAGTGCTGCCATTTCCCACATTACAACAGTGACTACACTCCAAAAGTACTGTCATTGGCTGTAAAGCACTTTGAGACGTCCAGTGGTCGTGAAAGGCGCTATATAAATGCAAGTCTTTCTTTTCTTTCTTTTATGAGCGACACTAACAGAAAGGTGTAGATTTGAACTTTCGGCAGGGGCGGTAAATGGGCGGTAGTGGATCAGCCGATCCGTTATGCAACCCGCCTGGTTTTCCTTTCCATTGGCTTCAAGCGGAGCGTGGGGCGGGGGGTGCGGGCGCGATTCACTTCAGCTTGTCTTCCGACCGGCCAAAAGGTAAGGTCTACCCCCCCCCCCCCCCAAAGCGTCAGGCATCTTATCAGAGGACCGCAGGGGTGTCCTGCCCACACTTTGCTGCCGATGAACCTCGATGGACAGGAACTCACAGATGCTGTACCCACAGTTCTCTGACGAGCCACCTGCTGCACGCTCAGGATCTGGGAAAACTGATGTCCGTGCGATTAAGATAAACTGGGCCCTTTTCTGTGCAGCTCCCATGTGTACTGTGACAGAAAGGGAAAAAAAGCCAGTTCCAGATCACGCCACAGACAGAAATGTTTCAGTTTTGTCACAGTGCTAATTCGGGCAGGCTCTTTGCAGAATTTCGATGAATGATTATAGCCGGGAGCTTTAGCTTAATGTGGTTGAATAGATCAAATTCCATTTGTAATAAATCAGATAAGGAATTTTCGTGGTTTTTAATTTCACCATTCTGTCCTTTTACTGCAAAAGCTGCCAATCAGTTAAATGTGGCTGGCTTTTTCAAGAGAGTCTTAACCTGTGGAAATCAGTGCATTGCTGACCCTGCTCTTTTTCTTTGTAAACGACTTGTTCTAATTCATCCTACATGATATAAAATGTACATGATATTGTTTTATGCCTTTCTGTTCATTCTTTGGGTTAAAGTCATGTGCAATATCGCTAACATCGCAATTCATCCACTGAGGCACAATTACCTACCAGAGTCATCCCCCATGAGAAAAAGTCACTGGCATCCCCCCATTTCTGAGGCAACATTCCTGCCTCCCCTCCCCCATTGAGGCAAATGTTGACGCTCCCCTCCCTTTTCCCTATCCACTCCCCTCCCTCTAGCTCTTCACCCTCGCCCCTTCCCCTCCCTTTCTCCCGTCCTCCACTCCACACCCCTCATCTCCCTCTATCCCTGCTCCCTGATCTGGCTTTGAACCACTGCTGCATTTGCACTGGAAAAATCTGGAGGTGGAAATGGTCAGTCAATCCAGTGATAGAGAACGAGACCCATCGCTTCAATCATCAGCATTACATTGTACCCTATGCAATCCAACATGTAACGGAGCGTGCCAAGGGAGTAAGTGCCATTTACACTTCATCTAGAGTCATCTTTTGTTTCTTAACTTGTCCCATTACCATTTCCTTTTGCCTTGCACCATCATCCCTATTGTCTCTTAATCTCTCCTGCCTTCCACCCTATTACAGACCTTCCCCTTTGTTCTTTCGTCCCCCCCACCCTTTCCCTGCCCCAACACTTTGTAAGGTTTCCAAAATTTGCAGATCCCCAAAACCTAAGGAAAAAGGACTTTGGAACTACCTCAGAACTATAATATAGTATTTGAGCCTAACCTAAGAGACTGTAAGACCAAAACCCAAGTTTTGGCATTTTAAAACTATGTCTGGGCCTGTAAAGGAACAAGAGGTGGGTTCAACCTCTGTAAAAGCAGTTTTGGGTATTGCCGTTAATTGCAATGTCTGGGGAACCGGGATGACCTCACTCAAAACCCCAGCAAGCATTAACATTTTGACAATAGACCCTAGGAGAAGACAGTCCTACCCAAAACAACAGGTCCCATCAAACCGATTACAGGGCCCATCAGGAAACATGCATAATACAGAGCACCCAGGACTAGGCTACAGATCAGCCTAGGAACCCAAAACACGAAACCAATCACCAACAATCAGCCAAGGAGATCGACAGGATGCAAACCATCCCAAAACCCATTTGACACTTACAGAGCAGTTACTGGTAGCAGGCCCGCCAAATTCAGACAATGAACTGAACAGATTTGGCGGGTAGATAAGGCCATATTCAATGGGTGAGATTGAAGGCCTGTTAAAACCCAGTTAACGTGCTAGTAAATCGTTACCGATTTACGAGTCCGCCAAAACTAGACAATGAACCAAGTAGATTTGGCGGGTAGATAAGGCCACTTCAATTCTGTATAATTGAAGGCCCAACAAGCACAAAAAAAAGAGGAAGAAGAGAGAGAAACACCACAGTTCAACGTCGTTGGGTCGAGCAGTCAGTCGCAACCGGTGGTCATCAGAAGGAGGAGAGACCAAGAAGAAGAAGGCCCGAGCTGGAAGCGAGTCGGCATCGCTCACCACTCAGACACACCTGAGTCCAGCTCGCGAAGACACCACCTCGACGGACCTCCAACAACGGCCCCAACACAGTCACCGACGGCTCCACAAGGTCGACCGACACACAAAACAAGGCCTAAAGCCATCGCGGAAACCAAAGGCCTCACGAAACCAACAACCGCTCATTACCCCCAACTGACCGGGTAATAGCAGGCCACCTCGACTAACAAAAACCAACTCCAGGGAAGAAAACCCAAAGAATCGCAAAGTTTCCACACTACAAACTACTCCTGACTTACCCCTGGGTAAGATTTTCCCTAAAGACTCTAAGCCCTACTGCTGAACTAAAGAAATTGGGTACTCACCAGATAAATCCATAACGACATCCTACCGCATCAGCGGACTCGCGAAGACTGGGGTACGGCAGACACTAACTGCCATAAACAGCGAACTCCAAAACCACGATTTAGCCCAACTGTCAAAGGATTGGTGAGCATTGTCCCTGGTCCTTCAAAACCTAACTTAGCTAGTAAAGTGGGGTTGGGAGAGGTGAAGTATTGTTCTACTGTCATTTCCCTCGCTTGTACCGAAGTGTTCCCCACCTTTAGAGTGATAAGAGTGTTATTATTTGTGTCTTACCTTTTAATAAAGATTGAAGTTCTTTCATCAAACTCAGTTGTCTGCTGCACCTTTTGTATCACAACCCCCAAATAAGTCCAAGGTCTAGAACCAAGGGAGTGGGAGCGATTCGAACCACTCAGAAGTCAGAGGTAAAGCTGACACAAACCACCACCCCCTACAGAATGGCGACCGTGGCAGGACCTTGGCAAAAGGGATGTGATGCAGTGGACACTGTGAAGAGAGAACCAAGATGAAGGAAAGGATTTCCTCTTATGTGTTCGAAAAAGTGAACATAACTAAGAAGTGGGTACTCAGTCTGCTACGTGCTGAACATCCAATAGACGCTGCAGCTAAGTGGACTGAGAGCAAAGACCACAGGAAATCTGTGGAAAAGGCCATCTGGTTGATCTGTTCCCAGAAACAGATACAACTATTAGATAAACGTGTAGAGACACTCAAAGCAGAACTGCAGGTGTCTGCTCAGCTGTCTCAAGCAAGGGCCCTGGCAGGGGAAACTTTATTGAATGAACTAACAGCCCAAGATCAGGAAAGGAGGCAGTTAGTGGAAACGCACAGGAACAGTCAAGAGTATTTTCAGTGTCAGGTCACCGAAGCAAAAACCAGTGAACTAGTGTTGAGGGAAGAGAACACCTGCCTTGCCAGGCAAGTAAAGGAACTAGAGGAGAGGTTAAGAGATGTCCAGGCAGCTTACAAGGTAGCAAGCACAAGGGGGTATGAAGCGATAGAGCACGGCCCCTGCCAGAAACAAATAGAAAGTTTGAACCTTGCTCTGTCCAGAGCCAAATGCATGGTATGCCTGTTAAACCCGGGTACGGCCCGAGTGGACCTGGAAGTGCAGGGGGAAACTGTTCAAACGCCACCTGTGGCGCCGGGGAATGACCCGGTTGGGCAGCAGGAAGGAAGGGCGATTTGTGAGACTGGCAGGGAGTGCACACCACCACCTGTGGTGCCGGGTTTTGACTCGGTTTGGCAGCAGGCAGAGGTGGGCGAGCCAATGCAGGAGAGGTTGGAACCGAGGCCGATGTGCCCGGTCCGGCAGCAAAAGTTTGGCCCACCCGGCGGTGGTGGAGGTCAAGGACCCCTTGAAAGCCAATTCGTGGCTCCCCACGGTACCCAACAGCTTAGGGCTATGATAAGCCACCTGGGCAAACTCACCCAAAAAGGGGACCCCTCAGTCCACTTCATGGAAGTGGAATAGGCAGCGGGCATCAATGACTGTGATGATGCCAAGATGGCCAAAATGCTCCTGTTCTCACTGGACAGCAAAATCTACCAGTCCCTCTCCGCAGAGAGTAAAAGAGGGCAGGGTGGATATGCTGCAATCAGAGACGGAGTTCTGGAGGCCATGGGTATGGACGATGGTAGTCCTTTCTCCAGGGTGGAGAAGACTACACAGCTAGTAGGGGAGACCCCACAGGCTATCGCAGAAAGTCAGAGGTAAAGCTGACACAAACCACCACCCCCTACAACTTGCTTAAAAACCTGTTCCATCTCCAGCTTTTTCCAGTTCTGACGAAGGGTCATCGACCTGAAACGTTAACTCTGTTTCTCTCTCCACAGATGCTGCCTGACCTGCTGAATATTTCCAGTATTTTCTGTTTTTATTTCAGATTTCCAGCATCCGCAGTATTTTGCTTTTATATGTAAGGGAGCGTGTCCGATTGTCCTGTCTGTAATCCAGCATGTTAAGGGAACGTGTCCAGTTGGACTATATGAAATTCAATATGACCCTGTGCAGGAACAGCAAAATTTGCCCCAGTTATTTTTCCTTATTCTGACCTCCTCCCCAGCGCAGGAAGGGAGGAGGAGGGGGAGATGGTGGGTTGCTGAAATTCAGTACATGCAAGTAAGTTAGAACATGTCACTTTGGGGTGAACACGTTTCCTGCGGCAAACCGCTCCGGCAAATTAATTTCCCACTCGCCACCAGAAGCAGGAAAACACGGTTATTTTAACTGCTGGGACGCATTTACGTGGCGCCAGTCCATTTTCCACCTGTAACAGGAAAGCAGAGGGCACAGAGTGGCTGCCAGCAGGGGAAGATTGGACGACTCTTTGCCACCCGCTGGGGAGGGGGGTTAGTCCAGGGCAGGGGAGGCCACGGCTCCCCTGTGGGGCTCGGAGGAGCACCCCTGCTCTTCCTGTCTACACAAAGGAAAGTTTGAGACTTACCTCAGAGGGCCTTTCTGTCTTTTCTGCGGCACCTTCCTTGCTCAGACCCCAGTTAGAATGCAATCGGGATCCCATTGACATGTTACCTCAGAAATGGGGGGATGCCAGTGGCTTTTTTTCACGGGGGATGACTCTGGTAGGCCTCCTCCTGTGGTCCCCACCATCACAGAAGCCAGTCTTCAGCCAATTCGATTCACTCCACGTGATATCAAGAAACGGCTGAGTGCACTGGATACAGCAAAGGCTATGGGCCCCGACAACATCCCTGCTATCGTGCTGAAGACTTGTGCTCCAGAACTAGCCGCACCTCTAGCCAAGCTGTTCCAGTACAGCTACAACACTGGCATCTATCCAACAATGTGGAAAACTGTCCAGGTGAGTCCTGTCCACAAAAAGCAGGACAAATCCAATCCGGCCAATAACCTGCTCACTGATGCTCAGTTTGGGTTCCGCCAAGACCACTTGGCTGCCAACCTCATTACAGCCTTGGTTCAAACATGGACAAAGGAGCTGAATTCCAGAGGTGAGGTGAGAGTGACTGCCCTCAACATCAAGGCAGCATTTGACCAAGTCTGGCATCAAGGAGCCCTAGTAAAACTGAAGTCAATGGGAATCGGGGGGGAAAACTCTCCACTGGCTGGAGTCATACCTAGCACAAAGGAAGATGGTTGTTGTGATTGAAGGGCAGTGTCCTAGGCTCAACCATCTTCAGCTGCTTCATCAATGACCTTCCCTCCAGCATAAGATCAGAAATGGGGATGTTCGCTGATGACTGCACAATGTTCAGTGTCATTCACAACTCCTCAGATAATGAAGCCGTCCATGCCCACATGCATCAAGACCTGGACGACGTTCAGGCTTGGGCTGATAAGTGGTAGGCAACATTCGTGCCACAGAAGTGCCAGGCAATGACTATCTCCAACAAACGAGAGTCTAAACATCGCTCCTTGACATTCAATGGCATTACCATCGCCGAATCCCCCATCATCAACATCCTGGGGGTCACCATTGACCAGAAACTTAACTGAACCAGCCACATAAATACTGTGGCAACAAGAGCAGGTCAGAGGCTAAGTATTCTGCGGCGAGTGTCTCACCTCCTGACTCCCCAAAGCCTTTCTACCATCTACAAGGCACAAGTAAGGAGCGTGATGGAATACTCTCCACTTGCCTGGATGAGTGCAGCTCCAACAACACTCAAGAAGCTCAACACCATCCAGGACAAAGCAGCCCGCTTGATTGGGACCCCCTCTACCACTTTAAACATCCACTCCCTCCACCACTGGCGTACCGTGGCTGCAGTGTGTACCATCTACAAGATGCACTGCAGCAACTCGCCAAGGCTTCTTTGGCAGCACCTCCCAAACCCACGACCTCTTCCACCTAGAAGGACAAGGGCAGCAGGCGCATGGGAACACCACCACCTCCAAGTTCCCCTCCAAGTCACACACCATCCTGACTTAGAAGTATATCGCCGATCCTTCATCGTCGCTGGGTCAAAATCCTGGAACTCCCTCCCAAACAGCACTAGTGGGAGTACCTTCACCACATGGACTGCAGCGGTTCAAGAAGGCAGCTCACCACCACCTTCTCAAGGGCAATTAGGGATGGGCAATAAATGCTGGCCTTGCCAGAGACGAATTTAAAAAAAGTAAAAAAATAGGACCCCGATTTGCGTAAATTAATGAGGGCCCCCCGCCTGCTTTAATCGATCGCTTCATCCGCCCGCAGAGCGCTGTGGTTTAAAATTCGGATTTGCACGCACAAGTCCAGTTACAAACTGGGTAAATAAACTGCTCATTCTGAACTGCCTACCTGATCGGTTTCTGCTGGGCGGGTAGGGTTAAAATCAACCCCTTTGCGTTAACGCCATACATAATGCCAGCACTACTAATCAGTAGCACAAAAAAATTAGAATCATAGTCCGCTATTTCGCCTACCTGGGTGGCTTCAAGGCAGGAGAGGTCGGCGGCGGGGGGGTGACCCTGCTGCTGCTGTGTGGATCCCGTCGATAAATCGAATCTTGTCCTAATAGGCCTTGTTAGGCCCGCCCTGCGCGTTTCCAGCCCTATTAAAGGGTGCGGGCCTGGTGACCCCACCGTATGACGCGATTATTGCCGGTTTATTTAAAGGGGCCATGGCCCAAGTTACTGTCAGTTGCAAATTGATAGCATTCAGTGCTGTCAGTGTTTGAGTCTCTGCACTATGAGCTTGCAGCGCCAACGAGCCGCACCTCGCTTCACATTTGAGTCCCTCCATCATCTTGTGGAGGGAGAGAGAGCACGTAGGGCGGTTCTCTTCCCTGCCGACGGCAGGAAGAGGCCTCCCCAGCAGACAAAGGCAGCATGGCTGCCGATATCGCAGGAGGTTACGGGCCTATCAGTGGTGGTTCGCACCTGGGTGAAGGGCCACAAGAGGTTCAATGATCTCGTAAGATCATGAAAAGTGAGTATTAAGCCACAATTGCCTTGATGCTGCTGTGCGTCTCATCACATTCACACCACTCTACATTGCCACCCCTACTCCTGCACAGCTCAACATCCCTTGTACCTTCATCTATCCCTCTAACTCTATCCACATTATCAGGTCGCCATCTTACTATGCAGCCCTCACACTGAGCCTCATCGTTAGGCAATGACAGCAACAAACAATACAAAAGGAGGCAACTTGGTATTGCCAAACCACTCCATCAAATTGTCAGTGTAAAGCTCTGTGCCACTCCATTCCTTACACTCACACCATCTTTCGCTTCAACATAGATGGCTATCTATGGAGGAGAGAAACCAGAGGCTCATAGATGTCCTTTGTAGGAGGGATGTCAGTATAGAGGTGGGCCCTCATGGCCCCACTGAAGTGCAGCAAGGTGCTCTCCAGCTACTTGCTAGCAGGGAAGTGCGGGTGGCCCATGAGAGGGATGATGGTGGGAGGGGACATGGAAGTGGGGGCTCCACACCAAGTGCTCTGACTTCCACCCCCTTGCCAACCCCTCGGTCAGAGCCCCAGATGCTTCCCCGGACTGTGATGGCCGAGTCTGCGCATGCACAGTCGCAGGATGAGCAGACTTTGGCGGAGCCATCAGTGGCTCCAAAACCCGGAGGACGACCACCAAAGGTGTCTAAGCAGGCGCAGCACAGAGATGAGGAGGCTGCCTCTACCTCTGCTGAAGCCGCAGGGGTAGCACAACGTAGAAGTACGCGGAAAAGAAAGATTCCACACAAATAGTCACAAGGGTAGTCACTTGGGAGTGTCTTTCTTTATCAATGTCATGTTAGTATTCTATGAAGTGCTGTTAATAAATCATCTAACTGCCACACTTGGAGGTCGTTGGCAAATTTGCGTGATGAAATGGAAGTGGCAGAGTGAAGGGTCAGGGCTCATTTCACACCCAGCGATGGTGGTGAGAATCAAAACAAGACACGAATCATTGTTTGACTCCTGCATGGTGTTGGTGTTGGGTGATACAAACCTGCGTACGTATGAGCTGCATGAAGTTATTGAAATCTGCCATTGATAAGGGTATCCCTGGCATGACGGGCAGCAACGTGCTCGCGTACTGGTCGCGATGAGACCGCCGGCTCATCCAGGTGTTCCTCATCCTCATAACCATCCTCATGATGAGCTGCCTCATCCTCATCCTCCTCGTCCTCCGATGAGGCTCTGCGCTCAGCGGCGTCTTCCTCATCCAATACTTATCCTCACTGCTGCACTCTGTTGTGCAGGGCGCAGCAGATGACGACTATTCGCCAGACTCTAGCTGGTGCGTACTGAAGGGCTCCTCCAGATCTGTTGAGGCACCTGAAGTGCTTTTTGAGCAAGCCTATTGTCTGCTCAATGACACTTCTCGTGGAGATGTGGCTTTGATTATAACGTCCCTCAACTCATTTTTTGGCCTCCTCAAAGGTGTCATGAGCCACGTCTTGAGGGGATAGCCCTTGTCTCCAAGCAGCCAGTCGCCAAGATTGTTTGGTGGTGCGAAGAGCTGGGGTACGGTGGAATGGCGCAGGATGTACGAGTCATGGCAGCTGCCAGGGAACTTGGCGCACACATGGATGATAATCTGCCTATGGTTGCAGACCAGCTGAACGTTGAGGGAGTGGAAGCCCTTGCAGTTAACAAATGCTACTGGGTTATAATGGGGTGCCTTGATGGCCACATGTGTGCAGTCGACGACTCCCTGCACCCGTGGGAAGCCAGCTAGAGCGGCAAAGCCAAGTGCACGTTCATTGACAGTGGCTTCATCAATGGCAAAATGAATATAATTTGTGGACTTGTTAAAGAGGGCACCGGTTGCCTGTGCGATGCATCTGTGTGCGGCCGACTGTGAGATGCCGCAAAGGTCTTCTGCAGATGCCTGGAAGGGGCCTGAGGCAAAGAAGTTGAGGGCAAGGGTGAGTTTGACAGCCACTGGTAAGGGGTGTCCACCTCTTGCTCCAGCAATGTGCAAATGCCAGCGACGACCTGGCACAATAGCCTGAGCCTCCTTTGGCACTGCTGCTCAGTCATGTTGAGGAAGCTCATCCTCTGCCTGTATACCCTCTGTTGGGGGTATGGCCCCCGACGTGGTGCTGCCCTGCGCTGATGCCCTATGCCCTGTGCAGCATCAGGTGGTTGAGGAGAAGGTTGGCGCTCTTGTTGCTGCTGCTGGTGTGGCTGTTCTGCTGCTGCTGCAGCTGATCGTCATCAGATTCAGAGGCCAAGGTGAGAGCATAAATCGTGCCCATTCTGATGATTCATATGGCAGCTGAAGTTCAGATGAAAGAATCTATCAAGGGTTAGATATGATGTTGCAGGAGGTGACAGTGAATAGAGAGTTTGCTGCAAACACTTCCCAAATGCATAAAGCTTAAAACTCTGTTCCAAATACTGAAGCCTGAAGCTTCTGAGAGTGGAAAGTGACCAGCTGTAAAATGGTAGGTTTTAAACCACTTTTGCAGCTGTCACCTATTGAAAGAAATGGAGAGTTGTTCAGAACCCGACATACTTGCCTGGCGTGATCCCCGAGCAACGGGAACCTCGTGGAAAACTTGGGAAAATACTTTGTGCCGGCTAAAATGGTGAGTAAATTGGTTTAAACACCCTCTTAACTAGCAGAATTGAATGACCCGAGCAAAGAGCAGGCAGAACCAACACTAGGGAAACTCACAAGGAGGTGGGTTTAGAGTGGGACACCGCCCCGCTGTCAATCATTTGGATTTTGACAGCGGACCCGCCTCCGAACCCGCCCTCTGAGCGCAGGCAAAATTCAGCCCCTAGAATTCGGTCCATCGTGCCTGTGCCGGCTCTTTGCAAAAGCTATCCAATTAATCCCATTCCCCTGTCCTATCCCCATAGCCCTGAAAAATTTTCCCCTTCAAGTATTTATCCAATTCCCTTTCGCAAGTTATTGTTGAATCTGCTTCCACCACCCTTTCAGGCAGTGCGTTCCAGATCACAACAACACGATGCGCAAAAACAATTCTCCTCATCTCACCTCTGCTTCTTTCGCCAATTACCTTAAATCTTAAATTCTGCCATGGTTTCTCCACAGAATAATGAGCCACGAGTCTCCGTGCTCCCTTTGAGCTGAACGAGCAGCTGTCCAAACGCCAAGAGGTGTCATGTCTGAATTGATGCAAACTGATTTTCGGGACGCATGAAGCAATTAACTTTGATGGTAAGTCACTCAGTGTGTTTGTGTATATAATTGTCGTGGGTACAGTGAGCAGGAAATTGCCATGTGTGGCAGACTGTCCACCCCCTTTGCAATGTAAGGAAGAGATATCAAGATCAGCACTAAAAGCAAACTCAAGCTTGGAGAAGGTGAGAGCCGCAGCAGCTAGGAGCTGTTTCTGATGTCTAGGAGCACTTAATGCTAAGGAGAGAAAAGTGATTCACGAATTAAATACGCCTGCATGAGATGCAGATACAAAAGAGCCTGAACTTCCCAGGACAATTACACAATCCTATGGGCCTGTCACAAAGAAGCTCTTGACCTTGGGTGAAATAAAACAGAGCTTGAGGATTCTTGCAACAAAAACCAAGAGGATCCTGATTTTTTGTCCCCTGTAGTAACAGGCCGCTAATGAAAGGACAGGAAGGACATATTTTGAAATGTGATTTTACAGGATAAATATGGAAGAGAAAGGTCTATCTTAGTTTATACATTCGGAAAGACCCATTGCAGCACAGAATTGCTTCTTAAATGATTACTTGTTCTTTTGTCTCCATTGCTCTACCCATCAGTCCCTTTCATGTGGCAATCGCTCTTTGGGGCCTGATTTTAAGTTTGGTTGCGTAACGGGCGGGCACATTCCGCCCACCGCCCACCCGTCATAACCGCCATGGGGCCTGAGCCGCTTTGAGGTCCGGGCCTGGTTTGCGCACCAATCCAGTGCTTTGAGGCAGGACGCTGGTTGGGGAAATTCAGGAAGTCGGCCCAACAGTCGGAGTCTAGGAGAGGGTGGGGGGAGAAGATCCATGGTGCATTCCTGCTCCTCCTGGCCCCGTAGAAATACAAGTGAACATTTTCTTTGGGCTGCTATTTGAGTGGTCTCCAATGGTCCCTTTAAGGACGGCTGGTAAAACCAACCACGCAACACTGGTACAAGTCGGCGGAGCATTGGGCGACACACGCTCATCCAATTTGTACCTCATGACTTGCCACTAAATTTAATTGCTCCATAATGCTGCAAAAACCCGTTTACATAAATTTAGCCAGGACAGCTCACGGCACTTGGCCGTAAAAATGGCGGCAGGTGCATACACGGGTGTTTGGGGACGTGTTCCCCGTTGTTAACATTTTTAAACCC
Organism: Squalus acanthias; assembly: GCA_030390025.1. Classification (NCBI taxonomy): domain Eukaryota; kingdom Metazoa; phylum Chordata; class Chondrichthyes; order Squaliformes; family Squalidae; genus Squalus; species Squalus acanthias. Next base: position 82,170,889 of record CM059436.1, on the reverse strand, counting down.
CCCCTCGACCCTCTCCCACCCATCATGGGGGGGTTTAATATCGAGGCCTCAGTCTTTAAAAAGATTGGTCTTGTTACGAAAGCCACTTCAGATGATCAGCTTTAATTACGCAGGCACTGACCAGGCAGCAGTAGTTTTCAAATTGCACACAGTTATACCGGTGATCCCATTTCCACGGTGTCAGATATCTGGCTGAGTAAACAAAAAAATTCTACAGTTCATTTCGTTCAATTGCTTGCATCGAATGGATAACTCATTCACTTGCTTCTGTTCTTTGGTGTGCAACGCGGATTAGCATTTCAGAAGCACGCGTAAACTAGCTGCTCCCGGCCCTCTGTTGCTGCTACTGCTCAATGGCTCAAGATAAATGGCCTCTGATTTTCTCTCCCTTTGAAAAACGCATGACTTCTGATTAGTGTCGCCACTAATGGAATGACTAAGATTGGGAAATTATCATTTGGAGATTTTCAGCATCAACCTATGCCCTATGGACATTGGTGCTCTAATATATTATCAATTCACCTTTTGGTGATGTAGATAAAACAGAACACAACTTAATATGTTAAACAGTGAAATGAATATTGATTTAGTGGTAAATGCAGAGTACGGTGCAATACAGCGAGCAATACCGAGCCCCATAAGGCAGTTAACCTTCTTGAGCCGGCAGGAAGATGGTTGTGGTGGTTGAAGGTCAATCATCACAGCCCCAGGACATCGCTGCAGGGGTTCCTCAGGGCAGTGTCCTAGGCCCAACCATCTTCAGCTGCTTCATAAATGACCTTCCCTCCAAAATAAGGTCAGAAATGGGGATGTTCGCTGATGACTGCGCAGTGTTCAGCGCCATTCACAACTCCACAGATAATGAAGCAGTCCGTGCCCGCATGCAACAAGACCTGGACGACGTTCAGGCTTGGGCTGATAAATGGCAGGTAACATTCGCGCCACAGAAGTGCCAGGCAATGACTATCTCCAACAAGCGAGAGTCTAACCACCTCCCCTTGACATTCAATGGCATTACCATCGCCGAATCCCCCACTATCAACATCTTGGGGGTCATCATTGACCAGAAACTTAACTGGACCAGCCACATAAATACTGTGGCAACAAGAGCAGGTCAGAGGCTGGGTATTCTGCGGCGAGTGTCTCACCTCCTGACTCCCCAAAGCCTTTCAACCATCTACAAGGCACAAGTAAGGAGTGTGATGGAATACTCTCCACTTGCCTGGATGAGTGCAGCTCCAACACTCAAGAAGCTCGACACCATCCAGGACAAAGCAGCCCGCTTGATTGACACCCCATCCACCACCTTAAACATTCACTCCCTCCACCACCGGCGCACCGTGGTTACAGTGTGTACCATCTACAAGATGCACTGCAGCAAATCGCCAAGGCTTCTTCGGCAGCACCTCCCAAACTCGCGACCGCTTCCACCTAGAAGGACAGGGGCAGCAGGCACATGGGAACACCACCACCTCCAAGTTCCCCTCCAAGTCACACAGCATCCTGACTTAGAAGTATATCGCCGATCCTTCATCGTCGCTGGGTCAAAATCCTGGAACTCCCTACCTAACAGCACTATGGGAGTACCTTCACCACACTGACTGCAGCGGTTCAAGAAGGCGGCTCACCACCACCTTCTCAAGGGCAACTAGGGATGGGCAATAAATACTGGCATTGCCAGTGATGCCCAGACCCCATAAACGAATTTAAAAAAAAGCTCCCGCCTCCTGGGAAACCCACGCGGCAACTGTTAAATTTAAATCAGGCTCTCAAATGCACAGAGGGAGCCTGATTTAAATATGTTAATGAAGTGTCCTGCCATCTATGTTAAAGGAAAGGGCTCTCTCTCAAACTGTCAGAGTGTTACAGTACCAAAATTCCCAGCAGAAAGAGCAGAACACAGAGACACACGACACACTTCAGTGACTTTACCATAGCTGGGAAAAAGAGCAGTCATCTACCCACAGCAAACAAACAGTCCAAGTTAAGGATGACCTTAAAAATGTGGTTTGTCATTGTCAGAAAGTTGAACACATGCTCGTAAAAGGCTGAGAAAGGAGAAACACATTTGAAAATGCTGGAATGCTCTGAGGGTTTATTTTTATTTTATTTATTTATTCTTGGGACAATGCTGGCAAGGCTGCAATTATTGCCCATCCCTTGTTGCCCTGAGAAGCTGGTGGTGGATCTTCTTGAATCACTGCAGTCCTTGTGGTGATGGTGATCCCGCGATTGTGGGCTCAGTGTTTCAGCAAGTTAGCCACAAAGAGTCAAATAACATCCATGTATGCTTTCAATTTCCGACGCATGTAACGCTCTTCCCATTCCACCACTAATTGTAAAAAAAGGGACTACTGTATAAGGAAAACCCTTGCAGCAAATGCAATGAAAAGAAAACTGATTCCAAAATGAGCACTGCAGCAAAACAATCTTCTGCAGTTAATTATGGCACATGTATGCTTTCCATTTCCAATGCACATAATGCTCCTTCTGTCCACCACCAACTTAGCAACAGAAGAACATTTTGGTGAATTTTCCAATTTAGTGCTCCCGAGTAGAGCTTCGCACAATGGGAGAGCCTATCAGGAACTGGGGCACAGATGTCAGTGTACCTGATTTTCAGGCCACACAATTTTCCAGCAATTAGAAAGAGTAGCCCCAAAATTCCAATTGGGGCCAAGACAGAAACCTGGTGGAACTCTTGGTTAGGGGTCAGAATCTTGGGCAGGAGCCAATTCTGCCCAGGTGAATCTTCAACCCCCATGGACAACCTCCCCATGTCAAAAAATGGCCATGTCTGGACAAGTCTACATCAGAAATTCCATCCAGCACACCCTTGTAAGGGCTCAACAGAATTCTCATCAGCTGAAAGCTGGCATGAGTACAGTTGAGGCCTTTTGATAGGCCCCACGCCCTCAGCTGCTAACGGGAGTCCATTCCGGAGGGGGAATCATTACCTTGACCAGAAATGCTCCTGGCTGCTTTGGGAGCTGAAGACAAAAGAATTCACCTCTCCACTGGGCCTTTCCCAGGGCTTCCTTCTACCGTCGGAGTGACACGGTAGAACTCTGATTTTCCAGGCTTCTGTTGGAGCAGGTGCCGCTGACGCGCCCTTGCAACCACCAACAGCTCACCCCGCCTCTGCTAATAACCCCATGCCCACAATTTGGGACAGGGCCTATGGCTTCCAGGATCGGCAGGCTTACAGAATTTTGGCCCCAGCGTATGGATTGCAAATTGGGCATGCAGTGATCTATATCAGCATTCCAGATATACATTGCTGTCATAGGAAGCTGTGCACTGAGACTCTTACATTGTAAAATTTACTGTATGTGGGGACAGGAGAAGGTCATTTGGTTAGTGATTGAGTGTATTTGAATTTCAATTTGTTTTAGTGAAGAAATTGATTCATGCAGCCTATCCTGACTCACTTATTCTTCACGGATTAGTTATTTAAACAGGAAATAACTTACTGAACCCTCACAAATTTTACTGGGCAATGGTGCAATTTTCTTACCAACATGCTTAGGTTCAAAAAGCCAGTTAGGTGCTTAGTATCAAAATAAGTCAAAGCCACCACATCATATTCAATAGCAAAATACTGCAGATGCTGGAAATCTGAAACAACAGAAAATGCTGGAAACACTCAGCAGGCCAGGCAGCATCGTGGAGAGAGAAACAGAGTTAACGTTTCAGGTCGGCGACCCTTCGTCAGAACTGGTAAAAGTTGGAGAAGTAACAGATAGTTAAACAATTGAGGGTCAGGGAAAGAGGGGAGAGGAGGAAAGAACAAAGGAAAGGTCTGTGATAGGATGGAAGGCAGGAGAGAGTGAAAGACAAAAGGGATGATGGTGCAAGGCAAAAGGAGATGGCAATGGGACAAGTTAAGAAAAAAAAGATGACTCTAGATGAGGTGTAAATGACAATGGCAGACTCATCAACAGCTGCTATGTAAGAGAGAAAAGAAAACATGGAGGCCGAGGCTATAGTCTGAAATTGTTGAACTCGATGTTGAGTCCAGAAGGCTGTAAAGTGCCTAATCGAAAGATGAGGTGCTGTTCCTCGAGCTTACGTTGAGCTTCGTTGGAACAGTGTAATAGGCCGAGGACAGAAAGGTCAGAGTGGGAGTGGAGCGGAGAATTAAAGTGACAGGCGACTGGAAGCTCGGGGTCACCCTTATGGACTGAACGGAGGTGTTCCGCAAAGCAGTCACCCAATCTGTGTTTGGTCTCCCCAATGTAGAGGAGACTGCATCGTGAGCAGCGAATACAGTATACTAAATTGCAAGTTAATTTTCACAAAATAGCCTCATATAACATCATAAAATACATTTTACTATGGAGCATTTTTATCTTCATGAAATAGTTCCAAGAAATAGTAATGTCCTTCTGCCATCCACTAACTTCTTTCATTTCACTTGACATAAAATGATTATTGGAAAAATAAGCTAGAGTGTAAGGTGACAGTGAATTTTCATTATTCACGGTAGTCAAGTTGCAATGTGATAGTGCACCCCTAGTCCTTTAACGTGGAGCGCTGCAGTGTTGCCAATCTGCGTCACACAAGTGGAGTCAGAGGGATGAATTTTCGCCTTCAGTGCCTGGGCAGTAATCTGGAATCAATGGAATGAAAATCGGGTGCATTCTATAACAGGCGGATGAACCACTCCACCAGATTACTGCCCAGGCAGCAGAGGCAAAATTCTACCCAAGACTTTTTTACAGTGAGGGTAGGAAAATGAAACAGTGAGTCACTCTCCCAGTGTTGCCAACACTCCCAATTTTATGAACATTGATTTTTATATTGTTATTTTAATGCAGAGAATTGCAGAAATAGAAGGGAGAGAGCGATGAAATTCTCTCTCTCTCTTCTATACCAGTGAATCGTGCACGTTAAACTATTATTGGCAAACTTCTCTTGTATTTGAATTGCGGCAAAAATGTATTTTATACTTTGGAATGCAAGCATATTTTCTCACAATACAAATCAGCTCCCTTGCCAGCAAAGAGGATAGTGAGACTGGATCCAGACACTGCAAACCTGTTTTATTGATATTTACATCGCACACTGACTACAGCTACCACACAATAATGGACTCTTCTATATACAGGTACTACTTATGATGTGCCTTTTGAAAATATTTTTTTAAAAATTAAACTATGGGGGGAATTTTAACCCCCCAAAATGGTGGGTTTGGGTCGAGTGGGAGGTTAAAGTGATAGAAATCTGAATCCCGACTCCAAACCGCCTCCAACCCGCCCACTTCCAGTTTTAGCGGAGGCGGGACGGGGGTGGTGGGGGGGAGGGGCAGGCAGCCAACCCGCTCCCAGGAAGCGGGCTGGCACTTTAAATATTATAATGAGGCTGCGTGCTGCATGTTGATCCACCATTTTAAATTTAACTGTGGGCAGGCGGGTTTCCTTCCCACTTACCTGCTGGATCCAGCGTCCCTGCCTCGCCAACGCTCCGCAATCTGTCACCCCACCCCCGATCTCCCACCAACCTTCCCCGCCGAGGCCTCCAATCTTCCCCACCCAAGACACCACCGATTTCCAATCCTACCCGGCCTCCAATCCCTGCCCACCCCCACCCCCCCGGCCTCCAGCCTTCGATCCCTGACCCCTAACGCCCCCTCTGGCCTCTGATACCTAGCCCCTGATCCCCCCCCCCCACCACGGCCCACCGATCCTGGGCTTCTGCCACCCCCCCCGATCCCGGCCTCACGATTTCCCCCCCCGCCCTGATCTCCGAGCCCCCTCTGGCTACCAATCCCCGACCCCCCGCTACAGCCTCCGATCCCTGACCCGCGACCCCCCCTCTGCCCCACCGATCCCGGCCTTCCGACACACCCCCTGATCTCTGACCCCCCCCCCCCCCCCCCAGCAATCCCAGCCTTCCGAGCCTGGTCTTCCGACCGCGCCGTCCCCCCTCCGATTCCGGCCTTCCGACCCCCTTCTCCGATCCAGGCCTTCTGATCCCCCTCCAATCTCAGTCTTCGCCCCTCACGATCTCCAACCCACCCACCCCCGCAATCGCGGCCTTCCAATCTCCCCCGGTTCCAACCTTTCAACTCCCCTGAACCCGAACCCGAACCCGAACCCAGCCTTTTGACATTCCCCCGCTCCCCGATCCCAGCCTCTGATCCCTCACTCAATCCAATCCCTTCCTCCCTCCTCTCTGCTCCCCAGCTGCGGCCTGGTGCCACAGGCCTACCCACCTGACAGCCAGCCAGCTTCTCAATCTGGCTGGCTAGTGGCGGGGGTGGGGGTGGAATCAGAGAAAAAAAATGATAATCAGGCCCTGAAGTTAAATACCGCAATCCAGTCCCCTCCCCCGCTCCCTCCAAGTTAAAATCCTGCACAATGTCTCAGTTACCTTGCCAAAGTGTTCACATATGCAAATGTTTTTCAAATATAATTAGAATTTAGTCCATAGCATAACTTCAGATTGAAACTTGTAACTAATGAAGACTTAAGAAACCTTGTTCCTTTTTTTGTATATTTTTTATTGTTTTCTCCCCTTTCTCCTTCTGTAGTCACCTTTTGTCCTGCATCATCCTTTTACTGAAGACGGTCAGATGACCTGCCCCCAAGTTTATTCCAATATAAACAGCTTCTGAGAGGTGCACAAGAATGGCTGAGGGTATCTGTCCCACCCACTTTCCTTCCCTCCATATAGGAAAGTGTTTCTGCTTCCCTATCTGCCAAGATCAGGAACTCTCCACAAAGGAGCTACCTCCTGCCATTCTGTGGTACAACACGTTGGACCTCTAAAATAGCGAACCACCATGCTGCCCAAATAAATGTTCAAAAGACACACAGAAGAAAACAAATAGCAGTGTAATGTCACTAAAATGGTTTCTCAATGATTAGGCAATTCAGCACATTCAGCTGAACAACTGGACAACGTCATAACATATTTCGAACTTCCCTTCACGAAACAAGAGGCTTTGAATATGAATCTTCACTGAAGAGTCGAAGAATTCAAACCTGAAAAATAATTTCAACTAGGGGGAAGGAGTCAGGTGGTGCAAGCTGATGCACATTAACCCTTCACCTCTGGGGCCTACATTCAAATCCAGTCAAGACCAATGAGATGAAAGTCTGCTCGCTATAAGGATATTGTCTGAAATAAGCTTGGGTAGCCTAAACCTATAGTGAGCAAGTAACAGTGACTGGCAGCTTTCACATTGTGGACTGATTAATGCCCAACTGGAGGGCAACATGTACTGACAGCAAAGAAAGTGAACAGAATGGTCATCTCTGCTGGCACTGGTATGGCATAATTGATGTGAACTTGATATCCTCTCAGCTTATTACGCAGGCAACACAGCATTTGCTCGTTAAATCTAAATCTGGACTATGCCAGATCAATGAATGCAACAGCCTCAAATCCTCAGGGCTGACTTCTTTCTTTACAAGTGTGGCTGGAGTGCTAATAGCTGTCAGACTAATGCTGAAACTGGAAATCTTAAAGCCAATATTTAGTGAACAGACTCGCGTTCTCTACCAAATGTCTCAGGTACATTTGTGCATGTTGGTTCAGTGCACAAAAATACATAGAATGAGGAAAGAATAAATGAAAGCACAAAATGTACTCTGCACTCTGATGGAACACAAAAAATAGCATTGGGGTACTATTGTTCGTAATGCAGTTAATATTCTTTTAAATGTTCTATTTTAAGGAACTCCATTTAGCAAGTCTATTGAGAGTGAAATGGTTCAGACCATAAGTGAATACTTCTTTCCATTTGTACTCTTGTCTCTAGGTTACAATTGTTTGTTAAAAAGCTTCACTTCGAAATGCATTTAGCTGCAGTGCTACCTGATGGTCGATGGTGATCTTGCAGCCCTATGTCTCATGTGTGAGGTGTGTAACTCCGCTGTCTGGTAAAGGTTGCTGTTATTCATTTCTATATTTTATCCCCATTGTGAAGGCATCTATCTTCTTTTTCTCCATGTTCTTATCTCACGATCACCAGTCGCCGCCACCCCCCCACCCCCACCCCCTCCCCACCCCCTCCCTTTTGGGGAACAAATGAGCATTGTTTAAAGATTTGGGTGTAGGCTCAATCAGAATTTGGGATATGTAGCAAGAGCAGGGTCAGCTTCACTACCATAGCTCCGGGCATGGAAAACAACTGTGATTGGGAACTCGCATATTGGCAGTGGCAACTCACGTGCTCCTGTAGGATTTAAAGAGCAGCAGCTTAAAGGGACAGAAATAGAAATTTGCAGATTTGGAAGTTAAACAATAGCCCAGCGTTATTTGAGGAGGTCTTTTGAGAGCAGATCTGGGGCAGGGCAGAACTTACATCTGCCCAATAGCAGTACCCCGACCCAGCCCATATCCCAGGGTCAGGGACATTTACATATTTATAGCATCACTGAGATATTTGCCTCAGATGGGGAGGGGAGAGAATTTGTTTACGATTACCTCCTCCTCACACCACCTTAAAGTCCTTCGAGACCTCACCATGAAGGCCCATTATGCAGCAAGGTGTACTTTGTACCCCTAGACTTCACCTGAAGTATTCCTACATTTCCATCTTACATGCATTCAGCCCAAAAGATTCCTACCATGTAATGTAGCTGTGAGCTGCATGTATGAGCTGCAGACAGACACATGGTTACTACTGCAAGCCTTTTTGGCAATTGAAACTTCTCACTTCTACTCCGGTTGCAGAAGACAGCCCATAACAGGTAAAGGACATTAACATGTGGAGCAACCTGTAACATTTGACCTCTAACCCAATATTCTGAGCAAGGAGGCTGGAGAGTGTACTCTAGATGGGAAAGTACGAGGACTATGTCAGCTCAAGGCTCATGATTGCCCTTGGCTGCTCTTCCTTCTCATTCAGTTCTATCATTCACTCATTGGCAAAAAGGTATATACTGAAGCATTTTATTCTGTCTCACCTTCCACTTAAAGGTATATGTATGAAGGTTGCTCATAAGGACATCATAACAAACTGTATTCCTCTTCTCTACCTCTATATGTGCCAGAGGAAGGCATGAAACAGGGCTCCACTGATCTCCTGGTGCCTTTGCGATCACACTAATCTGTGGCTATGGTGAGACAGTGCTCAGCAGCAAAGGTATGACTGGAATGGTCATGGATGATGGTGCTGTCTTTCAGGACAGTAACACATAGAATTATAGAATCATAGAATAGTACAGCACAGAAGAAGGCCATTCGGCCCATTGAGTCTGTGCCGGCTCTTTCGAAGTGCAATCTAGTTAGTCCCACTCTCCTGTTTTTTCCCCATATCCCTGGTTTAGCATAACTTCCTGGCTTTAGTACTTTATGCCTCTATTTGTAAAGCCCAGGATCCCATATGCTTTATTAACTGCTTTGTTAACCTGTCCTGCCACCTTCAAAGATTTGTGCCCAAACACCCCCAGGTCTCTCTCTTCTTGCACCCCCTTTAAAATTGTACCATTCACCATGTATTGTCTCTCCTCATTCTTCCTACCAAAATGTATCACCTCACACTTTTCTGCGTTGAATTTCATCTGCCATGTGTCCGCCCATTCCACCAGCCTGTCTATGTCCTCTTGATGTCTATTACTATCTTCCTCAGTGTTTATTACACTTCCAAGTTTCGTGTCATCTGCAAATTTTGGAATTGTGCCCTCTACCCCCAAGTCCAAGTCATTAATGTATCAAAAACAGCAGTGGTCCTCGTACTGAACCTTGGGGAACTCCACTGTATACCTCCCTCCTGTACTAAAAACAGCCAATCACCACAACTCTCTGTTTTCTATCCCTTAGCCAATTTTGTATCCATGCTGCCCCTTTTATCCCATGGGCTTCAACCTTGCTAACAAGTCTGTTATGTGGCACATTATCAAACGCCTTTTGAAAGTCCATATACACCACATCAACTGCACTGGCCTCATCCACCCTCCCTGCTACCTCATCAAAAAACTCAATCAAGTTAGTCAAACACGATTTTCCCTTAACAAATCCGTGCTGGCTGTTCGTTATTGTCCATGCTGTCCAAGTGTGGAAGGAAGAGAAGTCCTTTTTGACACAATTTTCAAGGTGGACATTAAAACTTGCTGTGCTGTGGCAAAACAACAAAAACCAGACGGTGCTGTCAATAAAGAACAAAGACAATGGGCTGGATTTTGAAACTGGGGACGGGATGGAGGCGGGACTCCCACTTTTTGGGTTGTAGTCCCGCCTCCATCGACTTGTGGCCAACCTACTGTTTTTTCACTTGATTGATCTTGTTGAGCCCGCCCAGAGGGCTCAGCAGGCCAATTAAGGGCCACCCGGCAACAGGTGACGTCACAGATTGACATTTCATCTGCCAAGAGCTTTTGACAGATGAAATATCAGCGTTTGACAGCTCTTTGAAGCTGTCAAACACTGACAATCTGTACTCTAAGTTAATTCCTTCCTCTCAGGCTGATTTAGAGATCTCTGCAGAACAAAAAGCAGAGGCTGCAGCTTTTGACAGCTCAACGGCCATTCTGCTTTCTGTGCCGGTGAGATTTCTGACTCCCGAGACCTGAAGGGCTGACACCTGCAGGAGGAAGTTAAGGTAAGTAAAACTTTTTTCCACACTTTACACTTACCTTACACACTTACCTCTGCACACATGCACCCATCACTCACCTACCCACCAGACATATCGACCCCTCCAACCCCTGCAGACCCACGGTCTGCCTCGCTGAAACGGCATGGTTGGGACCTGTTGGAAAGCCCACATTTCAGGTATAAAAATAGGGATTAGGCAAAAAACTGCCTGTTAACTACCTGTTAACAGGCAGTTAATTGCCACTAATCCCCTTCCCGCCTCGGGGAGGCGGGTCCCAGCACAGGTCGGGTACCTGCCGCCAGCGAAACTGGCACGGAGGTGGGTTGGGGGCGGGATGGGTTCGGGACCCCCGAATCTGCAATTTTAACCCTCCACAAGCCTCCAAACCCACCTCCATGGGTCAATGAAAATTCTGCCCATTGTGTAGCTAAAAGAGATGTCTGTGTAAACAATGAGGGATTAGGCCTTGACGAGATAACACAGAACCCAATGGGCCTCTTCAATAAGCAATCCTTATCAGAAAGTTTGCCTGCTAGACAGTTGAGATTTGCGTGAGCTATCCAGCCAATCAACTGTTACTGTGGTCTTCACATGCAGGCTTTAACTTTAAGTTTTAAACAAAAACCACAACATATTATTGGTTATCATGATCTAAGGCTATCATCGATCAATCAATGAGGCCTTGGGGATGTAATATTCTGTCCACCACTGAAAGGAAAACGATATAAAAGAAGCTGTTAAGGTAATTTCATTACTGCAGTCGAGTGGTCGGAAGGAGAGCTGCAGTCAACAAGAAGGGAACACGACCGATCGTCGGAAGGAGAGCTGCAATCAACAGGTGCTGGCCTATAAAATGCACCAAGTAGCATAATAGCTCCTTTATTGTTTCTTAACTCCAACTAAATAGATTCTGTCTTTGACCCCTTCAAGGACATGCTCTCTTTCTAGCACTGTAATATTTTCCTTAATCAAAACTGCTACCCCTCCTCCTTTTTTTCCTTCCCTATCTTTCCTGAATACCTTGTACCCAGGAATATTAAGCATCCAATCCTTGTTTGAGTCAGGTCTCAGTTATCACCACTACATCATATTTCCACATGGCTATTTGCGCCAGACATGTTCATGTTCTCACATGTTCAGGCATCTGGACACTTCCAAAGCATCCTGCGATGCCTGAACATGTGGCAGAAAGCATGTAGGTCAGACTGAAGGGGCGGGGACTGTAGCTTGTCCACTTCAGGATTCAGCTGCTAGGAGACAAGGGCGAGCTTACTTCCAAGAGGCTCACAAAAGCAGTCAGCCACCTCATGTCTTGCTGCCACTTAGGTGACATGTAGGTGTAGCAGAAGACTAGAGGGCAAACTGAGGAATCCCACACTCCCAGCAGGCAGTTATGTTCAAAGGAAGTATGACTAAGTGAATTGGGGCTACAATGTTGAAGTCCTACCTTCCACCAGCATTTCCTTCAATCACACTTCCTCTTTCGGAGCACAGATTGCGAATCATCCCTTAGGTTTGAAAGCACATGCGTCACACACTGTCACCATGGAAACAAACAATAGGCACTCAAACACATGGCACACTATTAAAAATCTGGTTGCATTGAAGTTATTGTGTGCGCAAAGAGTGCTCTTGCAAAGGTTTGAGAAATTGTTTCATCAGGTGTCATAATTGGCAGATTTGTGATTTACATCGAAGATTTAAAGCAGTGCAGGTGAAGACAGGACTGTTAACAAAGTGGGCACATTTCCACGTTAAGCAAAGTACTCCTGCATAAGAACTTGATGAGTGGCCTCATTCTGTGCCGTAAACTTCTATGATTCTGTGATTCTATGATTCACAACTGGCAAAGAGTTCTCTTTTGTCCCTTTCGCTGCTCCCTTTCCTGTGTCTAGGGGGCCTTTCTCCTACGGTGCCTCCATGAGGATGCCTCTTTGCAATATTATGCAGAGGGCTCCCTAGAGCGTTGCTTCAACATGCCAGTGGCGTGCTTGATGATTATTCTGTTGGATACAAGTACTTCATTTGATCTGCTGGGATATTCCAGTGGTGGCAAGACCCACGGCTGCAGAAGAAAGCTTTGATTGGCCAGGAGGTACTCTAGAAACAAAGAAGAAAGGGGTTAGCAACTGGGGACAAAAGAAAAACTATGTGTATTAAACAAGATGGAGCACACGGTAAAAGAAATATAGACAAATAAAGATAAATAAGAACAAAGAGTATATGAGGCAGAGAAATAAGGAAAAGCAAAGTAGATGAAGAAAAAGACAGACAGATTAATTTTCCATTACAGAGAGAAAGTTAAGGTTAATGGAGATGAGCCGCTATAGGTTAGCACTAGTCCACCTCATTGTATCTCCTAAACATCTAGAGCTTTACTCTGTAACATATTTTAAGAGTAAATTTGTGTTTAATGATGCTCAAATGTGACATGTTGACATGTAAAAATAAAACCTATTTTATACAAGCAGAAAGATACACTTATTATTACTCAAACATTGTTTAACAAAAATTCCCCAGAAATAGTAGATAACACGAACATACATACGAAAAATGACAGACAGGAAAAGACCCACTGGTCCATCCCGCCCGGCCCACACAACTGCAATACTTTGTGCATCACAATATATACACTCCCCACCCCACCCGAAAAACTGAGAGTGAGAATAATCAACAGCCAATTCTTTTTTCCTCCGGTCATAAGACTATGGACTCATGTACCTTGCAGGGTAGAAGTCATTGCTAACATCAGGAATACTGGCCAGGGCACCAAGAAAACTCCCTGCTCTTTGCTGAATCATAACGTGGGATCTTTAAGGTTCATCTGGACCACCTGAACAGACAGATAGGGCTTCATATCCATCTCTTCCTATCACTGGTATTGTATTAGCTGAATGAGCAGAAGCCAATTTATGAATGATTTTTTCTCAGTTAACTGAAATATTATTTATAATACCTGAGCGCAAATGGTAAAGTTATTAATTCTGGCACTAAGTGACATTCTAACAGTAGTTTCCAGGCCCATCATCTTCATTCTAAAAGAATGAAACATTGTGAATATGAAGAGTATGACAATGAGAAGTTTGCTTGCTTTGTAGCGTGTTCAATAAGGTCAATTTTCTGGACTGCAAATGGTGAGAGGTGATTTCGCTGAAGTATCCCTGCTGTTTGTGAAGCAATGTGCACAGAGACATAGTTCAAAGCTCCTATGTAGTTTGAAATATCAAGGCTAATTAATGTGCCTTCAAATGTGGCTTCAACAGAATCTGGTGCTGGTTACAACACTGTCAAGGGCAGCAAGAAGATTCTGAAAAGTGCCAGCTCCAACATGTGAAGTGTCGCCCTGAGAACAGTCTCCAAAATCATGTTCGTTATGAAAATGTCAGGTTCCAAATAAAAATTAGAAGCTACACAGAGAACTGCTGCATGTTTGACAGTTCCAATTTCCACATGCCAGTGACGATAACTCCCTGACATGATCCCACCCACCTCTTTACAAAACTATAGCTGAAGGATTCAAGCAAGTACCAGAATTAACATCTCAATTCTGGTGTTATACCCTCTATTGCTTTTATTGAAAGTAAAAATGTTGCCTCATTCAATACATATCCAGTCTTTATACTTATGTAGAAGTTTGTTTTCCTCTACACTTTGCAAGGACCCTATTAAAAATGATCTTGGGTTGTTTCAAGCCAATTCCTAATGGATGCAGGCCTTCAGTATAAAACTGGCCCTAACATTGGCAGTAATTGGTAAAGGTAGACAATCTCACTAAGCACAGTTGGTGTGGGCAGAAAAAATGTCACACTCATAACATTGGGATTAAGGCCCATTGCTGGGTTATAGTAGAGGGAACTTTAATCTGTAGCCGGCTGTGTTATACCTGGCCGGGAAGTCTTCGATACTAATGTTGACTATCTAAAATGGAAAATTATCCCATTCCCAAGTAATAATGTCTCAATGAGTACAAAGATTCACAAAAAAAATCTTATAAGGGAAAAATATAGATATGATAGAAGTTATGGTATTCTTTGTATCAGCCACAACAATGTGTCCCAAGGTTATTCCTGCCTTAATCACCTAACCACATGTTACACAAACAGGAGCTTGCTATTCATCATGAGCCTGCTGAAAAAAAAACCCTGAAAATTAAACGAGGTAGAAATGAATAAGGAATCAATACTTTTCTATCCTTGTATGTACTCCAAGGTAGCAGAATATCTAAGACTTCTGATGTTGCTTGTGGCTTTAGGTATTAGCTTAGAAATAGCTGTTGCTGTACTGTCTTGATTTAAAAATTCTCATCCTTGTTTTCAAATCCCTCCATGGCCTCACCCCTCCCTATCTTTGAAACCTCCTCCAGCCCTACAACCATCCAAGATATTTGCACTCCTCCAATTCTGGCTTCTTGCGCATCCCTGATTTTAATCGCTCCACCATTGGCGGCCGTGCCTTCAGCTGCCTGGGCCCTAAGCTCTGGAATTCCCTCCCTAAACCTCTCCGCCTCTCTCTCCTCCTTTAAGACGCTCCTTAATACCTACCTCTTTAGCCAAGCTGTTGGTCACCTGTCCTAATACCTCCTCATGTGGCTCGGTGTGAGATTTTGTTTGATAGTCATGGCAAGTGCCTTGAGATGTTTTACTACATTTAAAGGTGTTATCTAAATACAAGTTGTTGTTGTTGTTGTTGCCACACACTGGTTCCAATGGTGTGCTTGGGGCAGTAATTTCTGGAGTTCTGATATGCACACTTTACACCTGCCCAGCACCAGTCATAAAGTTGCTACGCAGCTTCCCGACAGCGGATACACTTCACGCTCAGACAGTGCAGCACAGTTATGTGACATGGTAATTGGCAGATTACGGGTACTAAAGGTAGAATCGGCAATATTGCTGTCTTTACAAACTGTACATGAGTACATTAATATGTTAGAGTTTATTAAGGTTCTCGCGTGTAAGGATCATAAGCAGCAGTGTCAGCTATCTCTGGTGGACGGTGGACATTTCCACAGTTGTGTGGTTTGCTTGGAACCCTCCCCTTCACTTGATTTAATGGAGCAGATCATTAGGGGCAGGGAAGGGCTGCCGCGAATAACACGTGTGTTATCTGCATCCATGAATATGCCTCCTACCATTTCTATAGGCCTGCTCACAGCTACTTGCCAATGGCTATGGAACACTGTCACTGGAAGCCAGTTACAGAGCTGTGCCATCTGATTCAAGGAGACCTGCAGCTGGCCTTAAACATAGAAACAGCACTGCCAGTGGCCACTAGAAAGAAAAGAAAGACTTTAATTTATATCGTGCCTTCCCCGACCAAAGGACATCCCAAAGCGCTTTTTGAAGTGGAGTCGCTGTTGTAATGTAGGAAACGCGACACCAATTTGCACACAGCAAGCTCCCACAAACAGCAATGTGATAAGGACCAAATAATCTGTTTTAGTGATGTTTATTGAGGGACCAATATTGACCAGGACACCGGGGATAACTCCCCTGCTCTTCTTTGAAATAGTGCCATGGAATCTTTTACATCCACCTGAGAGAGCAGATGGGGTCTCGGTTTAACGTCTCATCCGAAAGACGGCACCTCTAACAGTACAGCATTCCCTCAGTACTGCACTGGAGTGTCAGCCCAGATTTTTGTGCTCAAGTCTCTGGAGTGGGACTTGAACCCACAACCTTCTGACTCAGAGGTAAGCGTGCCACCCACTGAGCCACAGCTGACACTAACACAAGATTGGCCTTCAATTTTTATGCCTCCATGTCCTTCCAGTCAAGTGCCGATGATATCTGCTGCATTAGTCAATTTGCTGTGCACAATCTAGCGAAAAGGTGATTGATGCATTATTCAGCAAGGCTAAGAGGTTAATCTCTTTTCCTACTGAACAGTGACACCGGCATGACATGACATGACTGCATAATTCACTGCATTGCTGGTTTGTCAAACATATAGGGGATGATTGATGGCAACTGTGTGGCTGTCATGGCCCTTAAGCACAATGCCATTGCCTACGTGAAGAGAAAGGGGTTTTACGCTATGAATGTGCAGTTAATCAGTAACCACCAACATAATATTGTGTATAAAATCAAAGAGGTAATATTAAACCTGTACAAATCATTTATTAGGCCATAGTTAGAATATTGTGTCCAGTTTAGGAGACCCTGTTGTCCAATAGAAATCGTTGACTAGCCAGAGATGTGGTGACACAGTTTTGGACACATGCACAAATTTTAGTAGAAAACTCCTTACACACAATACAGGTCAATGCACTTCACATGTATATTTAGTGAACAAACATCCAGCACCAGTCAGTGTGAAACTTTCACCAACGTTTGGAATTGGCATGAATGTTGGAGGCAAAAGCACATCTTAGCGCAGCTTCTAGATTTTGTCCAGCTTTGCGAGCGGTACTTTGACTTCATCCGAGTGATTGCCAAGGATGTTGACTCACACAACGAGATGTGCCCCCACCCCCACTCCTCGTCCAGACCCACCCCCGCTCCTCGTCCAGACTCACCCCCACTCCTCGTCCAGACCCACCCCCACTCCTCGTCCAGACCCACCCCCGCTCCTCGTCCAGACCCACCCCCGCTCCCCGTCCAGACCCACCCCCGCTCCTCGTCCAGACCCACCCCCGCTCCTCGTCCAGACCCACCCCCGCTCCTCATCCAGACCCACCTCCGCTCCTCGTCCAGACCCACCCCCGCTCCCTGTCCAGACCCACCCCCGCTCCTCGTCCAGACCCACCCCCGCTCCCCATCCAGAACGTGGTTGGATGCTGCTTGCCCGTTGCCATGACGTGTCCTGCTGGAGCTGCTGGTTATTGGTTTGTTTGCTTTCTTCTGCTGGTTTGGAATGATGTCATTGGTTGAGCTGATCACAATGACAGTTCCATTGTATGGATACAATGTTGCTAGTGTTTCCACCGTGTTGCCCACCATTTTAGCAGATAACCAATAAGCAGTAAGGAAAGCTTACACGACGATCAAAGCACACTCACACACTCTGTTTTTTGTCTAACCATTTTCCAACAAACATACAAAAAGGTTAAAGCCCACATTGAGATCACATGCCCAATGACAGTGTTTATTACTCATTTTTTATTTACTAATCAAAAAAGCAATTAGCTACATCTGGGCTCCCAATTAGGCACATGTGGCTAGCGGCAAATGTATTGGACAACCCTGCGTTAAGAAAAAGGCAAAATACTGCGGATGCTGGAAATCTGAAATATAAACAGAAAATGCTGCAACTACTCAGCAGGCCAGGCAACATCTGTGGAAAGAGAATCAGAGCTACTGGCCGGAATTTTAATTTGGAGGCGGGTAGGGAGTGGGAGGGGCTGCAATGTGGTCAGGAAACCTGGGAGAACGGGTTTCCCTTAGGTCCTGCCGCATTTAACGACAGGGCCGAATGAACATTTTGAATCTCTGTTTCCCGCTCGCAGCCAATCAGATGGGGAGGCTGGCTGTTGGGCAGGTAAGCCTGTGGTGCCAGGCCGCGGAGAGGAGGGAGAGAGGGATTGAGGGGTGGTGGGGGTCAGAAGGCCGGGGACCTTCGGAGGGGTCAGGGGCTGCAGATCTTCAGTAAGGTCAAAGCCTGCAGATTTTCGGAGGGGTCAGTGGCTGGAGATCATTGGCAGGGTCGGGGGCTGCAGATCGACAGCAGGGTCGGAAGCTGCAGATCTTCGGCGGGGTCGGGGGCTGGAGATCGTCAGAAGGGTTGGGGTTAAGAGGATCTTTGAAGGAGTTGGGGGCTGGAGGATCTTTGGATGGGTTGGGGGCTGGAGGTTGGGAGGGTGTCGGGGGTTGGAGGTCGGGAGGGTGTCGGGGGCTGGAGGTCGGGAGGGTGTCAGGGGCTGGAGGTTGGGAAGGGGTTGGGGGCTGGAGGTCGGGAGGGTGTCGAGGGCTGGAGGTTGGGAGGGGGTCGGGGGTCGGGCTGGAGGTTGGGAGGGGGTCGGGGCTGGAGGTTGGGAGGGGGTCGGGGGTTGGAGGTTGGGAGGGTGTTGGGGGTTGCAGGTTGGGAGGGTGTTGGGGGTTGCAGGTTGGGAGAGTGTCAGGGGTTGCAGGTTGGGAGGGTCTTGAGGGTTGCAGGTTGGGAGGATGTTGGGGGTTGGAGGTTGGGAGGGTGTTGGGGGCTGGAGGTTGGGAGGGGGTCGGGGGCTGGAGGTTGGGAGAGTGTCAGGGTTGCAGGTTGGGAGGGTGTCGGGGGTTGGAGGTTGGGAGAGTGTCAGGGGCTGGAGGTTGGGAGGGTGTCGGGGGCTGGAGGTTGGGAGAGTGCCAGGGGTTGCAGGTTGGGAGGGTGTCGGGGGTTGGAGGTTGGGAGAGTGTCAGGGGCTGGAGGTTGGGAGGGTGTCGGGGGCTGGAGGTTGGGAGAGTGCCAGGGGTTGCAGGTTGGGAGGGTGTCGGGGGCTGGAGGTTGGGAGAGTGCCAGGGGTTGCAGGTTGGGAGGGTGTCGGGGGTTGGAGGTTGGGAGAGTGTCAGGGGCTGGAGGTTGGGAGGGTGTCGGGGGTTGAAGGTTGGGAGAGTGTCAGGGGCTGGAGGTTGGGGGGATGTCGGGGGTTGGAGGTTGGTAGGGGGTTGGGGGCTGGAGGTTAATTGAGTCCAAAAGGCACTCGAAATTGAGCTGGTCACATTACAGTTCGCGTTTCCGATAAAATTCATTTGCATAACCACAAACATAAAATCTTCCAGAGCCAGCACAATCGGACAATGTAATGGAAGGTAATTCTTTTTTCTTTGCATTAAAAAGTATTCCATCATGAGTGGTAACCTGGTGCAGTTTTAGTAATACAGCTGAAAATGGGTTACCAAAAAATTAATTATAATTGGTACGCAGCAAGGCCTTTTCTCACTTCTCCAACTTTTTCTCTTCCTCTGCAGAAAGTGCTGATTCTTCCTGGGTATTTCCTCACAGGTGCTGTCAGGCTCCCTCCAGGGGCCCTTGTTCGTGTGTGAGCCGATATCGAGAAAGAAACATGAGCTGCTACTTACTGATTCCATTTCTTACCAGAAGCAACACACAACCGTAGAGAGCAGCTTTAGCGGTTTTGTGCAGCACTCTAACATCTTGTGTACAAGTGCTGTGGCACATCAGTGCGGTTTACATTAGCGCTGTGGAAATATATTGCAGAAAGGTCAAAGGCCGAATACTGACTCTAAACTGGGCTTCTTTCAGGAGCAAGAAATGAAGCATTTTCTTTACCTCCATAAAATTGTTCATAAGGTTTCATTACTAAGCATGAAAAAGAATATTTTTTTCCCATTTGTCTTTGATATTGCATATTTTTTTTAACATTTTTGATTTGTTTTTGCCAAAGTTGATTAAACATGTTTGGTTACGCCTATAATTCTTGGCATATTGGGTTATAAAGCATGGGTTTCTGGGAAAGTAGAGTGTCGTGTGAGTAAATATTTTCCATAAGTGAAACTATGGAATATACTTCCATACTGAAGGACGCTGCCATGTATTTACATACGGCTCAAGCAGGAAAGTGTGGTGGGGTTTAAAGCTAATTGGTACATGGCACTTCCTAAAGTAAAGCAGAGATCTGTACATAATACACCCTTTGTATTCTATCACAAACCTATTCCATTTATCTTGGCAAAAAAATGCTTGAAAACCACCAACTCTGTACGAATAGTTGAGTTACATAGTTCATGATGCTTGTTTAGGAAACAGATACCTCAGTGGGAGATCTACCTCTGTTGCACTCCAAGCTAGGAAAATACACTGAGGAAAAACCTTAGAGAGGGAATCAAACATGGCAGAAGGGCAAGGAAAATTTAGACAGAAAAAAAACATGAAGTGACAGATTATAAATGAATATGTAATATATTTGAGGATGTGGTAAATCAGGCCGAGAAATTATTTGTATCCTTTAATAGTCACCCTTAAGACTTGGCTTGTTCAACGCTTTCTAGTTCGAAATGTCATACTTTGGAACTATTAACTGACTTTGCACATTAATGCAATCGCATATTCCTGAAGCTTCCTTTCGCAATGGAGAATTATTCTCAGGTAACTGGGAGGGGGAAGGGTTCAGCTCCACAGGCTTTGTACTGCCTGAAGACTGGCCCCAGCTATGTTAGAGAAATTTGGAGCTACTTCCCCGAACTTCTGAAAGGTTTCTTCAATTAATCTTCCTCGGAGAGAGCTTATCAGTACAAAGGCCATCTTGTTCACACACCACTTCAATTGCATCATCATCACCATCCTTCTTTATTACACTGCACATGCTAGTCTTTCACAAAGTGTTTCTTTACAGAAGCTTTTAGTACTCCTCCTGAGCAGCTTGTACTTAATTGTGTCCATGTAAAACTAAGAGACTTCAGGCAAAATGGGCTTGGGCAGAGCAAGAAAGTCTTCACAACCCCAAGAGAGTTGTGGCTGAATGAGTTAGGACTGTGAGGAGTTAGGGCCAGGTATTATAGTCAACTGTATAAAGTATTTCCCCTTTTTCTTGCTTTATAATTTCAACTAAGACTCTGGATAATAGCTAATGAATTCTAGGCCTCCTGGAGCTTGGCTGATCACCTCTGAGAAAGAGAGAGGAACTTGAATTTATATAGCGCCTTTCACCACCTCAGGACATCCCAAAGTGCTTTACAGCCAATGAAGTACTTTTGAAGTGTAGTCACTGTGTAGTGTAGGGAAACGCAGCAGCAATATTTTCCCACATCAAGCTCCCACACACAGAAATGAGATAAATCTCCAATTAAACTGTTTTAGTGGTGACAGTTAAGAGATAAATGTTGGCCAGGTCACCAGACAGGACCTCGGTTTAACATCTCATCTGAAAGATACCACCTCCAACAATGTAGCACTCCCTCAGTTCTGCACAGTGGCGTCAGCCAAGATTATGTTCTCAAGTGCGAGAGTGGAGCGACGCCCACACCCCGTGACTTTCTTTTTTAAAATTCATTCATGGGGATGTGGGCATCGCTGGCAAGGCCAGCATTTATTGCCCATCTATAATTGCCCTTGAGAAGGTGGTGGTGAGCCGCCTTCTTGAACTGCAGCAGTCCGTGTGGTGAAGGTACTCCCACAGTGCTGTTAGGGAGGAAGTTCCAGGATTTTGACCCAGCGACGATGAAGGATTGGCGATATACTTCTAAGTCAGGACAGTGTGTGACTTGGAGGGGAACTTTCAGATGATGGTGTTCCCATGCACCTGCTGCCTTTGTCCTTCTAGGTGATAGAGGTCATGCGTTTGGGAGGTGCTGCCAAAGAAGCCTTGGTGAGTTGCTGCAGTGCATCTTGTAGATGGTACACATAGCAGCCAAGGTACGCCGGTGGTGGAGGGAGTAAATGTTTAAGGTGGTGGATGGGGTATCAATCAAGTGGGCTGCTTTGTCCTGGATGGTGTCGAGTTTCTTGAGTGTTGTTGGAGCTGCACTCATCCAGGCAAGTGGAGAGTATTCCATCACACTCCTGACTTGTGCCTTGTAGGTGGTGGAGAGGCTTTGGGGAGATATTCATCCAGAATACCCAGCCTCTGACCTGCTCTTGTTGCTACACCATTTATGTGGCTGATCCAGTTAAGTTTTTGGACAATGGTGACACCCCCCCAGGATGTTGATGGTGGAGGATTCGGCAATGGTAATGCCGTTGAATGTAAAGGGGCGGTGGTTAGACTCTTGCTTGTTGGAGATAGTCATTGCCTGGCACTTGTGTGGCGCGAATGTTACCTGCCACTTATCAGCCCAAGCCTGAATGTCGTCCGGGTCTTGCTGCATGCAAGCATGGACTGCTTCATTATCTGAGGAGTTGCAAATGGAACTGAACACTGTGCAAACATCAGTGAACATCCCCATTTCTGACCTTACGTTGGAGGGAAGGTCATTGATGAAGCAGCTGAAGATGGTTGGGCCTAGGACACTGCCCTGAGGAACTCCTGCAGCGATGTCCTGTGGCTGAGATGATTGACCTCCAACAACCACAACCATCTTCCTTTGTGCTAGGTATGACTCCAGCCACTGGAGAGTTATCCCCCTGATTCCCATTGACTTCAATTTTACTAGGGCTCCTTGATGCCACACTTGGTCAAATGCTGCCTTGATGTCAAGGGCAGTCCCTCTCACCTCACCTCTGGAATTCAGCTCTTTTGTCCATGTTTGGACCAAGGCTGTAATGAGGTCTAGAGCTGAGTGGTCCTGGCAGAACCCAAACTGGGCATCAGTGAGCAGGTTATTGGTGAGTAAGTGCTGCTTGATAGCACTGTCGACGACACCTTCCATCACTTTGCTGATGATTGAGAGTAAGCTGATGGGGCGGTAATTCGCTGGGTTGGATTTGTCCTGCTTTTTGTGGACAGGACATACCTGGGCAGTTTTCCAGATTGTCGGATAGATGCCAGTGTTATAGCTATACTGGAACAGCTTGGCTAGAGGCGCAGCTAGTTCTGGAGCACAAGTCTTCAGCACGATAGCCAGGATGTTGTCGAGGCCCATAGCCTTTGCTGTATCCAGTGCGCTCAGCCATTTCTTGATATCACGTGGAGTGAATCGAATTGGCTGAAGACTGGCTTCTGTGATAGTGGTGACCTCAGGAGGAGGCCGATCTGGATCATCCACTTGGCACTTCTGGCTGAAGATGCTTGCAAACGCTTCAGTCTTGTCTTTTGCACTCACGTGCTGGGCTCCACCATCATTGAGGATGGGGATATTCCTGGAGCCTGCTCCTCCCGTTAGTTGTTTAATGGTCCACCACCATTCACGACTGGATGTGGCAGGACTGCAGAGCTTTGATCTGATCCGTTGGTTGTGGGATTGCTTAGCTCTGTCTATAGCATGCTGCTTTCTGACTCAGAAGAGTGCTACCACCGGCACGAGGATCAAATAGGAACTTTTGACAGAGGCTTGCTGAATTGACTACCGTTTTTTAAATCTTTCTCAGGAGGTAGCAGGGAGACAAGGGGTGGGTACAAGGAGATGAATCCACTGAGAAATGAGGCAAGTACCTATGGGTCTAATAGCCATTTATTAATTGTAAGTATCTAACATAACAAGTTGTCATGCAGAAGGTATGTGATTCTTGTTCTTTCCCTCCCTGTATTACAAAGTCCTGTATTTTTTCATCAATCTTTTCAGAAGTGAATCAAGAAAGGATATAAAAATCTAGTTTTACCATTTGCCATTAACTTTGTAATAGATTTACCATCTGTCATGTATACTCCCCAGGAAGGTTGAAACCCAGCACAATTTTTCTTCAATGTCAAACAGTTGATATCAGTAATTGTTTAGCTGGTTCATCATGACATCTGTTTCTCTTCCTTCTTACAGTCGCCTAGTGGTCATGGTACTGGTGCAGCCACGTAGATGTCATCAGTTCAAATCCCACCATGCCAAGTTATGAAATTGAATCCAATAAATCGTGTTCTTTGTGGCCTAGTGCCAGAATAAAATTAACATGAAAGCTGTCGGATTGTCATAAAAACCCAACTAGTTCCCTAATGTCTGTCACCCTTACCTGGTCTGGCCTTAGCATAAGTCACATCTGCACTACATGATTGACCCTTAAAGATTAAATGACCTAGCAAGCTACTCAGTTGCACAAATAATCATTACAAAGTGCCAGCACCACGAGAACTGCAGCAGTTCATTGAAAAGGCTTAAGACCTTATCAGGACTAAGAGGGATGGGCATTAAATGCAGCCCTCCTGGCATCATCCATGTCCCCAGAACAAATTTTTAAAAATCTGTCAGCAAACTACATAATGCTGATGTCACTCCTACTGCAGTTTACATGCCAACTCTTCTCCTCAGAAACCCATTCTGATTTCTCTTCTTGCCCATCAGGGTCAGAAGACATTTTGATGAAAAGGGCATCGACCTGAAACGTGAACTCTGTTTCTCAGATGCTGCCTGACCTGCTGAGTGTTTCCAGCATTTTCTGTTTTTCTTTTAGGGTTAGTAGACATCTGCCCTCAGCTGAGAAGCCTTAAGGTTTGGATCTCAAGGGTCCTGCTTTTAAAAGAAGAAACGTTTGAAGAACATCAGACATATAGGGCTGGATTTTCATTGACTCGTGGAGGCGGGTTTGGAGGCGTGTGGGGGGTTAAAATTGCGAAAACTGACGGCCTCCATCCCGCCTCCACGCAATTTTCATTAAATCGTGTCTGCTGGTCCCGACTCCGTCCCACCTCTAAGCGGCAGGATAGGCTGTTAAGGCCCTTAACAAGCACTAAATTGCCTCTATAATGCCATTTTGAAAGGCCTTTGTGATTTTAACCCTTGTTCTACGTGAAGCACGCCTGTTCTGAACCACGATTGTGAAACCTGGCAGGAGCACATTTGGCTGGCTATGGGGATGCATATATGGATGGCTATGTAGATGGATGGATGGAGAGGAGACATATCTGGGAGTGGTGGTGTAAAATATCTGGGAGCAGACTTAGGACTGCTGCTGCTCATTTTGCAGGTCCTCACACAGCAAAAGGCCAGGCAGTCTTTGAAGACCTTCAATGCAGCAGCAATGATGACATCATCAGAGGCAACTTTCAGATTGAAAACACTAATTGGTTCATGGGTTCCCACATGCTGGAACTCAATTACCCAATTAGGTGAAAATTGCATCAATCTCCCACATCCAATTGCAGTCGGGTGGAGAACATGAAAAATGGATGACACAACCCCAACCCACCCCAGTATCAAAATCCAGCCCATAGAATCATAGAATAGCACAGCACAGAAGGAGGCCATTCGGCCCATCAATATGTGGAGGCATTGGGGACATTCACCCAGAATGTGAAGCAGGTAATGGCACAACTGGAGATGTCTACGACCTGCCTCTACATGTAAGATTTTTATTTCAACTGGCATTAAATTGACAGCAAGACCAATTCTTTTGAAACAATTTGGAATAAGTTTATTAAACACGCACATAGCCTATTGGACAAAACAACAGTCTACTGGTATCCTATGGACTCCACTTGATTACAACAGGTAAAGTAATGGGTTACAGATTTAAACAGACTTATACTTCCCTCTGAGGCAGGCAATGCACGCGGTCTTCTTCCTTGCTTCTTGGTCTGGTCTGCAGAGGGGGGCTTCCTGCTCTGCTGCGTGGTCATCGAGAGAGAGAGAGAGAGAGAGCGAGCGAGAGAGAGCGCGCGCGAGCG
Organism: Squalus acanthias; assembly: GCA_030390025.1. Taxonomy (NCBI): domain Eukaryota; kingdom Metazoa; phylum Chordata; class Chondrichthyes; order Squaliformes; family Squalidae; genus Squalus; species Squalus acanthias. The sequence continues at coordinate 82,145,219 of CM059436.1, read as the reverse complement.
AGCTCGTCAAGCTTTTGGGTTCCTTCTTTTATGTCTTTTAAAGTCCATTGTCTCTAGTATAAATTGCTAAAAACCCCAGGATTGGGTCTTAGTTTCATGGCAGTTCTTAATTGGCTTTCCTTACTCATGTATCTGTCTGCAGAGGCTGGTGCCATTTCTTGATTAAGTTCATCGTTTTGTTAACACCTTTTAATGGCTCTGAGTTTCGATGGGTTTTCGATGGGTTTGTTTACCCTGAAAGTTATGCTGTCTCTGTGGGGGTTACCTTGTTATGCAGGTTTCTTTTGTTAAGTTTTGCGCCATTGCCTTGGGCTCCACCCACCCAGAGGAGATACATACACATTAAATTCATCTTTATTACATACATCTTATATTAATAGTCTCGAGTCCATCACACATCATAATTTTGACAAAACATACATTTATATTCTTACATACAGCAAGACAATGGATGTGCATGTAGTTCACTCTGGAATGCCTGGCAGCTTTAGTTTGGCCTGAAGCAGAGGGGCCACCACCCCGCAAAAAGTAGGGCCGAAGAGCAGTCTTGCCTTCTGCCAATTAAAATGATTTCCTACTCGATTTTATGGCACTTCCTATCACAAAACTACCCCAAATTGATAGAACAGATTGTGGCCAATAACTCCAACTCTGATCAAGAGCAGCCTATGCACCAGTGGAGAATTTATAGTGCTAATTGGGAAACATTAGCATTAAGGACCAATAGCAAGCTCTTGCTGGCCTTATCAAATTACAACAGAACATGAGTTCTAATCAGAGAAGGTTAATGGCAGATTTAATTGAGGTGTTCAAAATCATGAAGAATTTTGATAGAGTAAATAAGAAGAAACTGTTTCCATTGGCAGAAGGGTCGATAACCAGAGGACACAGATCTAAGATAATTGGTAAAAGAACCAGAGGCGAGATGAAGAGAATGTTTTGTTTTACGCAGTGAGTTGTTGTAATCTGGAATGCACTGGCTGAAAGGGTGCTGGAAGCAGATTCAATAGTATCTTTCAAAAGGGAATTGGATAATTACTTGAAGGGGAAAAATTTGCAGGGCTATGGGGAAAGAGCAGAGCAGTAGAACTAATTGGATAGCTCTTTCAAAGAGCCGGCACAGACACGATGGGCTGAATGACCTCCTTCTGTGCTGTATCATTCTATGATCAGTTCTTTTATCACAGGGCAGAAAACTTAAAATAGCACTAACATGGCCAGTGATGCTGTTGGCACTTTTGTCCCCAATCTCCGCCCCTTTTAATACTAATCTCCATGGACCCTAGCAGTAGAAAATATACCCACTTATCTTTTATGAGTGCTACCCTCCGCCACCAACATTCTTTTCCTATTGCTTCATTACAGCAGTTACTAGTGTGTGCAGGCTCTGGTTGTTAAATTGCATTTTTCTCAATATTCATCGAGCCACGTTCATTTATGCAGCAAATTGTTATGATCAGGAATGCGCTGCCTGAAAGGGTGTTGAAAGCAGATTCAATAATAACTTTCGAAAGGGAATTGGATAAATACTTGAAAGGGAAAAATTTGCAGGGCTATGGGGAAAGAGCAATGTTGTGCATTCCACAGCTGAGTGAACTAGCTATGGCACATTTATATCAGTTCAGTGACCAAATGATTGAGACGCATTAAAGGATCATTATAACAGTTGCATCTACTGGTCCATTATTACCAGTACCAAAATCGTATTTTCACAAATCGCACATAGGAATATAAGAAATAGGAGCAGGAGTAGGCCATTCGGCCCCTCGAGCCTGCTCCGCCATTCAATAAGATCATAGCTGAACTTCTACATCAACTCCACTTTCCTGCACTATCTCTATATCCCTTGATTCCCTTAACATCCAAAAATCTATCGATCTCTGTCTTGAATATACTCAACGACTGAGCAACCACAGCCCTCTGGGGTAGAGAATTCCAAAGATTCACCTCCCTGTGAGTGAAGAAATTTCTCCTCATCTCAGTCCTAAATGGCCGACCCCTTATTCTGAGACTGCGACCCCTGGTTCTGGACTCCCCAGCCAGGGGAAACATCCTCCCTGCATCTACCCTGTCAAGCCCTGTAAGAATTTTGTCTGTTTCAATGAGTAAAGCTCTTACTGCACTGTCCCATCAAAAAGTCCCAGGGCAGGTACAGCATAGGTTAGATGCAGAGTTAGATTTCAATAAAGATCATAAGTTGCCATGAAAAATTAATATTTTCTCACTGTTCAGAATAAGAAAATATGTCCTATCTCGATGTAAGAGCTGTATGGGTGGTTTGAATATTATGGTGTTATTATTTTTAATTTCTATTAAAAGTACCAAACATGGGGCAATCTGCAAAGCTCTTGCCTACAACAGTATGTGGTTTTCCTGTCCTACTCTTACATTTTACAATTGGGAGCACACATACAGCTGTTTATATTAAATAATGTATCCCGTAAGCATTAACCTCAGAGTTTTAATGGTTTCCAAATTTTAATTCATTACTGCGTGAAATGTTTGTAAGCACCCAGCACAATCCAAGTTCTTGCATGTGATTACCGATTCAGAGGATTATTCACGTTTAAACAAATGCTCAGACAGAATGTCTAACTCCACGAAAGCTCTTTCCTTCAGAATACAGAATGCAGTCAGAGCAGATGTTATCACAAGCCACTTACACTCACGCATTTTGGTGAAAATAAATGTAGAAGCAAAGGTCAAAAACAAATTGGTTCATAAGTCAGTTCCTGCATTCTGTGGGCTCACTTGTCCTTTCAGATGGCTTGTCTGAATGGATAATGATGCACTTCTGGACTCAATGGTGCATGATTGATGCAAGGTCACAGATGAGTAAGCTGTGGTTTTAGGCAGCAAGGAAAATCTCATTTATAGTGCTAATAGGGATCTGAGCAGTCACAATTCAGCACACGTTTTCCCATCACAAACAAGGCTAATTTAGAAAAGTCAAGATACGTCTTTGGTAAGCTTCAGCGATGCAATCGTGCGAGTCATAGTTTTTTGGAGTTCCTGTGTCTGTAAACACTGGCGGGCTGGTTACGGACATGTTTCTTGACAGTTGGCAGTTTTTCTCCTCCTTGTTGGTAAAACTGCCCTCATCAGGAAGGAAAGGCTGAATGCTCAGAGCTCCAAGAACACAGTTTGATTTATTCCCTAAATCTTTCCATTAGCATTTGGAGTCATGCACTGTGCAGAGAGTTGCGATGTCCATCAGTTTTACATTAGAAGGAGAGCCTCATTAACGAGTTGTGGTGGGTGTTTTGTATTTTTCAGGACTTGCTCTGGCTAACGGCGTACTGTTCGACATTGCGTTCAGTAAGTTCCCCCTAATGTGGAAATGGCAACATTTAATTTAAACATCAAATAAATAGCCTGCTCCCTGGTAAAGAACGTGAACTTCAGGACAAAATTTAGAAGACACATCTCCTTAGATTAAAACTTCACCCTTTTCCTACAATGTGATTTTATCAATTTCTGATTCTAGAAAACGGCAATTTATGGGTTAAAGGCAGAGTTTTCAAATTGTCCCTTTACAATTTATAAAAGTTATCGTTAAAAATGATTGTCCCTTGAAATAAATTCACACATTACCTTCTGATAAAATTATGCCTTAAAGCTACTCCCAAGGGCTATTTAGCAGTGAGTAGGTACTAAGCGAATATAAGTAAAATTTTCAGGGCTATGGGAAAGAGCAAGGGAGTGGGACTAATTGGATAGCTCGTTCAAAGAGCTGGCACAGGCACAATGGGCCGAATGACCTCCTTCTGTGCTATTTAATTCTATTGGTATAATTTTAACCTAACCCAGCCCGTCGGGAAACTGATGGGATCGGATGCAGCGCTGGTTTTACACCCCGCCTGATTTTACTCTCCATTGTAGTCAATGTAGAGCAATATTGGGAGTGGTGCAAATCCTTCATTTCGCCCGATCCCGTGAGTTTTCCTCCCGATGAGTTCGGTTAAAATTACCCCCTTATGATTCGATGAAATCATAGTGGTTAAACTGTTAGCTTAGAATTTGCCAGAACACAAGAGAGTTTTGGACTAGCGGAACTGTACATTCCTTTCCGGGCAATGAGGTACACGGGAGGCTTTCGGAGCTCAACACAACTGCCAAACCCAATGCTCAGCATTAGAAGTTTCCATTCGAATAGGAGGTAACTATATTTGTATCTACACTGCTCCTACAACAGCAAGAGAGTTCAAAGCCTCTCTGAGCATTTATTAAAACGGTTTGGCTAAATTGGTAAAGGCAGTGGATAATTAGCATACTGACCAAAAGGTTCACGGTTCTATTCCAATCTGGATTTGAGTATAAGAGTAAAGACGTCTTACTGCAATTCTATAGGGCCCTGGTGAGACCACACCTGGAGTATTGTGTACAGTTTTGGTCTCCTTACCTAAGGAAGGATATACTTGCCATAGAGGGAGTGCAACGAAGGTTCACCAGACTGATTCCTGGGATGGGGGAATTGTCCTAATGAGGAGAGATTGAGTAGACTAGGCCTATATTCTCTAGTGTTTAGAAGAATGAGAAGTGATCTCATTGAAACATACAAAATTCTTACAGGGCTTGACAGGGTAGATGCAGGGAGGATGTTTCCCCTGGCTGGGGAGTCTAGAATCAGGGGTCACAGTCTCAGAATAAGGGGTTGGCCATTTAGGACTGAGATGAGGAGAAATTTCTTCTCTCAGAGGGTGGTGAATCTTTGGAATTCTCTACCCCAGAGGGCTGTGGAGGCTCAGTCATTGAGTATATTCAAGACAGAGATCGATAGATTTTTGAATATTAAGGGAATCAAGGGATATGGGGATAGTGCAGGAAAGTGGAGTTGATGTAGAAGTTCAGCCATGATCTTATTGAATGCTGGAGCAGGCTCGAATGGCCAAATGGCCTACTCCTGCTCCTATTTCTTATGTTCTTATGTGCTGAATTAACTGGCCTTAGCCGGGCATCACTAAGGATACTAAATTCTGCCTCAACATCCTTGTCCTAGGAAAGGGGAAAATTACCCAGGACTCCCCCTCATTACTATCCAGGGATGTCTGCTGAAAAATGCATGCTTGTAGTTATTGGGTCAGGACAAAACTAGGCTCGATGGTGATGCCCTCAGTGATTGGATTGCTTCCAAACTCTCGCTGTTTAGATTCACATATGATGAATGGCCACTTGGGTGAAGTAGGTGTACCCGAAGAGGATTTGACTCCTTCAGAAGATGTAAAGAGAAAGAAAAAAAGATGTTTCTCACAAAGGGCAGTAGAAATTTGAAATTCCTCTCACCCAAAAGGCTGTGGATGTTGGGTTAATTGACATTTCCAAGCCTGAGAGCAACAGATTGTTTATGGGTAAGGGTATCAATAGATATGAATCAAAGGTGGGTAAATGGAGTTGCGGTACAGATCAGCCATAATCTAATAGAATGATGAACAGTCTCGAGGGACTGAATGGCCTATTCCTGTTACTACTAAATAGAATGCAGTTTATTACTATGTACCCTTGCTTGGAATGCATATAATTCTTTATAACCAAATGTGTACATAAAACAGTAGCTATAGTAACAAGACAGTGAAATAAGAAACAGCAATATGGAAAGTCATTAGCATTTAATAACAAAGGTACTTTTCAGTAGGGATGAAATTGGTCTTCGGTGGTAGTGCAAAATGGACGACAGCAAATCAATGGAGAAGATAATCAGGCGGGGTGTAAAATGGGCTGGTAGCCTCCCCGGCCTGATCTTGAGGCCTCAATCTGGTAAGCTACAGTGGGACACCTGTTCCACCGTCATCCAGCTGGGTGGGACTGCACTCGCCTGGTTCCATTCATCTCTATCTAATCGTAGCCAGAGAATCACCTGCAATGGCTTCTCTTCCCGCTCCCGCATCGTTACCTCCGGTGTCCCCCAAGGATCTATCCTTGGCCCCCTCCTATTTCTCATCTACGTGCTGCCCCTTGGCGACATCATCCGAAAACACAGCGTCAGTTTCCACATGTACGCTGACAAAACCCAGCTCGACTTCACTACCACTTCTCTCGACCCCTCCACAGTCTCTAAATTGTCAGACTACTTGTCCAATGAGCAGAAATGTTCTCAAATTAAATATTGGGAAGACCGAAGCCATTGTCTTCGGTCCCTGCCACAAACTCCGTTCCTTAGTCACTGACTCCATTGCTCTCCCTAACGTTTGTCTGAGGCTGAACCACACTGTTCACAACCTTGGCGTCGTACTTGACCCTGAAATGAGCTTCCGACCACATATCCGCAGCATAACTAAGACCGCCTATTTCCACCTCCGTAATATCGCCCGTCTCCACCCTTGCCTCAGCTCATCCGCTGCTGAAACCCTCATCCATGCCTTTGTTACCTTTTTGTTACTCTAGACCAATGCACTCCTGGCTGGCCTCCCACGTTCTACCCTACGTAAACTTGAGGTCATCCAAAACTCGGCTGCCCGTGTCCCAACTTGCACCAAGTCTCGTTCATCCATCACCACTTTGCTCGCTGACCTACATTGGCTCCCGGTTAAGCAACACCTCGATTTCAAAATTCTCATCCATGTTTTCAATTCCCTTCATGGTCTCTCCCCTCCCTGTCTCTAATCTCCTCCAGCCCCACAACCCCCTCCACCCGAGATATCTGCGCTCCTCTAATTCTGCCCTCTTGAGCATCCCTGATTATAATTGCTCAACCATTGGTGGCCGTGCCTTCTGTTGCCTAGGCCCTAAGCTCTGGAATTCTCTGCCTAAACCTCTCCGCCTCTCTACCTCTCTCTCCTCCTTTCAGACGCTCCTTAAAACCTACCTCTTTGACCAAGCTTTTGGTCACCTGCCCTAATTTCTCCTTATGTGGCTCGGTGTCAAACTTTTTGTCTTATAATACTCCTGTGAAGCACCTTGGGATATTTTACTACATTAAAGGCGCTATATAAATACAAGTTGTGGTTGTGGTTGTTTGGCGTCCCGCAGCTCCCCTGCCAGTTTTAAATATGGCCGGAGCCTCAAAATCCAATGGGCAGCCGGCCAGAATGTCGGTCAGTCACCCAAAAGTCAATGTAGACCCCACTGGGTCTGCTGTTGTTAGATGTGAGATGGTTCATATCGGGGCCAATGATGCAGTCACAGAACAGGTGCCGGGATTGTCAGACGCACATGTGGGACCAAAGGCTTCCGTTGCACCAGGATGCAAGGTCAGCTTGTTTGAGTATTTTTCAGTGCTCCCAACGATCAGCACGTGATGCTACTATTCTTCACCCTTACATAAGCCTTCTCCTTTTTTTATGGATAGTATATGTTTATTACTAATTAATATACTAGTATATGGCACTGTTATATTAAATGTCATTGAGGAAAACAAAAGTAGTATATAACTGAGGTAAGGCAACGTACATACCAGGAGAGACTTCCCAGTCCCAGCACAGTGCTGGACGAGACCAGATCGATGTGCATGAACCATGAGATCAACTCATTACCATATTTCCTATAAGCTCCCTGTGCATCCGCAAAACGCCCACCACACCACGTTTACCTGCAACCTGGTGTAATCTTCACTGAAACAACGTGCAAAGGTCTCTGACTTTACTGCTTCACACGTGCACATGCAAACCCATATTGTCGCAGGGCACCATTTGTTGTTGGCACTGAAATATGCTTCTAATGTCACACATCAATCTTACAAATTGTGCCCACAAAGCACATTGCCGAGGGAAGCACTGACAACCTTAAAATACTCACAATCTTCATCCGGTGGCTTATGAATCATCAGATCCCATCTACGGAATCATTGAGGGAAATTTTAACCCCCAAAAATGAGTGGGTTTGGGCCGGGTGTAAAATGTTGAAAATCTCAAACCCGAACCCAAACCGCCTCAAACCTGCCCACTTCCGCGTTTAACGGAGGCGGGACAAGGGGCGGCCAACCAACCCGCTCCCAGGAGGCGGGTTGATCATTTAAATATTATAATGAGGCTGTGTGTCTCAGATTTAATCTCCATTTTAAATTTAACCCTGGACGGCCGGGTTTCCTGGGCCTCCGGAAACCCGGCAGCTAAAGGGAGGCGAGGACTGCTGGATCCAGCAGGTAAGTGTCTTTCCAATTACCTGCTAGATCCAGCTTAGCTGCTTCCGCTCCCCACCCCCACCCCAACCCACTAGCGATCGGACACCCCCCTGAGCCACGATGTCCCCCAGAGCTACGATCTCCCTCCTACCCCCACCCCGGTCTTTCCGATCGGTCCCTCCCTCCTCTGCGCTCCCCAGCTATGGCCTCCGATTTCCCCCCAATCCTTCTGATCTCCAGCCCGCAAGGCCTCTGATCTCCCCCTCTTCTCTTCCCCCCCCCCCCCCCACAATCCTTTCGATCTACCACCACCCCCACCCCATCCCCACCACCAACCCATCCGAGCTATCCCCTCCCCCCGAACCCCACCACCCAGCCTCCAATCTTCCCCACCCCGGCCTTTCCGATGTCTCCTTCCCTCCCTCCTCTCTGCTCCCCGGCTGCAGCCTTGTGCCGAAGGCTCACCGGCCAAACAGCCAGCCTGCCTATCAATCTGGCTGGCTGAGGCCGGGAGAAGAAGACAAAAATTGTCAATCATGTCCTGCCGTTAAATTCAGCAGGACCTGAGGTAAACCCGCTCTTCCAGTTTTCCGACCGCAAAACAGCCCCCCCCACCTCTTCCTCCCCCGCCTCCGAGTTAATATCAGGCCATGGTGTTCTACCTCCCAAGTAGCATTGTCTAATATTTATAACTAGTTCTACATTAATTTTTACATTAATTTAATCAAACATAATTTTTTTTCCCCTCCACCCCTTGCTTCCAACACGGCATGTATTTTTTGAATAGCAATAATCACTGCTATTTCCAAAAAATGGTAATTATATTGTAAAATATTTATTTCACTTTGAATGTATTGAAGGAAATATCGCATGATTATGATTCGTTTCCCCCAAAGTTAATTACTTTGACATTTTTGTTCTAACGATCCAGGGAAACTAATTATGACAACCAGGGAACAAAGCCTCAGGAGAAACTATGGCAATAAATTATGTATTATTGCTGTGCTAATCCAACAGGAAATGTTATCAAAATGCAAATCTATTCATTATCAGAGCTTGAATTATTCCATCATCAGTTTAAAGCTGTTTCAGGTGCTCCTTCGGTAGCTCGGCAAGTTTATCCAGTGATGCACATCACAAAGGTCTCCAGTTTGGTCCCATTGGTGCTGAGCAAGCAGATCTCGCCCAAAGTGGTGGTATGAGGTCCCACAGTTGACTCTGGAACCTCTGGGTTAGGGGCAGGAAAACCAGTCGAGGGATCCTGCCAGTGGTTGCTAACCATGCACATGCTTGGATATTGGGTTTGGTGGACCATGCAGTCAGATAGTCTGCTGCCACGCAGGGTGATTTTAACCGAACCCACTGGGCGGGAAACCCCGCACGATCGAGTGGAACGCCGGTTTTATACCCCGCCCAATATTGCTCTCCATTGACTTTAACGAAGAGAAAAATCGGGTGGGGTGCAATATCGACGTTGCACCCGACCTCGTCAGTTTCCCAATCGACAAGTTGTCCCCTGAAGATTCACACATGAAAAGCCACCTGGTCATGGCCCAGAAACGATCCTGAGAACCATTATCCAGAGAAAGTCAACACCTTCAGCAGAAAAGGAGGCAGAAAGTTGATAGAAAAATATATGTATTTTTTAAACAAATGCTATTTCAGGTACCACCAGCCATCAAGTTCTGTTTTCCTGTAGCGCTAATTAAAATACAGATCAGTTTATGGGGCAGTTTTTCATTTTGCCTGCCCCATACCCCATAGCTCTGCAAGACGCTACCGGATCCTGCCTGTATTTCCGGGTTTAGGTCATTTTAAGAGGCTAGACGTTTCACTGAGGAAGTGCCTGCCTTCCGACAGAGTCTTGCAACTGGAAGTGGGGAAGGAAAGTCAAGCACTGCTGCAGGTCTGAGAGGTTGCAGCAGCTGTAATAGCCAGTGACTGCAGGGCATTCTGGCTGTCCTTCAAAAACAGCAGCCTGAAGATTCCCTCTCCACCCCACTCCTGCCATCCTTATCGTTTTGTATGAGATCACCTCGTACAAAAAGTAGCTACTGCATAGAATTATCAGGGCAAGATCTCCTGGACTAGTATCGATCACCTAGGGGGAGTTGGAGAGGAATTTCCCGGATATTTTCCCCAAATTGGCCTGGGTATTTGTTTTTTTCCGCCTCTCCCAGGGGATCACTTGGTTTCGGGTGGGGTGGGGAGTGTACATATTGTGATACACAAAGGATCACAATTGTGTGGGACAGACAGGATGGACCAGAGGGTCTTTTCCTGTCAGTCTTTCTTCGTATCTTCCTGCATCTGCAAAATAAGATACTTGCCTTTGCTTGGCTCCAATAGGTAACCCTGCTCAGATCCTCCAATCTGAGTGAGGCCGAGCACTCAGCCTAAAGGCCACTTCACCTGGCTGCTGCTAAATAGACATCCACCTGGCACTAAGAGAGCAAAGTGAGGCATGAGGTGCTCTTTATGTCACTCCCGCCTGATTTAAATGTGATTTGAATGCTTGTGAAACCCCAGAAATCCCAGGACAATGTGTCCCTTTTTCCTCCTGCTTTGTGCCTGGGAAGTAAGCCCAAAGCAGAGAAAATTTGCCCCTTATCAGTCTATGTAATGAAAATTATTCTTTTAATTTTCACACAAATGAAGTGTTATTTCTGTACCAAAATATAGAATGTGAATAATTTTGCAAATTATATTTGTTACAACTGCTATATTGCTGCAAAACTAAGATTTTTGGTTTAAGATTGATTTATTAAGAAACAGAACTGACTAATCCTATGGTTGACAATAACATCTTATCACAAACTATAGCCAGGCCTGATTTTCAGGCACACAACAGGCGCTTGCACGCCAGAAGTGCGCCACTTGCCATATTGGATCGGGCAGGGCACATGCCAGAACTATTTAAAATGATAAATAAAATATTCAAATTAGAGTCCTGCACTTGTTGTAGGACCCTTTCCTGATATTGGTCTGCCCCGCGCCAGACTCACCACGTAATAAACTTCCCCAACAACTCGTAGCGCTAACAGACGGGAAGGACCCTTCAGCAGGGCTATTTAAAGGCCTCATCCACTACTTACAGGTTATTTGCTGGTTGGTCGTTTGAGGCTGCTGTTCAACTTTTGGGCATTCTTTGGCTGCTGACAAGAAGAGTTTGCTGGTGCTGCACAGTTTTTGGCTGCCTTCTGACAGTTTTACTGCAGTTGCACTGCTGTGTGGCGCTAACATGGGCACTGGCGGAGTGGGTGATGGGGGAGCAGGTGCCTCTCCCATGGAGCCAAGGCCCCACTCTCCTGGGACTGCACCTCAGCACCCCTACGGCTCTATAAGAGAACATAGTGCAGGAGTGAGGTAACGTTCTGGAAGCCCCTGTCAACAGTGGCCCACAAAGCCAAGATGGCAGCCGCCTGAGCTTCGTGGCAGCGATGTTAGTTGCCACGGATCTGACCGAGCTGTCACCGGATGTTCCATCACGGTGGGCACCACTGTCGTGTTCATGGAGTTGACCATTTGCTCCATGTGAGACAGAATGTTCTCCGTGCTGTGTGTGAATCCCTGACACAGGTTGGAGCTGGACTCCTCCATGCTCTGAGACATTGTGCACAAGCTCGCCGGCAGGCTCCCAGAACATGCAGCATTTCCTGGCATATGCCCATCAGCCTTCTTTGGTAACCTGGGTCCTTGGCATCAGCAGCTGAGTCCTCTGCAGCAGAGCGAGTATACAATCTCGCCCTCCGGCGAGCTGGCACTTGTGGCATCCTATCCCCCTGCCCTAGCTCCTGCACACCTTTGCCCAGTGTTTCACCACGTGAAGACCCAGCATCTAGCCGAGCCTCTAAAGTACGCGTCATGCCAGATTCTGAGCTGATGCTTGCGATGGTGAGATCGAGTGATGGTGCATCTTCAAGAAGGCTCGCCTCCTCAAAGTGGCAGAGGTTTCAGCACCTGAAATGGAAGAGAAGGACAAGGGTTAGCTTTCAGTGTGAAGGGAGAGCAGAGAGAGATGAATTGCTGCTGAAAGCAGCTACACTTTGTCATGCAGTGTGTCAGTGTGCCACCACTGCTCCCTCACACAGGTCTCAGATTAGAATAGTGGCTGAGGCCTCGATGATGACATCAGAGACCGATCGGCATATTTAAAAAGGACCCGAGCAGCTTAGGACTGCTGTCCCTGCCACCGACAATTTAAAATTGCAGTCAGCCAGGTTGCAGCAGGAAAGAAATGGGTAAAACCCCTGCTCCATTTTAATTGACCTTTATATTGCTGTAGACTAAGCCTCCAGAGAGAGAGAGAGACATGGATTTTCCTGTTGCTGAGCGCACGGGTTCGGGGCGGGTCGGTAGTAAAAATCGCCAAAATTGCCAGCGCGTCGGGAACCCACCGTCATCCCGCCGACTTCCACATTTAACTTGGGCGCGTTTGGAGGTGCGCCACGGACCCGATCGGGAGAGGTGGGTGACCTCATTCAAGTCATTAAATGCTTGTTGATAGACCCTTAAGAGGGTTTTTAACAGCAGTTTTTGGCTTTAACTTCAGGAGCACGGGATTCACGCACCGTGGGAACCTCGCCTGTGAAGGGGAGGTGGAAGCTCAGTGGCCATTGTGCGAGGGCATTAATTGAGAACTGGGAAAAACACATAAATACTCCCAAATTATACCTGATTACTTGGCTAATGGAAAGGCTCTTGCTGACTCCATTTTGTGCAGATATTTAGCTGACAGCAGTTTGCAGGTCATTTCAGCAACCTCGGAAGCCACTCTCACCACATTGCTACTCACTATCACAACATTGATGGATTGAGCCTTTGTTATCCACGTTACCTGCCATCTATTACATCAGCATGGGTGCTGCTTATGCTGTCTCATCTTGGACCTCAGAATCGGACCAAGATGAGCCCCAGCACCAACAACACCAGCAGCACCAGCAGCAGCCACAACATGACGGAGCAGCAGCAACCACAACAGCAGCCTTCTCCTCAACAAACTGATGCTCCACATGAGAGAGGGGGTCAGCCCAGAGGACCTGGTGGACACGCCCTACCAGTGGCTGTCAAAATCACCACCGCCCTCAACTTCTTCACCTTAGGCTTCTTCCAGGGATCTGCAGCAGACATTTGCAGGATCTCGCAGTCGGCCGCCCACAGATGCATCACCGAGGTGACCAATGCCATGTTTCACAAGTCAGCCAATTATATCAACTTTGCCACTGATGAGGCCAGTGTTACTGAGCAGGCACTCGGCTTTGTGGCTCTGGCTGGCTTCCCACAGGTGCAGGGCATCATTGACTGCACACGTGGCCATCAAGGCACCCCCTCATCACCCAAGAGTGTTTGTGAACCGCAAGGGCGTCCACTCCCTCAATGAGCAGTTCGTCTGCAACCATAAAAAGATCATCATGCATGTGTGCGCCAGATTCCCTGGTGGCTGTCATGACTCTTTCGTGCTGCGCCAGTCCACCCTCCCTCAGCTCTTTGCCCCTACAAACAGACTTACCGGCTGGCTGCTTGGAGATAAGGGCTATCCACTGAAGACGTGGCTCTTGACACCCTTAAGGAGGCCAAGTACTGAGGCCAAAGAGCATTATAATCAGAGCCACATGTCCACCAGATGTGTCATAGAGCAAGCAATAGGCATGCTGAAGATGCGCTTCAGATGCCTTAACAGATCTGGAGGAGCCCTTCAGTACGCACCAGCCAGGGTCTCCAGAATCATCATTGTTTGCAGCAGCAAGGATTGGAGCTGCAGGAGGAGCAAGGGACAGAGCACACAACCTCTTAGGAGGAGCAGAGGAAGAGGTGGAAGACGAGGAGAAGGAGGAGGAGGAACCTGAGGTGATGGCACCAGCAGCGGCGCACATTGCTGCCCGGGAGGCCCGGGATGGCCTTATCATGGCCAGATTTACTTAACTTGCTCCAATGCAGCCACATGCCTGCCACATACTGTACTAGGTTTCCCCCCGCCCACCAACAACAGCATAAAGCAGTCCTACAATGACCAAGCCGTTCCTCCACCCAAACTCCCATTGCTCGAGGTTATGTAATGTCTCACCATTCACTCCAAGTGAAAAAGCCACTTCCCAGGTAGCAGGCAAAAATGGACAGGACCGGAAAATGGTGCTAAGAAATACATTTATCTGTGTCATCAAAATAACTGAAACTTAACACTAACATGTTTTCATACACCCATGTGCATACCCTTGTGCATCTAGGATTGTGTCTTTTTCCTTTTCCGAGTGCTTCTATGAGGTGCAACACCTGTGGCTTCAGCAAAAGTAGAGGCAGGCTGCTCACTTCCCTGCTGCGACTCCTCAGACACTTTTGGCGGACGTCCTCTGGGCTTTGGAGCCTGTGAGGGCCCCGACAAAGACAGATCCTCCTGCGACTGTGCAGGGGCAGACTCAGGCATCAGAATCTGAGAAAGCATCTGGGGCTCTGACTGAGGGGGAGGCAATGGGGAAGAAGTGGGAGCGCTTTGAGAAGAGCCCCCACTTCCATGTCCCCTCTCAGCATCATCCCTCACATGGACCACCAGCACTTCCCTGCTAGCAAGGAGCTGGAGAACACCTTGCTGCACAGCAGTGGGGCGATGAAGGCCCAAGTCTACGTTTAGATCCTTCCTCGAGATGAGGTCTATGAGCGTCTGCCACCTGTTGTCCACAGCAAACATGTTCTCGTGTGACTGGCGCATTTGCTGCTCCATGCAGGAGGCCATCCTTTCCATGGAACAGCACATCGTCACCATCGACTGCGACATGGTGGTGCTCATGTTGGAGATGGACTCCTCCATTCTCTGAACATTCACAGACATCACAGCTGCAAAAGCTGCCAGAGCCTCATGCAATTGTTGCCACCCCCTCCAAGATCACCCTCTTTCTCGCTGGCCTCCTCTGCGATCTCCAACCATGCCCATTTGGTGTCTTTGGGTGGTCTTTTGCGCCTATCAGCAGGGAAGAGGACTTCCCTGCATGCTCTCACTTCCTGCACCAGAACATCGAGGGATGCATTGCTAAATCTTGGTGTGGCCCTCTGCCTTTGTGTATCCATGACCGACATCTTTATAAGCTTTGTAGCAGTAGTCAGACCTCTGGAAATTACCTTGCACGCTCCTTCATCAACCTTCAAATGAGATGTGTGCAAGGCTGCTTTAAATATCGGCGCTGGAAACGAGTCATCGATGACGTCATCAGACCCGCTCCATTTAATTGAGCCGGGAAATGTGCATGCCTGGTTTAATTGGGGCCATTAAGTAAAAGTTACACTGAGTAACGTGCTGCTCACAACATCGTTCCCGACCCGCACGCACAAAACCCGACTCCAAGGTAAAGATTCCGGAGGGAGAGAGGAAGAGAGCACAAGACAAATGTTGACCTCCAACCCCTCCCTCAGCTCTTTTTGTTGAAGACGGTTCATGGATTGGCCAACCAAGCATACCACATTGAATGAGAATCCGTTCCTTTTTGGTGTGAACGGTAGCATTTAGAAGGGTTTTGGTGGTGGCCTCCTCTGGGACAATCTCACCTGTCTGACCTCTCTCCATTCTTCATCTTTTTAGTCTTCCAGAAAACATAAGTATAACAGGATTCCAATATGGAAATCGATTGTCCGCATACGGCAGTACCAGAATCCATGGCACAGGCCATCCAAACAACTGAGTGCACCAAAAAAGTAGAAAAGAGTATGAAACTGTTAACAAAGCATTCTTCAAAATCATTAAACTTCCTTTGGTCCTTTTAAGTCTTCACTTGTACTTTAAACAGTTACCGGACAATCCTGGCTGTCTATTGTACATAGGCATACAGATGACAGGGTCCGGATCCAGCCGAAATAGAAAATCTCGGGATGTTTACATGACGTTATTCCTTCCTCATTAAAATATTAAAGTGAAGCCTCCCACACTGTTCAAAATGCTTCTAAGAAATGCACAGGAAATGTGCATGATACATTTTGGGCAGTGACCAGGTGCAACTGCTCTTGGCCCATACCTCCAGTCGGTTTTCCCCCATTTTGCCAACGTATGGGGCATAACAGACCTGAGCGTCCATCCTTCTGTAATTTGGGCCAATTGGTATTTCACTGGTCTTGGATTCTGGTTCTGTTCAAATACATCAGTAATCAAATACATTTTAGACAATGTTCTCAACTACCAGGATCTTCATTTATTTACATCAAGTTACATCGAGTCTACAGCACAGAAACAGGCCATTCGGCCCAACTGGTCTCTGCCAGCGTTTATGCTTACATGAGCCTTCTCCCGCCCCTCTACAATTTATTAGTACAATTGCTGTGTTAAAATCAGCATTCTCTTATTGGAATAACATTTACCGTAATTTTCCCACCATGCCGCTGCGTGAATAGAAATTCAACGCAGTTTATGCAACAAATGCTGTAACACATGTTGTGAATGGAAATTGGACAATACAGCCTGGGCAATTAGGAGCATCTGTTTCTAGTTTATATACTGTGTGACTAATGTACTGATTACAAGAGGACTTATCATTTATTAATACCTATTCATTTAGATGGTTACCACATTAAATTAGGACAAAATATGCTAACTGATTACCTGTTTGTTAAAATCATAATCACCTCAAAGTAACAGCAGTAATTGTGTTGGCACAATAGAATATCTCTCCACATAATGCGTTGTCCAGTGCTGGGCTATTTTGACACTGGATTTTAGTTTGCGCTAAATATTTAAATATCTATATATGAGAAAGCAATACTCCTTCAAATATTTTTCAGTGAAATAATGATAAAATTTAACAGAAGAATGGATTAGCAGTTTTGCGGCTGTGCTTTTCCATGGCGTGGGCAATCCCGCCCCAACAGTAGGGAGGCCCAACTGGACCAAAAGTGCAAGGATAGCTCCTCGCTTTGGGCGATAGTGTAAAATGGGCGATATCAGATCAACCGCCCGTTATACATTTCCCAATTTTTTCGTTTCTGTTGACTTCCATGGAAGTGAAAATGGGGAGAGATGTCTAACAGGCAGCTGAATCGATATCGCCCAAAGTCAAACTTACCCCCCGCTGATTGTAATGGGCTCCCAGCACCTGGAAAATGGGTGCTGGGACCTAGTCTGGAAGTAGCTGTGGCTGCGGGGGTTTTCGACAAGACCGTGGCTGTTCAAGGGGCACTGTTTGTCCTTAAAGGAGAGTGCTTCTCCCTGTATTTTCAGAACTCAGAACAAATTGCGGCAGAAAGCTGCAGTGGAGCTAAGGGCCACTGCAGGGAGAATTATCCTTTTTCAGAAAGAGGTGTAGAAGGTGCTATTGCGGGAGGTGCTGCAAAGGTAGGTGGTGCCGTTTGGAGCAGAGGGCTGACCCCCAGTGAAAGCACAGTTGTAAACTGTATGAATGGAATTTGCAGAGAGGGTGAATGGAGTCCCTCCAGTCTATCGAAGCTGGATGTAGATAAGGAAAAAGTTGATTAGGATGAGGATGAAAGTAACTTGCTTACTTTTTTAATATTGCAGTATAAGGGCATATAGCATGAACCAAAACTGTAAGTTCCAATGCCCTCAAGAAGTTACAATGCAAAGCTTCCAAATAAGCTTCCTCCTTGTCTATAGAATTGCAGCAAAGCTGTGGGACACAGAACTGTAAATGTTGAAAGGCCTGCTCTGAACCCACACTGCCAACAGAACTTACAGGTGACTGTGCTGGATTACGTTCACACGTGGAGAGATATGCACTGATCACAGGTCTGGCAGTCCGGCTGCTCTGCTAACTTCTGACATCTAGAGATCTTGTATGTGCTTCTAGGAAAAGGCTGGCCACACCCAGCACAAGCAAGCATTGCCTCAAACCTCTTGTCCAGGAGATGGCCTGAGACATATTTGGCCCTAAGTCCATGGAATTAGTAGGGATGGAAATGTTCACAGGACTGCTGGCCTAGCCAGCGAGTATCTACCTTCTCTTTCTTTCACTGTTACCCTTGCTTAGTCTGTCACTCAGTATTGAAGAGACATCAGGCCCCAGGTTCATGGGACATGAACCCAGTGGTTACATTGGGATCACATCTACAGATGCCCTCTAGCGCTGACCCTGCCAGCGTGTGTGGGGGTCAATGAGAAGACACCTAATTAGTATGGGGCAGGCAGGTGCATCCCCAGCACCCGCCTGCCTTATCCCATCAGAAACTGCAGTGTTCTCCCACCAGTTGGGGTTTCCCTGGCCTGAACCCCCACTGGTGGGGCCTACACATGGCCCTATGGAGGCCTGTATGCCTCACCTCCTGAGCGTACCAGCTTCCACAAGATTTGCTGAATCCCGACAGAGCTGCTGGAGCGGGAACTCCTGATGTAGAGCGTTCCTGCCGCTGACTCCAGGGTCTTGATGACATTTGCCTTGTAAGGGGCGGGAGAAGCTTCTGCCCCTGACAGGGCAAGTCATAAACACCCAAAAATGCCAGAGATCTGGTGCAACTGGATCTCCACTGTTTTACGAGGGTGGGGGGAGGCGGCTTCTACTAGACTCCAGCCAGAGTTAAAGTGGGAGACCAGAGGAACCCCCAAGGAATTTCAGCCCCGTATAGACCCCCAAAATCACTTAAAGTATTTGTCATTTCTGGGGTGCTATTTTGACATGCATGCATTTTGTGAGGTGCCTTCTGGGGTGGGACTCAGTTTAACAAATTTCTGCCCCTTAATCACAGTGATCCAATTTGTGACCTCCATTGAGTTCTAATTTGCCTGCCCTCATTGGGTCATTGAACATTTTCTGACACTGGTACACAATCCTGGGGGTCAAAGAGGTGGAACGCGGGACATTTTTCTGTGGTTTCCTCCCATGGGCAACCACAGTCTCTAACTCTCTCTCTCTCTTTCTCTCACTCTCTCTCTCTGTCTCTAATTCATTTCCCTGATCTAAATCATGGAGCGCAATAGGAGCCTCCAAAGAAATTTCATCTTCAGCACTTTATTTGTTGAAAGTTCCTTTGCACCCGTGCTGTAGGAAAGTGTGGTAAGCAAACAATCTGAAGATACAAAAGTGCTGCCACCCTCAGCAAAAGAAGCTAATGCACGGAGCTAAGTGTAAATTAATATCCATATTTCTGCCAATAAAAATCAGATTTCGATAACATTTTGGAAAGAAAGAAAGACTGATTGATTGATTGATTGAAAAAAGCAGGGAGTGGGACTAACTGGGTTGCTCTTCAAAAGCTGTACTATTCTATGATTCCATGGTAACTTCATTTCAAGAAATCAGCAGGCCAGGCCAGTGAATTAGTCATATAACCATTTTATAAGGGTGAGGTGAGTGCTACGAGTGGAGCTCATCCAAACAATGTTGTTCATGGCATGGGACCTCATTGCCATAATTCCTCATTCACAAGGAGGCTGTCATTAACCAACGGTGCATGGCCAAAATGCCGAATCTTGCTACCAGTAAAGTCGAACAATTTCAGGGCTATCTAGTCAAAGCTGTATTTACAGTTACCTGCTTAAAAGAGCCACAAGCCATTACAATTCAATGGGAATTATCTTCTGTAAGGCTACTTTGTTCTACCTGTACACATAGCAATGACTCAGGATCACACAGTGTTATGACAAGGATTAACAGTGTGGCAGACAGGGTATAGTGAGCAGGGGTTTGCTAAGTATCACATGAGAGAGGGTTCAGGGACTAATGGAGATGGTGTCCAACATCCCATGCTGAACAGTAGTATTGTAAGGGCCAGAATGATGATGCCTGTAACAACCTGATGACCTGCATGATGGGGGAAGCAATGGCCCAGAAATTGATCTCGCTCTGTTCCCGCGGGGGTAAGCCTTCCCCGCGATGTCTCACCTCGCTTATGCTTTTTCTGATCCAGCTCGCACGAACTTGATGTTCCAGACATCAGCTGTGCTGGGCTTGCGTATCCCAGCGGCGTAGTGAATTCGTGCGAGCTGTGGGATCACGTGACTCAGTTAGAGCCAATGGCAGCACACCATCTTCCATTCATAAGTCTCACAGCATGGCTGTGAGACTTATGAATCTTACACCCCCCCAAAATAACAGCTAAACCTCAATTAAATTAAAAAAAAACCATCACATTAATAAAATAAGTATAGTTAATTAAATTAACCATTTTAAATAAAAAATTAAATTTTTGAAAAAATTTAAAATCTTTTAAAAAGTTATAAAAATAAACTTACCTGTCTTTAAAGTCTATAAAAAAGATATACCTGTAAAAAAAAATTCAAAAAAATACTTAATTCACTACTTACCTTCTTAAAAGCGGGTCTTACTCCTCCTTTTTACATTTCCAAAATCTTCCCTACTTACCTGCGCGTCCAAAGCATGAAGTGCACAGCGTGCGCGCAGCCTGTAGCGCGCACGCGATGCACCCAGGCCCCGCCCCCTTTTCGGAAGAGCAATTGCCGGTTTTCAGCGCATGCGCAGGGCATGCAAAAAACCGGCAATTGGAGTGGGAATACGCGAGAGTAGACTTTCAGTAACTTTAGATTCATGCACATACAGGAAAATATAT
Source organism: Squalus acanthias (assembly GCA_030390025.1). Classification (NCBI taxonomy): domain Eukaryota; kingdom Metazoa; phylum Chordata; class Chondrichthyes; order Squaliformes; family Squalidae; genus Squalus; species Squalus acanthias. The sequence goes on along the minus strand of CM059436.1, from coordinate 82,124,671 downwards.
TTTGGCCCAGATTTTGCAGTCACCGGTGAAGGAACGGGGCTCGTCGTTCACCTCGCTGACAACGGCCCACAAAGATTTGACCGGCTTTAGAACGGAGACATTATGTCATCAGGCATTTGGTCCAGCACGGTGCCCTCTATAAGGGATCTGTGGCATCTGTGAGCAGAACAAGAAACAGTGAAGCTCTTCAACCAATCAAATTGAAGAATCCTCACTGAGCCAGGCAGAGTCCAAACCAGGAAGTATAAAGCAGGAAATATAAACTGGATTTAAATGATGTATAGAAAACAAAATAAAGATTGGGAAATACAGATTGAATTAAGGGAGAGCGATAAAAGAGAGAGACAGAAAAAGTTTTTAAAAATTATTTTAATTTTTAATTTTTATAAAAAATCTCCAACACTAATTTTCTTCTGAAGGAATGAGACTTCACACTTGTAAAATTATTATTTCAGGATCAGAGAGGTTGTTCAGCAGTAATTATCACTTATCACTTAAAAATTCACTTACTCCGAATGCACCACCCTAACTTTTTCAGCAGTTTTTAGTGGGTAAGTACAGCAAGTTCACACCGTTGCAGACATTTTAATGCCAAATCTATCGGTGAGGACTGTAACAGCGCATCTTGTGGAGGAGCAGGGTATCTCTGACAGCAACTTCAGGATTTCCGCATTTAACTGCGCATGTGCAGACGCCAGAAGTTGCTGTCCGATTTACCCCGTTATAACGGTGAACACTGAGAGCCTTGCCATTATTATTGCAGCAAATCAGGGCCTTTGTCTCTTTCATGAGAAGTGAGCTTTTGGGATGTGGCTTGTTTCACTCATATACATCTGCTTTGGCAAGGTTCGAGTTAGCTCTCATTCGGATAAACTTTGCTGCTATTTTAATCTCCTTTCAGAAATGGCCAGCTGTCCGTAAAACAGGATGTTAAAATACACAGTTTCAACTACTGTGCCTGACTCATGGCTTTCTGGCTGAAAATTAAGATGCCAAAAGATAAACATTTTCGGCCAGATTTAGGGGGATTAGTGCATGTACTAAAGAGCATTAGTCTGATTTAGAAGCTTTTTGGAAGTCAACTTGTGTGGTTTTAATTGATGATAAATCCCGGCCCAGGCTGGAGGCCCCATTCCTCTGCTTCACATTGCTAAACTACCTGCCTGAGGATTCAAACCCGCCACTCTGCTGGTAGCTGAGATCCCAGATAGTCACCTGTGAACTACGGCCAATGCAGCCAGCCCCTAGGTTGACTAGAATAACCAAATTCCACTGTACAGCACTTCCAAAGATTAGAACTTACTTCTTTATTATTATTTCAGATGAAAATCCACAGAATAATATCAGCCACGTCTTAACAGCATAACCACCCAACTGGCAATTGCCACAATTGTCCAGAATTTAGGGGCTGGCTACGGATCCTGGTATGATCTCATGCCACTTCATTACCAGCAGTACTTTGGTTTCTGAGTATTAGTGAATTCAAGGCACTGGTAAGGATCCTGGATTCCACATTGCAGAAGTTGGTCACCCAAATGCAAATTCGGCTTCCTGTTTAAATAACCAAAATCAAAAGACTTCTTTCCAGTTTTGTAGTGGGAGGAAGGAGAAGAGAGAAAGGACTTGCATTTCTGTAGCGCCTTTCACAGCGTCCCAAAGTGCTTTACAGCCAATGAAGTACTTCTGAAGTGTTGTCGCTGTAGTAATGTAGTCTGTTGTAATCTTACAGCAGTAACAGAGCTGACAATGCCACAATACACATGTAAGGGGTTCGGTCGTAGGTGCTTGTGCGGGGTTAGGCCTTCGTTGCCTAATACTATTGCTTGCTCTGGTCTCCGGCCAGCCTTGTTGCAATAAGCACCTGTGAGTGGTTCGACCCACTCGCCCTTACGGTTCTGACACTGGACTTAGGTGCGAGAGCAGTAATGCAGAGAAAAACTCAAATAGACCCGGTTGAATAGTACGAAATGGAAATCTTTATTGCCTAACGTCCAAAATCATGAAGTACATGTCATAGGCACAAATTAATGACAGTACAAGTATACATACATTCATAAAACTTGGTCTAGGGTAATGAGGAACGCACGGCACATCGTAAAAAGGGGAACACATTATATTTATCCTTAATAAAACCACCCTCCCCTATTAATACCTACACTAATCTAGATTTGTAGGATCGAGGAAACATGCTCACCACTCGTGATACTTCGGAGAATTTTAAACGAGGCACTCGGCTTGTTTTGCTGCAACACCTGACTGTCACGTGTTGGAAGTGGTCTCTGTACCCCACTTGTTTATCTTCTCTGATCCGGCTAGCAGGCTGGGCTCCCCGTTGTCATGAAGAACTCGACAGTGCTCGGGCCCGGCTGTAGAACTCAAAGAAAAGCCTTTCTGGACCGACACCAGTTAACCGGTAAAATTCAAAGAAGAGTCTTCCTGTATTGACACCGGTTGTCGATAGAATTCGAAAGAGAGTCTTCCACTGGTTCGGCAGCAACCTGATAGAGTTCAAAAATGGTATTTATATTTACGGGCGCGGTCGGGGTTTACTGACGGCGGCGGCACGTGGATTCTTCTTCTTCTCTTCTCATCTCGTCTCGTCGGGCCTTCGGGTCCAGAACACCGTTTACCGACCCTCGGGATGGTGCACCCGGTCACTGGCCTCCGTCGAGGTGACTCGTTCCAAAGTTCAAACGAATCAGCCCCGGGAGGATCAGAGGAATAAGAGAGTTCAGCAGCCAGCAGCGAGATAAGAGACCGATGGACATTTGTTCACTATAGTTATAGGGGGAAAAATTCAGCTGCTTGCGCCTCCCATTAGCGCCTTAAGAGGGCGCTAATGGGGCGCAAAGCAGCTAACGCCCGGGCAAAATTCAGCGGGAGGTTAGCGGCGGCGCCAGCCGGTAGCGCCCTGTGGCGCTGCGCTGCCGGCGATGACGTCATTGCCGTGCGCAGCGCCCCGCTCGCGCTCCAGCCGCGATCTTCGGTAGCGCCCCCTGACTTACCGCCAGACGCTATGTCCGACAGTTTCAGGGGGCGTACGTGCGGCCGGGGCGGCGATATTTAAAGGGGAGGTGGCAGGCGGCCATTTTTGTTGCTGGCCGCCTGCCAGCACCTGCCCCCGTTGCTGTCCCCGGCCCCCGTGAAGCTCCCCCACCGTGAAGTGCCGGCTGCACTCCAAGAGCCCGGCACTTCTCTTGAGTGCCGGGCTCTTTTGCCGGCACTCCCGATCCCTGGGGGCCCAGCTGGGCCCCGGTTCGCGCTGCGCAGGGCCCCTCCCCTTTAAGAAGGGGAGGAAGGCCTGCAGTACCGCGGCACGTAGCGCCAGGATATTCCCTCGCAGCGCCCCAAGAGGGATGCGGGGTGCTTCCAGTAGCGCCCCGCTTCCCTCTTGGGGCGCAACCACTCAAGTTCCGGCGCGGGGGCGCTAATTTTTTCGGGGTGCTAAACGTAGCGCCCCGGCGAGGTTAGCGCCCCAAATGGGGCGCGACTCAATTTTTAGCCCATAGTGCTGTGTTCCCTTATCTCCCGCCCAAATCTTAATGTTCATCCTTTGTAAAATCTTGGCGCTCAAAATTCCCAGTATGGGGTGATTCTTGTTTGTAATGGGTTTCGGTAGCACCTTAAACTGGCCAACTACCCGTTAATGTTTTTCCCATTGTCGAACCGGCTAGGAGCCTCCCTGGCGGGGTTTTGGGGGCCTCCGAATACTTGTGTAAGTACCCGAGAATGGCTCTCTCATTGTAGAGCCGTGGGGAATTTGCGTATTGATGTATCTGGATGGGCCTTCGATTGCCCATTACAATGGTCCTTACTTGTGCATGGAAAATGATTCCAGCACTTATATCTTTGCTATTGTGTCGAAAGCAGACAGGTTGCATCCTGTCTTTATCAGTGTTTGCTGCGTATTAACCAATCTTATACTGAAATGTTTATTCGAACGCCATCTTGTCTGCCCACTGAAAATTCTGGAAGCTTCTGCCACGAGGCGCGGCGGCCATTTTACAGGCTTCTGTGTCCTGTTTAATCATGACAGCATTTCGTTGAAATAAAACTGATGAAACGAATCTGCTTTATCTCGTTATTTCGAATCGCGATAATTGCGAATTTTACACACAGGACGCTCCTAATATCTTGCGAATGCTTACTGATTCTTCAGTCTCACTCTGGCAACATCACTCAGCGTTTGATGCATTTTCAGGAAAGGAAAATTCTATGCTTGCTCTCTGGGGAGACATTTTCAGAGATTCTCCTATATCTGAGGGCCATTTCAAGTATAAATAATGTAGAACTTTGCAAAAGTTATACCATTGTAATTTATGTAGAAATTAGAGAGTAGTCTTGCCTTGTATCATCCAGACATTAAAATAGCTTATGGTTAATCATATACTGCATGATTACAGTTGTTTTGCTTCAAAGTGAACTATATTTCTCTGTTTTTTCCTCACTAAGTGTACAGAAAATCATTTTTACAAATACATTTTAACAAGCAGATGACACGAAAATTGGTGGAGTGGTAAATAGCGAGGTGGGAAGCCTCAGGCTACAGGACGATATAGACGGGTTGGTCAGATGGGCAGAACAGTGGCAAATGGAATTTAATCCTGAAAAGTGTGAGGTGATGCATTTTGGGAGGACTAACAAGGCAAGGGAATACACAATGAATGGTAGGACCCTAGGAAGGACAGAGGATCAGAGGGACCTTGGTGTGCATGTACATAGATCCTTGAAGGCAGCAGGACAGGTAGATAAGGTGGTTAAAAAGGCATATGGGATACTTGCCTTCATTAGCCAAGGCATAGAATATAAGAGCAGGGAGGTTATGATGGAGCTGTACAAAATGCTAGTTAGGCCACAGCTGGAATACTGTGTGCAGTTCTGGTCACCACACTATAGGAAGAATGTGATTGCATTGGAGAGGGTGCAGAGGAGATTCACCAGGATGTTACCTGGGCTGGAGCGCTTCCGCTATGAAGAGAGACTGGACAGGCTGGGGTTGTTTTCCTTAGAGCAGAGAAGGCTGAGGGGGGACCTGATTCAGGTGTACAAAATTATGAGGGGCATAGATAGGGTAGATAGAAAGGAACTTTTCCCCTTAGTAGAGGGGTCAATAACCAGGGGGCATAGATTCAAGGTAGGGGGCAGGAGGTTTAGAGGGGATTGGAGGAAAAACTTTTTCACCCAGTGGGTGGTTGGAATTTGGAACTCACTGCCTGAAAGGGTGGTAGAGGCAGGAACCCTCACAACATTCAAGAAGCATTTAGATGAGCACTTGAAACGTCATAGCATACAAGGCTACGGACCAAGTGCTGGAAAATGGGATTAGAATAGATAGGGCTTGATAGCCGGCGCGGACACGATGGGCCTCTTTCTGTGCTGTATAACTCTGACTCTAAGCTGCATGGCATGGAGTGCCTGCTACAGTTCTGAGCTTTTCTGGTACAAAAAAAGCAGTTAACTATTTACTTCAGTTACTAGAGCACTTTCGTTAATACTCCTCTAATTTAGCAACCAATGCAGGTATTATGGTTTATAGGACACATGTGATTGTAACTATTAATAAACATTCCTTTTCCAGACTATGTAGAGTCTGGGGCAGTCATTTGGTGATCTTCAACCTAGTACAGTAACAGGGAGAAATGCTGGGAGCTCACTAATCCTATTTGCAGTGTTTCTGGATTGTAAGATAAAGATGGTTAAGGGCCCTTTAACCCAAAGCTTCAAAGTTCTAAAATAAATCAAAACATTTGCCCTCACATGGCACTATTGAAGAAGGGGGAAATTTTCCCAGCATGCTGTCTGCTAGGCTATTCTACAAATGTTGTCATCACAAAGGGAGAGTTACAAGACAGAACCACACAACAGACTTTAGGCTCCTTCAGCCCTTTCACTAATCCTCTTTCTTTCATTGTCGCACAAGTCAATTACTCTTTCATTAAAAAAAATGCTCAAAATGGTAATACTCACCCAGAAAGATTAAATTTGAAACCATCGTATGGTCCTTAATCATCAATATTACAAATCCAGAGTCAGCTAGCTGCCACTTACATAGTTTGTGTAACATTTTGGTAGGGGTGCAAATGATTGCAAATATCCTTTAGCAGATTTACATATATGAGTGTAATATTCATGAGTTGCTTAATGGTGACATTTTAAACTTCAACACAAACCCAGAGGCTCTAATGAACAGTTTGGGCTGGATTTTATCTTCTGAGACGAGTTGGGGGCGGGACTGCTGCCTTCCGGGTTCTAGTCCCGCCCCCAGCGACGTCCGACACACAGATGCTATTTTCCCCTGATTGGCCTTGTTAAGCCCGCCCTGCGGGCTTGCCAGCCAATTAAGGGAAAGCCGGTGACAGATGACGTCAGTTGATGATGCTTCATCTGCCGGTTTTCTTAAAAGGGACATGTACCATTTATTTTTGACAGATGATCTGTCAGTGTTTGACAGCATTGAGGTGCTGTCAAACACTGACAAAGGTGAGCCCTTGCACCCAGGCTCTCCAAAGACTCTCTCCTTAGGATAAAACAGTTGGCAGCTGCAGGTGAGGTTACAGAAGCGATCTGTCACTTCTCCCAATGAGGTGAGGCCACACAAACACTTCAAAGCTTGTCACCTACAGAAAAATCTAAGCACATTAAAAATGACTTTCCCAACATCTCCTTACCTCTGATACTCACCAGTGTCCCATTGGACCCTTCACACCACTTCTGCAGCTTTCATCCATACACAAACATTACAACAGACCCACAGCACGCCTCACTTACCCTGGCGGGGTTCCCCAACATCGGAAGTCTCAAAATGGGAAAAGGCCTCTTAACTGCCTGTTAACTGCCTGTTAGCAAGCAGTTAAGTGGCTATAATCCTCTTCCCGCTGCTAGGAGTCGGGTCTCTGTGCAAATCGGAGACCCAACTCCCGGGAAGATTGTTTGGAGGTGGGTTGGGAGCGGCTCCCATTCTTTTTGATTTTGCCAGCAGTCCCGCCTCCAAACCCACCTCCTCAGGGCTGGTAAAATCCAGCCCATTGCATTTGCAGTGCTTAGATTGAAAACACACAGAACCTTTTAAATCCTTTTTTTCTGAGGAGTCTCGTTCTGTACATGTGGCACTACTGGTCCCCCTGTGCCCCACAGAAATCAATTCAAACTTATCTTTATCACCCGTGGAACTGATTAGTGTGTGCACGGGGCAGACTGCGAGCAGTTCTAACCTAAAAGGCGTGAAGGTCCGAGGACCCCAATTTGCATATTAAAAGGAGCCTACCATTTGGAACAGGCAGATGCTTTGGTCGCCCTGCAGCAGGCCCCTTTTAAAATGTCACTGGCCATGTGGTTGGAGTTAACGGAGCGGTAAGGCTACCACCGCCCTTTTGAGGCCATTGCTGCCTCGTTAATGCCTTGTCAAAAAGAGTTAAAATCGGCCCCACTAAGCCTATCTATTCCAAAAGAGGAGTGAGGCAAGATTGTCAACTATCCACCCATATTATTCAATGTCGTCTTCAATGATGTTTGGTTTGCCATTACAAGGGATGGCCTTGGATTGCTTGTTCTGGACATGCCCGAAACAATTGCCACTCTCTTTCACACGTGGTTGGTGTTGTTGGGATCTGGTGTGCTCTACTTTCCATTTCAAACAGTGGACTAATCGGTGGTTTATGGTGGTGGATGTCACCAAGTACAGTGTTATACTTTGCACAGCTCTTGAAAGTATTGTTGGGAAGATACATGGGGCATCTATTGCAGTTGTTGATTCATATCAGTATCTGGTGGTCCTGATGGATGTCATCATCAGCCTGGACATAGTCCTTCAGCTGAGCCTGGCCTTCTTGTCCAATTGCTGTTTTCAGGATCTCTTATTACTTACATTATAACATTGTTCAGCAATTACACGCACAGAGTATTACCTACTAGTGATACAAAAATCAAAAGTCAGTTGTAACTTGTAACAACCATTCTATTTTAATAATTAAAATATCTGTAACCTTTCTGGAGTAAGTTAATTTTGGCTTCAAAATTACAGTAGATTCCAAAATGCTGGAAAATGCAGCAAAAATGTGTGAAGCAAAATCAAAATTTCCCAAAGCACTATGACCCCAGGAAGTAAATATTACATCTTCAGTGCTCATGACCCCCTTCAGAAATGTATTAATCTACCACTGCAAAAATACACGGTTTTGCATACTTTCATTTTTTTCCTGTGCCATCATTTTTTTCCTGTGCCATCAGTATACCTTCAGCTTAAGAGGCTATGGGGGAGAAATTCAGTATCGCCCCATTTGGGGCGCAATTATCGGCCGGGCGCAAACATTAGCGCCTGGCGCTAATTATCGCCACCGACTGCAAACTTGACTTTTATCGCCCCTGGAGCTGATTGGAGAGCTAAATCAGGCGCTTCACACCTGTCTTAAGGCGCAAAGGCCGAGGAGCGAGGCGCTACCTCAGAGCGCTGGCGAAGCTCATGTAATGTCAGTCAGCAATGGAACACACACACAATGGCACCGGCCAGTTCTTAAAGGGGATGGTTAATCTTGCTTTCCATCCACATCCTGCTCATTGCAGCCTTGAATCTCGGCCTGGAGAGACCTACACATCAAATCTGCTGGAAAGAACAATGGAGAGTACCAGGCAAAGAGCTCAGAGTGCAGCCCCCCACAGTCTCTTCTAAATCGATACAAGGAATGGCAAATCAAAATGAACCTGCAAAGTGCTGCTCAGTACCCAAAACTCCTTCACACAACGTTGAATCTCTCCAGAAGTCTCTCTCGCTCTCTCTCAGAATGCATAGTTCAAAAATGGCACCAACAATAAAAGGCAGGAAGCGGTCACCTTTAAATAGCGCTCCCCCTTTCCCTTCATGACTGCAGAACGCTCCCCTCAACCTGTCGTTGCTAGCGTCAGGCGGTAAGGCAGGGGGCGCCACTCAATATCCGTTCCGGGGCGATCCCGGGGCGTTGTGCACTCGACTGACGTCACGATCTGCCGGCGCAGGAGATCGTGGCGGTAGTGTTTAGCGCCGCCGCAAAATGTCTAGTTAATTTCGCGAGCGGCGCAAACTTCGCCGCGCCTGGGCGCCAGATGCTTTGCGCCCCATTAGCGCCCTCTTAAGGCGCTAACGGGAGGCGCAACCAACTGAATTTTTCCCCCTATGTATCCCACTGCACTCTCAATGCAACTACCTGTTTTCACATGTCATAGGCAAAACCTTTTGTCTTCAATTTTCACAGAAAAACAGACTGAATTAGGAAATGTGACTTCTCTTCTCCACACCCACCCCTACCCCCCTCCACACCCACTAAAACAGATTATCTGGTCATTATCACATTGCTGTTTGTGGGAGCTTGCTATGTGCAAATTGGCTGCTGCATTTCCTACATTACAACAGTGACTACACTTCAAAACGTACTTCATTGGCTGTAAAGCACTTTGAGATGTCTGGTGGTCATGAAAGGCGCTATATAAATGCAAAACCGTGGTAAAAATCTTGGAATCTCATGTACTAAAACAGAACTTATCCAGTCACCATAAGGCAGTGGCCTTGGTCATAGGCCTATATTTAGCACCATATTTGAGTTGTTGGTTGTTTTATGAAATCAGTTTTTTTGATGATCTGTTGGCTTTTTTGAAGATGTTCGTCAGCTTTTACATGGTTTCTACATTGGCATGCATAGGCTCAGCGACTTATGAACTTTCACTCTTTGAGGACTGTAGTATCTTTCCTGTGTCAAATTAATAACATGACAAGATTTAACTCTTTTTCCAATAATGCTGTGAATCGAGAAAAATGTTATGGTTCTGTAAATTCAACATTGCAAATTTACAACAAACTTGTACAAACATAACTAGTGGAAAGGGCCCAATGCTAAGTGCACCTGTGTAAATCTAGGGCTGAGCAGTAATGCCCTGATGGTCAATGGGCTTACAGATACTCACAGTCAAGGTTCACACACGAAGGAAGGCCATTTGGATGAGGTCCAGAGTGCTGTTGGCATGAAGAGCTCAGGATAGGAAGCAGGGAACTGGAAGAATAAAGAGGAAAAGCTGTGCATAAATTGAGAAAAAGTTATTCCATGTTTGATTATTTAATTATGAAGAAATGATTTGTTGTATCTTTTGCTTTTCATTGTAATATTCTTTTGTTCCCCAAATGTACAGTATGCATTCATTGTGCAAAGTGTCTATTGGCACCATTGTGTCAGCCAATGAGTTGTAGGTGGGTTGGGACTCATGGTAGGACTTACAACAGTCTATTTTACATCAGTCTATTTAAACAGTACACCACAGCAAACAGAGTCTATTTAAAAAGAGTCCCTATGAACTACAGCAAGCAGAACTCATGACCAAAGCTACAGCAACGTCTCCCAATAAAAGCAGGATTATTTCGCCAGCAAAATGCAGTGAGTGGAGGATAGTTACATAACACAAATTATGTGCGTACAATCAATCCCAGTCACTTACAGCACATCTCGTGGTGTGATTGACAGGGGATTACCCAATCAACTCCATTCTGGCCAGGAATAGTGTTTTAACTATATGCAGACTTAATTGTAAGCATGGGTCATGAATAGGTCCAGGGGGCGATTTTCACCAAATACTTAAAGTGCTAAAGAGCCTTCGAGGTGACCAAGATGGGGTCTTAAGCTGCAACACCGGTTTAGCCTGTGTTTAGCACAAGATGCCAACTTGGTAAAGGAGTTGAAGCCTACGCTAGGAACGACCACTGGGCAGGCTCGTTAAACAGCCAATTGCCACTTGAAATGCCTGCTAGCACCCATTAAAGAAGCTGCACGGCATTTTGGTGACTAGCGCTTGTCTTAACGCCCTCTCCTAACAGCGACCAGCTGATTGGGAGTAAACATGGCGTTGATGTTGATTTCAAGCGCTACTTAATGAGATACTCACCATTTCATGTTCATTGCTGCTGGAGCTGTGAGGAGGATCTCTGAAACACATCGGGAGATTTTCTGGGACACTTTGTCAAAATTTCACCAACACTCGAGCAACATTTATTCTGGAAATTCTCTGAGGACTTCATCTAAAAAGAGTGGCTGTTGTGCTACTCCACCTTATAGGAGTCACCAGGAGAAATGGAGTGCTAGGTCATCGGCATCTTGCTTGGTGTCCCCCTTGGTCTGGATGAGGAATGGGAGGAGGGCATGAGGCCAAGCAGAGCAGCATCAGCTGCAGCAGGAGAGAGGGACAGGAGGGACAGGAGAGCGAGGTGGCGTCCTTCCCCACCACCACACCCCTCCCCCACGGGTACAGGATATCCCCCCTCCTCCTCAGGACCTCCAGCACCAGGTTCTCCAGTGCTGCATCCGAGGACCTGTGCGCCCTCTCCCTCGGTCCCTGAGCCATTTTGCCGATGTGTGCCAGCCAGAGCACTTCAGTGAAAGTGGGTGCGCGGAGCCCACATTTACTGCTCCACGAAAATTGCGTCTAATCAGCACTTGAGTGCTAAACCTGCAGATTTCTGGTTTAACACCTCCAGGCAAATTCAAATTATGGTAATCAGCAATTAGGACTAAAATTGTGTGCTAAATCCAGACTTTCAAATGTCTTATTATCACAGCACCCATTTAGTGCCTGTTTTCACCCTTTGGCCAAAATAACCTCCACAGTCTCTTGACAAGAAAAGAGGGTTTCACAGAGCCACAACAATGTTCCCTTAATGATGGATATTTTGTATCAAATTAACAAACTATGAGTAGGGTAAGGGACTTAAAGTCGCTGAAGTACAATGAACCAGGGATTGTATTTCAAGCCTTCGGAGGAAATGATGAACAACAAAGTCTTAAAACTTCAGACCTGGACTCGGCAAACATCAGGGTTCATTAAAATAACTCCAAGGAGCACTGAGGAATCCCAAATGCTACATATTCAAGAGGCAATTGGCACAAATGAATTATAACACTTTTCTAAAATGACTTACTGAAATTTCAAACAATCAGTTAAAGCATTACATCTGTAGTATCTGCAGAGTTAAAGCACCTCAGTGCTGATCTCTAATTTCCATGCAAGTTTAAAAAATATTGTCAGTGTCAGCAGAGGATGGGACCTGGGACTATAAATGTAAGTGGAACGTAGCCATCTTCCCACATTTATGTTGTAAATTCCATGTGACTTTTCACAATGACTGCTTATTTTTTGCCAACCTCTATTTAGGATCCTAGGGGGGAAAATTGGGGGGCGCTAACCTCGCTGGGGTGCTAATTTTAGTGCTCCGAAAAAGTTAGCGCCCCTACCCCATAAATTCAGTAGTAGCGCCCCAAGAAGGAGGTGCCGCGCTACTGGAAGCGCTCCACCTCCTTCTTGGGGGCTCTACTACTCAATGTCGCGGCGCTACTTACACCAGCATCACGCAGGGCAGCACGTAGCGTCGCGTCATTGCAGGCCTCCTCCTCTGTTTAAAGGGGAGGGGCCCAGCGCTGCGCTCACTAGGGCCCTGCCGGACCACCGGGAGGCGGGGTGCCGTGGAAACAGCCCGGCACTCAAGTGCAGTGCCAGGCTGAGCGGTCGCAGCCGGCACCCTGCATACTAATGTGAAAGGGGGGCAGGGGCTGGCAGTCGGCCAAAATAAAAATGGCCGCCCGACACCTGCCCTTTAAATTGCGCTGCCGCCCGCTACCGTCGCTGCAAAAGCGCCCCCTGATCTTGTCACACATATCACCCGGCGATAGGTCAGGGTATGCAATGGAAGTTTGCAGCCGGGGCGCTGTGCAAGGCGATGATGTCATCATCACTGGCGCAGAGGCGCAGGGCGCTACCGGCTACCGCCGCCGCTAACCTCCCGCTGAATTTTGCGGGAGGCGTTAGCGGCGCCGCGCCCAGGCGCTAGGGCATTTGCGCCCCGCTAGCTCCCCCGGGGGCGCTAATGAGAGGCACAAAGCAACCCAATTTCTAGCCCCTTTTAAGGTCTATTCTAAGGAAGTCTTTGGGATGTAAACCAAATGTTTGAAAAATGTGTTTTTTTCCCTCTCTATGCTCTCTATGCAACAAGAATGAGCAATAATACGAATGCTGCAAGTAATTTGCCAGCCAAAAAGTTTTACGCTCCCCATATGTCTTTCCTGCTCCACTTGCCCCTCTGCAGAATTAGGTTTTCCCACAGAATTTATGTAGTTTATGAAAAAGAGCAATTAAAGTGAGAGAGTTAATTCTTTAATGACTTCTGAAGCAAATAAAGTCACAAAAAATATAATTACTCTAGTTTATTTGTAAAATTCTATGAATTAAGAAATCATCTGTTCCATACAATTCTCCAATTTTATTTTCTAATGTATTCTATTAAATGTATAAGATGTTTAGAAAATCACTATTATATTTAAAGGGGTGAAAATATGGACATTAAGATGCAAGAAGAACTATTCCTTAGAGCTTGCTTCAAGGAATAACTCACCAGAATGATACCGGGACTTTGAGGGTTAAATTATGAGGACAGGTTGCATAAACTTGGCTTGTATTCCGATGAGTATAGCAGATTGAGGGGTGATCTGCTCAAAGTGTTTAAAACGTTAAAAGGATTTGATAGGGTAGATACAGAGAAAGTATTTCCTCTGATGGGAGAATCAAGGAGGGGACATAATCTTAAAATGAGAGCTAGACCATTCAGGAGTGAAATCAGGGAACACTTTTTCACACAAAGGATAGAAGAAATCTGAAATACTCTCCCCCCCAAAAGCCTGTGAATGCTGGGACAATTGGAGCTTTCAAGACTGAGAATGAGAGATTTTTGTTGGGTACGGGTATCAAGAGATATGGAGCTACGGAGGGTGAGTGGAGTTGAGGTATAGATCAGCCATGATCTAATTGAATAGCGGAGAAAGAAAGACTTACATTTATCTAGCACCTTTCACGACCACCGGACGTCTCAAAGCGCTTTACAGTCAATGAAGTACTTTTGAAGTGGAGTCACTGTTGTAATGTGGGAAACGCGGCAGCCAATTTGCGCTCAGCAAGGTCCCACAAACAGCAATGTTTTAATGACCAGAGAATCTGTTTTTGTTATGTTGGTTGAGGGATAAATATTGGCCAGGACACCGGGGAGAACTCCCCTGCTCTTCTTCGAAATAGTGCCATGGGATCTTTTACGTCCACCTGAGAGAGCAGACGGGGCCTCGGTTTAACGTCTCATCCGAAAGACTGCACCTCCGACAGTGCAGCACTCCCTCAGCACTGCACTGGAGTGTCAGCCTAGCTTTATGTGCTCAAGTCCCTGGAGTGGGACTTGAACCCACAACCTTCTGACTCAGAGGCGAGTGTGCTACCAACTGAGCCACAGCTGCCACTCGAGGGGTTGAATGTTCCTAAAGTAGTGAGGCCAGAATCTGAGGATGGGGTACAGGAAGAATGCACGCCTCGGGAGGGTAATTTGTTTAAAGGGACCTGTCACCGTAGTACCTTGCCAAGTTCTGCTCCTATTTACCAACAGGAATTTTGCTTTTGTTTCTATTCACCACTGGGGCTTAGGTTTGAATACTGCTCAGAATGATTATGATGAAAGAACATTTCTCTCTTTGTGCTGGACGCTATGGGCCCCAGAGGACAAAATTGCCTGTAATGTGGCACGAAATTGGCATATTGCCCAGAGAGTCAAACATACCGGATCATGTACCATTTAGGACAGGGTGTTCTTCTCAGTTTGGGGCTGAGGCACATTGCTGGAGCAGAGTAAAAGGGAGTTTTACTTTGCCTCTGCATGATCTGGGAATGATTAATGCTGTCACTGGATGCGGAAAGTAGAAAAGTGTCTTATTTTCTGGCACTGTAATCCGTCATACTGACAAGCACAAATAAACGGAAAAATCATTCATTAGGAAGTTACCCCGTGGATGAGGGGTTACAGTTACGAAGGAAAATTTGAGAAGCATGGGGATTTTTTTCACTGGAGGTCAGAAGTTTAAAGACTGATCTGATCGAGGTCTTCAAGATTATCAAGGGTTATAATAAGGTAAATAATGATCAATTGGTTCGTCTGATCAGCAAAATGGCAACAATGGGGTGCAAATTTAAGATAATCACCAAAAGAATTAAAGAGAATGTTAGAAAAAAAATTGTTATCGATGGTAGTTAGAATGTGAAATTCTCCTCCATAAACTGCTGTTGAAACAGAGCCCATAAGTTATTTTAAACAGGAATTGGATAGTCGCTGCAAAAAAGAGGAATATTGAAAGATATGGGCAACGATCAGGAGAGTCGGATTAAATTAGATGGCTCATGTGAAGACTTGATGAGGCAAATGGCCTGTTTCTTTGCTGTAACATTTTTAATTCTATGAGGAAGTATTCTGTATCAATGCAGCTGTAAACTGGCATAACATATCCTTAGAGGCCACTTGAGTTTGAATGACAGTTGAGGCTGCGATTTGAATCTATATCCTTCCAACTACCAGGTACCAAGGTTGAAATAATTTGAAACAAAAGCTCTTCTCAGCACTGGGACTGCCCTAGGCAAAATCATGAACAACATCCTCTGTGAATGTGGTGTGGTGCATTATCCCTCCTTGTCCTCTTCGATATCCCCATAACGTTTGATTTATTTTGAAAGGAATTGGTAGGGTAGACAGAAACATTTTCTGCTGATGGGGGAGTCTAGAACAATGGCATCCTACTCCATCGCTTCCCATCTCCTTGCTTGGTTCCACTCCCACATAACCAAACGTATCTGGGTGCATCCCCAGCAATGGCTTCTTATCCCACCGCCACTGTGACATCTCCGGAGTCCCCAAGCATCTCAGAACATAGGAGCATAGGAACAGGAGTAAGTCATTCAGCCCCTTGAGTCTGTTCCGCCATTCAATGAGATCATGGCTGATCTGTAACCTAAATCCACCCACCCACCTTGGCTCCATATCCCTTAATACCCTTGGCTAGCAAAATTCTATCGATCTCAGATTTAAAATTATTAATTGAGCTAGCATCGACTACTTTTTGTGGGAAAGAGTTCCACACTTCTACCACCCTTTGCATGAAGAAATGTTTCCTAACTTCTCTGCTGAATGGCCTGGCTCTGATTTTAAGGTTATGCCCCCTTGTCCTAGACTCCCTCACCAGCAGAAAAAGTTTCTCTATCTACCCTATTAATTCCTTTCAAAATCCTAAAAACTTCAATCAAATCACCCCTTAACCTTCTATTTTCCAGGGAATACAAGCCTAGTTTATGTAATCTCTCTTCATAATTTAACCCTTGGAGCCCTGATAATATTCTGGTGAATCTGCACTGCACTCCTTCCCAGGCCAGTATATCCTTTCTAAGGTGCGGTGCTCAGAACTATATACACTACTCCAGATGTTGTCGAACCAGGGCTTTGTATAGCTGTAGTAAAACTTCTTCCCCTTTGTATTCCGGCCCTCTAGATACAAAGGCTAACATTCCATTAGTCTTTTTGATTACTTTTTGTACCTGACCACTACCTTTTAGTGATCTGTGTACATGGACCCTTAAATCTCTTTGGACCTCCACTGTTCCTAACTTCGCACCATTTAAAAAATACTCAGATCTATCCTTTTTTGGTTCAAAATGGATGATCTCACACTTACCTGCATTGAAATGTATCTGCCACAGTTCTGCCTACTCACTTAATCTATCACTGCCTCTTTGTAATTTTATGCTCCCATCTACACTACTTTGCCACCAATCTTTGTGTCATTGGAAAACTTGGATATATGGCTCTCTATTGTGTTATGTAAGTCATTAATAAATACAGTGAACAGTTGAGGCCCCGGCACTGGGATACCACTAGTCACTTCCTTCCAATTCAAGTGCATACCTATTATCCCTACTCTCTGTCTTCTACCGCCTAACCAATCTCCTAACCAGGTCAATAATTTGCCTTCAATTCCATGAGCTTTAATTTTAGATAACAATCTCTTATGTAGAACCCTAGCAAATACCTTCTGGAAGTCCATATAAACCTCATCCATCGACATTCACCTGTCTACTACTTTAGTTACTTCCTCAAAAAATTCAATTCGTTTCGTTAGACATGACCTACCCTTTACAAATCCATGTTGTCTCTCTCTAATCAGCTCAAATTCCTCTAAGTGCTCAGTCAGTCTGTCCTTTAATTATAGATTCCAATAACTTCCCCACAACAGATGTTAGACTAACAGGTCTATAATTTCTTGGTTCCTCTCTCTCACCTTTCTTAAATAATGGCCCTGGCCTCCTCGTCTTCCTTATCGATATGTTGCCCTTCAGTGACATCATCCGCAGGCATGGGGTTAGTTTCTATATATATGCTGTTGACACCAAGCTCTAACTCTCGACCGCTTCCCTCAACCTTGCAACCACCTCCAAGCTGTCTGACTGTCCATCCAACATCAAGTCATGGATGAGTCAAAACTTCCTTCGCCTGAACAATGGGAAGACCAAAGCCATCGTCTTGAACCCCCTCATAAATTTCACACCTGTATCACTGACTCCATTCTCCTCCCGGCCACTTGCTCTGGGTAAGCTGGACTTTAGCGCCCTGTTCAAACCTGGGCTGAGCTTCAAACCTCATGTCCTATTACTAGGACCGCTTATTTCTACCAATTCAACATTGCCCGCCTTCACCTCCACCGGAGTTTCTCTGTTTCTGAAAGCCTGAGACTGCTTTTGTCACTTCTGGTCTAAATTTCTCCAATTTCCTCCTTGCTAATCTTCAGTGCTCCATTCTTCAAAATTTTCAACTTGTCCAAAATGCAACCGTTCATATCCTGTCCCACTAGCCCCTCAGCCCTGTCCTTGCTGACCTACTCCAGCTACCTCACCCCCACAGTATTAATTTTAAAATCCTCACCCTCACCTTGAAAACCTTGCATAATCTCGCCTCACTCTATCTCTACAACCTCCTTCAGCTTCCTATTGCCTTCCTCATCCTAATGTCTTCAGACTTCGGACTTTGTGTGTCGTCCCCCACCCCTTACCCCCCGCCCCCCCCCCCTTCACCCCACCATCAGTGGCAGAGCATTCAGCCTCCTCAGCCCCTCTCAATGTACTTCCTTCGCTAACCCCTGTGCCTCACCAGCCCTGCCTCCTCCTTTAAAAAGCTTCTCAATGCCACCTTTTCGACCAAGCTTTTTTTCATATGGTCTAATCCCTCTGACCACAATGCAATATCCATTCCTGCAACTTTTTTCCATTTGTGAAGCACCTTGGGATTTTTTTTTACATTAAAGGCACTATATAGATGCAAACTATTATTGTTATTGGCTTCAGCCATTTTATGTTGATTGGCACCTCATCCACCACCTTAAACATTCACTCCGTCCACCACCGGCGTACTGTGGCTGCAGTGTGTACCATCGACAGGATGCACTCCAGCAACTCGCCAAGGCTTCTTTGACAGCACCTCCCAAACCCGCGACCTCTTCCACCTGGAAGGACAAGGACAGCAGGTGCATGGGAACACCACCACCTCCAAATTCCCCTCCAAGTCACACACCATCTAGACTTGAAAATGTATTGCCGTTCCTTCATCGTCGCTGGGTCAAAATCCTGGAACTGCCTCCCTAACAGCACTGTGGGAGTACCTTCACCACACGGACTGCAGCGGTTCAAGAAGGCGGATCACCACCACCTTCTCAAGGGCAATTAGAAACGGGCAATAAATGCTGGCCTTGTCAGCGACACCCACATCCCATAAATGAATATTAAAATAATGTTGCCATGGAAGTCATTTTCTCCTGTGACTATCCCAGTTGCACAGATACACTGAAAAATTTGTGTGGGTCCATGGTTAAATCACCAAAATTTTATGGCAGTCTGTGTAATAGTCAAAGGTGATCGAGAAAATTGCTGAGCATTATAACATGATAAAACACTGGTAGGAGGAGGTCAGTTAAAAAGCTTCAGTTACTATTTTACTGAATATTCAATCAGTATTAAAGTAACATCCTTACATTAAGAAACATACACAAAAAGCTAAGTGTTGTAAACCTACTTTAAATGAACATAAAAGGCAACTATTGAATGGATACCAAATGTGAAAGGTAGCTTTTTGTCCTCACCGACTCAGTGAATGTAAATTCCACTTGTAAACTTATTTTAAAATGTTTCTTATTCACTCAACATCTTGCACACATCTGCAATATGAAGGATGAAATCATCTTTCCAAAAATGGATCAACAAAGCGGAACACGATGTGGTCTCCTCTACATTCGCTGCTCACGATGTGGTCTCCTCTACACTGGGGAGACCAAACGCAGATTGGGTGACCGCTTTGCGGAACACCTCCATTCAGTCCGTAAGGGGGACCCCGAGCTCTCGGTGGCCTGTCACTTTAATTCACCGCTTCACTCCCACTCAGACCTCACCGTCCTCGGCCTCTTGCATTGTTCCACGGAAGCTCAGCGTAAGCTCGAGGAACAGCACCTCATCTTTCGATTAGGCACTCTACAGCCCTCTAGACTCAACATAGAGTTCAACAATTTCAGATCATAACCTCGGCCCCTATCACATATATATATATTTTTTTTTAACCACACTTTTTGTTTGGCCTTTTTTTCTTCCCTCCCACATGGCAGCTGTCCTTCATTCTGTCAGCGCAATTTACACTTCATCTAGAGCCATCCTTTGTTCCTTAACCTGTCCCATTACCACCTCCTCTTGCCTTGAATATCTCTTAATGTCTCTCAATGTCTCTTGATCTCTCCTGCTTTCTATCCTATCACTGACCTTCCCTTTTGTTCTTTCATCTCCCCCCCCCTTTTCCCAGCCCCTAAACTTGCTTTAAAATCTATTCCATTTCCTGCTTTTTTCCAGTTCTGACAAAAGGTCTTCGACCTGAAACGTTAACTCTGTTTCTCTCTCCACGGATGCTGCCTGGCCTGCTGAGTTTTTCCAGCGTTTTCTGTTGTTATTTCGGATTTCCAGCATCCGCAGTATTTTGCTATCGTATTAGTGTTTGGTTCACTGCCACCTCTCTTCTAGGAATGCCCACCTTGAAGAAGTTCTGCTCTTCTCTTCGACGGGATTTCCGTTTGTCTCTTCAACCTTGTTCATCTTCATTGCTTTCAATTTCCCTTCTCGTGTTTGATCAGGTATCTGCCAAGACTCGGTTTCACAGCCACATCTCTTTCCTCAGCAACTGTCTCCGGTTCCGACTTATTCCACGTGGATTCCAACTAAACTTCCACCCGTCATGTTTTGGATCCACCCAGGATTACAAATATCTCCAAGATATTCATCGTTCCTCGAATTACTGCTCTCGCCGCATCTTGAGATCCACACTCAACGCCATGCGGCGCCACATGAACACACTCGACCTCTCTCTTCAGCAGCACCGACACACTCTATCTCAAAGCTGTCCGGGCCCACAGTTCCATTTCATCCTTCGACTCATCCGACGCTTCAACAAAAAACTTTTTTTCTTCCTTTCTGATGTCAAGGATCGCAAGCTTCATCAACTCTTGAACACCTACGCCCCTCCGGAACCTTCTTCCCCTTCACTTTCCTCTGACCCCCCTTCTCCCAATCTCACCCCCTGCCGCGTTTTCACTATCCCCTCTGACCTTCCCCTCTCTGACCCCGAACGATCAGTCCTCAGCAAAGGCCTGAGCTTCATCCCCTTACGCCCCCACCTCAATGAATTTCGAGCTCGGCACGATGCTGAGCTCTTTTTCCGCCGCCTTCGTCTCCGTGCCCACTTCTTTGGCCAGGAGACTTCCCCCCGCACGGCTGACCCTTTCTCCCGCTTTCAGAATTCTCGTTCTACCTGGACCCCTCCCTTTGGCCTCTTACCCTCTCTTGATCTTTTCATTGCAAACTGCCGTTGTGACATCGGCTGTCTCCATTTCTCTGCTCCCCTCACTCACTCCAACCTACCTCCCTCTGAACTGGCAGCACTCCATTCCCTCAGATCCAACCCCGACATTGTCATTAAACCTGTTGACAAGAGTGGTGCTGTTGTTGTTTGGCGAACCGACCTCTACCTAGTGGAAGCTGAACGCCAACTCTCCGACACCTCCTCCTACCTCCGCCTGGACCATGACCCCACTACCGAACATCATGCCACTGTTTCCAAGACTGTCACTGACCTCATCTCCTCTGGAGATCTTCCCCCCACGGCCGCCAACCTCATAGTTCCCCAACCCCGCACAGCCCGCTTCTACCTCCTTCCCTAGATCCACAACCAGGACTGCCCTGGTAGACCCATCGTTTCAGCCTGTTCTTGCCCCATGGAACTTATCTCTTCCTATCTCGACTCTATTTTTTCTCCCCTTGTCCAGTCTCTTCCCACCTACATCCGCAACTCTTCCGGCGCCCTCCACCACTTTAACAGTTTCCAGTTTCCCGGCCCCAACCGCCTCCTTTTCACTATGGACGTACAATCCCTCGACACCTCCATCCCCCACCAGGATGGCCTGAGGGCGCTCCGCTTCTTCCTTGAACAGAGGCCCAACCAGTCCCCATCCACCACCACCCTCCTCCGCCTGGCTGAACTTGTTCTCACATTGAACAACTTCTCCTTTGACTCCACTCATTTCCTCCAAATCAAAGGTGTTGCTATGGGTACCCGCATGGGTCCTAGCTATGCCTTCCTTTTCGTGGGATATGTGGAACACTCTTTGTTCCAGTCCTACTCGGGTCCCCTCCCTCACCTCTTTTTCCGGTACATTGATGACTGTATCGGTGCTGTCTCCTGCTCTCGCCCTGAACTAGAAAATTTCATTCACTTTGCTTCCAATTTCCACCCTTCCCTCACCTTCACATGGTCCATCTCCGACTCTTCCCTTCCCTTCCTCGACTTCTCCATCTCCATCTCTAGAGATAGGTTATTGACAAACATTCACTACAAGCCCACTGACTCCCACAGCTACCTGGACTACACTTCCTCCCACCCTGCTTCCTGTAAGGACTCTATTCCATTCTCCCAGTTTCTCCGTCTCCACCGCATCTGCTCTGACGATGCCACCTTCCATACCAGTGCTTTCGACATGTCTTCCTTTTTTCCTCAACCGAGGATTCCCCTCTTCTGTGGTCGACACGGCCCTCGACCGTGTCCGTTCTATCTCCCGCACTTCTGCCCTCACCCCTGCCCCTCCCTCCCGGAACCACGATAGAGTTCCCCTTGTCCTCACCTTTCACCCCACCAGCCTCCACATTCAATGGATCATCCTCCGCCATTTCCGCCACCTCCAGCGTGATCCCACCATCAAACACATCTTCCCCTCACCTCCCCTTTCAGCATTCCGTAGGGGCCACTCCCTCCGCGACACCCTAGTCCACTCCTCTACCACCCCCAGCACCCCTTCCCCTTCGTCCTGTAAGGTTTCCAAAATTTGCAGATCCCCAAAACCTAAGGAAAAAGGACTTTGGAACTACCCCAGAGTGATAAAAATGCATTTGGACCTAACATAAGGAATTTAAGACCAAAAACCAAGTTTTGGCATTTTAAAAACATGTCTGGGCCTGTAAAGGGAGAAAAGGCTGTGAGAGAAGGTGGGTTCAACCTCTGTAAAAGCAGTTTTGGGTATTGCAGTTAATTGCAATGTCTGGGGAGCCGGGATGACCTCACTCAAAGCCCCAGCAAGCATTAACATTTTGACAATAGACCCGAGGAGAAGACAGTCCCACCCAAAACAACAGGTCCCATCAAATCGATTACAGGGCCCATCAGAAAACATGCAGAATACAAATCACTTATAGAAAACCGAGTCCAGCCTAGAAACCCAAAACACGAAACCAATCACCAGTGATCAGCCAAGGAGATCGACAGGACGCAAACCATCCCAAAAACCAGTTAACACGCTAGTAAAGTCGTTACTGTTAACGAGGTCTTACAATGACCGGGATTTGATTTGGGGTAGATAAGGCCACTTCAATTTAGTATAATTGAAGGCCCATCAAGCAGTTCAGCAGTTACAACAGTTCAAGTTCAACAGAAGAAGGCAGTTCTGCAGTTTCGAGTTCAATTTGAAAGCCTGTTTTCAGCAGAAGTCAGTGCTGGAGTTACAGAGTTCAGGAGAAGCAAAGAGAAGGCAGTTCCACAGTTCTGCAAGAAGAGAGTTACAGTTCTGCAAGAAGGCAGTTCCACAGCTCGGAAGAAGACAGTTTAAACAGAGGCAGAGTTCAACAAAGAAGGCCAACAGCTCCAGAAGTAGGCCGACACGCGAGAAGAGACCAGAGCGACCGCCTCAGTGACCATCAGACACCTCGCGGCAACAAGGGCCTTACGAAACCTTTTACTCAAAAGACTCTAAACCCTAACTCTCAACTGTCAAGGATTCGTTTGGTGAGCATTATCCCTGGTTCTCCAGAGTCCAACCTAGCTAGTAAAGTGGGATTGGGAGGGGTGAAGTATTCTTCTAATGTTATTTCCCTCGCTTGTACCGAAGTGTTCCCCACCTTTCGAGTGTTAAGAGTGTTTGTGTTGTGTTTTACTTTCTTGAATAAAGATCAAAGTTCTTTCATCAAACTCAGTTGTCTGCTGCACCTTTTTATCACAACCCCCAAATAAGTCCAAGGTCTAGAACCAAGGGACTGGGAGCGATTCGAACCGCTCAGAAGTCAGAGGTGAAGCTGACACAAAACACCACCCCCTACAGTCCGGCACCTTCCCGTGCAAGCGCAGGAGATGCAACACATGCCCTTATACCTCCTCCCTTCCCACTGTCCAGGGCCCCAAACATCCCTTCCAGGTGAAACAGTGATTTACTTGTACTTCTTGCAATTTAGTATACTGTATTTGTTGCTCACGATGTGGTCTCCTCTACATTGGGGAGACCAAACGCAGATTGGGTGACCGCTTTGCGGAATACCTCCATTTAGTCCGTAAGGGGGACTTTCCCATTATAGCAAATAAAAGATCCAAACTTTCAAAGTGGAAACAGAATAAGGGGGTTTTAAAAAAGAAAGAAGATGCTGTTGTCAGGACAGCACTCTGGAAAAAATTGAGAATGCAGGTATAACAATAAGAATTTCTGTCATCTATTACTTTTTATCATTTCTATTACTTGGAGTTCAACCTTGGAGTAGACAAAACCCTGAATAATCTGAAAGAAAATGCTGCAGCATTGAACAAATACTGTTCAGAAGGAATAATATATGCATGCATTCACTTTGCTGAGAAATTGAGGACAGGGAGATGTTTTGAAGGTTCAAATTGCAATTAATCAGACCACTTTCAATTCTCCACTTCAGTACATTGTGAAGTATGTTCTTCATATTTAATCATTTTTCCAAATATTGAAGGAACTGGTTGTATTAATGTAGACGCTGTCTATTTTTGCTTGCAGCAAAGGTCATTAAATCAACTCCAGCTGGGAACAGCATGTCAAGAGGCACAGTACATCTTAATTGTTTTTCTGCCTACATGGACTAGATTTGCAGTTTCAGAAATAAAACCATAGATGTTTACAGTACAGAAAGAGGGCATTCAGCCCATCATATCAGTACTGATTCTTGGCTAGAGCAATCCAAAGCTAATCCTAAGTGGCGCCATTGCCCTGTATCTTCCTCTGCTTCAAATATTTATCCAATTTTTCTATCAAAAGATGCAATGGTCTCTGCCTCAACCCTTATGGTAAAGTGTTCCATGTTCGAACAACTCTTTGCTTAAAGCGATTGCTCCTAACCTCTGTCCTCACTCTCACTGTGACAATTTTAGATTGATGGCCCCTTGTCCCTGTTCTCCAACCAGACAAACCAGTCTTTCCCTATTCACTCTATCAAAATACTCCATAATTTTAAATATCTCTATCAAATCTTCTCTTAGGCTTTGCTACACCAGTGCAAGTAGTCCCAATGGCTGGAATTTTAATTTGGAGGCGGGTAGGGAGCGGAGGGGTGGGGGGCAGGGGGGTGGGGGGGCTGCAGCTGGAAGGCAGATGGGAAACCCGGGAAAACGAGTTTAACGGTGGGGCCTGATTAGCATTTCAAAGCACTGATTCCCGCCCACAGCCAGCTAGATGGAGGGGAGGCCACAGAGGAGGTAGGGAAGGATTGTGGGGGTCGGAGGCCGGAGGAGGATCAGTGCCACAGGGGAGGCCAGAGGGGGGAGGTCGGAAGGCTGGAGGGTGATCGGGGTCCGGAGGGGGGCTGGCCGGAGGGTGATTGGTGGCTGGAGGGTGATTGGTGGCCGGAGTGGGGCTGGTCGGAGGGTGATTGGTGGCCGGAGGGTGATTGATGGCCGGAGGGGGGCTGGCCGGAGGGTGATTGGTGGCCAGAGGATGATTGGTGGCCGGAGGGGGGCTGGCCGGAGGGTGATTGGTGGCCAGAGGATGATTGGTGGCCGGAGGGGGGCTGGCCGGAGGGTGATTGGTGGCCAGAGGGTGATTGGTGGCCGGAGGTTGATTGGTGGCCAGAGGGTGATAGGGTCTGGAGGGGGGAGGTCAGAAGGCCAGAGGCTGATCAGGGGCTGGGGAGGGGAGGTCGGAAGGCCAAGTGTGATCGGGGGCCGGAGGGTGGAGGTCAGAAGGCCGGAGGCTGATCAGGGGCTGGGGAGGGGAGGTCGGAAGGCCAAGTGTGATTGGGGGCCGGAGGGTGGAGGTCAGAAGGCCGGAGGCTGATCAGGGGCTGGGGAGGGGAGGTCGGAAGGCCAAGTGTGATCGGGGGCCGGAGGGTGGAGGTCAGAAGGCCGGAGGATGATCAGGGGCTGGAGGGGGCTGGTCAGAAGGCTGAAAGGTGATTGGGGCCCAAGGATAGAAGGCCGGAGGGGCGATTTGGAGATCGGAGGCCTCGTGGGGGGGTTCGAGGCCTCAGGAGGGGGAGCTCGAGGGGAGATCGGAAGAGTCGGGTTCAGATCGGAGGCGTCGGGGGAGTGGATTGCTCTACAGAGAGCCGGCACGGACTCGATGGACTGAATGGCCTCCTTCTGTGCCGTTATGACTCTATGACTCTGCTCATAACTGTAGTTTCTAATGCCTGGCATCATCTTTGTGAATCTACACAGATGCCCTCTATAGCTTAATGTCCTTTCTATTATAGAGCACTCAAAGCTGCACACATTACGCTAACTATGTCTGAACCAATATGTTTTCTACAAATGTATCATAACTTCTTTACACTTGTACTCCATGCCCCTCTTTATAAAACCCAAATGCTGTTGGTCTTTTTGTGGCCTTATCTATCTGCACTTATACTTTCAATGAATTATGTATTTAAAGCCCTAGGTCTCTCTGTTCATCCACACCCAAATGTATTGTGTACTCCCATTGCTTGTTTTATTTTTTCCGAAATATAATCCCTCACACTTAGCCACATTAAGTTGCACATACCACTAGTCTGCTACCCTGCCTATGTTTCATCTTGAATTCTGCTAATTTCTTTCAGAACCAATTCCGGTCCCACAGTTAGCTCTCTCAGCTGTTCCATATCCTCTAGTATACCTATGTTCCCAACTCCACCATCATTTGTAGACATTGATGCAATATATTTATTTATTATCTCCGCAATGCCTTCATCCTCCACAATTAGACTCCCTCCTTCAACCCTAAGTGGTCATACTCTCTCTAACTATTCTTTTATTTTTTTATATATATATGCTTATAAAGCCTCCCTTTTAAGTTCCAGTTTGATTGGAATCTCTCTATTTATCTGCAGAACTTTATTCTTTAAAACATCCCTTTTCACCTCATAGGTATATATTTATTTTGTACTCTATCCATCACATATTTGACGCACTCTTGAATGCATCCTAAAATGTGTTCCCTACTTTGACCACCTGCATAATCTACATTCCAGTCTATTTTGGGATAGTTACAATTACCCAATATTATTTTCCGATTGTTTATTGCTGATCCTTCAGAACCGAATGTAGATCTGCACATCTATCTCAGCTCCACTGTTTTGGAGGTCCGTAATGCACACCAATATTTGTAACAACTTCTTTATTATTTCTTTATTATTTCTATATGCAACCACCTAGGATATCATTGTGTTATAGAGCTGTGATAGAATCCTTTACCAACACTGCCACCCCACCCACTTTTTTCCCCTCCCTATCTTTCCTGAAAATATTCTAACCAGGAATATTAAGCTCACAATTCTTAAGCCATATCTCTGTTATAGCTACTACATAATATCGCTCCATAGTTATCAATGCTGCTAGCTCTCCAATTTTATTTTGAATGATTTCTACAGTTGTACAGGGCCTTGGTGAGACCACACCTGGAGTACTGTGTGCAGTTTTGGTCTCCTTACCTAAGAAAGGATCTACTTGCCATAGAGGGAGTGCAGCGAAGGTTCACCAGACTGATTCCTGGGATGGCAGGACTGTCGTATGAGGAGAGATTGGGTCGACTAGGCCTGTATTCACTAGAGTTTAGAAGAATGAGAGGGGATCTCATTGAAACGTATAAAATTCTGACAGGGCTAGACAGACTGGATGCAGGGAGGATGTTTCCCCTGGCTGGGTGGTCTAGAATGAGGGGTCACAGTCTCAGGATACAGGGTAGGCCATTTAGGACTGAGATGAGGAGAAATTTCTTAACTCAGAGTGAACCTGTGGAATTCTCTACCACAGAAGGCTATGGAGGCCAAGTCACTGAATATATTTAAGAAGGAGATAGATAGATTTCTAGACACAAAAGGCATCAAGGGGTATGGGGAGAGAGCGGGAATATAGTATTGAGACCGAGGATCAGCCATGATCATACTGAATGGCGGAGCAGGCTCGAAGGGCCGAATGGCTTACTCCTGCTCCTATTTTTCTATGTTTCTATGATTTGTGCATTCACATATATATCACTCAATCCTGACCCTTATTCTGTTTCCTGGTTTTCTCAATTAATTTTTTGATATCCCTTGCCCAGGCACTGGCCCAACTCCGCAACCCAGGAATGCCCCAGAAATCTCGGGGCAGTACTGGCAAAATAGGTTTTCATGCCTTTTTTCCAAACTTTACACATGGGGAAATTGGTATTCCCTGAGGGCAAGGACCAGGAAAACCTATCCTATTGTTACTAATTTAGTAACTGGTGAACCTTTCCAAGGTATCAAGAGTAAATAATCCTTTGAAGACTCCCAGTACAAAACTCTAATAGTTTTTTGACTAAACTCTCAAAAATATTAGTGGTATAAAAGGAATTGCAATGTAAATATATTAATGTGGCCTACTAGACATTTGGACCAAACCAGCAAATTGAGCCAAGACCCTAATCTGCAAAAATACCAGGGTTTAAAGGGTTAAATTATGAAGACTTGGCTTATATTCCCTTGAGTATAAAAGATTGAGGGATGTTTAAAATGATAAAAAGATTTGATAGGGTAGATAAAGAGAAACTATTTCCTCTGGTGGGGGAATCCAGACCAAGTGGGCATAATCTTAAAATTAGAGCGAGGCCATTCATAGATACATAGATACATAGAAGATAGGAGCAGGAGTAGGCCATCCGGCCCTTCGAGCCTGCTCCGCCATTTAATGAGATCATGGCTGATCCTTCAATTCAGTATCCCGTCCCCGCCTTCTCTCCGTAACCCTTAACCCCTTTTGCCTGTAGAAATATATCTAATTCCCTCTTAAATATATTTAATGAGCTGGCGTACACTGCCCTCTGTGGCAATGAGTTCCACAGGTTCACCACTCTCTGAGTGAAGAAATTCCCCCTCATTTCTGTCCTAAATGGTTTAGCCCTTATCCTTAAATTATGTCCTCTAGTTCTGTTCTCACCCGCCAAGGGAAACATTCCTTCTGCATCTAATCTGTCTAGACCTGTCAGAATTTTATACACTTCTATGAGGTCCCCTCTCAATCTTCTAAACTCCAGTGTGTACATCCCTAAACTACATAGTCTCTCCTCATAGGTCAATCCCGCCATTCCTGGTATCAGCCTGGTGAATCGCCGCTGCACCCCCTCCATGGCAAGAACATCTTTCCTCAGATGAGGCGACCAAAACTGTACACAGTACTCGAGGTGTGGTCTCACCAGTGCCCTGTACAGCTGCAGCAAGGTATCCCTGTTCCTGTATTCCAACCCTTTTGCTATGAAGGCCAGCATACCGTTTGCCTTCTTGACCGCCTGTTGCACCTGCATGCTCGCCTTCAGTGACTGGTGTACAAGAACACCCAGGTCTCTCTGTACTTCCCCCTCTCCCAATTTATTGCCATTTAAATAATAATTTGCCCTCCCGTTCCTGCACCCAAGGTGGATAACTTCGCACTTGTCCACATTATAGTGCATCTGCCATTTATCCGCCCAATCACCCAGTCTGTCCAAATCGCTCTGGAGCTTCCTGGTCTCCTCCTCTGAGCCCACCCCCCCTCCTAGTTTAGTGTCGTCTGCAAATTTGGAAATGCTGCATTCGACTCCCTGATCCAGGTCATTAATATAAATTGTGAACAGCTGGGGACCCAGGACAGATCCCTGTGGTACCCCACTTGTTACTGCCTGCCATTCAGAAAATGAGCCGTTTATTCCAACTCTCTGTTTTCTATCTGACAGCCAGTTCTCTATCCACGTCAATACTTTCCCCTTTATCCCATGAGCTTCAATTTTCCATGCTAATCTTTTATGTGGGACCTTATCGAAGGCCTTTTGGAAGTCCAGGTACACCACATCTACTGGCTCTCCCCCATCTATTTTACCAGTTACTCCCTCAAAAAATTCCAATAGATTAGTCAAGCACGATTTACCCTTTGTAAATCCATGTTGACTCTGTCCTATCCTGTCCCCATTTGCTAAGTGCTCGGCTATTTCATCCTTAATGATGGACTCCAGCATTTTGCCCACAACTGATGTAAGGCTTACAGGTCTGTAATTACCTGCTTTTTCCCTACCCCCCTTTTTGAATAGTGGGGTAACGTTAGCTACCCTCCAATCCATGGGCACTGTTCCCGAGTCTAATGAATTCTGAAAAATCATGCTTAGTGCATCCGCTATCTCTAGGGCCACCTCCTTCAGTACCCTAGGATGCATGTTATCAGGCCCTGGGGATTTGTCCGCCTTCAATCCCTTTAGCTTCCTTAACACCATATCCTTAGAGATATTGATTTGCGTCAGTTCCTCCTTTGCCAATGTCCCTATTTTTCCCGATATCCCAGGGAGGTTTATTCAGGAGTGAAATCTGGAAGTATTTCTTCACACAACGAATAGTCAAAATCTGGAACTCTCTTGCCCCCGAAAGGCTGTGGATGCTTTCAATACTGAGGTAGATAGATTTCAGTTGGGCAAGGGTATCAAAGGAAAGGGAGCAAAGGTGGGTCAATGGGGTTGAGGTACAGATCAGCCATGATCTAATTGAATGGCAGAATAGGCTCAAGGTACTGAATGACCTACTCCTGTTCCTATGTTCCTAAAAGGCAATTACTGCAACTTGCCAACAAAATATCCTAATTATTCTACATAGATTTAGACAATGGGTATTGCTCAGATTGGTAAAAGGTTGGACCACACTTTCAGCACACATTTCACATTATTATTTGTTCTATATTAGCAATCGCAGAGACTTTGGGCTGGATTTTGCCAGCCCTGGGGAGGCGGGTATGGAGGTGGGACGGCCGGGAAAATTGCAGAATTTGGGGGCGGGTGCCCAACCCACCCCCAACCCGCCTCCATGCCATCTTGCCACGCCGGGTCCCATCTCCTTGGAGGCAGGAAGGGATTACAGCCACTTAACTGCCTGTTAACAGGTAGTTAACAGGCAGATAAGAGGATTATCCCCATTTTGCCCTCACAAGTTCGGGCTTCCCAAAGGCTCCGAAACCCGCCAGGGTCACCGAGGCGAGTAATGGGTCTGCGGGGGTCAGAGGGGTGCAAAAGTGTGCTGTGAAGGTAAGTGATGGGTGCAAGTGTGGAGAGGTGAGTATGTGACGTAAGTGGAAAGTCTTAGAAAAAGTGCACTTACCTTTGTTTCTTCCTGCAGGCTTCAATCGGTGGGTATGTGGAGAGTCTCACACCTCCACGGTAGAGATGACAGATGGCCGTTGCATTCTCCAATGCAACAACCATCTAATTTCTGCAAAAGAAAGAGGTTTGATGAGGTCTTGAATTCAAGAACTCATCAAACTACAGAGAATGTCACTGTTTGACAGCTTCACA
The DNA here is from genome assembly GCA_030390025.1 of Squalus acanthias. Classification (NCBI taxonomy): domain Eukaryota; kingdom Metazoa; phylum Chordata; class Chondrichthyes; order Squaliformes; family Squalidae; genus Squalus; species Squalus acanthias. The sequence continues at coordinate 82,093,712 of CM059436.1, read as the reverse complement.
GAGCTGTCAAACGATGACAATTCACCTGTCAAAAATTTTTGACAGATGAAATGTCATACGTTGACATTCTCTGTAACCGGCTTTACCTTAATTGGCCTGCTAAGCTCGCTGGGCGGGCTTAACAAGGTCAATCAAGGGAAAATAGCGTGGGTTGGCCAGAAGTTGATGGAGGCGGGACTGAAACCCGACAAGTGGGAGTCCCGCCTCCAAAAGCTCCCCATTGGCAAAATCCAGCCCTTTGTTTTGCAATAAGATGCTTTGTTTTTGTTTGAAATTTTAAAAAATATTAGCAGATGAACACTTATTCCATTTGTATGACATTCTTTTGTCTGCTATTTTAGTGGAAGCATAACTTCATTTAAAACAGATTAGCATCCTATTCCATTCTACAGATAGCAGCCACTAGTCAAATACAGCAGAAGTCTGAAAGGCAGAACAGATATGACCATAAAAATCTTCTAAGTATCCAATCATTGCTTAAGTAAATACAGTGAAAATATCAGTGTAATTAACTAAAACATTTTATTCCTTTCCGCCTATTCTGTTAAGAGGGTGGTCATTAAGTGCACGATATGAGAGGTTTGTTTTACATCTAATCTTTAAACCAAAATCTACTTATCAATCAGTGTAGTATGTGCACACTTACATTGTTTGTTTCTTTTTCCTTTTTTAGTCTTGGGTAAACATTGTCCTTATGAAAGCATGGAATGTTGGCCCTGGGAGCTGAAATCCTTGTTTTTAACCATTTTTGGCACTTGCGTGTCAACATCAAGCATTCAGCTGTAGCGGAGCCAAGTACTCAATTCCCTTTACTCTGACTCCCTTAACCCCAAACTCAGAAGAACACCCCCTTACTGCGCCAGTGTTACATTCCCATTTGCATTTCCCACGCCATTCTTGGGGCCTCTTCATGTGAAACTCCCAACTTAGTACAGTTAATGTTAAATTATGGATAGTGTGTGCCATAGAACCTTGCCTATCAGAAACTAGGTTGATCCATAATCCTCTTTCGCTAGTTAGAAATACAAAGGGCTGGATTTTGCCAGCCCCGAGGAGGCGGGTTTGAAGGCGGGTCAGGTGGGAAAGCTGCCAAAAATGGCGTCAGGCTCCGATCCCGCCTCCAACCCGCCTCTGAGCAACTTTCCCGAATGCGGGCTTTCAGACCCCGTTTCGATCCCACCTCCAAGAGGCGGGATAGGCCCTTAAGGCACTTAACCACCACTTAAGTGCCTCTATAATGCCACTTTGAGAGGCCTTTCTGAGTTTAACACATTTCCCGCGTGCTGCACGTCTCCCCTGGAACACGCCAGTTAATCCTGGCAGGCTCACAAGTGGTTGGCTTACTAACAGCTGCAGCTCCACCATAAAAAAGGCGTTTTCCACAATGATCATTTACAGGTGGCAGAACTTTCTTTTCTCAGGTCTGGGAAAACTTTTTGCAGGCCTACTCATTTTGGAAGTTTTGAAGCTGAGATCCATCTCCACTGTGACCTCCTGGGAAACCCCTCTCCCCACCTTGACTGAGCGCTTCCTCAACTGAAGTGTATACCTGCAGCATGGGAACCATTTATTTCCTTTCCTCCTGGACATCAGATTCGGACGAAGACCAGCCGCGGTAGCAGCAGCACCCGGAACATCAGCAGCACCAACAGCAGGAGCAACAACAGGAGCACCAACCTGCTGCTCACCCACCTGAAGCTGCACAGGCCAGAAGGCGCCAGCGCAGGGAAGCACATCGCCGCAGGAGATGCCCCCAAAACAGAGTTTACAGACAGAGGATAAGCTACCTCAACATAAGTGAGCAGCAGTGCCAAAGGAGGCTCAGACTTTTGCGAGAGGTAGTGGGTGACATCTGCGCAATGCTGCAGCAAGACCTGGAGCCCAGAGGAGCGGGTGGACACCCCTTACCAGTGGCCGTCAAAGTCACCACCGCACTCAACTTTTTTACTTCAGGCTCATTCCAGGGATCAACAGCAGACATCAGCGGCATCTCCCAGGTGGCCGCACACACTTGCATCATGCAGGTAACCGATGCCCTCTTTGCCAACGCGCACAATTACATCAACTTCTCCAAGGATCAAGCAAGTATAACTGCGCCTGCGGTTGGATTTGCTAATCTGGCAGGCTTTCCAAGGGTGCAGGGCATTGTAGACTGCACACATGTGGCCCTTAAGGCACCCCATCACAATCCAGGTAGTTTTGTCAACCGCAAGGGCTTCCACTCCCTCAACGTGCAGCTGGTGTGTAACCACAATAAGGAAATTTTGCATGTTTGCGCCAAGTACCCTGGCAGTTGCCATGACTCCTTCATCCTGCGGCAGTCTAATGTGCCTCCGCTCTTCAGTCTACCAGACCAACTTTGCGGATGGCTACTTGGAGACAAGGACTATCCCCTGAAGACGTGGCTAATGATACTGTTGAGGAGCCCATCCAATGAAGCTGAGGAGCGCTACAACTCCAGCCACATTTCCACCAGATCCATTATCGAGCAAACCATCAGCTTGCTGAAGATGCGATTCAGATGCCTTGATAGATCAGGTGGAGCCCTGCAGTACTCAGCAGCCAGGGTCTCCAGAATCGTCATTGTCTTCTGTGCACTTCACAACATGGCACAGCATCGTGGCTTGCAGCTGCCTGAGGTACAAGTGGCTCATCGCATAGCCTCCTCAGATGAGGATCAGGAGGAGGAGGAGAGCGACAACAAACAGCTTGCGGAGGCGCATCAACCAGCGGCAGCAGCACAAAAGAACATTGCTGCCCGGGATGCAAGGGATGCAGTCATCTTGGCCAGATTTGCTTAGACTGCCCAATCAAACACATTTTCCTCGCACCTTCTTACCACACCATCGACAATGGACAAGAACCTGCGGCTTCCTATCACTCTGACCACCATACTGACAATTCCAATTCGGCCTGAGCCCTCAATGTGGAAGTCCCATTTGCGAAATGACACAGCCCACAACTTCAACAGTTTGCCATCAAGTCATTTTATAACATTAATTCATGGATGGCATTTCAGAATTAAACACAACAGAACACCCAAGAGACTATACCTTGTGACTACTTGTGCTTTATCTTCCTCTTACACGTGCTCCTACGTGATGCTTCCCCTGTGGCTTCAGCAGATGTGGAGGCCCCTTGTTCACTTTCTTGCTGCTCCTGCCTCGACACCTTTGGCGGGCGTCCTCTGGGGTTGCGACCCTGTGAGGGCTCGCCAACAGTCTGCTGCTCCTGCGGCTGTGCAGGGGCTGAGACACCCATCTCAGTTGGGTGAGGACTCTGATGGGGCTCTGACCAAGGGCTCTGCAGTGGCATGGTCGTGTGAGCGCTTGGAGAGGAGCCCCCACTTCCTTGTTCTCTGCCACCAACATCCCTCTCATGGGTCAGCCCCACTTCAGAGCTAGCAAGTGGCTTGACAGCACCTTGCTGCACTTCAGGAGGGCCATGAGGACCCGTTTCTGTGCTGGAAGTCCTACTCCAGAGGACTTCCATGAAGGTCTGGTTTCTCTGCTCAATAGCTGACCATCGCTCCTCCAGAGATGTCAGTCTATTCTGAACAATGACCATGTTTTCAAGACCCTGGCAACTTAGCTCCTCCATGGCCGTAGCCATCCTCTCCTCTACCGTAGCCATCCTCTCCTCTACGGTAGCCAGCCTTACCACGGAGGTAGCTATCCTTTCCACAGAGCTTGCCATCCTTTCCGTGGTGATGCGTTCATGCGCCAATGCCTCCACAAAGGCTCTGCTCATGTTAGCGATGGACTCCTCCATCCGCTCCACACTCGCAGCGACCCTGGAGACAAAACCTGCCAGAGACTCCTGCACCTGTTCCTGGAGTTCCAGCACCGCTCTCCTTCTGGATGGACCCGGAGGCACAGGGTCGACATGCAGCTGAGCCGAGCTGGGAGAGTACTACCCCCTCCGACGAGGACTCTCCACTGCTGTCCCTGTCTCTACCATCTGCTGATGCTCACTTGTGAGCTGTGATACACCAGGTGACAACACTACTCTATCTCGCGAAGGTCCCACAGAGGTGTGAGTGTCTGCGCTGGTGCTGGGTGCACTTAATTCTGCTGACGCTGCGCCCTCAGAGGTTGCAGCTTCCTCTGAGGAGTCTTGAGGCTCAGGCTGTTCCTCCTGGACAGTGGGGAGGGGGGCTGTCGATGGTGCTGTGGGGGAGTAAAGGAAAGAGTTAGACATGTAAGATAAATGTTGCATGCACATTGAATTGTGCAGATGATCATAAGTCAATCTGTTAGAGCATTAGAATCAATATCAGTCACTCATGCAATGTCAATGAGAGAGATGAAAAACTATTCTGTCACCAACTTGCTCTGATGCGCCCGTCTGTCCGTCCCCCACTTGCGCATCCTCCTCGACTCCCACGATCTCCAGGGCCGCCTCCTCTGCACTGGTGAGCTGGGCTATTGAGGGTGGCCCTGCTCCGGTCTTCGCCCTCTCCCTCTTATTGTGGGCTCTCTTTTCCTGCAATGAGGGATACAAGTGGAGTTTGAGTGAGAATGAAGGAGTGAGTGTAGAGAATCCATAGCATAGATGCTTAGAAGGACACAAAGATGGAGTGAGGTCCCAAGACCAAGGGCCCTCCCTGTGTGTTGTAAGTTGTTGTCATAGCATAACAGTGATAGGGAGTGTAAGGGCTGCATAGTTGAATAGTTACAGAGAGAGGGAATGGTTAAGGGTGCAGGGATGTAAGGGTCAAGTGGGATGTGTAGGAGGAGGTTGACAAAGCAGAGTGCTGGTGATGAGAGGCGATGGGGATCAGATTGAGGGTCATGGTGATGTAATACTCACTTTTCCTGTGCGGAGAAGGTCATGAAACCTCTTTCTGCACTGCAGCCAGGTTCTGCTGCACATTGACCTTGCACTGACCTCCTGTGCCACTTGCAGCCACACAGCTTTGGTCTGCTGGGGAGGTTTTTTCCTCCCAGATGAAGGAAACAGCACTTCCTTATGAGCTCTTGCTCCCTCCACCAGAGCTTAGAGGGAGTCCTCATCAAAGCGGGGTGCGCACTTGGGAGTTGAGCTTGCCATGTTTGCACCACTAATCCCTCAGAAGTCTCAGCAAAAAGTTGTAAGGCAGAAAATGAACCAAGGCTGCTTGCAGGCCTTAAATGCAGCTGCATAGATGACGTCAACAGAGGCAAATTTCAGGACCAAAAGATTAATTGGGCCAGGGGTTCCCACACGCTGGAAATCAAGTGCCCAATTTGGGCAAAATCGCTCAATTGGCCCGCCTCACATCGGAGGTGGGGGCGGGACCCGCCGACCACCTGACCCGACCCCAACCCACCCCCAATGACAAAATCCAGCCCATAGCATCGTAACTGGGCACTGAAGAAGTGCCCGTTCTCCCCAGTGGTAGCCACATGCAAATGATGCAGTTGGGACGGGATGGCATCGCCCATCCTAAAGTCCAGAACTTATGCCTTCCCAGCCGCACTGGAGGATGTAAAAAGCCCAGTTTACCGAGACCTGTTTATCAAGGTTGAAGTGCTTGTTAAAGAGACACTGCTCAACTGAAATCGCTGCTGGATCCTTTTGGCCATATCATGGGACTCACTGCAGCTATTGCAAATTACTCTTATACTCAGGAAGCCTTCCCTAACATGCTTCATTAACCTTGTAAAACATTTTATTTAACCATGTTACTGAGCTAGGATCTGAGGGCTGCATAGTAGGCTTCCCAACAGGAATTACGCTTCACACCTTCAATATACTGGAGAAGAGGCGTAGCAGGAGGCTGTAAGAAAAGCAGGATTGTTAACCAGCACCAGAGGAGAGCCAGACGATCCCAGCAGCACCTATCCAGCAGGATGTATAGACCCAGGTGCTCTTTTGGAGGCCTGTCTCAGGAGGCTGCACTTCAGTCATGAAGCTTTGGAGGAGCTCTATTCACATCGCTGCGCCCAAGGTCCACAGTATGTACAGCTCTGACTGTGGTGGAGAAAGTGACCACTGCTCTCAAATTTTATGCCACAAGCTCATTACAGGGAGCCACAGGAGAATTTTCCCAGATCAGTCAATTTCCTGCTCATTCCTCCGTAAGGCAAGTCACCAATGTCAACTTTGTCAGGGCAGCTCAGTTTATATCATTTGACAGTAATGCCCCACAAAAGACCGAGAGGCCCATCAAATCTTTCAGAATTGTCGGACTCTCCAGGGTCATAAGTCTTAACAGGCGCAGCTTCCTGCATGTGAATTCCTGACATACCGGGAGCTGTCAGGATGCTTTTATACTTCACCAATCCGGTTTCAACAGCAGTGGCTGGGTGACAAGAGATACTCCCTTATACTTATGGCAAGTTTTTGTAGGACCACCGAGGCTGCAGAGGAGTGCGACAATGAAGCACACATGAAGACAAGATGCTCAAAGGAAGGTCCTGGCTAGGTCCAGAGGTGTTTTGCAGTATGCACCCAGAAACATCTCAGGAATTGTGGGAGCATGTTGGGGGTAATTTTGACTTTGGATGATAGCATACAATGGGAACCACCTCAATTTCAGCAATATCGATCAGCTGCCCGTTATACACCTCTCCTGATTTTCATTTTCATGGACTTCAATGGAAATGAGAATCGCGAGAGACGTATAACAAGTGGCTGAGCCGATTTACACCATCACCCAAAGTCAAATGTACCTCCATTGTGTGTTTCGTAGTGTTGCAATCAGGAAAGGATTGACAGTAGATTTTTTTTTTAAATTAGTTTATGGGATGTGGCGTCGTTGGCAAGGCCAGCACTTATTGCCCATCCTATATTGCCCTTGAGAGGTGGTGGTGAGCCACCTTCTTGAACCGCTGCAGTCCGTGTGGTGAAGGTACTCCCACAGTGCTGTTAGGGAGGGAATTCCAGGATTTTGACAGAGCGACGATGAAGGATTGGTGATATATTTCCAAGTCAGGATGGTGTGTGACTTGTAGGGGAACTTGGAGGTGGTGGTGTTCCCAGGCGCCTGCTGCCCTTGTCCTTCTAGGTGGAAGAGGTCGCGGGTTTGGGAGGTGCTGCCGAAGAAGCCTTGGTGAGTTGCTGCAGTGCATCTTGTAGATGGTACACACTGCAGCCACGGTACGCTGGTGGTGGAGGGAGTGAATGTTTAAGGTGGTGGATGGGATGCCAATCAAACGGGCTGCTTTGTCCTGGATGGTGTCGAGCTTCTTGAGTGTTGTTGGAGCTGCACTCATCCAGGCAAGTGGAGAGTATTCCATCACACTCCTTACTTGTGCCTTGTAGATGGTAGATAGTAGATGTTCCAGAGGATGTCCAAGATCCTGATGGTGACACTACTGACACTGAAGACCCATCCATGAAGAACAGCAATCTGTTGCAGGGGCAGTTGCTGCTAGATAGCTGAGAGACAGGTGTATTTAGCACACCTTCCCACATGAATAGAATACTATTATTTGGAAGTCTCAGCCCAGCATAGATCTGCCTCTTCTCACCAACCTCTCTGTGGTCTAAGTTAAATCCTTGCTCCTCACAGAAAGCCATTACATCCTAATCCTGATCCTCAACATCAGCACACTACCTGTCATACAAGAGAACTATAAACCTAGAAGCCCTTTCATCAAATATTCCAATACTTTATTACAACTATTTACACAAACGTTATTTGACTTTATCTCTGTGCACACCCCTTGTGAGCACACGAGGGTTCCACCTACGTGCCACCTGAGAGCTTGGGGTCCGCTATGTAGATGGCTGCTGTAAAATATTAAGAGCCTCTTGGAATGGAGGCAGCCCTTGTCTCAGGTTACCCAAGACCTGAGATGGACATGGGACCTGCTGACTCTTTGTTATGGTTCTGCAAAGATGAATCCTTCTGCAGGGAGCTGACGGAGTGCCCCTCTGTGCTGCAACTGTGAGGGAAGCAGCCTCTGAGGCACGCACGCCAGCTACTTCTCTGGTACTGGGAAAGAGCTCAACTATCCAACAGAGACACAACAAAGTTACAATAAATGAGGATAAAACAATAAATGCAATAAATAGCAGTGCCCTACAATTAGAAATGTTTTTTAAATGTATAGAGGAATTTTCAAAACTCCATAAGTTAGGAACACCGAGATTCATATGGTTTCAAGCTTTATTTAGAAGTGGAAAATAGTATCCATTATTATGACACATACCATTATTGTCACTAGTATTCCAACTGTAAATTGTATCAACGCTAATATAAACCATGTGGATGAGAAATTGTTGCAGCATCTCAGTCACTATAACAACAACAACAACTTGTATTTATATAGCACCTTTAACGTAGTAAACCGTCCCAAGGTGCTTCATAGGAGTATTACAAGACAAAAGTTTGACACCGAGCCACATAAGGAGAAATTAGGGCAGATGACCAAAAGCTTGGTCAAAGAGGAGCGTCTTAAAGGAGGAAAGAGAGGAAGAGAGGCGGAGAGGTTCAGGGAGGAAATTCCAGAGCTTAGGACCTAGGCAACAGAAGGCACGGCCACCAATGGTTGAGTGATTATAATCAAGGATGCTCAAGAGGGCAGAATTAGAGGAGCGCAGATATCTCGGGGGGTTGTGGGTCTGGAGGAGATTAGAGATAGAGAGGGGCGAGGCCATGGAGGGATTTGAAAACAAGGATGAGAATTTTGAAATCGAGGCGCTGCTTAACCGGGAACCAATGTAGGTCAGCGAGCACAGGGGTGATGGGTGAATGGGACTTGGTGCGAGTTAGGACACAGGCAGCAGAGTTTTGGATGACCTCAAGTTTACATAGGGTAGAATGTGGGAGGCCAGCCAGGAGTGCATTGGAATAGTCAAGTCTAGCAGTAACAAAGGCATGGATGAGGGTTTCAGCAGCGGATGAACTGAGGCAGGGGCAGAGGCAGGCAATGTTATGGAGATGGAAAAAGATGGCCTTAGTTATGCTGCAGATCTGTGGTCGGAATCTCACTTCAGGGTAAAATATGACATCAAGGTTGCGAACAGTGTGATTCAGCCTTAGACAGATGTTAGGGAGAGAGATGGAGTCAGTGGCTAAGGAACGGAGTTTGTGGCGGGGATCGAAAACAATGGCTTCGGTCTTCCCAATATTTAATTGGAGAAAATTTCTGCTCATCCAGAACTGGATGTCAGACAAGCAGTCTGACAATTTAGAGACCGTGGAAGGGTCAAGAGAAGAGGTAGTGAGATAGAGCTGGGTGTCATCAGGTATAAGTGGAAACTGACTCTGTGTTTTCGGATGATGTCACCAAGAGGCAACATGTAGATGAAAAATGGGGGGGGCCAAGGATAGATCCTTGGGGGACACCAGAGGTAATGATGCGGGAGCGGGAAGAGAAGCCTTTGCAGGTGATTCTCTGGCTATGATTAGATAGAGATGAATGGAACCAGGCGAGTGCAGTCCCACCCAGCTGGACGACGATGGAGAAGCGTTGGAGAAGGATGGAGTGGTCAACCATGTCAAAGGATGCAGACAAGTCGAGAAGAATGAGCAAGGATAGTTTACCTTTGTCACAGTCACAAAGGATGTCATTTGTGACATTGATGAGAGCCGTTTCGGTACTGTGGCAGGACGGAAACCTGATTGGAGGGATTCAAACATGGAGTTGCGGGAAAGATGGGCACGGATCGGGGAGGCGACAACACGTTCAAGGACTTTGGAACGGAAAGAGAGGTTGGAGATGGGGCAGTAGTTTGCAAAGACAGAGGGGTCAAGGGTTGTTTTTTTGAGGAGAGCGGTGATGACAGCAGATTTGAGGGAGAGGGGAACAGTACCTGAGAGAGAACTGTTAACAATGTCAGCTAACATGGGAGTCAGAAAAGGAAGTTGAGTGATCAGCAGTTTGGTGGGAATAGGGTCGAGGGAGCAGGAAGTGGGTCTCATGGACAAGATAAGCGCAGCGAGGTCATGAGGGGAGATTGGAGAGAAACTGGAGAAAGATGTGAGTTCAGGGCTAGGGCAGGGGGGGAACCTTAGAGGAAGTTTGCCCCGGTGGGCTAGGGGAAGGAATGGAAGTGGCAGAGGCAGCTGAACGGATGGTCTCAGTCTTAGAGACAAAAAAGTCCATGAGCTCCTCACACTTGTTGTCGGAGGGGAGGGTGGAGGAGACAGGGGAGAGGGGCTTAAGAAGACAGCAGTAGAGAATAGGAGCCGGGGTTTATCTTTGCATTCCAGAATGATTCTGGAATAGTGAGCAGTTTTGGCAGATGAGAGCAGGACCCGATAGTGCTTTATGTGGTCCAGCCAGATCTGGTGGTGAATGGCTAAACCAGTTGTCCGCCATATCCGTTCAAGTCTGCGTCCCTTGGACTTAAGGGAGCAAAGTTGAGGGCAGTAGCAGGGGGAATGGCCAGGGTGAGAGAGAGTAATTGTTTTAACAGTGACTAGGGCATCAAAGGTGGTGGTGAGGGTGTGGTTGAGCAGATCGGTAGCTGCAGAAACGTCATGGAGAATGGAGGGCCAAAGGCTGGACAGTTGGGATTTCATAAGTGCAGTTGTAAGAGAGTTGGGAGAGAGCTTTTTCCAGGGGCGGACACAGAAGGAAGTAGGGTTGTAGGGGGAAGGGGGATGTGGATGGAGAGCGAGGAAGTGATCAGAGATGGCCTTATCTGCGAATGACATGATGGGAGTAGCGAGGCCACGAGAGATGGCAAGGTCGAGGGGGTGGCCGTGAATATGTGTTGGGAAGATTACATAGAGGGAGAGATTAAGGGAGGATAGGAGGGTAGTGAACTCAGAGGAGAGAGAGCATGATGAATTGAGATGACAGTAGCTTATTATCTGATTGCCAATTTAGCTTCAGGGCAAACATGTGTTCTCGTGACTCTCTTAAACAATTAAGCCCTCCCACAAGCTTCAGTTCTCTCCTCGCCCACCTAAGTGCTAAAACATAGTTAAAATGTTGATTGCCTGGCTACTGAGAGAAAAAATAATTTGATCTTCAAAGAAAATATTATAATCCACAGGGTCTTTTCGGGGTCTTCAGCTTCCTATTTGCCTCGCTGCTAATTCATGCCAATCGGGGCTATATGAGGAATCACCCCATATAATTTACAATTAGAGATTGGTACTCAGAAGTTATTGGAAAGAACTTCAAGGATTTCAGACATTGTATTTTCTTGTTTCTTTAAAAAGCATTTTATAGATTGGGTAAACTTAGTTACAATTAGAATCTTGCTGTGCCTTTTTGCTTCTATATATTATTTCACTTGCAAATAAATTTGGCCAAGTAGTTTAGCCTGAATACATTGGTCTGGCAGCACGTTATTTGCTGATTTTGGAGGAGACTTGAGACTGTCATTATGCATCCCATGTATTCACCAGTAATTTACCATAATTTAGAGGTTGTTAGACCTGGGCCCACTGAATAAAGATTCAGTTCATAAGGGATTTGTTCTGCTTATAGAAATTGCAATCTGCCATTGAACACAACAGTAAATGCCAGAAAAATGCCCAAACTGTAACATTGACTATTTCTGGTGTAGTTTTCAACGTCCACAGAGAACAGGCACACTGCTTGTGATAAAATGGATGATTGTCTTTTTATTATGTCACCTACAGAAGGAAGAAAGCTCGTTCCCACTCTGTTCACCAGCTTTATCAATAATCTGTTAAGCATGATCTTTTTGTAGATAGCACCATTCATTGCAGAGAGATTAACTCCCCATCTGGTAGACCACCAAAAACTGACCTACTGCAGGCAGCAATAAATAGAATTGCAAGTGGGCGGACAAACTATGTGTCACCCTCAGCTCAGGAAAGATCAAGTCAATAACTTTGTCAAGAAAGATTGACTGTGATGTTGTTCTCTTTCAGAATTATACCAAGATTTTTTCAGCTACAGACATCCCTTAGCTTGGTAATCGCATCATAGCTGAACTGTGGTATATAGGCACCAGAGGTAACTGGAAAGCTAGCAGTAGAGTGTGGATTCTTGAGGAAACTCAGTCCTATTTGTCACAGTCAACAATGTAAGTGTTTTGTAAATCCTAGACAATCTGTCTAAATACCATGTCTGAGAAGATGGGAATGCTGTAGTCCTGCTTGGCATGCTACAAAGAAACCCATCTCCTGTTTCTGGACTCAGTTTAATCCAAAGCCATTAAGATCAGTGACCAGTGGTGAACAGGATAAGGATGTCACACCATATCAGAGCCTAGTCTCTACAGCATTAGAGCAGTGTGACTGGACTGCTAATGCTCCAAGATTTTGACTGAGGCGGCATTGTAAGAATTGTTAGCATTTAAGACCAATTTCCATGAACACAAGGGCAGCTGTACCTCAACATTCCGCATCAATTCAAAATATCTGCAAAGGAATACCAACCAAATTTCGCACACCATTTCAATGGTTATGTATCACTCTGCCAGACACATCACTTGGAATATCACCCCTTGAGTGCAGAAGTTTAAACGTAAAGTAAACCAGCACTTTCTGAAGCATTAGACCATGGCAAAACGGTGGTGCATCCATTCACATTCCAGTACAAATTCTCCGGGTCATTCTCTGCTTTCACCAGCCACCGGGCCAATGTCATTAGATGTGTTCAAGCTGCCTCGACAGCTGCACCCTGTTATGGCAATGTACAGAATACAAAAAACACAACGACAAGATCTTGTAAAAATACACAATGTGAATTGTAGGACCGGCCAAGTGTCATTCATTTTGGTAAAAACAATCTAACAGATTTTGATATATAGTGTCTCACTCTGAAAAATAAACAGAGCTCCATATGTTATAACAGCAGTTGGCAATCTGTCTTATCCTTGTTGATCTTAAATCACACTCCCCAATGTTGACAGCTTTGGAAGGATAGACCTGATGACAGTCGCCAATGCATGTCTGCTATGACAAGTATATTAATAATAAGGGCTTTTAGGTTGCAGCATACATGGCAACTCCAGTCAACAGACCTTCCCAAAAACAAATTTCACTGAAACACCCAGGAGCAGATATCCTTAGTGTATAACAAAATTGTAAACATTTTCTTTATAAATAGGCCTTGCGTTACAGAGGCAACCTCCCTCCCTCCCTCCCATTATTGTTCATGATGCGGAGATGCCGGCGTTGGACTGGGGTGGACAAAAATAAGAAGTCGCACAACACCAGGTTATAGTCCAACAGATTTATTTAAAATTACAAGCTTTCGGAGCTGTCGCCCCTTCGTCAGGCAAAGTTACTGTGAGAGAATCTATCAGAATTCACAGAATATAAAAACACAGAGAAAATGCATAGATTAAATCTTTCCCTACATCAAAGACACACTAAGAGCACAGCCAAGACAATGAGATGTGTCCCAGGGGGTCCAACACGTCAGAACACCTGCTGGCTGCATATCCTCTCCATTTTTTGTGTTTGTTTCTTGTGTTTTTTTTAAAAACTGGAAAGACCGGCAACGATGTCAAGTCACGTTCTATAGCGTGACATGAACCCGATATCCCGATTGAGGCCGTCCTCATGAGTGCGGAACTTGGCTATCAGTTTCTGCTCGATGATTTTGCGTTGTCGTGTATCACGAAGGCCGCCTTGGAGAACACTAACCCGCAGATCCGAGGCTGAATGCCCTTGACTGCTGAAGTGTTCCCCGACTGGGAGGCAACCATCCTGCTTGGCGATTGTTGCGCGGTGTCCGTTCATACGTTGTCTCAGTGTCTGCATGGTCTCGCCGATGTACCATGCTCTGGGGCATCCTTTACTGCAACGTATCAGGTAGACAATGTTGGCCGAGTCACATGAGTATGTACCATGTACCTGGTGGGTAGTGTCCTCACGTGTGATGACGGTCTCTGTGTTCATGATCTGGCATGTCTTGCAGAGGTTGCCGTGGCAGGGTTGTGTGGTGTCGTGGTCGCTGTACTCCTGACAGCTGGGTAATTTGCTGCGAACGATGGTACTTTTGAGGTTAGGCGGCTGCTTGAAGGCGAGTAGTGGAGGCGTGGGGATGGCCTTAGCAAGGTGTTCGTCGTCATCGATGACATGTTGAAGGCTGCGAAGAACATGGCGTAGTTTCTCCGCTCCGGGGAAGTACTGGACGACGTAGGGTACTCTGTTGGTTGTGCCCCGTGTTCGTCTTCTGAGGAGGTCTGTGCGGTTTTTCGCTGTGGCCCGTCGGAACTGTCGATCGACGAGTCGAGCGTCATATCCCGTTCTTACGAGGGCGTCTTTCAGTGTCCGTAGGTGTCCATCGCGTTCCTCCTCGTCTGAGCAGATCCTGTGTATTCGCAGGGCTTGTCCATAGGGGATGGCTTCTTTAACGTGGTTAGGGTGGAAGCTGGAGAAGTGGAGCATCGTGAGGTTGTCCGTGGGCTTGCGGTAGAGTGAAGTGCTGAGGCGTCCATCTTTGATGGAGATTCGTGTGTCCAAGAATGAAACCGATTCTGAGGAGTAGTCCATGGTGAGTTTGATGGTGGGATGGAACCTGTTGATGCTATCGTGTAGTCCTTACAGTGATCCTTCGCCGTGGGTCCAAAGGAAGAAGATGTCATCGATGTATCTGGTGTACAGCGTTGGTTGGAGGTCCTGTGCAGCGAAGAAGTCTTGCTCGAACTTGTGCATGAAGATGTTGGCGTATTGGGGTGCGAATTTGGTCCCCATGGCTGTTCCGTGTGTTTGGGTAAAAAACTGGTTGTCGAAGGTGAAGACATTGTGGTCAAGGATGAAGCGGATGAGTTGTAGGATGGCGTCTGGAGATTGGCTGTTGTTGGTGTTGAGTACTGAGGCTGTCGCAGCAGTGCCGTCATCGTGGGGAATACTGGTGTAGAGTGCCGATACGTCCATCGTGGCGAGGAGTGTTCCTGGTTCAACTAGTCCATGGGTGCTGAGTTTCTGCAAGAAGTCTGTAGTGTCGCGACAGAAGCTGGGGGTTCCCTGTACAATGGGTTTCAGGATGCCCTCGATGTACCCAGAGAGGTTCTCACATAGGGTTCCGTTGCCTGATACGATAGGACGTCCGGGTGTGTTGGCTTTGTGTATCTTTGGGAGGCAGTAAAAGTCTCCTACGCGGGGAGTACGTGGGATGAGAGCGCGTAGGATGTTTTGAAGGTCTGGATCGAAGGTCTTGATCAGTCTATTGAGTTGGCGGGTGTGTTCTTTGGTCGGATCTGCGGGTAGCTGTCCATTCTGTTCTGTATGACGATGGCTCCTCCTTTGTCCGCTGGTTTGATGACGATGTTGTGGTTGGTCTTGAGAGCGTGGATGGCGTTGCGTTGTGCTCGGGTGACATTCTGGACTGTCTTGTGAGTGCGGCTGATGAATCTGGTGTTGATGCATTTCCTGACAGCTTGAGCATACATGTCAAGTTTAGGGCAGCGACCCTCCGGAGGGGTCCAATTTGACTCTTTCTTCCTCGGTTGCAGCACTGCGGTTCCCTCTGTCTGCTGTTCCGGATGATTGATTGTCTCATTGGGTTTGTTGCTGACATCTTGGGATTTGTGGTAGTATTCCCGGAGCCTCATTCTCCTGATGAATTCCTCTGTGTCTGCCGCGAGACCGATGGGGTCCATTTTGGTGGTGGGGCAGAACTTGAGCCCCAGGGCGAGAACTTCGATTTCGTCTGGTTGAAGGGTGTGGTCCGACAGGTTGACGATGGACTTCCCTGTGGTTGCAACCGTGGTACCGGGGGAGGCTTGGTTGTAGCTGGTGGTGATGCCGAGTTTCTCAAGCTTCCTGTTCTTGATGCGCATGTAGGAAGCGTAGTTCCGTTGCCTCGTCTGTTTGGCGGTGTCTCGGAGCTGGTCTGCTGTGCCCTGAGCACAGGCTGAGAGCATTATTGTTAGCCAAGCTTTAAATGAAGTTTGAAAAATAAAATGGTAACATCCAACCATTTAATTATTGTTGTGCTACATTTGCACAAATCCATTTATTTCCTAAACAAACTGCAACCTGTGACTTTGGGCCTCTGCCCCCCCATGACCCCCAACCCCGCCCTTTACATTGCCCCAAATTTCCAGGGCTTCCTCCAGAGCACCTGTGCCTACAAAAAATGCAGGTAAAAGAATGACATTGCAATGAGGTGGGCAGGGGGAATTCCTGGCCCTCAGGCCTCACCTTCCCCCGAAAGATGCCCAAACGCAGGGGCGCCAGAAGAAGTTGGGTTCGGGTTAGGGTTGCCTCTTGGTCCCCCCTCAGATCAGCGAGTCTAAGGGTGCCAGGCAGCAAGACAGGGGAGGCCTGAAAAGGTAAGTGAAATCTCCCAATGGATACTCAGACTTTGGAGCCTTCTGGCTGCTGTGTAAAAACAGCAGGCAGAGGGATCCAAAGCCGGCAGTCATTCCAACTGCAGCAGACCTCTTGGTAACGGCTGTATTTCCACTCCCTGTTTATAGGTGCAAGACACTGCCAAGGTGCAGGCCTTGGCCAGGGGCACATTGGGGCATAATAGTGACCTGAATCCAGAAAAACAAGCAGGTTCACAGGCAGGCAGAGTGCACTTTCAATGTGGTCATCTGTCTGACATGCAGGAGCAAGGCCACTGCTAATTGATACGGTTAGAGAGACAAGCTCGGGGCTGTTGTGGGGCATTTTAACCCCCAAAAACAGGTGGGATGTAAAAAAAAATTAAAATCTCAAACCCGAACCCGCCCACTTCCGATTTTAGCGGAGGCGGGACTTGGGCGGGCGGGCAACCAACCCACTCCCAGGAGGCACATTGGTCATATAAATATTTTGATGAGGCTGCGTGCTTCATATTTCAGCTCCATTTTAAATTTAACCCTGGCCGGCAGGGTTTTCTGGGCCTTGGCCAGCTAAAGGGAGGACTGCTGCATGGAAGAGGTAAGTGCCTCTCCAGCACTGCTTGTGGGCTAGGAGGAGCAAGAATGCTTCCCTCACTAAACTAACCTGCTTCCCTCCCCCCCCCCCCCGAGTGTTTGGATCCTCCCGCGATATCACTGACGCCCCCACCCCGCTTTCACCAATGCCCTCCCACGATCGCCGACCCCTCCGACCACCCATCTCTACCCCAGTCTGCCTCCGACCCCCCGCAATCACCCCCTAACCCTGCAAACCATGCTGTAGCCCCCCCCGCCCACCCCACCCCGCTCCACGATCTCTACCCCAGCAGCACAAAATCTACCTGCTCCTGGGATGCGGCCTCATCTGGAGCATTCCTCGCCCGACAGGGAGCCAAGCGTGTCAATAAGGCTGGCTTTCGGGCGGGGGACCTTGTTAAAAAAAAACACGCACTCAAAACTCCACAGTGTTTGGGGAAACCCAGTCTTCTGACCAGAACTCCTCCCCCCGCTTGGAAATCCTGCCCCAGCACATATCGGGGCCATTGTCGCTGAGCCAGCAATAAAGTTCTTTGATTATAGGTTTTATTAGAGGGAATGATACTCACAGACAGCATGCACGACAATGCAAAGGCTGCGGGAGACCTCACGTTACCATTGCTGAATTCGGTCGCAGGGAGATTGACCCCTCGGACTTCCCTAACTTCCATGGGAATGGTCTCTTCAGCTGCAAGGACCTCTACATCATACCTCCTCCATGACCTTCACTCTTGGTTCTACACTAACTTATATCAGCTCAGCATTCTAGAGAGTGGGTCTGGGAATAAAAGCTGTCCTTACATGTACAATACGGTAAACATATCGTCGTCAAACAAGCAGATGTATCTATTAGAGGGGTAGAAGTACACAAGGCTATTTTATACGACGACTGTCGGTACAGCCTTGCAAAGGGGCCTCAGTGATTTGCGCTGTCTTGTGACATTCTACAGATGTCGCCTGTTTCAACAGATTCTGCAAAAACCGTCTTTCACCCACAAAATGGAACCCTGAAACATAAAATGGATTCCTTAATAACTTTCCTAATAAGCACGAGCAAATTGGCCCCATTTTTGCATTGGGGAGCGCAATTTTCTATTTATTTAATATCACTCTTATAATGCAGGGGAGCCGGATTTAGTTTCAAAGAGGTTTTTTTTAAAAAAATAATACCTTGTTGGCAGATTAAGCAACAGACTCGCACTAGAGATGTAAGAGCAGGAGCGTGATGCCAGATCTTCCTCAGTGTGAAAGACCCAGAGCTTGAGTGTCACAGACAAAAGAGAATAATGATAGACTTTCACAGGAGTGAAAGAATACGTGTGATATAAATGGTGAAGTGGTCAATTCATAGTTTATTTTGCTTTTTGCCGATATATTTTTTGAGCTAGAGTGTTTACTGCTAATTGGCAGCGCAGAATTGTATTCCAATTTAGTGCTGTGAATGATTAAGTTACCGAATAATGAAATTGCCATTTACTGCTGGGAAATAAATAGTTTACAGGGCACAGTGAAATAGGGAGAATGACATTGTAAATAAATGCAACAAACTGGTTAAAATGCTGTCTACACGGGTCTGTTAAATAGGTCTTCAAATTTTACTGAGCTGCATTGGATTCTTTTGGTCTTTATAATCCTTTTACAATTGAATCATTAAAATAACTACATGCCAAAAATAACCGAGTAAAATAACACATTAAATACTTGTCATTTCTGGCTTCTAATTCAGACAGACCAGAGGTCAGCACTTAACGACTAAATGAAGAATTGGTGCCAGCTCTATGCAGAATTTTTTTCATAGATTAGATTTCCAAGAGTTTAAATTCACATGTATATTTGATGAAGTAATTGCATATTTACACTGTGCGTGTGGAAGGAATTTTTTGATAATGTTATCATTTTATGCTTTTATAGAAACATTGGCCCCGATATTTACTGGGGCGAGTTTAGTGAGCGAGGCTGGGTGGGTGTTTTGACTCCACGGCATGTGTCTTTTTTTCCAGCAGGTTCCCCACCCAGAAACCAGCCTGATTGACAGACTTGGCTCCCTGTCGGGCAAAGAACACTGCGGAGGAGGCCGCAGGCCAGGAGCATGTAGGAAGCCAGCAGCTGGGTTAATGGGAGCATGTGGGGGTGGGGGGGGGAGGTGCAGGGTCTGGATTTTGAGAGGGGCCGTCCGATCCTGGAGGGTGGCGGTTGCTGATCCCAGCATCCGGCATTTTAATATCCCACCCGACCCCAATTCACCCATTTGTTGAGGTTAAAATTACCCCAACTTCTCTCTCAGTGGGTTCAGAGTGGTCCTGGAAGCCGATCTTCTACCCGATATTCTGGGAGCTGCACCTTTTTTCAGCAGTCTGCCCTTGACAAAGTTGTAGGACCCAAGGATGAACAATGATTCTACTCGCAGTAATCTGACTATTAGGTTATATAGAGGTTCGTGCTGTATTGCCAACCTCACTTTGGACGTAAGGATGATAAATGCAGGACAGAGTTTTATTACAGACTACAACAGCTCACAATATTTAATTACAATTAAAACAGAGATACGAGGGTAAAAGCCCCTGTCTGAAGGTGCAGTGTGGGGACAGGAGTGACAATGCCACTTCGCCTGCCCTCCCTCCCCCACCAGGTCATGCACCCTCCTCTCATCCAGATGCCACCCCACCCCGTTCCTCCTCCTCCCACTCAGTTATCGTCTCAGCGCTCTCTGCAGCCCCTTTCTCAGCGCTCTCTGCCCCTAACTGA